>OZ034819.1:42538065-43738065 GCA_964030455.1 Linum trigynum
TTCCAGTTTGACCGGAAAACCGGGACCGGATTTCCAGCCCTAACCGCGAGGCAGAGTTCACGGCCGCAAGAAAAGATCTCGGGTGTGATCTCTACCCGTGAACATGGCATGGTCAGGACCAGCTCAGGGCCATGACCCCTGGCCCTGGCCTGTATAAAGTTTTGATAGTTCATGGGATTCGTGCCCCATATCATTGTCGGAACTCCTCCGAACCCTAGGCGATATCTCTACGTGTGTGAGTTTATAAATGTGAAGGGTTTGTTAACAAAGAGAGATATTTTAAAGAGAGAAAAATATAGGTTGGAGAGATTGTAGAGATTTTGAGTGATTTCTTCTTCATCGTATCCCAAATTCCTCCCTATACCAAAGAAGGGTGGCCAAAGCAAGGAGTAGATGGATCTAGTTCAAGATTGGTGTTCTTCATCATTGTACACTCTTTCTCTCTATGTTCTAGTTTCTCTTGTTGCTTAAGAAGATGAACCCTAGCTTGTAGATTGTTTGTGTGTTTGTATGTAAGGATGATTGTGAACCTATATATCTATGTCTATTTGATGTTTAATCATATGCCAATATCTTGCTTCGGTAGAGGTACCTATTGCATTGTTCTTGACCTAGGTTGAGGTGACATCCTCTTAGGTCGAGGCTGGAACATGCATAAAATATTGTGGGATTTAAATTACATGATCATTGAGTCGAAGTTTCATTTGTGTAGGGATTAATCCAATTGGAGAGTCTAGACCTAATGCTCTCGGTACCTAGTTAGTTACATGATCATTGAGCTAACATTGATACCTAGAAGCATGATTGTGTGACATGATTAGCGTCGTAACCACTAGTCTAAGCGATTTCTTGCAACTTAGATGATAGGGAAAATTCATTTAACTTGTAGTTGTAGTTATTATTTTTACATATGTTTTTTTTACAGTTGTAGTACTACAACTACGACACGGACATAGCTGTATTAATTAATTTTACTGCTATAGTCAAGTTTTTTTTACAGTTATAGAACTACAATTCCAGCTCGGACTACTACAACTATCGAGTGCCATTGTTTTCTACTTTTTACTACAAGTTATTGATTACTTGTGGCAAGAAGAACAAAAAAAAAGGAAAAGAAAAAAAAACAAATCGAGTTAGAAGAACTTTAGCACCCCAAACTTTGGATTTAGGTTCAACCAATAATAAATGTACGGTTGGATCGAAGGTTCCGAATAAACCGAAGCCAAACACATGTATAATACGAAATACTAAATTAGTTGACGGGAGACTCATGGGTTGCCTTTTACATTTATAATAAGAGTTATCTTAATAATTTAAGATTATATTAGCTAAGGGGAATTAATTGGGTTTAATAATAATTATGAGAGCCGATGGGGTTCTTGAGGTTGAAAAGGACTAGAAATCCTTGCACCGATCAACGTAAGGAATGGAAGAGAGAGAGAGAGAGAGACATGTCGGGATAAATGAGAAGGGAAGCAACGATGATGCACGAGATGGCAGACTACGGCGACGACGATGTGGGAGTGCAACCGCTGGTGTATTTCTTCTCTTCAATCAGAGGCCTCGACTAATGATGTCGACCCTGAGCCCTGAAGTTGCTGCTGAAGGTATGGATTATGAAGGTGTCGAACCTAAGTATTTGGCTATTATGTGGAGGTCTTGCACATCGAGCAAGGGGTTGGAACACCTGGTGATGAACTAGGTTAAGGAATTGTTCAAACCGATCGGCCTGAAATCAAGGTGTGTTGGTCTAAGGGGAATCGTTCAAACCGATCGGCCTGAAATCAACGTATTTGATAATAGTGCGGTTTAATTGAATTATATTCAAGTATTTGCATTTTTTCGTTACTATGATAAGTTGTTAAGTTATGCTCCTTTATGCTTTTATGCTATGTACGATTATGTCCAATTCTTACGTTTCAGTAAGCATTTCATTGCATATGCATAATTGATTTATGTTTTAAGATAGCGGAAAATACGTTATGTTTTAAGTATACTAGCTTATATTTTCCCATAGTGTGGAAAATGAATTTAAGCAAGTGTGCTTGGTGGATTTATCAGCAAGTAAGATCGCGTTTTAACTCTCTCTTAGCTACCAACCCATGGTCACCTCACTCCCCACGGTGAGGGAGTACTCTTTTATGTATGTACGAACTCCACTCCTGGGTAATAAGAAGGTTAAGAACCCTCACCCTTGGGTTATAAGGTGGTCCTGTTATGAGGTATCTCACAGCCATGTACAGCGCGTGGTATTGTGTTTCCCATATGATGAAACCCATATTATAAGCATGTTCATGTTATAAGTAAGTTGGTGACCGTGGTAGTGTGCTAGTTAAGTTGAGATCGGGGCCCCCTTCACGAAATTATTTCCAAGTAAACAAAGCTTACTATACTCAGGCATTGCATGATCATGAGCATGTGCATTATTTATGTATGTATGTCAAACTACTTCTTTATCAATAAAATGAATCTAGGACATATGATTGACCCCACACCCGCACTAAGAACTTGTAGGATTGTCGGCAGTTCGTATAATAAAGTTGACTAGACCACGACAAGGGTTCAAGGCTCCAGAGGATTTTCGATGTGAGAAATTTAATTCTCGTATACATGATGGATTTAAGACTTGATGCACATTTATTAAGAATTCTTATGATTTTCTCTTTCAAGATATTTTTATTTGAATTACAAGGGATTTATTAAATTTATGGAAGAAATATTTCTCGTTATTTTTTCCAAGCCTTTTGATTTCAATTATGGTTAACGGTTTAATAAGGATATTTTGGTAAAAATAGTGTCCTGCCGAACTAGAGTGTTAGAAGAACTAAAGAAGAAGAAAGTGATGTAAGTAGAAACCCAAAGATGCAGCAAACATCCCACCACCATCCCATAATCATCGTCATCTTGAATCGCCAATGAGAAAAAGAACCGCCCATAATAATTATTCGAATCATCTCACAAAAATGATTTGATGCTCTTATTCTTCTACTTTGGTCTTTGGACACCTTTTCTTTACATTTTTATCCATATCCCTCCCTGCTCCTGCTCTTTTTTATGGTAAAAAACAACAGATTTGTTTGTTCGTTGAAAAACAAAAAGAACCAATTTTTAAAAATGGACCATGCAAATCAAAAGGAAATTGGATCTGGAACTTCCTTCCTTCCTTCCTTCCTATTATCTGCAGTAACCTTCGATCTCCCTCCTTTCTCAACTTGGAAAAGCAACCCTTTCTGAGATCCTTAAAGAGAGAAAAACATGAAAACAGAGCAAAAGTCGGCTCTTCTCTTCTCTTCACCTCTCTTGATGCAATTTGGGGGGAAAGGTTATAAAGAGTAACCGAGAAAAAACTTGGGATCCTTCTTAGGAAGTAGCCTACTTTTTCCCACTCCTCTTTTCTTTGCAAAAGAACAGGCTACCAAACAGAAAACACCTCCATTTTCTTGCTTCACCCAGCCCCCTTTGTGACAAGCCATGTGCAAAGCAAGCTAAAAAACAAGGAAAATTGGGGTTCCCAAATCTGAAATAAGAAAGCCCCATGTGGAGAGACTTGTTTGAGTAGAAAAAAAAGTTCCCATTTTGTGATTGAGATCAAAGCATGTTCCTGATTCTCTATCTCAACTGTCTACCCTCCAAACATATCACAACCATCCAACTTCCCTTTCCAGTTAGCAAAAGGATAAAGTAAAAGAAGGAGAAAAAAAAAAAAAAAAACAAGTGCAGACATGCAATGTGAGATTTTGTGAAAAGTTGCAGACTTTTACAGCTACATAGATGCAAATCTTTAGTTGGGAATAGGAAGAGAGAGAGAGAGAGAGAGAGAGAGAGGGAGGGAATGAGAGCATATCTGGAAATTGGCTTTCTTTGGGAGGATAAAAAAAGCCAGAGAAGAATATAATCATCATCATCGTGAATTCGTGATAACAGTCTTTTACTGTGTTGTACTGAAATAATAATGATGATAGCAATATTGTGGTGGAGGGTGGGGACTTTACATCCTGGAGTAACCCCTGGTATCTTCATACTGCTTCATGAACCCGTCATTGAACTTCTTAAAGCTTTCCATGATAGCTGGCATGTCTTCCTCCGCTGGTAAGATGGTTGTCCTCAGATGGAAAACCCTGCAAAAATCAAAACAAAGGAACACCCATCATGCTATATGGATGGAACAACTAACCCAGATATGGTCAGGTTAAGATGGGTTGGTTTAATTCTGCATTTTTACCCTTCTTTCTGGCCGAATCCTGAGCCGGGCACTGTGGAGATGCCTGTGGCTTCCAGTAGCTTGAGACAGTAGAAGACATCAGGAACTTTACCAGCACTCTTGGCAGCCTCGATCGCCTTGGGTGGCAACCGTATTTGAGGGAACGAATACATGGCACCTGATAACCCGTGTGTTTAAAACGAATATTGTAAGCTAAGGTTATGAGTAAGCACAGTGTAGTGGCTGGCAGTTATATATTTGCATAAGCTATAGAGTAAGCTAACCTTCAGTGAAATTGCAGACCACATTGCGGCAGCTGTTGAAGCCATCTGTCATAATCCGAGCCCTTTTTCTTAGTGATTCGAGGATCCCCTTGCTGCACATCATTCATCATTTGAGAAATCGGATTATGCAACTCATACCACACAAAGACTGTCGCAAATTATAGCAGACGTTACCTTTCCCTAATGAACTGCTCATAAGACACGTCCCCAGGTTTCAATGGGTTGACCATCAGCCCCATCTGCGTGCACATACAAATTTGACCAAGTTAAATTAGCAACAGTAGAGCGTTCATATCCATCTTTGAAATAAGAGTGATCATCGAGTTTGTGTACACGTACGAATATCTGAGCAGGGACATTTGGACTGAGGGCAATTGATGCAACCTTGTATATCTCGTCAACTGACTGCAATATCAAATTGGTCATACACAAAAGCTCAAACAATTAGCTTCTCGATCAAGTAACGTTCTAATAGAAGGATACCCATTATCTGGTTTATGTCCTAAGAGAAGTAAATCAAAACCTTTGGAGGAATGTTGGTCATCTCAAAGTATCCACCTCTCTGCCCACATTCGCCCCAGTATCCTTTAGACACAGTGTGGAACGAAACAAGCTGAACCTCCTTGCTATAAGGCGGACCCATGTCCATCAAGACCTTCACAAAGTGTGAGTAAAGTCACTAAGCGGACTAAATAATAACACTTCACCAACAGGGGAAGGCACAAACATACCTTCTTAGAGCTGATAAATGGGCGTTCGTCCTGGTAGATGTTCTGCTGGTAAACCTCATCTCCAAGGAGGACAAGGCCCTCTTGATAACAGAAGCGCAGTATTTCGCTCAAGTTCGCTTCACTAAGACACTGACCAGTGGGATTTCCAGGGTTGATTATCACCATTGCTCTCACCTGATCCACATTCCATTGTATAACAAAGTTTAGTTCAGCAATTCATGGCAAACTGCAGTAGGAAATCACCATGGGCAAGTAAAGACAGAATGTACTAACAGTTATCCCTTTGAATTGAGCTTGAGAAACCGCGTTTCTCAGGTCATTCACGTCGAGACCCCAGTTTGCCGTCTCTTCCAAGTAATATGGGACAAGAGTACCACCAAACAGACTGATTGCAGCTGAGTAAAGTGGGTATTGTGGCACTGGAACCAGGATCTGCCGACAACGAATACAATGATTGTGAGAAAAAAAGCAAAGGAATGTTGTTATGAAGAGAACAGAAACAAAAAGATTTGACTTACCCCATCATTTGGACCTCTAATGATCGTGTTCAAGATTTGCATCACACCTTTGCTTGCTCCATCAGTGAGAAATATCAATTCTGGATCGCTGTCCACCAGGCCCAAGAACAGAAAAGTTAGTCCTCCTCCTAGTTCATAGGGATCAAAACCCAAAGACATAGGAAACTAATTTAGTCACCTTGGGTAACCATCGCGTCTGAGAAGGAATTCTGCAACCTCCTTCCTTACTCCTGGAATGCCTCTGGAGTCACTGTATGCACCTGAGAAACGATGAGGGAAAAGACAATTATTTGGTGTCGCAAGAAGCATGCAGAAATGTATGGAGAAATGAAGGTGGGAAAATGATACCTAAACCACCAGAGGTCAAGGAAAGGTAATGTTTAGCCCTTGCGATGGCATCAGCAGGGAACATAAGTCCCACATTAGGATCATCCAGTAGAAAGGGAGCTTGGCAAAGAGCAACCACCTTTGAAATTCAACATCTCCTTTTAATCAATCAAACTAGAATCGAACTTAAGCTAAGATAATAAGAAACTTGATGAGCTTAAAAGTTACTGCTTATGAAAACCTGTCGAGGGAAGGTCAGTGGCTTCTGTCCAAGAGCATGAGGGTTGCCAACGTTTGTGAAAATGATCTACATCAAAACAATATCATCCAACAGTTAAGTAATCAAGAATCAGTCGATTAATTCTCAAAAAGAACCAGCAAGTTGCTTTTAAGTAGCTGCCATCTGACTTCTGAGGACTTGCAAATTGCAATAAACCTGAACAGAACAGATAAAATGACACATAACACTCCTCGAAATAACTACCACTACTACAGTGACATCATCACCATGCATCTAAGGCGACAAATCAAGAGAGTTTGCTGCCTGTCATAGGACAACAAGGTTTCTGCTTTAAGGTAGGACAAAAATTTCATACAAATTGAATAAAAAAGGGCAGCAGCAGCTAGCTAGCATCATAAATCCGAAAGAGGCAAAGTAACGTACAAAGGAAATCTAGTGAAAAAGTCCAAGATTGGAACCTTCTTTCCTTCCTTCTGAAGCTCAGAAGCTCGAAGGTACAGCTCGCCCCTCACAGCATACTGAACCTTCTTCACGTTTTCGTTCAGGTGTTCGTAATCCAAACCCTTGGGCGCCATGGCTAATATGCTCGCCCTCTATCTATCGATTAACAGAGGAAATCCAAAAAAAAAAAAAAAAACTTAGTTTCTCTTCTGAGAAAATATACATCAAAGAAACGAAGCCCACTCAGAATGAAATGCGAGAGACGACCCTGGAGAAGTCCTCGATTCTCATTAAACTAAAGAACCCAGTTAACTATGCGATCAAAAGAGCAAGACCCACTAACCAAAATGAAATTTTATTAGGCTCAATCGAGAAACCAAGAGTTTCAACTGACCCAATTCGCACTGACACTCAATCAAACAGAAGGAAACAAATCAAGAGGAAGTAAGAACTGGGTCAAACTGGGTACTGCACCTGGAACAGTAAAGGTGGGGACTTTCTATGCACAAGTTGAAGTTTGCTGAGTGGCGCGAGTTGGAGCTGTGATTTTGGCTGGCAGAGGAGGAATGGCGATGAGTGTCAGTTATGTTTGGCGCCTACGGTCAAGTAAGACGACGGAATTGTTAATATTTTTTTATGTGGCAATGGGTAAACAATGAGGACATTTGGACCAATGGGTTCGTTATGGGGCACCACCATAGCCACTGAATTTGTGTTTTAGTTTGATTTCTCTCTTTTGTTTGGGGATAAAATTTCCAATTTTTTTCTTTTTTTTAATTTTGCTGTGGTGTTATTTCTGAAAGGATAATTGAATTGCATGAAATGTGGTGTGGCTTCAAACTTCGAGTTCTTGGTCGTGGCTCTCCCGAGCTTCATCTATTCCCTTTTGGAAGTATTTGATCTTCTTCCCCTTGACTCCAATTTGAAGATTAGGAAGTTAGTTTGGTTGTCGCGCTTTGATTGATGTAGGCATATCTTTTGGCACAGGGCAGCTGTAGTGACTTAACTTTAGATTCGTGCTTGATGCATTCCTTATTTCTTTGCATGTGGAAAAGAAGCATGAGAACTATATGGATATGGTGTTTCTTCTATGTTTAGCATACTAACGAATTAGCTATCTGGATGTTCTATATTCGAAATACAACAATGTAAATGATAAATTATCGTAAGGATTCAATTTTATTTTTCAAATTTGAGTGAAATTCTTAACTTAATAACACACATAAAGAACTTTTAGATGTTGCGAAATAATTAAAACGGATTACCCAAGATTATTTAGGTGCTTCTTCATCTTCATCACAGACCTCTAAAATGGTGAGGTGTGGTTTATTTCCCTTTTTGTTAGGTTGATCAAATGAGTTACATATGTGAAAGAATGAGCAATTGTCATTTTATGATTAGGGAGAAGTACCATGTTATAATACGAGATGATGAGAACATGGAAGATTATATCCTTGTCTGAACATATCTTATTATTTCACCCTTCTGCCCTACTACCTTACCCTAGACATGTGCTTCATTCCACAGCTATCTCTTTTTTGCATTCTCTCTTCCCATTTTTAAAATATTTAATTCCTATCTCATTTGTTAATCTCCTCTTTAATATCATTGCACAAGTGCTTACTAGCATATTAAAAACTGTCCATTCCAAAGTAATTAGTGGAAACTAATTAACTTTAATTGAGGGTAGACGTATTAGAACAATATCCTAATGACACAGGAGCTACAGTCCGTGGTTATCATAGCTATCTGTTTACCATAGCTATGGAGGGTTATTATTGGGTTTGAATGCATCAACAGCTAAATGAGTCTTTGCCATTTCATTCTCAATGTAAAAAAGTAGCTCTCACACATCTTGTTTTTGTAGATTAACTCCTCATATTTACTGAGAGATCAATTCCAGCCCTTACAAAGATCCAAAATGTGTTGACTGAATTATATGGGTTGTCTAGGTTAAATTATAATCTAGTGAAATGTGTAGTTTATTTTGGTGGGTTTTTTTTATAAGGATGATATAGGTTTCTTTTTTGTGATTAAGGTACTATGTAAGGGATTCGAACCTGGGACCTACAGGTTCTAGGCTAGTGGTATTACCACTAGACCAAGCCCTTGTTCGTATATTTTGATGGATTTTAGTGATCTATAAATATCATGTTTTAGATGTATAAATTTCACGAGGATAGAGTGCAATGAGATACTTACGTCTTCCCTTTATTTTAAGAAAATATCCTCTAATAATCGTGATTGATTTATGGTCAAGATTACTTAGAAGATTAGGTCAGCGTGCAAAAGAAACCGAGTTCTGCAGCGGCTCCAATTAATCTCTTATGTTCTAATGGAGGGTTTGGTAGTTCTGGATGTAGATTTTTCTGTTGCCTAAAATGGATAAAAGAAATACACAGTTTTATCTGATAAGTTTTTTTGTCATGGTGGGGGTAGAAGACAAGGCAAAGGTCGTTGGGACTTGGGATAGAGTGACTAAACCTAGGAAATAAGGAGGTTTAGGGCTTCGTGAGCTATTAACTTGGAACCAATCATGTACTCAAAGGATGCTTTGGATTATGTTAATGAAGAGTGAGGACTGTATGGGTGGGTTGGATATGGAAGTTTGGGGTGAAGACAGGTAGTGCGTGGAGTGTAAGTATAAGTTCTATTAGTTCTTGGGCTTGAAAAGGAATTCTAAAGCTTCGATCAGTGATACAAGACCATCTGAGCGTGTACAGTAAATGTTGAAGTTAAATTGGTGCTTAGTGACACAATGTCGTCCTGCTCAGCTCATTTATTGCTTCTGATTTTGGAAGTCTTTGTTGCAAAGACTCCTAAGCATCGACGATGGTTAGATTAGATCCTCCCAATCTTCATCTTCAAATCCTACATATATATCCAATAAGTTCATCCCCTTGCCCTTGCCCTTCCCCTTCCCCTTCCGGCAACACGCATGTTTACAACTCAAATGCGAAAGTACAATCCAACAAACTTGGCAGCCATGGCAGGAGTTCATTTCAACTATTATTTCCCGCGCGTATGCTGACCGGAAGTTATGCATATGGAGTATTATAAAAAAAGGGCTAAATTACATGTTTGGTCACTCAAAATGTACAAATCTTTCACGTTTGCCACTTGAATTACTTTTCTTTTTTATTCGCCACTAACTTTACGAATCGTTTCACCATTAGAACCTGCCGTTACACTCCGTTAAATTTGTACTACTTGGCAGTCAACTATAAAGTTTGACCGTTAACTTGATGACGTGGAAATTAAAAATAATAAAAAATATAATTATTTCCACCTCACCATTCCACTTACTAAATTAACTAAAATTTTTCCTGTGGAGACGGAGAACTTGGTCGATTATGTTAATAAAAATTACTAATTTTTTTATAAATTAAAAAATTAATTTTCAGTGGGAGGAAGAAATTTATATAATCAACCAGTGCAATAGGATTAGAAATTATCCTGCATCCCCATAGCCTTTTAAATTACTTTTTTAGAAGCCTTTTAAATTAGTTCGTGATGCATAACTTAAACAGAAGAACAAGTCCACCCCCCAAAAATCATATGCCAAATCTCATAGTTCGCCGACCTCAGCACCTTGCTCATGAACCGCAGCCTGGCTCCGTCGATGCCGTAGTTCATATTGGTGCGCACGTTCAGCCCATCGAACTGCGCGTAGAAGTAGCCGAGCTCGTCGGCCTGGTAGCTCTGGTCATGCCTGGAAATCACCGATGTTGGGATGGAAGCTTCGCCAAGAACTGCAGGTCGTTGAAGAAGCTGTCTTGTGGATCTTGCAACTTCGGCGCCAAAGGTATAAACGCCATCCTTAACAACTCTGCATCTCTAGAAGAACTGCCTGTGAAGAGGTTCTACAGAAGAACCCAACAGTGGAGAAAAGCGTTGGATGGGAACCCGAAGAACCCAGCAGCAGCGCCACCGGGAGGGACCACCGCGCTCCGATTGTCGACGAAGAAGCAGGATGAGAGGGTAAGGATTTCGATGGAGCTGACGAAAGTCACGGCAGACGAATAGGAGGAGTGGGGACGGAGTTCGCTGGATGGGAACCCGAAGAACCCAGCAGCAACGCCGCCGGGAGGGATCGCCGTGCTTTGATTGTCGGTGAAGAAGCTCGATGAGAGGGAAAGGATTTCGATGACGCTGACGAAAGCCACGACAGACGAATCGGAGGAGTGGGGAAGGAGTTCGATTGCCTTCCTCTTTCCTCCTAGTCTGAAACCCTGATTTCAACAGCAATTTATATATCTCAACCTAGAAAATCAATCCAGTCCACAAAAATCAATTCAATCTCTGATTCACCGAAGCTCTAATTAAATAAATAACAAGAATGATGAATTCGAACATGGAAGAATTCAAGATCAGAATTAACATAAACTTAAGTGCCCCATTGGCCTTTAACGCAAGCTTCGACGGATATTTTGCCATCACGACTGCGCATAAGCTCTTTCAAGCCATTAATCTCAGTCTCTTTGGGAGGACTGAACCATAGCCACGGTTAGGCCATTAAAGGTATCAAGCGTCGGAGATACGGATGAGGCTCTTCCCGGAGCCGCACCTGAAGTTGCTGCCGCCGAAGGAAGTAGCAGTGCAGGGAGAGAAAAACTGGTGAAAGAGGCGACTGAGGAAGAAGGTGACGATGATGAGGAGAAGAGCGCCGATCTGGTGGGTACAAGTGCACCGGCGACGAGGAAAGAGGAGGTCGTTCATTTTTTTTAATTTAATTATTTTTATTAAATAATTAATATCAGAAATCATATAGATAAAGTAAATGCAATGATGAGGTGGAAAAATATATTTAGTTTTTTTTAATTTTTTAATTTTCACGTCATTTAGTTAACAGTCAAACTTTATAGTTGACTGCCACGTAGGAAATACTTAACAGAGTGTAACGCCCGGTGTTAATGGTGAAACGATTCGTAAAGTTAGTGGCGAATAAGAAAGAAAAGTAATTTGAGTGGCAAACGTGAAAGATTTGTATAATTTGAGTGACCAAACGTGTAATTTAGCCAAAAAAACAGTTATGCATTATATGCATATGGAGTGAGTATGGCTTGCCCGGGTCATGCTGGGCTGAAGTGGGCCATCAGACCCAATATGTGGTCTTCTAAGCCCAACCCAACCTAACCCACCACTGAAAGCCACCGGTCCTATCCACATTCCTTCCCAGTCTAAACCAACAGTATGCGGAACCTTGGAGTTCCGTCGTGGATCCATGGCGATGGCAGCCTCGCCGTACTTCCGCCCCCTGAACTCCTCCTCGTTCTCAACGAATACCCGCCGTTCCCGCTCGAATTCCTCCTAACAACGCGGCAAACCCGCCACCCCGGTTCCTCGTCAGCTGCAGAAGAAATACAAAGCAGCCATCTCCACTCTTTTCTCCTTATTTATGGCGGCGGCGGCGGCGGCGGCGACAAACTCCCTGCTCCATTCCTGGCTCCACTACCCGACCCGTTCTCCTTTGCCCAACCCCTACTCCAAATGCTCATATTTCTCTTCTCCTCTTCTCCTCCAAGTCAATCCGTGTCGGACCAATTCGTTTCCGTCTCTGACGAGCAATTGCAGCTCTAGCCGCGTTTACTGCGAAATCAAGAGTTTTGAGAGCCACCAACAGAATTTAACCGTCAGGTTTTTATCTGGCTCCGGTCAGTTACATTCAATCCAGAGCTCTCCCCCTCCTTCTTCCGTTCCAATGGCTGCCACTGCGTCGTCGGATTCCGGGTCGAAAGGCGTCAAACGGGTCTGCCTTTTCTACTGTGACGAGACCAAGGCCTTGGCTGAGCGAATTGCTAATCGCTCCGACGCTATCGAGCTTCGTTCCATCAACTGGAAGTGAGTACGCGGATTCCGTCATTTCCCCCCATTAGCTTAAATTCTGCGGAAAAGTTTTATTCTTCACTGTCGGATTTGGTAATTTCTGCCAGTGTCTGTGATAATAGAATAATGATATTTCATTGATTTCTCAGAAATTTCGAACGCTTCCTACAACGATTTTGGAGATTCTCTAATGTCTGTTCTGAATTTCCACAAAAAATATAATGGTGGGTGTTCTATAGGACGTTTGATGATGGATTCCCAAACTTGTTCATACCAAACGCTCAAGGGATTCGGGGCCAGCATGTTGCTTTCTTGGCATCATTTAGCTCGCCAAAGGTGATATTTGAGCAGCTATCAATCATCTATGCACTGCCCAAATTGTTCATCTCTTCCTTCACTCTGGTCCTGCCCTTCTTCCCCACTGGCACTTCGGAGCGTATGGAGGATGAAGGAGACGTTGCCACGGCTTTTACTCTTGCTAGGATCTTGTCCAATATACCAACTTCAAGAGGAGGGCCTACTAGCTTGGTGACTTTCGATATCCATGCCTTGCAGGTCTGTCTGCTTTAAGGTTTTGCCTCGTCGCCAATTATGAGTTGGGCACTTTAACCATTCAGCCATGGATGCTAAGCAGGGATCCTGGGTTTTGCTTGGCTTGTATGGAAGTTTCTGACTTTCCTTTTCGAATGATTATTGATTGAGTGTATGTTTAGGAGAGGTTTTACTTCGGGGATACCATTCTGCCGTGCTTCGAAAGTGGGATACCTTTGCTTATGAATAGGCTGCAGCAGCTTCCAGATTCTCGTAATGTAAGGTTATGCAAATCTACTCTATTCCTGTTAAATATTGACAACCAATCTGTATCAAAGCATGGTTATGAAGGAACGGACTTAGTGGATGACTTGATGGATCCTTTTCTCTTTTATTTTTCAGATAGCAATAGCTTTCCCCGATGATGGAGCGTGGAAAAGGTTTCATAAACAACTACAGCATTTCCCCACGGTGCTGTAAATGACTACTTCCAGGGAGTCTAATTTCTCTCTATATTCATGTAGTTTGTTTGCTGAGCCCTCTGATTTCTGTCTGCGATTTTCAGATTGTGTGTGCAAAGGTTCGAGAAGGTGAACAGAGAATCGTGCGTATCAAGGAAGGAGACCCTCAAGGACGGCATGTAGTGATTGTTGATGACCTAGTTCAGTCAGGTGGCACCTTGATTGAATGTCAGGTAAAAATCACAGCCAGCTTTTCGGTCAAGCATCATAGTTGAGTTTCAGTGGAAGTTTCTACTCCAAGTAAAGCCTTTACATGTATCAAGTAAACAAAGAAGCTCTGGTGCACTTGACAAAAATAAAACCATTGTGTGTTCCCAACAGAAAGTGCTGGCCAAGCATGGTGCAACAAGAGTAAGCGCTTATGTTACGCATGGCATTTTCCCTAATCAGTCGTGGCAGCGCTTTCAGTCCGACAGTGCAGGTATGGTCTAGTGTGTTGATATCATAACTCATACCATGCTGGTTGTACATGGTATGGATTTATAACGATTTTTCTGAAGGTATTATTGATGCATCAGTCTTTAAACGGGGTTCTTGTCTGGTAACAGGTAATCCAGCTACTGGACTGACCCACTTCTGGATCACGGATTCATGCCCATCGACAGTTAAGGCAGTGATGAACAGACAACCATTTGAGGTTCTTAGCCTGGCTAGTTCAATAGCAGCTGCCCTTCAGATCTGATCGTAATGATTACAAGCTTTTCCAACATCGTCTATAAGAGGCTTTTGTTCCCCAGGAATTTTTTGGTTCTTTTCGTCTTTGTTCTCTTCAACGGCGTATGAGTATCCGGCAATAAGAGGCACAAGTACAAAAATCAATGTTGTCTTTAGCATTTCTTATTTATAATGAATGATGGATTGTAATGAATAAAAGCTGGAAGAAGAACAAAAAAGAGCATCCATTTGCTCCCAAAGGCAATGTTCTTGAGATTCTGCAAAAAACACGGCCCTATAAATCACATGTAACTGTGCATTTCTCATTCACACTCTGATCTAGGACGAGAAAGAAGGTAATGTGTTACACCAGTGGAAAGGATACTGTAGACCTCATTCACTTCATCTTATTACTGGCCTTGATATAATTTAGGAACCTTTTGGGTGCACGACCACTATCGATGGCTTCTCTAGCTCTATCCAGGGCTGAATTTACATCTTCTGCAACGTCACATCCCAGCAAGTGATCAATCATTCCAGCGTTTAATACAATACGATCATATGCAGGACCCTTTTGGCCATGAAGAGCTGCCAGACCTAGCTCTATGTTCTTGGAAACCTAAGCAAAAGAAAGGAAATGTAAACCCACTTGAAATAGTTCGAACACCATGAATTGTTTGGGAACCTAAACAATTATTTTCCGAGGGGAGATAAATTCATTACCGATCTATCTGTTCTTGGAGTATCGGTGGGTTCAAAGCCATAATCCTTGGCGTTGACAGCAATGCTAAAGCTCTGACGTGAGACACCTGCTAGGAATGACAATGGCAAATGAACAAAAACTATGGCAAGAGGCTCCTTTGAAAGGAAAGTTCCAGGAGATGTATCAAAGCAAAAGAGGCAAACCATCGACTTCAAGAGCAGATGCCGCAGTGGATGAGCGAAATCCAGAGCAGTAGTTGACCGGGAGTCCTTTTGATGCATTTCCTGACCTCAGTCTTGTTGTCATAGAGAGGGCACCTTCCTCACCCTACACTAGGATGAAACAACCAGTAAATTAGGTGAATCTCTTTTTGCATGGTATACCTCTTAAAACTCCCCACTCCTAGCTAGATGAATCTCTTTTCTACCACGATAAGAGAAAAGAAAGCCACAAATCAATAAACATGAAAGTCCGAGACTTTTTAACCTTAACCACCAAACCAGAATGTACACCTCTTCTTCTCATAAGCATCAAAAGAGGCTCCTCATAGCCTTCATGATAGAATCCAGCAACAATTGCTTCCCTTCCCTTGGCCTGCACAGATTAGGCAACAGAGCTAACTGCATTGCATCTATAACTGGTTCACAAATAAAAAGGATTACAGATGACAAAAATAGTGAATATAATATGGCTCACCCTTACTAACTGTTGAACCTTTTCTGTGGTTGCCAGTGGGGGACGCTTCTTTATGTGCTCCCTCAACCCAATTAATGAAAATCTGCAAGATGGAAATGTCATTGCAATTTTTAGTTCCTGAAACATTAGGCAAGGAAAATGAATATCAAGAGTAACTGTGAGCATACAGTCACAAGTGGACACTCAAGGGCATCTCTGCAAGATGGAAATATCATTGCAATTTTTAGTTCCTGAATCATTAGGCAAGGAAAATGAATATCAAGAGTAACTGTGAGCATACAGTCACAAGTGGACACTCAAGGACGATTACAATAGTTACAACAGCAGCATAAGGCCTTCTCTATAGGGTGAGGAGAACAAGCAAGAACAAAAATACAGGCTTGAAATAAATACTCAATTAGATTCCGTACAGGGATGGGCGAGCCTCACGCTGACTTAAGTAGGCAAAACCAAGATCTTTATCCTGAATGAATATAAGGGAAACGTTAGAAAAATAGGTGGTACACCAAAAATGGGTGGTAAGTGATAAATTAGGAACAAAAAAACAGCAACAGAAATGCTGCAACAAGAGGAGTTAAATATGAGTGCAAAAAGAAAGGAATGATTGTCGTTCTTGTCAGTATTTGAGCATCACACCTACCTCAAGAAGCTCTTTCGCCTGCAACGGGTTTAGGTGTGTATTTGCACCCATGAACTTCAGCATTTGTTCTTCGGTTATCCCTCCCTAGGACAATTATCACCATTTCCATCTTAGTCCTTAGAATATGAAAGTCTGAATGCAGTATGGGAAGAACAAATGAGGATTCCTATGGGAAGTTTCGACATTTGTAATCATATGGTACCACCATATCAATCACCACAGTTGAAGGATTTCGAGATCCAGAAAATAATAGGAACCCTAAATCACCAATACGTCAATTTGCGGGAAACATAAATGAGTTGAAGACTGACCTTAGGTGGCATCCAGTCCACACCGTGGAGCAATGAAGATTCACCATAACAGGATCTAACAGCAGCAACAAACAACGTGCTCCGGAAGAAACGTGTGTTCCCATCATAAGGTTCACCATAATGGGTCAATGATCTCACATCAGCAACTGGAGGAGGACCTAATAGCCAACTGTTAGTAGAATCAGGCAACAGAGGCTATATAGCTAATTGGAAAGTTTTTCATGAATGATCACTCTAAAAGGCGTGTCAAACAATGGAATGCTTACCAAGTTCATCATCAAAAGCAAGGCAATATGCTTTCAATTCACGATCTGTCTCCCTGTTCACCCGCTGACCAATTAAGAACGCCGAAACCAATGACTCTTTCGAACTGTCTTTGTCATCTTCAACATTTAAGGGAAGAACATCTCTCAAAACACCTTGGAGCTCGTTAAAATTCTAATGGAGATTGAGCCAACCTGATCTTAAAATGGTGTCGAAAACTTTGAAAGCTTGCTCCTCGCTAAGCGGCTTGGTCATTTCAGGTCCGGTGCAAACCCTAGCCTGAGCTTCCAGCACAGTCTGATTCGGCTTCGGCAACTTCGAGCTCGGATAAGTGGAAGAAACCGCGGGATTCCTAATTTCGGATTCCGATATTCCTTATTGATCCAGCGTCGCCGAGTCTATAACAGCTTTCACCGCCGGCGAGCGAGCTCTCGCGATACAACGACCTCCAATTTCCGCGGGAAACCGCAGAGAGCAGTGAATATTCAAACGGTTGAGGCGGCAAGGTTCCGCGACCCGAATAGAGAGAAAAGGCTCCGAACTTAACAGCGCTTCCATGACAGTCTCTGATTCTACTGAACGGAGAAAACAAGGATAAATAACAAGTTCTGGCAAAAGGTGGTTAACTTTCTCTCTGTGCTTCACTGCTTCTATTTTTTTGCCTGTCTACTTTGACCGTTGCCAATATGAAATTCGCAGTGCTGAAGTCCGCCGGGGAAAGTTTTTTTTCTTTGAAATTTCCGCGGGGAAAGGTTACCGGTGAAGGTGGCAAATGGATTGATCCATGGATTAGTGGATAACTTTCTCTCTCGGCTTCACTGTTTCTATTATTTTGCCTGTCTACTTTGACCGTTGCCAATATGAAATTCGCAGTGCTGAAGTCCGCCGGGGAAAGTTTTTTTTTTTCCTTCGAAATTTTCGAAATTTCCGCCGAGGAAAGCTTACTGGTAGAGGTGGCAAATGGATTGATCCATGGATTGGTGGATTCATGGATCAAATGGATTGGATCCAATGGATTGATGGATTGGATCAAGTGGATTGGTGGATTATCCATGAATCCAAATGTCATCCTCAACCAAGGACCACTTTGCAAAAAGTGAAAAGTTTAGGTACTAAAATGTCATAATGAAAAATTTTAGGTACCAAAATGTAATTTTCAAATGATATTTTTCGTATAAAAAATGAAATTTTGGGTACCAAAACGTAAAATATAAAAATTATAGGTACCAAACCGTAATTTGCCATTTGGATCCATGGATCGATGGATTTAAATGGATTGGATTAGGTGGATATTTTTTATAGGTGTCAAAATATGCCCGACCCGATTAACCCGCCCGATCAACCCGAACCGCAACCCGAATTGACTAAAAGTCAACAACCCGTAACCCGCCCGACCCGCAAACCCGATTGACCCGCAACCCAACTAACCCGCAACCCGACTAACCCGCAACCCGATTAACCTGAACCCGATTGACCCGCAACCCGACTGACCCGCAACCCGATTAACCCGAACCCGATTGACCCGAACCTGACTAACCCGTAACCCGACCGACTCAACCCGAATTTCATCTAATCCACTTTAATAATTATAAAAATATTCAATACATAGTTTTTCAAAATAAAGTTTTTCATTCTAAACTTAAGTAAAATTATTTTTTCATTTCGTATAAGAAATTTTAAAAATATGAAACTCACTTGATATTACGTATTTTAAGAAAATTACAAAAATTGAAACATAAAGGTCACTTGAGATCATGACAATATTAATATAATATATAAATTCAAATTTTGGTTAATTTAACTATTCAATAAAATTATCAATTAAATATAAATAAAGTAAAGTAATGTATTTGGTAATTTGATGTTTTTAAAAGAAGAGAAAATTTTTGGTGTATTCAAGTTTTTGGGAAGAGAAAGAAGAGAGAAATTTGGTTCTTTGAATTTTTTAGAAAAGAAACAAGTGAGAATTTTGGTGGTTTTGATATGTGGGAAGAGAGAGAAGTGGGAAAGTTTGATTCTTTTGATTATGAAAGAAAAATAAGGAGGGAAACTTTTGACTTTTCAACTTTTTGTAGAAGGAAAGAAGAGGGTAATTTGGTTCTTTCAATTTTATGTAAGAGAAAGAGGACGGAAGATTGAGTTTTTCTAATGTATGGAAGGAGCAAGAAGGAGGGAAATTTTAGTATTTTTGTGAAAAGAAAGAAAGAAACAAATTTGGTGTTTTCAATTTTTTGGTTTTTCATAATTTTAGCTTTTGAAATATGAATCTTTAACTTTTATACGGAGGGCATGACTAGTTAAAATTATTCTTATATGCTTTGAAGGCTAATATGTATATATGTATGTAATTTTTTATGGGCTAATAAATAAATTAACCATTAGTTACAACCATTTATACTAAACTTGATAAGTAATCTTTGACGGTTCGTTGTTTAGGATATAAAGTATATGGTTAGGGTATAAGGTATAAGGTACATATGGTTTAGGGTGTATATGGTTAGGGTATAAGATATTGATGGTTTTGACGGTTTTAAGTTTTTTATTAACATATGTTCACTTGAAATCATTTGAAGTCTTTAACGGCAGGAGATCCCTTTTTAATTTATGTTTATGGTACGTGGTTAGGGTACAAGGTATGTGGTGTAAAGTATAGAATATATGGTTAGGGTATAACAATTAGCAAATATCACTTTTTATCTATGTTTTGAAAATCAAAGTATGAATTTCACTTTTAAATTAACTATACTAGCAAAATCACAACTCAATGACATATGGTTAGGGTATAGGTTATGTGGTTAGTGTATAATGTATTGATGGTTTAGGGTATACAATCAACAACATATACTAACTTAATATTGTTGATTGAGGTAAAGCTAAGTGTATAGGATATATGCTATTGAGTAAGTTATGATTGAAGTCACAATAATTTTACTAAATTTGATAGCTAATCTTTAATGGTTCAATTTTTAGGATAATTTGAACAATTTTACAAATAACTCGTTTAGCAACAGTTTACTAAAGTTATTTGGGCAATGAGTTATTTTGAAATAACTCCTTTTATCACTATGTTTTTGCCAAATACCACACGCCAAATACCAGATTTGCATGGTTATACTAAACGAGATACTTTAATCCAATTACTACTGAATTAATACTAAAATATCAAATAAACAATTAACGGTGTCTTTTGGTTGCAAATATTGATATCACCATTACTATTAGCTATAATACTTTACCAATTATGATTAATTACATAACAAGTTTGCAAGTCATACAAATTGATTTAACATTTTGACTAGTTTTTTTCAAAAAAATAAAGTATATATATACGAGGTAGAAATAAATTGGTTAAAAAGTTGAGAAAATATTTTAAATTAGTGTAATAAAATGTGTAAGTTGGTAATGAGTAATGAGTTAAGTTACTTAATGCGTTGGCCCGAACAACCCGAAACCCGACCCGCCCGCAACCCACCCGACCCAAAACTCGATGAACCCGCAACCCGATTTGCCCGCAACCCGATTGAATCCGAACCCGATGAACCCGCAACCTGACTAACCCGCAACCCGTTTGAACCCGAATCCGATGAACCCGAACCCGATGAACCCGCAACCCGATAAACCCGCAACCCGTTTGAATCAGAACCCGATTGAACCCAGCCCGAACCCGCCCGAACCCGCCCGAACCCGCCCGATTGACACCTATAATATTTTTAATGGGTTGGTGGATTGGATTGAGAATTGCCACCTCTACTTACCGGTCATTTGACGGTGAATTGCACTCACCACGAGATGGCGGGTCTAATGTTTGTGAGGAACTATAGTGGGACTGTCAAAATGATGAAAACAGCCGTAAACCTCAACTTAGTTGATGAGAGTATCTACGTCTATGTCAATTTCGTTATGGTGCACATAGCGAAATTTACGTGGACGTCCACAAAGAGTAGGAAGGAAGTCAGGTCGCTCAAACTGCCAGTGGAGGGCAAGGATTGATCGGGTGCGGGACAGACTGGAGGAAGGAGTGAAGTTGCCAAAGAGAGGGTGGGAAGCCAAGCTCAAGGGAAATGGGTGGGGTCTAGGCAATTTGAGGGTTGTTTTGGGGGATTTTGTAAAAGGAATCGAATTGGCAATTTAGGGTTGAGGCCGCAGAATTGGGGAAGAGAAGAGTTTGAGAAAAAGGAAGGAAATGCTCGAAGAAGACAGACAAACAAGCTGTTTTTTTTCCCCTGTCTTGCTACTTCTGTGTGCTCAAGAAGGCAAGGCCCACTTACAACTAAAACTAAAATAAGAGTCTAACCACAAAGGTTTGAAATAATTTAAATGATAGCAAGCCCAGTGTACTCTTGAGAACCCAGCCTGTTGTTTACCCTTCTTCTTCCTACGAATGTTCTACAGAAAACAGAGTGATTTCGAGAACAGAGAAGTACAACAGAAGAAAATTGCAGGAAAGGAAATAGCAGAAAGGTAAAGAGACATGATTTTTTTAATGCAGGAAAGGAAATAGCAGAAAGGTAAAGAGACATGATTTTTTTAATGTGGTTCACCCTGGTGCAATGGTACGTCCACATCCCAGATATCAACATCTGCTGTCTCCAGGAGAGTTTATTTGAGAAGGAAGAAAGAATACTGGACACCTAAAACAGAGCAGGCGTGATTCCAAACCCATAATCACCCAAATTTCCTTGCAACCTAGTATGTTCAGAACCTATATCCCTGACACAGACAAGCCCTTTGATCCCAAAAGCCCTATACCGCTTTTTTACTTAGCCTGATCAAAGTTCCTTCATTACAAAGAACCAGAATCCTTTAAATAGACACAACAGGAAGACCGTTGGAAGACTTTCCTCTTATTTTGGTAATTGGCACCAAATTCGGATTGTAAACGTTGGAGGCTGATTCCTCGACAACTAGAACTTTTCATAAGTGAACATTCTCCAACTTCTTCCAACCGATTTTTTGCCAAAATAACTCCCAAAAATTAGCTCACATTTAATACTCACCTACCAACTTCTCTCTCCTCAAACTTCTTCCTCATCTTTTCTCTTCGTCCTCCATTGAAGAGCAAAAGCAAGAACACCAGAAATTCGAAGAAAGAGGATTTAGGGTTACAATATGGGTCTCAAATGCAAGGTTTGTTCTTCAAAGAGAAGAAAAAGATACAAGAGGAAGAAAGTATGTCAAAGATGGGAGATGCACCAAAAGAGTTCGACCTTGAAGATAAAGGGGCCGAGGTCGAATGAGATGCAGCAGAACAAGAAGAGGTCGACCTTGTTGATACCATCCTCCAGGCGCCATCTGGGTCTCGCAAGATTGGATGACTGATGTTGATGAAATAGAAGGTGTATGTGAATATCACAAAATCATATTCATGTACACTTACAAGAAAAAGGCGACTCTGCAGCACAAGCCACCGCGATTTCCACACTGAAATGAAGTAGTAATTTTCTATGCTGCAAATCGGTGGTCCTTCTAAAGCCTTTCGATCTTTGGATTTCTTTCTTCCAAGTTGTATGCCTTAAGCAAGGAACGACGGCTCTTAGCCGCCATTAAACAGTCTGGATTTGGCTGAAAATGGCGTTATTGCCGGAAACCTCCCGCGGCTGGGAGAGTATAACTTATCTAATTTATTTGATAAACAAAAGCGGTCGTCCTTACGTGGAATCTGACCCTAGTGGTGGTGGCGGCGAGGAAGAGACTATTGAGGTCGTCTCCCTGATTCCGAATCTTCGTACCGAAATTCATTCAAACATATCAGTTACAATCGCACAGGTCCTTCAACGGGTATGCCCTGACCGACACGATTCTCGTCCTCCTGAGCAAGGAGAAGCTCTCCATTTTCACACCGCAAGCTTGCATCCAGTACCTACTCTTCCACGTCCTCCGACTCGTCAGGCATGAGCAGCAGCAACCGGCTTATGCTACGGTCCTGCTTGTCCTTAGCTTCTTACTACAACTCCATTGGCCGCGGCGATGGAAATGGTGGTTACAGTGGCGCCCGATCTAAGACTCCTAGTATAGTTCGCAGTCGGATTCAATGTACTAATGTAGTAGCTTCGACTATGGTTGTGGTGGTTCTCGCCGATTTGTTACGGCTCTAAGGAGCTCTCAGCTGCCGAGTCACTTGATGCTCCGTGGAGCATCAAGAGTATATCTGTGACGATTCAGTTCAGGACGGAGCTCCACCGGGAGCTCTGCTGGCGGCAACTTTTGGTGTGATACCAATAATGGTGATCTCGCAGGAAAATTCCGCCGATGGAGAGTATTGGCAATTAATTGCCGGAACCGTTACAAGCCATTAGCTAGTAATTGTGAACTTTCATTCCTAAATTTAATTTGCATTAAAAAATTTCTTTTTGTGAAGGACATGGCTAATTATTTTTTGATCTCATAATCATTGCCAAGACTTAATGTCATTGATGGTATCAATCATATAAATAAAATTCTTGGTCAACATCAAGTCTCATCAGATCTAATCTCCTAGCTTTATCAACCAAATTTTCCCTCACAGAATTTTGATTCTACGTGCCATTACACAAAAGGTTTACTATGGGGTCGACCTCTTAAAATATTTCCATGAGGCATTAAAGTGATATTTTTAATTTTAGTCAAGAGAGCATTAAATAGTTATTATGGGATTATCCTTCTCTTGTGTAGAAGATATCAAAAGAGCATTGAACACTTATTTTTCAAGATGCCCCCTAGCCATCAAGTTGTGGACCTTAGTAGGATTGAGCAACTTAATTGATTCCACCCCCGACTGTTAATTTTAGTCTATGGTGGTGACAAGTCATGATCTCCGAGATCTCCTCATTCCACATTCTCCCATGCCCCTATTTACTTTGGAGAATCTGAAAGTTTAGAAATAAAGTGACTTTTGAATTCTACCAACCTCATGTGCGTTCCCTCGCCAGACAATTCTACAACCAGGTCCTTGAAGTCTCCAATATTCACCCCTCCTCCGCCCCCTAGATCTCTCCTCCCAAATCATCCTCCCTCCACTTGAGAGCCTCCCCAAACGACTGTTTGAAGATCTACTTCGATGTAGCTGTTCGTAACTCAGGGTGCTCGTCAGGTCTTGTTATCCGTGGGTCAGATGGGCATGTGGTGCTAGCAGCTAGTATGCGTCACCAAGGAGTAGTTAACCCCTACTTGGCAAAGCTAATAGCAGTTAGATATGCTATCACCATTGTCGCCTCAAGATCCTTGACTCACGTGATAGTGGAAGGTGATTCCGATGTGGTCGTCAACCAGATCCGGCAAGCTGTCATAGAAGATTCCTTTGGAGGTCCGGTGCTCCGAAAGTGTCGTCAAATCCTAGACTCTTTGTTAGTTTGTATAGAGTTTAGGGCGGTTCCTAGAGCCGCCAACAGTGATGTCCATAGAGTTGCGCATAAAGCACTGCTATTGTCTCTCCTAGAGTTATAGTCTTTCAATTTTATTGGGTGACTTCACTATGGTGTCGTTTGTAAGGGGTTCCAGGGTAGTTTTTCTTTGTATAACTCTTGTCATCTCTTGATATCACTCGGAAATTAAAAAAAAATTCATGTACACTTATATAGGTTTTGATTGTTGTTGATTTAGGGTTTGCATTGAATATCTTAATATAATTATTTAGGGTTTGCATATATTATGTTAGGTTTGTATCTCTTGATATCAATACTTTATCGTGTTGTCATGAATACGTGTTAGCAGATGAACAGAAACATGAAAATTGCTTCACAACATATATAGAATACATGTTTGTCATAAGAACCATATTACTTTGAATTTTAATGAATATTACTTCCACGTCGTAGAATATTACTTGGTACATAAGTTTATAGAAAACGTTGTCTTAAGAAGCATATTATTTTGAATATTAGTAGACCTTTTCTTAAATACGAATTCATCTGTGAAAGAATATGTGCTTCTATCTTTTATAATATTGGTTCATAATAACCATATTACTTTGAATTTTCATGAATATTACTTTCACGTCGTAGAATATTACTTGGTAAGCAACAATTTTATAGAAAACTTGTCGCCTTAAGAAGCAAGTTATGTTGAATATTAGTTGACCTTTTCTCAAATACGAATTCTACTGTCGAAGAATATGTGCTTCTCACTAAATAAAATTGGTTCATATGTGGTAGAATACTAGTTCCTTCTATTTCGCAATTACATAAAGTTTACATGAATATTGCTTGGATTTACTAATTGTATTAATTTTTAATATCAATGATCGTCTTAAGAAGCAAATTATTTTGAATATTAGTTGATCGTTTCTCAAATACGAATTCGTTTGTAGAAGAATATGTGCTTCTCACTAAATAATATTGGTTCATAAGTTGGCAGAATACTTGTCCTTCTTCGACGCATATTACATAGAGTTTACATGAATATTGCTTGAATTTACTAATTGTATTAATTTTTAATTTCAAGGGCAGCCTTCGCAGCACTAGAAGATGAAAACTTAAGGAAGAACTTGCAATTCAATAGCCATGACGAGTGTTAGACCATCTCCATTCCATAAATGGTTTAGCAATTTCTATTAGTGAGACCTACGATATATCCATATCATTTATTTTTTTCATACTAATATTTTTTCATACTTAATAATAGATAATGTATAATTTATTTTCCAATATTATGTTTATGCAAAAATCAAGGTTTAGTAAATTGTATTCTAAAATAATTAATGATTAATTGAAACAAAACTGTATCTTATTTTCCTTTCGTAATTGGAAGACAAAAATGTCATACATAATTTCTAATTAAAAAATTTATTTCCTAATTAATTTTATAATTATATTATTAATTTTATATATGAATATTTTTCTATCTAATTAAACAAATAAAATTATAATGCACAACAATACCATTTTTATAAGAAAAGATGAAAAAAGAACAAAATAAAAATTAAGTGGGTCCCCATATATACATGTGGCATTGCTAAAAGACTTGTCATTTTAGAAATCTTGCCAATTTGGAAAGAGTCACTCCATTAGCTAGCAATTGTCACACATGTGCCACCTCACCCTCCACCTCATCTTAGCAATTGCTAAATTTTAGCAATGGAGATGGTCTTATAGCTTCTATTCAAGATATGCTCATGATCGAGGTTTTGGTGTTCGAGTACACAACGAACACACAAGGATGTGCAAGAACAGTAAGGGAGAGTTTGAGAAATTTTTTGGTACCTTTACTACAAATGCAACAAAGAAGGTTATCCAAAAGGTTGTGAAGAAACGATTGGAGGACGGTGTCGTTGTTAAATTCGTGCGTAAAAGAAGAAGGCATGAGTTAAGGGTGGAGTGTAAAGCTCGTGTTGACTTTCGCTGGGATGTTGATAGGAATGGATCCGTGGTTACTGATTTCAGTAATACACACAATCATGAACTACACTTTAGGGAGCATGCACAGTTTTTGAGGTCTAACAAGCGCGTGAGTTATGTTGAAGGTCTAATGGTTGAAGCCAACACGGTTGCTGGTGTTAGTTTGAGCTCTTCTTACAAGCTATTGGCTATGTGTGCTGGTGGGTACGGAAATCTTACCTTCTCTAAAAATGACCAAAAGAACCATCTCAACAAGAGAAGTCAGAAGAACATGGCACATGATGAAGCTACTTTTTTGTTGGAGTACTTTTAGAAGCAAATGGAAATCAAACCTGACTTTTATTTTTCCGTGGAAGTTGATAGTGATGAGCAAATTGTGAACATATTCTGGTCAGATGCCCAGATGCTGGTTGATTATAAATTTTTTGGTGACTCTGTCTCTTTTGACACAACTTACCGTAAGAACAAAGCCTATCATCCATTGGGTATGTGTTTACTTATGTTGTAGCCATAGGATTTTCTACTGTTTTGCGAACTATCATTTAGTTGGTTTGAATACTAATCTGGTTGGTTTGAATACTAGTATGGAGAGTTTGAGTACTAGTCTGGAGAGTTTGAATACTAGTATGGAGTGATTCGGGGCCAAATGTACACATTTTACCTCTCATTTCTTATTCGTTTAGCTTAGTGTTTCATCATTCCTCAACATATTTCACGCTAGGTTGTGCTTGTTTTGATACATTTCAGGTCGTAGCACGTGTGGAAGGGTCGAGGTCGAATTTTGGGATAATTGGAGGTCAAAAAGTGCAAAAACCTAAGAAAAGTCCGAAGTCACTATTTGCGAGGTGGATGAAGCATCCACAAGTTACGAGGGCTATTAAAGCTATCCATCCGACCTCGATGCGCTTTTGGAGAAGGACCCATTTGCAGCTCTTTGCCAAGCCAAGGCCGAACCATCGGCGATCCCTCTTGGTGGATGCGATGGAAACCAATAGAGTTTGCACTACATGGTATGGGGCAAAGAGAATAAAGAAGAAGGAAATAAGAAGAGGTCTCGTGGGTGGAGCCTCAAAGCCACTCAAGTTCACGAGCCCTCAATCATGGACTCGTCCAATGCTCGTGACTTGAGACATCACCTCACCGACGAGAACCTCAACTTCAAGGAGTTTCTTGGGTGGACCAAAACTTGAAGAACAACTGTCTGGCTCATGATGTTAAAGAAGCGCTTGGTGGGAGGCAACCGAACCATCAACGGTTTGAATCTCTTGTCCTTTCAATAAGACGACCAATGAAGAGATTTCGGTTGTTTTTTGCCGTCTACTTGCTTTTTTCGGATCTCACCCGCCCTCCGCTTCCGAGCACAAACATTCACAACCTGACAGGTAACATCGTTCTATCCCCTTCTTTTACGCCATTCAGGGCAATGTCGAGCTTGAGTGTGGGGGTGGGGGGTGGGGGGTAGTCCATTATGCATGTGTGTGTGAATGTTTTGTGTGATTTTGAATGCTTGGATCCTTGATGTATGCCCAAATTTGAAAAAAGGTCTCCAAGTAATGCTTGTTCAAAATGGCCGATTGGATGATGAATCTCGTGCTTATTTGGCATCGTTCTTGAATTGTTGCATATAGTCGAGGGCATCCTATTAAGATGATTGAGAGTGCATTAGGATTGTGCGAAGGCTTAGTTCTCATGTGTGCTTAAATGAATGGGATGTCTTGACTTGGTTACTCGTCGATTACAATCGCCATGCATCGAGTTTGTGAATGTGGAATAGACGATTGGGCGGCTAGGTAGCCTGTGAGTTTTAAGCCGATCATTTTCTTCTGGTGTGATAGTTCCCTCTTACCCCGGCGTGTAGCATCACAGTTGTCATTAGCGAGTAGGATGGAGGCATAGGATTAGTCCATGCCCAAATGTTGATTGTCCCGAAATGTGTTATCCCTTAGTCAACCCCTTTGAGCCTTGTGACTTCGAGGGTCGTTCTTATGTTCAGAGCTTCTTGCTTGTGAGATTTTTGGTGTTGATAGAATGACCCCAATCCTTTCTTTGTGTCTAAACATGAGTCGTCCTTGTGTCCCGGAGCTCTCGCTTTCGAGTTCCATTGAGATTCTACGCAGGAGGATTGTGTGCAGTTCTTGCTAGGAATGAAAAATGAAGTGTAGTGTTGGAGTAAGTTCTTGAAAAGAGAGTATTGGTCGTTAAATGTATAGGTGTCAAAGGTTTTGCTCTCTTGTACCCCCCTCAAAAAGAAAAGAAAAGAAAAAGAAAGAAAAGAAAATAAATGAAAAGAGAAGCGAAAAAGAGGTCATAAAACATGGTAAATAAAGTAGAGAGTGCCACGAAAAACCAAAGTGTATGCTCTAGGAGGGATTCTTGGCACTCAAGCCACTGAAACCCCCACATTGTTTTAGAACTCCTTCACTACCAAATCGAAAGGTGATAGCAAGTGAACACCGAGGAAGAGCGCTTAAATGTAGTTCATGATGGGTGATAGTTTGGAAGGGAGAAGTAAGGCTTTTGGCCGATGCTAGTGGCCTTTGTTTGTAGAGTAGGTTCTTAGTCGAAACCATAGAACCTTTGGGTTTAGGTTTATGATGTAGGACCTCATACCATGTTTTCTACCACCCAAAAAGCCTTTTCCCCATGCCCAAGACAATCGCCAGTCATCTGAACCTGTGTCTAAGACCTCCGGACAAGCTAGTGATGACAACCATTCCGTGAACTCTAGCATTTAGAGGTTGCCGCCGTAGTGGTGAGATGGTAGGAATGAGTGGTGACGATTGTGCACATCTTTTTCACCAAAATTTCTTGATCCCACTGGTCGAGAGTGAGCGATTCATTCTTGTTCTTGCATGTTCATATCTATCCCGGTGAGGACCTATGTTGCCCCGTTGTCTGTTCCTTTGACTTGAGTTCTATGCATGGTCGGTTGTGATTGATTAGTGGTTCGGTTGAGACTTGCATTGATTTTGAAATGAATGAGAACTTTTCATTTGCCCATTTTTTATGCAATTAAATGTCATTTGTGGTGGATCCTGGAATTGTTTGAGACAATTCGAGTGTCGATGCCCAAATAGTCATTTGAGATTCACAACCTTGTGCCTTGTAACAAGTGAAGGCATCCCAAGAAACAAGCCGCAATTCACGGCCGGACAAGGCAGTTCACGCTCTCCTAGGACAATGAGCATGGACCACAAACCGTGAACATCGAGTAGTCCAACGAGGTTCTAGAAGTTACTGACGACAAGGCAGTTCACGGTCTCTAAGACCATGAAATAGGGCCATTGACCGTGAAGCCAGGCAAGTGAAGCGGTGCGTTCTGGACGACACAGAGTTCACGGACGTGTGTAGGTGTTCACGGCCGTGAACTGGCCAACACGTCCGTGAACTGATCGCTTTCGGGAAAATATGAAGACAACAACGGGGAAAAAGACAGGGGAGCTGGTTTTTGGAGAAGAAACACTTTATTTCTCTAGGGTTTCAACCTAAAACACCAAAGGGGAGTTCTAGTGAGAAAGAGAGTGCTAGAGTGATCTTGGAGCATCATTGGAGGCTTGGGTGGAGGATTCAAGCCTAGAAGAAGAAGAAGACCTGTAGCTCAAATTCGTAATCTCTCTCTCTCTCTCTCTATTTCTCTCTCTCTCTCTAGAAACTCACTCTTTTATCTTGGGTGCTGTAGATCTCTAACTAATAATTTTTAATTACTTGTTTAGATTGAATGATTGTCATTGGGTAGTGTTTAATTCAAAGATTGAGGTATTATTCATGTTGATTGTGCATGTTTGTTCTTAGCATCTAAGGGTTGTGCATGATCGGTGCTTAGCAATCTAAGGATTGTGCATGCTTGTGCTTAGCAACCTAAGTATTGTGCATGTTTATGCTTAACGATCTAATTAGCCACTTAACCCATATTAGAAAGGGAAACCCCCCTTCCAAGGGAGTCTCTATTGAGTGGTATCCCTAGGGCTTTTTAAGTCTCATAACTAGGTTAATTTAGGGCAAACCTCAATATTGGATTAGAGACCCTTGACTCAAGTTTGCATCTAGGTTGGTTGTGATTAAGCCGCTCAAACTCCGGTTTGAGGGAGAGACCTAGGAAACCACTAGAGACTGAGTGAGAGGATCGATTCCGTGACAAATCGATCTCTAGTGAATCCATCCCGTGACAAATGGATCACTAGCTGCTCCTCCTAGCGGTTCCCCTATACTTGGTGAGTGGATCGATCCCGTGACAAATCGATCACTAGTGATTTGATTCCGTGAAAAATCTATCACTAGTTTCTCACCCCCCCGGTTCACAACCACCTACGCCACACGACTCCATTCAATCCAACGAGTCATGGTAGCTAGTTAGGGAGAAGGAACTCCCGGGTGAAGCTCTCTTAGTTAGACCTTTCCTGTATTTACTTTTCCTTGCTAGTTTAGTTTTAGTTTTCTTTGTTTTAAAAACCAAAATCGTTTTGCTAGATAACAACTTAAGCGATTTAAGTAGGGGTACATGGACAGACCCGAGTCGATATTTAAATACTTGCTCTATACTGCACCCGACTAGAGTTTAAAAACTTGGACTCTAGTCGGGATTAATTTGCGGTGTAGTTTCGTGTGAGTCATGGACGATGATAATAAATTTCTTTTGAAATTGTCTTATGTAGGGATGTCTGTTTGTTTTAACCACCACCGACAAACTTGCATCTTCGGGGTGTGTTTGTTGTGTGACGAGACTAGTGCATCTTTCGAGTGGTTGTTTGATGCGTTTAGTCGTTGCATGGATCAGAAGCTCCAAACCCCCATCTTCACCGATCAGGTTGCAGCCATGGCCAAAGCACTTCGGAATGAGTGGCCCCGCGTCTCTCATACATTATGTACGAGACACATTTACATGAATGCGAAGAAGCATTTTAAGAAGGACAAAGTTGTTTGGAATAAGCTACAAATTTACCTCACTTTCTTATTCTACACGATCGACAGTGAGGCTGAATTCGACATTGCATGGAAGGACTTACATGCTTGATGAATGATTCCATGGCATTGCATTATCTACTTGGCTTCCGAAAACAATGATGTTCATGTTGGTTTAGGAGTCAATTCATTGATGGTATGTTGACAGCTCAGGCCAGAGAATCTGGCACTGCATCGGTACGACAGTTTCTGAAACCAAATCATCAGCTGGATCAATTTTTTATGCACTTTAACAGGTGCGACATTACTGTTTCTATGAATAATATGTACAATTTTTATGAATTCCGGTTGTATGAGTTGTGAATATTAATTTGTATGTTTTCAACTGCAGCTTGGTAGAGGATAAGAGACACAAGGAGAGGACTCTTGACTTTGAAGCCATTAATCAGGTTCCCGCCAACTCCTCGCCATTTAGTAGGATCCTCAAGCAAGCTGCTGAGATTTACCCTACTCGCATGTATAGTGAAACCACTGCCATGTTGAATAAGCTTGCCACAAAACTTTCTATAGCTGATGATGGAGTGTATGAGAAGTGGATGAAAGCACTATCTAAAATGTGCAGTCAGCATACCATGCCTTGTCCCGAACCATAACAAGTGAAACTGGTAAGCACACACATTCGGTCGCTTCATAATATATGTTCGTACGGTTTTTGAATATAGAGATATTTACTGACGAATATTAACTACTTTGGTTCTTAATATGACTTATCTGTAATAGGGGGATCCCAATCATTAATTGGCCTGACCATGAAGCAAAAGCAAAAGCAAAATTCACAGAGTCATGGTCGAGAAAGGTACAAGTCAAGAAATGAGAAAGCCCGGGATAAGAAGAAGATTCAGTATGCCATGCAACTTAAGGAGTTGGAGATTCTGTAACAAGTTCCTGATTCTCAACTTGGTGGGGGAGACATCGATGATGGGGAAGAGGACCTCATAGATCTACTTTCCTTGTAGTTGGTTAGATTTGTCTTCTTCATTGTAGTCAAAAGCACGATTCTACCTAGAAGCGGAAAAATGGTAAAATCATAAAGCGTAGAATCAAAGCATAAAAGCGTAAGTTTTTGACACATACTGTAAAATAGCTAAAGATTTGTTAAGTACGACATATACTAATACTACGTAAAGTATGAATCTACAGAATTTAGATTAATAAATACATGCAATGCATGTCTAAAGTAGAGCAACTCATAGAATCTTAACAATAAGTTCATAACAACACGTTTTAACAATAAGCCCCCTTCCCCTCTATGCTATTTTATTTGGGAACAGCCTAGCTGGTGAATTAGATTACTCTGTTGAAGCTGAGAATGCATCCAAGTACCTAATATGTATCTTTTAATCTCAAATATATCATATTGTTGGTAATTTACCTTTAAAATATACTTTTTATAATTAAATTCACAAAAAGAATACCCATTTAGTGAACTAGAAGCGTAAAAGCGTTTTGGTGAACTAGAAGCGTAAAAGCGTAAGTTTTAATCTTTAAAGCGCAATTAAGTCTGATTTTATACACTAAAGCTTTTATGTGGAAACAAAAGCGTTTTGGTGAGCATAGAATCGTAAAACCGTAAGTTCTTAAGTTTTAAATCGCGATTTTGACTGCATTGGTCTTCTTTACGGAAGCTTTTTGGGGGAACCAATTGTGATATGATTTGTTATTTGATAACATATCATACTGAAATTGGTACAACTAGTATTTAGGGCCTTGTGAAGGCATATTAGATGTGTTGTGAACTATCATTTGACAACATGAAACGATAGGGTGTACTAGTATCCAGGGCCTTATGAAGGCATATTTGATGTTTGTTGCGAACTATCATTTGGTAACATGAAACGATATATGTATTAGTATTGAAGGCCTTGTGAAGGCATATGAGAAGTATTTATAACTAAAATTCCAGTAACGAGAAACCTTTTATGTATTGGTATTCATTTCACTGTGAAGTCATATCAGAAATGTTGCGACTATAATTACGCAACAAAAAAATTTCATGACACAAAATAACTACCCCCCCCCCCCCCCACCTACTAAATAGGGAGGTTAAACTCAAAATACTTAAACCCCCATCTGATTGAAAGACCTAACTAAGGGAGGTCAAACCCAAAATACTTACACCCCCACCTGATTAAAAGACCTACTAAATAGGGGAGGTCAAACCCAAAATACTTACACCTCCATACATGACCTCCAACCCTAATTGTTCTTAGTACTTAGTTAGTAGGCTAACAAAACTTCGAGAACACAATATTCAGATCTTCTATCTCTTACCCTCTCCATATTGCTCTTCCTTTCACTCTGCCACCCACGTCAGTATATCGTTCCTCCTCAAGTTCATTTCCCACAAAACCAGCCTCGCAGTAATCATTGCACGCTGCAACTCAACGTGCTCTGGAGGCCCGCTAAACTGAACACCCATTCAGACAAGTTGGACTCCAAAATCAGGCCCTTTCTGTCTAGCAAAGCCTCCACATAATTGAATAAGTTCCTCGCCTCTGGTTCATGCATATCCTTGGCAAACTGCTTTGTGGGTTTCATGCTGTCCAACAAGAAAGTTTGACGCTTTACGAATTTCACAGCATAAACTAGGTAATGGTCTCTCTCAAAATTGGAAAGAACATATGTTACAGAAGATTACATTCAATTCAACCCCAATCCATATTCAAGGAAACAACAAGTAATATTCAGACAACCCAGACTAGTATTAGCACAACCCAGACTCTAGTCATATTCAAGTAAACAACAAGTAATATTCAGACAACACACACTAGTATTAGAATAACCCAGACTCTAGTCATATTCAATGAAACAACAAGTAAGAGTAAATTGCAAGGTTGGTCACTGAGATTACTAAAAAGGTTCATGTTTGATCAATAAAAATATTTAATTCCATTCGTGGTCACTAAAATAGCTAAATATTTCAAATTCGGTCACTCTCCGTCCAACTCTGTTAACTTTTATTGATGTGGCAGTCATTAGTCAACTTTCATATTTGACCGTTAAATATGTGACGTGGCAATTAAAAAATATTAAAAAATTAAAATTTAATTTTTTAAAATCTACACATCATTTACAACAATTAAAAAACACTTGAAAAAGACCCTTGACCCATGACCCCAAACCCGACCTTTCCCTTCTCTTGCCTCCCTTCGGCCTCTGCCCTCAAATCCTCGACACTGGCGCTCTTTCGACCGCCGTCATCAGCGATGCGCTCATCCCCTTCTTCTCCCTCCCGCTTCCATTGCTTCTGTTTCCTTCCGGTGACCACTTCACCACTCTACCTCTCTTGGCCATCACTGGCAGTCCTATACATCACCCAATCCACTAGCAACCTCAAACAGCCACCGATCAAAATCAGTAACCATTTTGAGCTTAATCGAGATACAAATTGGGGATTAAAGGGAGTTGTGGAAATAGATTCCCTGAAATTGGTCAAAATTTATAGTTAGGGTATGCGAAAAGAAAGGGGGGGGGGACCAAAGAGGGAGGGGATAGAAATAAAACATTTGATTGAAGGGTTTAAATCAAAAGGGATGTGCATTCGATCTGAATCTCCCATGGAGGCTTTATGGAGGTAAGGAAGCAAAATTTAAAGGGTTGAAATCCAAAGGGAGGTGCATTCGATCCGAATCTCCCATGGCGGCTTCGTGGAGGTGAGGAAGCAAATTGGTCCGACGGAAAGATTAATCGATGACGGAGCAGGCTCATGTCCATCAAGCAGTTTCTCCTTCCAGATTCGTCTTCTCCGTGAGCCCTTTATACCCTGCTTCTTATTTGGATACATGGAAAAGAAAGCATAATCAAGGAAAATAAAGTGTAGATCCGATCCGTCTCTCGGATCTACACATGGAGAAGAAAGCAAAAGCAAGAAAAATCAAATGTAGAAGAGTTTAAGAGAATGAGTGATCGCGTCGCAGATTGTGGCGTTGCGAGGGGAAGGCTGGGCGCAGGGGTCTTTGGCCGTGGTGGTCAGAGGATTGGAGGGCCGAGGTTGGAGTCAGGCAAGAGAAGGGAAAGGTATGGTTTGGGTCAAAGGTCTTCTTTAGGTTTATTTATTAATTGTTATAAATGATGTGGTGAAAAAATAAATTTATTTTTTAAATAATTTTTAATTGACATGTCACACTTTTAACGGTCAACTAGGAGAGTTGACTGCCACATCAATAAAAATTAACAGAGTTGGACGGAGAGTGACCAAATTTAAAATATTTAACTAATTATAATGACCACAAATGGAATTAAATATTTTAGTGACCAAACGTAACCTTTTTAGTAGTCCAGTGACCAATCTTTTAATTTACCCCAACAAATAATATTCTAACAAACTAGACTAGTACTTGAATAACCTAAATTCGTGTTAATTAAATACTTTAGTCACATAACAAGTCCAACTTACCAATAACAGTGCTGGAGAGGACATAATCGGATAATACTTCTGGCTTCCTCTTTGACCTCTCAAAGAACGGAGTTCTCAAATTCGTTCCCCTCCATTATGTGGGCGCCAGCTCCCCCCTTTATCTTCAATAAGAACCTCCACCATTGGTGCTGAAGGAGCACTACTTGGAATACGATTTCTTCTCTTGTAAGTAACTGGAGCCTTACTCGGCTCCATGGCCTACGAATTGGGCTCCATAGAGGCCGAATCCTTGGCCTGTGTAATGGGGTCCACAAAGGGTGACTCCTTGTCCAGCGGAATGGGCTCCATAAAGGACGACTCCTCCTGCACAAAGGGCGAATGAGGCTCCACAATGCACCTCCTCTGTCACCTCCTTTGGTAGCTCAGTTGCCTTCTTCTTCTTCTTCTTCTTCTTCTCAGCCATTTTCTCAAGTAGCTGTCCAATTTGTGTGGTCAACTCCATCCATCTTCCCGCCTCATACTCACCCACACTACGACAAACCTTAAGCTAAAAAAAGACAGAAATGTAGTATTTAGGACACTAACATGTTCTATTCATGGAGCAATAGTATTCAAATCTCATCCAAACCAAACAAACATGTATTATAATGTAAACAACCAACATTCATCCATACAAAGAAGATTACATGGAAATAGTATTCAAAGTACAGGAAAAAGTATTCCAAAACATGAACATAAATCAGCCAAATATCATCCAACATGTATTACAGGAAAATGCAACTAACTGTGAAAGGTAAGGAGATTCAAATTGATCTACACTAGTCGATTAGTGTGGTAGCTGAGGAGATTGGATGCTCTAGTATTGGGGAGATGATTACTCCACCGATCACACCTAGTGCTCTACCATCTACATAGACTTGGTGAATGGGGTTAGACCTCATGATGTACAGGCTTCGCCACTACCAAAATTGAAAAATTCATTTGCTGTTATTTGTGCAAAACCACCAGTAATAATCAAGCCATTTCCTATTAAGGATAGACGTGAAGGACTAAGAAGTGGAAAAGGGCTGCTCCAGCAGCTCAACTTACAAGATGAGTGTCCTTGTATGAGATGCAAGGGGCTTTAATGGCCTCTTGAAGCATGATGCCTTGCCAGATTATCTTCGTAGGCATCATGTATAGTTGTTTTCAGTAGTAGAGACTAGAGTACAGAAAATAAATGCTAAAAAGATTCTGGATAAGTTTATGGGTTTCCACTTTCCAGTTTATTGATAACTATAGCAAGAACTCACTAGGGCACATTTGGGTTGCTTGGAGTGATGAGGTGAAGATCAGTATGTTAGAGGAAGTTGAGCTCTACATTCATATGTTGGTCTCAATTGCTAACATGGACAGATTCTTTTTTACAGTTGTCTATGGTTCAAATGAGGAAAGACACCGTGAAGGCATGTATGGTAGATTGCATGGTAAAATGGTGCAGGGGTATTCTTGAATTGTTTGTGGAGACTTTAATGCATTTATGCATCTGAATGATGCAGTGCCAGTGGCCCCTATTACTTTCAGTATGATGGATTTTCGTGTATGGGTTGCTGATATGGAGCTGATAGATCATAAAGCATTAGGTCCCCTGCTAACATGGTCTAATCAGCAGCAACAAAGACCTATAGCAAGAAAGCTTGATCGTGGGATGGTGAATGAGGATTGGTTGACTCAATTTCCGGATTGTGTGGTCGGGTTTCTCCCTCCAGATTTCTTGGATCACTATGGTATGTTGGTGAAGCCTAGAGTTCCTAAGAAAACCTATCCTAAACCGTTTAGATTCTTTGATATGTGGATTGCACATGAAACATATCCAGGACTTGTTAAAGGGGGTTGAGACCAACCAGAACATCGTTGGGTTCTAGCAGGGGTGAAAAGAAATCTCAAGCAAACTAAGTTTGTGCTCAAATAGCTAAAGAAGGAGACATTCTATGATATAAGAGGTAGGACTAAATTTGTTGTTGAGAAGATGAAAGTTGCACAATTAGAAGCCCTTTCGAATTCGTGTCCCAACTCATATGCTGAGGAAGCTAGGTGTACAAAGGAGTGGCAATTTCTTCAGCAAGTTGAAGAGAGTTTTCTTAAGCAAAAATCACGCATCAATTGGCTTACTATTGGGGATTCAAACACGAATTTCATTCACACGTCAGTTAGAATCCACCAAGCTAGAAAACATATCATAAAATTAGTATTGGATTCAGGTGTGGAAGTGACAGAGGTTGAAGAGATAGCGCAGGAGTTTGTTGATTACTATTAGAAGCTTTTTGGTACTATTAACACTATTGTGAAACAAGACTTTGTGTACTTGGAGAAACATATTAGGAAGAGGTTGAGTGAGGAGGAAGGCAGGTTCATATGTCAATCTGTGACTGCTGATGAGATTCTTATTGCTGTTTTTGAGATGGATCCTACAAAAAGTCCAGGTCTGGATGGATGTACTGTTGGCTTTTATTAGAAAAGCTGGCAGATTGTTGGAAAGACAATATTGGCTAGAATCCAAGAACTTTTCTCTATGGGGAGACTGCCACAAGGTATGAATACTACCTCACTTACCCTTTGCGCTAAGTGCCCCAATGCTATGACTTTGAATTACTATGGACCAATAGCCTGTATAAATGTTCTCTATAAGATTGTGTCTAAGGTAATATCAAATAGAATTAAGGATGTATGACCTAGTGTGCTTTGTTTAAATCAGCCGGCTTTCATCAAGGGTAGAAGTATACTGGAGAATATTCTAATGACACAGGAGTTGTTTCAGAGTTACAACAAAAAGGGTATTTGCATCCAGAAGTGCAGTGAAAGCGGATTTAAACAAAGCTTTTCTTGTTGTGAAGTTCATGCATTTCCCCCAGAAGTTCATCAACTGGATACAAGTTTGTTTATCCTCTGCAACTTTTAGTGTATCAACCCATGGGAATTTGTTTGGTAATTTTGAAGCGAAGCAAGGAGTGAGACAAAGTGATACCTTGTCTCCATATCTATTTACTATTGTCATGTAGGTTCTCTCCTCTATGCTTGATAACATAGCTAGGGAGGGCAACATGCCTTACCATCCTCGGTGTAAATATGTGGGTCTAATGCATATCTGTTTTTTGGATGACCTACTTATTTTCATTGAGGGATCTGTTCATGCACTAGAATGTGTCAAGAGGGTTCTGGACAAATTTGTGCTTATGTCAGGATTGGTTTGCAATACTCAGAAAACTTAGGTGTTCTTTGGGGGAGAGTTAGAAGCGGATAAAAGGGTTGTTGTGCATTTTACTAGTTTTAAAGAGGGCACTTTCCCTGTTCGATATCTTGGGCTCCCTTTATTCAATAGAAAGTGATCAAGTAGTGACTGTGAGATTCTTGTTGATAAGATTACTAGTAGCTTCGTTCTTGGAAAGCCTCTACCCTCTCTTATGCAGGTAGGGTTCAACTGGTGGCTTTTGTGATTTATGCACTTGTAAAATTTTGTATGACCATATTAGTGCTTCCTAAGTGTAACACCCCACCCTAAAACTCATGGGTTGAACCAATGGTTCACCCGCACAGCGAAATCTCTATTGGGGGTTACGCAAAAACTCAATTGTTTACCACTGATAATATACATACCTACATTATTTTAAACCAAAAATTACAACCAAAAATTCTCCAATTACTCATCATATACCATACATCAACTCGATCTAATTCATTTATTTCATGTAAACCAAATCAAAGTGTCATTCACTACTATGCTCATTACGGTACCATCTACTATGCAATACCCAAATCATCGACTCATAAAACATAAATGAGAGTTATTTCAAAATCTGGGAAAACTTCAAAACCAATCCTCCATCGATCATTGTGCAGTGCCAGAGTTTCTCTCAAATCATTCGAACCAGTAAGAAACTGAACAGAAGTGGGTCAGCAACTAAGCTGTGTGTGTGGATCTTTCCCACAACCTAGTTTTGGACCGCAATCAGTTAATCACATAGTCGTAATTAATCATAATTTAGTACTATAGATGCCATCTTAAATCATCATATATAAGTTACCGATCGAATTATCGAATCCACCAACTCATCATCACCAAATCAATTTATTCAAATAAGATAATCACATAATTTCATGAACACATAATCAATGCATGACATGAAAATTCCGGTTAATTATTAATGGCGCCAAGGTCACCATACACTTACCCTCGCTCGTGCAAATCATCATCTGTGGTGCTCATGCAACCACAACACTCAATCTGTGGTGCACATGCAACCACAACACTCAATCCGTGGTTTTTAACCACAACACTCATCCGTGATGCTCATGCAACCACAACACTCAATGGCATAAGCGAGCTAAACCTACCCACTCTCAAGGGTGAGGGTAAGTGCAGGCCCTTTCTCACTGATTAACCAATCCATATATATATTTCCCGTCGTTTATCAACTCGACGTTTCTAAAAATCAAATATCCCATCATCCAATAACAAATCACATAAATCATCTCATTCTCCAGTAAAGCTACTCAGCAGTACCATATCACCATTCCTCATCCAAAATTCATCAACGATTTCACTAAATAGCCCCGATGCAAATAATTGTTAATAACTCGGTTGAGGTTAGATATGTCCTTAACTCAAAATTCACTTTCCTTCATTAAAATCCTCACAAAATTCATGTAAATGAATTTATTGACACAAAAATCCATTTAACCCATTTATGGTCATAAAAATCAATTTAGACAATAAAATATTAAAAATCTCGTATTAACCATTATTTTACGGTAACTTAAATTCCAACAAAACTGTAAATCCGAAAAATCTCCCAAAAATACAAGAACCTCCATTTAACATCCTAAAACAGGTCTGTCCAGTTCTTATATTTTTCAATAGCTCAAAACCATGAAAATAATATTAAACTCGGTCTTTACTGCAAATCTCGTATTAAGCTCGTTTTTACCATTTTAAAGATAAAAACTCCACCCACTGTCTAATTTACCCTTTCCAGACCAAAACCCATTTAATAATCCACACTAACCATTTTGAAGTGATCCAAATCTTAAAGATAAATAAAACACGTTTTTACCGAGCTTTTCGTAAAATTCACCGTTATGCAGTTTTTAATCCGAAAACCATTTTCAAGTGAAATCTTCTGCTCAATCTGCCCCAACGTCATTTTAAACAAACAAAAATCTCTTAGATCAGTTTTAGACTCAATAAACCCAACTATTCATTTTTTTCGGGGAAACTTGTCAAATACCGATATTTACACCGTAAAATCCACAACAATCAAGAATAATCACCAAATCATCATATCAACAAATAATTCATCACCCAAAGTAATCCATCCATCCAAATATGCAAATCAAGAATAAATAATCGATGCAATAATTAAGGTCCTCTTAATCCCCACACACCTTAATTTAGCCGATTCCAAGTCGGGAATTAGGTTCTAAAATTCCAGAGACTGACTCTATAAAATTCTCCTCATTCCCACGGTCGTGTAGGCGCACAGTTCCAGAACTTATAAATCGTACAATTATACGCACAGACTTTCGAACCTCGTTTCTCCCTCATTTGACCTCGGAATTCGATTCTGTCGACTTCGTGATGCTCCTGGAGATGAGATCTACGTATCGGTACCTAGCTTCGGAGTTATTATCGCAGTTGCCGATGTCGACGTCGACGGCGGGATTAACGACGATCCTCCGACGAACCTCTTACAAGCGTCGAAACCGATTTCTGACTCCACCAATCGAATTATAGGGGTCCTATTACCTAAACCCAACCCTAAGATGATTCAATTTCCCTCTTCTTCCCTTTCTTGCCCTTTTCTTTCCTCTCGGTGAGTACTTCAGGAAAAACAGAGGAAGAATCGTTCCTCTTCCTATATGTTGTCCCAAGCTCCCTCTCCCCTGCTTTAATCACGCTGAAGTAGAATTAAAACCCTAAAGGCCGCCTTCTATCCTGCAGGGATGTTGGAATGATAAAAATCCATTTCCAACGTCGGGCGCCGATTGAAAGATACATATCCGGAGCTCGACACGTCCTGGAAGTGTTCGACGATGTGCCACGGATGTCGGCTCTTCCATTGAAACGACGACATCGGAGTTAAGGCTGGCTGGTTGCATACAGAAGGACATAAACATGTATTTAATCAAACCGGAGAGCCCTTGTACACTAATAACCTTGTAGCCGAGCGTGTACGCTGTTAGTTATTGAGCAAAAGCTCAATGTTTCAAAATCTGTAGCCATCATTTTATTTTCTCATTTTTCTTTTCTCTATAATTTCAAAATGTATACATATATGTACACACATAATAATCAATTACTATAATAATTATTATTGCTTCCACATACATCCTTTTTCCGTTGACGACGTAAATTCCACGACATAGAATTTCGATTGTAAATTTACAATTATATAGAATAAATTTATTTTATTTATTTCGTTTGGTTTGGGATGTTACAACTGTCCCCCTCTTAAATGGATTTCGTCCCCGAAATCCACCTAAGGCTCAATTACGAGGACTAAGGTAATGATAAATTTACTGCCTTCAAAATTTCCGTACCAACCTTTGTTGGAGTTCATCGGAGGGAGCTTGGGTAGTTGAGTTCCACCTTCCCACCTTTGTATCACTTTGGCTCACAATTGATAACTTTTGCTTCCATCCTAACAAGTCGTGTCATTGGATTCCTAGGTTGATTTGTCACAATAATACAGAGTAAGCTTGGTATATTTATACCAAAGGGAACGCGGCTGGAGTGGTACGGCTCTTTGCCCTCGCCCGGGACGTTGCGGGCTCGAGTTCCACCGACGCCATATTTCGAACCCTAACCATCTTTTTGCTTCTCTTTATATCCATGGTTCCTCAACTTGCAATCTCCCCCTCTTTTGGCTTTCTCCGAGGAATTCAATCCCCATGATTTATTTACTCATTGGGGTACACCCCCTCAATGACTATTCGTAGATCAAACTGATCATCCTTTTCAAGTTGGATATCCTTCAAAATATACACTTCTTAGGCAACTCTCCGTGTTAGTGTTACCAGTTTTTCAACCAACCTATCCGCTAGTTTAGGTATTCCACTCCTTGAGATCATCACGATTCCTTTTTCTTCATAAATCGCCATGGCTTCCCTCTATATTATCTTCCTAACGGGATAAACTTTTAGATTAAACATTATGGGGAAAGTATTGTCCTTGAGAGGTTCCCGTATTCACTTTCCATGGCTAACCTTCACCATTGATGAACTTGATTTCGGGTCAACTTTAGGGTAGCAAGTTCAACATTTGGGCATTCATCCTTCGTGCCCGTTGTTTAAGAAAGATTCCACATTTCGAGTGGTCGATCATCATTTACCACCTTCCAATTCGTACTAGGTGAAGGCATTCTCGTCACTACGTGACATTAGTTATCCTCATACTCATTTCTCATATAAGAAATAAAATCTCGAGGTGGGGATCATAGCATCCTACCTTCTCATTGACGATTACTATTCCCACATCTTTTTTTTGTACCACTGCCTTAGGACATCAAATTCACAAGTGGGTTCTTACTTTATCTAATCGTGTTAAAATGGAATCAGGATTCCATTATTCCATTCGCAATCCCCTTAGGGTCTACAGATGTTTTGTTCAACTCTGATAACTCTTACTTCCTTAATCCAGGAAGTTCCATCTCGTTAAACAAGAGGAGGCACTTTTGCACTGATCGATCAATTTCAGGAGGAAAAATATCACTTTTCGACTTGAAATGAGTTCCCGCAACACATTTCCACAAGCTCTTTCAAATCATCTCTTTTTTTTTTTCAAAATTCCTTTCAAAACAATTGAAATCCTTTTGACCCAATGCAACTAAACTTTGACAGTGACTATGCAACCAATCATTGGTCTCAATTCCTGGTAGGTTTAGTGCAAGTACAGATATGGAGTACTCCCTTCCCTTTTGAGGGTGATCAGCCCTCAAGAGCGAAAGTAACATACCCATAATGCAGAAAACAAACCAGCTCTGATACCACCTGTAACACCCCACCCTAAAACTCATGTGTTGAACCAATGGTTCACCCGCACAGCGAAATCTCTATTGGGGGTTACGCAAAAACCAATTGTTTACCACTGATAATATACATACCTACAGTATTTTAAACCAAAAATCACAACCATAAATTCTCCAATTACTCATCATATACCATACATCAACTCGATCTAATTCATTTATTTCATGTAAACCAAATCAAAGTGTCATTCATTACTATGCTCATTACGGTACCATCTACTATGCAATACCCAAATCATCAACTCATAAAACATAAATGAGAGTTATTTCAAAATCTAGGAAAACTTCAAAACCAATCCTCCATCGATCATTGTGCAGTGCCAGAGTTTCTCTCAAATCATTCGAACCAGTAAGAAACTGAACAGAAGTGGGTCAGCAACTAAGCTGTGTGTGTGGATCTTTCCCACAACCTAGTTTTGGACCGCAATCAGTTAATCACATAGTCGTAATCAATCATAATTTAGTACTCTAGATGCCATCTTAAATCATCATATATAAGTTACCGATTGAATTATCGAATCCACCAACTCATCATCACCAAATCAGTTTATTCAAATAAGATAATCACATAATTTCATGAATACATAATCAATGCATGATATGAAAATTCCGGTTAATTATTAATGGCGCCAAGGTAACCATACACTTACCCTCGCTCGAGCAAATCATCATCCGTGGTGCTCATGCAACCACAACACTCAATCCGTGGTTTTTAACCACAACACTCATCCGTGGTGCTCATGCAACCACAACACTCAATGGCATAAGCGAGCTAAATCTACCCACTCTCAAGGGTGAGGGTAACTGCAGGCCCTTTCTACATCTATGTGAATTAATATGATCACGAATCAAGACATTTTCATTTTCTCATTTATCACAAACAATCCGGAATCAATGTAGTCTCACTGATTAACCGATCCATATATATATATTTCCCGTCGATTATCAACTCGACCTTTCTAAAAATCAACTATCCCATCATCCAATAACAAATCACATAAATCATCTCATTCTCCAGTAAAGCTACTCAGCAGTACCATATCACCATTCCTCATCCAAAATTCATCAACGATTTCACGAAATAGCCCCGATGCAAATAATTGTTAATAACCCGGTTGCGGTTAGATATGTCCTTAACTCAAAATTCACTTTCCTTCATTAAAATCCTCACAAAATTCATGTAAATGAATTTATTGACACAAAAATCCATTTAACCCATTTCTGGTCATAAAAATCAATTTAGACAATAAAATATTAAAAATCTCGTATTAACCATTATTTTACGGTAACTTAAATTCCAACAAAACTGTAAATCCGAAAAATCTCCCAAAAATACAAGAACCTCCATTTACCATCCTAAAACAGGTCTGTCCAGTTCTTATATTTTTCAATAGCTCAAAACCATGAAAATAATATTAAACTCGGTCTTTACCGCAAATCTCGTATTAAGCTCGTTTTTACCATTTTAAAGATAAAAACTCCACCCACTGTCTAATTTACCCTTTCCAGACCAAAACCCATTTAATAATCAACACTAACCATTTTGAAGTGATCCAAATCTTAAAGATAAATAAAACACGTTTTTACCGAGCTTTTCGTAAAATTCACCGTTATGCAGTTTTTAATCCGAAAACCATTTTCAAGTGAAATCTTCTGCTCAATCTGCCCCAACGTCATTTTAGACAAACAAAAATATCTTAAATCAGTTTTAGACTCAATAAACCCAACTATTCATTTTTTTCGGGGAAACTTGTCAAATACCGATATTTACACTGTAAAATCCATAACAATCAAGAATAATCACCAAATCATCATATCAACAAATAATTCATCACCCAAAGTAATCCATCCATCCAAATATGCAAATCAAGTATAAATAATCGATGCAATAATTAAGGTCCTCTTAATCCCCACACACCTTAATTTAGCCGATTCCAAGTCGGGAATTAGGTTCTAAAATTCCAGAGACTGACTCTATAAAATTCTCCTCATTCCCACGGTCGTGTAGGCGCAAACGGTTCATCGTTTGGACGTCAAACAAACAAACTACGAGCCGATTACTAATTAGTAGGACAAATTACATAACAGTACTCTATATTTTTGAACTGTCTGGCACAGTTCCAGAACTTATAAATCGTACAATTATACGCACAGACTTTCGAACCTCGTTTCTCCCTCGTTTGACCTCGAAACTCGATTCCGTCGACTCTGTGATGCTCCTGGAGACGAGATCTACGCATCGGTACCTAGCTTTGGAGTTATTATCGTAGTTGCCGATGTCGACGTCGACGGCGGGATTAACGACGATCCTCCGACGAACCTCTTACAAGCGTCGAAAATGATTTCTGACTCCACCAATCGAATTATAGGGGTCCTATTACCTAAACCCAACCCTAAGATGATTCAATTTCCCTCTTCTTCCCTTTCTTGCCCTTTTCTTTCCTCTCGGTGACTACTTCAGGAAAAACAGAGGAAGAATCGTTCCTCTTCCTATATGCTGTCCCAAGCTCCCTCTCCCCTGCTTTAATCACGCTGAAGTAGAATTAAAACCCTAAAGGCCACCTTCTATCCTGCAGGGGTGTTGGAATGATAAAAATCCATTTCCAACGTCGGGCGCCGATTGAAAGATACATATCCGGAGCTCGACACGTCCTGGAAGTATTCGAAGATGTGCCACGGATGTCGGCTCTTCCATTGAAACGACGACGTCGGAGTTAAGGCTGGCTGGTTGCATACAGAAGGACGTAAACATGTATTTAATCAAACCGGAGAGCCCTTGTACACTAATAACCTTGTAGCCGAGCGTGTAAGCTGTTAGTTATTGAGCAAAAGCTCAATGTTTCAAAATCTGTAGCCATCATTTTATTTTCTCATTTTTCTTTTCTCTATAATTTCAAAATGTATACATATATGTACACACATAATAATCAATTACTATAATTATTATTATTGCTTCCACATACATCCTTTTTCCGTTGACGACGTAAATTCCACGACATAGAATTTCGATTGTAAATTTACAATTATAGAGAATAAATTTATTTTATTTATTTCGTTTGGTTTGGGATGTTACACTAAGCAGATTATTCTGAGAATCCAGAAAGTTTAGACTTCTTGTGGCATAGTGATGGAACAGGCAGAGCTAAGGTAGCGTGGAAGTTTATTGCTCAGGCAAAGAAGGAGGCGGCTTAGGCCTTAAAGATCTCCAGACATGGAATGTGGCCTGCGTGGCACGTTTGTTATGGCCCATTTTAATGTAGGGAGGAAGTTTTTGGGTGGCTTGACTTACCAGGTATCGACTGCGAGGGTGATCAATTTGGGAACTTCAAACTAATTTTGTTGGTTCATGAGTTTGGAAGAGCCTGCTTAAGATCAGACCTTGGTTCCAGCTTTGTTTCACGACTCAGGGGCCAGGGCAAGTGTTTTGGGAAGGCCAACAGATGGTGAAGTTCTCATGTAAGAAAATATGGCAGTTTATTCAATCTAAGCAGCATATGGTTGAGTGGCATAGAGTTTTGTGGGGAAAGTTCTGTGTCCCAAGATACAAATTACTTACTTGGTTAGTAATACTTGGTAGAATAAAAACTAGAGATAAGCTTTTGGAGTGGGGAATCATTGAAGTGATGAATGTATTCTTTGTGGGGGATCAAGAGAAACAAGAGATAATCTATTTTTCTGTTGTCCATATTCTACAGATGTTCTTTTGAAGCTCTTCCCAACTATTCCGAGCTAGCTTGTGACATGGCAGGGCTGTTTGGAGCAGATTTGTTCAATAACAAGGCAACAAGGTGAGAAGGGATTGCTTTATGGAGCAGTTTGGTGTTGGGTTGTAAGGATGCTTTGGAAGGAAAGAAATACCAGAGTGTTTTGCTTTCAATTCCGAACTAGTCAGGTGCTTCTTCATGATATACGAGAGGAAATATACTTGTATAGCTTAGGTAATAACCAATTTAGTATGATTTTTCCCGCTAGTCTTTTGTACTGGAGGTAGGCAGTGATATCATTTCCCATGTGTGTATGGACCAATTTTCTTTTTCATGGCCTTGATCATTTATGATCAAACGAAGCTATAAAAGGGATACCCAATTACCAAAAAAAAATCAACAACTTTTGCATCCACTTTCAAGACAACTAAACATCGCTCGGCACACTGGGTCTCCTCTCTTCCACCATTGCAAGCCGTACCTTCCACTTATTGAACATGGACTCACTCATGCACTTCAACACCTTAAGCTACAAGTATGTGTAAATATTTTAGTTCATGCAATCTACCTTAATCTAGTACGTAGACATAAATTAAATAAGAACCTCATCTTCCTCTAAAAGCTCCATGTCATCCTTTTCCCACCAAGAAGAGTTATAAAACTCAGGAGGAGCATGTGTGCTGCTCTGGCCATTTTATCCAACAGAACCACCAAACTTCTGACGGACTTCAGCTCTTGTCATTATTAAACCAACTATCCCTCCACTGCCCCTGTTGTGGATGGCTTCAACAACCTTGGTCTCTCGATCCTTGGACCAGTAGCTGCAGGTTGGGGTGATGGAGTTCCCCGCACCTTTGACCTTCAGAAAATCCAACAAATGGAGCTACAAAATAACAATTAAAAACCAATTGTCAAAACATGCACGAATAAGTAATATTAAGCATGACACGGACAAGTATTCAACAAACACAAACACATGTTAAAACATTCGAGAGTTATATTCATACAACCAAAGTCATACTCAGACAACCCAGAATCATATTCAAACATTGCAAATATATATTCAAACACAACATACACATATTCAGAGCACGCAAATAAAAATTGAAACAACCCATACTCATATTCAGAAAACCGAGAGTCATATTCAAATACAAGTCATATTTAAATTCAACAGAGTCATATTCAAATAAACCAGACACATATTCAAAGAACACAAAATCGTATTCAAACAACAAACATAAACAAGAAATACTTAAAACTTACAATCATGAAGTAGACATCTCCATGGACCCAGTGAACGGTCGCCTTTCATTGACAAGCAGCAAGACTCCTCTTCAGTTCTGTTAACACAAAGCCTGCCCAGTTGTAGATCAGCTCAATCTTCCCAACTAGGTACTCCGCATAGTCAAGCTCACATAAGCGAGACCATGATGGTTTAAGCAGTGAGGCAAGGGCAAGGAGCATGAATTGCTTAACCGCCTTACAAATAAGAGGCCTACCATTCACATTCGTTAACTTCTCTACCATTTCCGTCAGAGGAAAATTCATGCACCTGTTTCCTTTCACCCCAATCTCGGCTTGGAAAGCCTTCAACTTGCATTTGTCCAGGAACTTCTCCAAAACTACTTCTCCCCCCACGTGAGGAAGGCCATAAACACAACCTGCGTCCTCGTCCTCTAAGGTCAGCACATTCTTATTCTCTCCCACTTCTAAAATGAAGCTATCTGAAGCAGGATCGTAGACTTCTATCATTGCCGACAACATAAACTTATAGGTGCGAATCAATCATATCTCCAACAGTCCATCGAATCTCGCCTTCTTAAGGTCCTCCTCACATTCCTCATAGTAGGCCTCATCCTACTTCCATAATTCACAACACTAAAAAAAGATGATGCGTGGCACCAATGTTGCGTTTCATGTAGTTTCTTCCATGCTTCTACTGCTTCTATGCCCTTCCCAACACCTTTCCCAACAGACTTCCTAGCAGATGTCTCAGCGGACTTCCCAATAGATGTCTTAGCACCTACCCCAACAGACTTCCCAACGCCTTTCCAACCAAATGTCCCATCATCACAACGCACTTTAGAAGCTGCACCCTTGCACCTTTTTATAGAACGCTCCCCATCGTCATCAACAACATGATCTGAAGTAGGAACATTTTCAGGAGAAGGGGGATCTACTAAGGGTTGAAGCATGTGTTTCGGAACTTGCTTATCGTTCACACAATTATTCCAAACCTGTCCAACACAAACTAATATTTAGAAAAAGGGGGAAAATATAACGTGATGAAGAGAAGTAATATTCAATACCGAAACATGCAGTATTATCAAGCTATAGACAACCAATCCATAATGAAGACACAACTAATATTCCTAACCAAAAGAATCGGTATTCTACAACTAGTATTGCAAAAAGAGGGGAAACACAACACAATGAACAGAAGTAATATTCAATACTGAAACATGAAGTATTGTCAAGCTACAAACAACCATTCCACAATGAAGACACAATTAATATTCATAACCGAAAGAACCAGTATTCTACAACTAGTTAAACTAATATTGAGAAACTAAAGACGGACACAACTCATTGAAGACAACTAATATTTAGAAGAGAAACAACCAGTATTGTCAAACTACAAACAACCACTACACGATGAAGATACAAACAATGTTCTTAACCAAAAGAACAAGTATACTAGTAGCACACACTCAACATTAAACAAGGAACACATTAATCAACTACAATGGAGAATTCAGGTAACAACTACTTTTGAATACAATAAAATTTACTGATTCTAAGCAAGAACCCACAACCTTAGTCAACAAAACATTCCCCAAACTCGTCCATACAAGTTGCATTGTGAAGAAGACCCTTCAAATCGACTCGATTTGAAGGTGTACAAAAAAAAAAAAACAAACTCGTATTCAGGAAACCCTAAACACCCAAAGAGAAACCAAAAATTTCAATTTAAGAGAAAACCCCATACCGAGAAAGTGAGTGACAGAGGGAGAATCGTCCTCGTCAGTATTCAAACATGAGAAAGGCGAACTACGAAGAACTCTACGAAGGTGATTCTTCCTCGTCGAAGATGTCCTAGTTTTTGGCTCACCTTCTCGTTGCAGCTTCCACCTTCCTCCTCGTCGCCTTCCTTATTCCGACGCGTGCTCGACTTCCTCCTTGCTCGTCGTCGGGTCTAGAGATCTTTGTTTCTGGTTGGTGGTTTCTGGGTCGACGAGAGCAAAAGAGAGGAGAAATAAGAGAGAAAGAAAGAAGAAAAGAAGAAGAAGAGTGGAGGACAGTTGGAGTGGACACTTTTTTTTATTTTTTTGTTTTAATTTCAAATTCTCTCTCACCTGGCAAAATTGGGTCTATGCATAATAGCCAAATGATGAAAACTATTGCTCCATTTCAAATTTTATGCAACGAGAGTGGAAGACATTTTGGTCTTCACAATCATATATTTCTTTTTTATTTATTCATAAAAAAAGAGACACATGGAATTTGAACTATGGTCAGAAAAACAATGATCATAACCAATCACAGTATGCATATTTTTTGTATATTTTTAAATTAAAAACATACACGAACCCAAAATATGAAAATCATATGTCTTTTTCAATGATTAGCTGGCATTTAATTTTCTATATATCTTATAATTATATGATAACCCTAAAATTGCTACCCAAATTTCACTTGTTCGAATATTGCATATTGAATTGCAATATTAAATATGTAGAAATGATACCAAATTCTTAAATTACTATAAGTTTTCAGAACTACTATGAAGCAATCATATTTTTGTGAAAACTATATGACACTGGTTCTTTTAAAGTTATAGTCGGGTCAATGGCTATGTTTTATATCTCTTCTTAATCCGGCATGATTGGATCCAACAATCATTATATGAGATTGAGTTTAATAGGGTGGCTCATTTCACCACTTTTTGGCGTGTTAATGAATTTGTAGAGAAATGACATGTCTACATCTACCCTCATCACTCATCACAATCTACACATAATATAAACTAGTTTTTTACCCGGCCCGTTGGCCGGAAAATTTCATTTCATCATTTATAGAAATTAATTTATTTATATGTTTAAATTTTTTTTAATCTTCTTACTTTTTTATGCTCATACTTCATAAGTGAGTATGCTATGTGTTTATATTAAAAATTCTCAATATTTAGCATACCCACCTATGATGTTCATAGGTTTCGATTCTCCAATCATAAATCATATTTTAAAGGTTTATCACGTCACATTTAGAACATATACAAAAGTTGTCAACCAAGCCACTCAAATTTCTAATATTATAAAACCTTAACTCCCCGAGTTAGGACACACTCTCAAACAATTATTAAGAGTCCAGATTGTTGGATAGAAATACTTGATTATTGGATAAAATGTGTTTATCCCAAGTGAAACTTGACACACGCCATACTCCTTACGATGATCAAATTATCCCAAGTGAAACTTGGATAGAAATACTTGATTATTGGATAAAATGTGTTTATCCCAAGTGAAACTTGACACACGCCATACTCCTTACGATGATCAAATTATCTAATTTTGACTCATTTTTATGTGAATGTTCATTAAATCTCTGTTGAGGATCTTATGTCAAAATTTGTCTATCAAGACACTCAAATTTAGTATCTTATACAATAGTGTAAATACAATTTATTAACCAAATCTTTCAAACTTTAAAATTATCAGCCATAACTTTCAAAATACAAAGTATTAGCCAAACCTTAACTCCCCGTTAGCATTTTTGTTAGCAAAATTTAATAGTTATACCTTCTAAAAAAATTGTATTTTAATTAAGAAAATATTTAAAATAACAAAAAAAAAGATTAATATTTTGATATGATACAAAAGATTTAATACAAAGATTTAATACAAAAGATTTGGTTAAAGTATTGAAATTTCTGAAAGGTATAGCTATTAAATTTTATTTACTCAATTTGTACCAATTGCTAATTCTTGAAATTTGTAGTAACCTTCAACCCATGGTTGTTGTCTACATGTTGGCTTGTAAGAATCTCAAATCAAGACACTCTCACACGCTTTCAAGGGTTCTCGTCTTAACATGATCCTTTAGTGTATAACGTTCCAACTTTTTTAATGTGCATTTGCAAAATTTTCCTTATTTTTGGTGTTACTTCTGGAACAAAAATATGCATTATATATCTTAATAATTGATAAATCATGTCAACAACTACAATGCACATAGATATAGGTTCATTAAAAACGTTGTATCATTTAAAGAATTAAATTTTTTTTTGACAAAGTTGATTTAAAAAAAAAATTAAAACTCATACAAACATTGTGACATTTCACACGGATGAATTCTTGGATGTATTATAGACACATCTATTGTTAATATAAAGAGTTTACTTTGTTTTGTAATCCTAATTAAAACCTTTGAACACACCTCGTTCAATGGAATATGCAACAAAATTTTGTGGATAGGATAACTCGATCTATATACATATTGCTTACGGTACAAACTACCATTTTTGTTTTGACATTTTGATATGGTAAAATCTTTTTTTTATTTCCAAAATTTGGTATGGAGCCACATACTCACAACCATGCAATCAAATGACTTATTAGAATTGCCTTGTTGATCTCATGCTTATAAAGATTCTTCATTTTTAACCTAATAGCTCGGTTTGGAGTCTTCTAACTATAAAGGCCTTTAATGTAGAAAACATTCAACTATTAAACGAAAATTGTCAACCCATGTTTGATTAATGCTAGGTCAGTGGTTGATGAAACTTAATGTTTATCGTACATTGTCAACAAAGATTTCTCCAACACTCACGTGCCATATAATACTTGTACATCATCAAGTTTCTATCCAGACCTTTTACTATATAATTCTTATTTTATTTTATAGATATATTAATTAGAAATAAGAGAAGGGATGGCAATGAAGCAGGTTTGCCTAAAACATCACCATCCTCATCCCCATTTTCAAATACCTAAACTCGTACCAGTCCCATACCCATACGGTGGAAGGTTTTCCAAACTCATCTCCATACCCGCGGTTTTTGGATACCCATGGCCATGGGTAATACCCGCCCCATCAACTACTCACCATAAAAAATATGTAAAATAAATGGGTACTACCTGCCCAAAATTATGGAACTGATACATAACTGGATGAAATTACGGTTTGGTTGCCATCAATTACATAAGTGGATGCTATATTTTCTGCATATAACATAATATCCTCGGTGGGGCGGGTTTGGGTATGGGGATGGGGATTTCAAAAGCATATCCACCCATCTCCATCAAAAAATTTGTGGGTTTTTCCCATACCCAATCAATGCGGAGATTCCCCATATTGACTGGGTCGGAGACGGTTGGGTACCTGCGACCATTGGTTTGGTTGCCATCTCTAAATAAGAGAGTGTTTAATAGCCAAAAATATAAAATAACATAGTTCATTTTTGAAAGTAGATTGATTTTCTAACAATTATTTTCTCTATTTCCATCATTATGTTTTGTTTAATAGATGAAAATATTATTGTTTATGTGTGTGTTTGTTTAAAATTTGCAATAACATATAACTTATTATTTACTTCCATTAAAAAAAAGTAGAAAATTTACTTGATCAAGTTTAATAATATATTTTTTTGTTTAACTAAATGTGATATATCACTCTACAAACATTAGTCTTTTTCTACAAACATAGATATAATATGAAAATTAAAAAGAATTATTGAATAAAAGAAAACAACATTAAAAGAAGAGAGAGATTACTCTATAAATAGCTCATTAACTAATTTTTTTGCTTGTACAAAAATTGTCCACCTTGGCAACTTGTGAATTCTCCAAGTGCTTATGTGGCAAGAAGTTATTTTTGAACAACCATAATATATAGTAAGAAGATAAGATGTGAAATGAGAATTGTAGGGTACCATTTCAATTTGCTGCATCCGTAGCAATTTTTTGAGAGGTAAATTTAGAAGGCGCGAGTGTGGTTGGTCTGCTGAGAACGAAAGTAAAAACATATTACGATTGAAACGGGCCCAAATAGTGATTTGGCCCATTAATCATGTACCCATCGACAAAGCTTCCCATTTTACTTGCTGGATTATCTCCTCCCCCACGAATCTACTCTCTTCTTGTACCCAAAGTTCTCACTGAACCCTAATCTCTACTACCTAGGCTAGTGATTCTAACTGGAATGCACAGAGGGAGCAACTGACCCCCACTATTCTGATAGATCAAGAAGACCCTGTTTGTTTAGTTGTATGGTGATTCACTTATTCAACACATTCCACTCCGTTGACATTCTCCTCTCCTTAATTGTATTGTGTTCATGAAAATCAAAAGGCAACAAGTACAACAGACCCATGGGTAACCAATATGTATAAAGCGTCGACCAGATTGAATTGAGTCATTTTATTTGGAGTATGAAGAATTTTTCTTAATTGTTTTGGTTCGTGATGCAACTACGTTGAAGGTAGACCAAAGCAAACGACAGTACAGCTCCAAAGCTATTCTGTACATCAGGTAGTTGGGGCATTAATTGATAATTATTTGGGACTATTCCAACAAACACAGAATTTGAAACGTGTCTTTATCTTGCATTCATTAATAGTGGTTTGAGATTTTTCAAATGAGTCTTTGATGTGGCATGTTAAACTCTCCAATTTTTTAAAATGGAACCTTCAAAGTGGAATATTAAGATTTTGGATTAAGCATGGTTTCCTAATACCCTTATGGGTGTTTATTCTCTAAAATGCAGTTGTATTTCTAAGTAATCCATTACAAATGGCAGGTCAGGATACAACAATGGTACTGATATATGACAAGGTTTATTTGAATAAATACAAAGTCATGCATTTTTTTTTATCATTCTCACCACTTTATCTTTTACCACAGGCTACTATCTAGAGTGTTCATTCTTCTTCCCAATCTATGACCACCCTAGTGAACTAAAAGCGTAAGATTTTAAGCTTTAAAACGTAATTTTGTCCGATTTTATGCACTAACGATTTTATATAGAAACGAAAGCGTTTTGGTGACCTAAAAGCGTAAAATCGTAAGTTTTTAAGTTTTAAAACGCGATTTTGACTGCATTGCTTGGATCCCCACCTAGGTCATCACTATACGGAAGTACTGACAATATTAATGTTGATGTTGGTATTGCCAAAGATTGTATGCGTTTACCACATCTTCCAATCACTCCAAAAGAAAACACAATGTCGTAATACCATCGCTCTACAACATTCCTCAATTTTATTGACATTCCCTTTTTCTTGCGAATGCTCACTATGGTGGGAAGATAAACAAACCAGAAGGACATAGAGATGATGTTTTTTTTTTCTTTTTAAGTGTGTTTCATGCCTTTATATTTTACAAACATGCTACATTTGGATTCTCACCAATATTTTAGTCTTCATCTCAATTTGGATAATTAAATTTTTATTTCTTTTAATTTTAATCTTTCTTCTAATTACTTTTTTCCACTTAAAGGGTTTGCCTACTCCTGGAAATCTCTTATCCAATTCGAAGTGTTGTCCTCGCATGTATGGTAGATACAATAAAGACCTGCTAAATGTTCAGTTGAATTAACTCGAAGTAGGTACCATTTATGTAGTCTCTTTGCTATCCTAAATACCCAAACAAATTCACGTCACTTATTCCCAATTACGTTACCAACTAATGACAAGTGACTATTGAGATGTTGTCCTCCACAATATACGTGAGCTAAGAGCATTATTACGTCCATACCAATAATTCAATATTCGGCTCAGCTGCCCTCGAATAACGGTTCAGGTTATAAGCTAGTTAGGATTGTGATAAATGAATGGCCTTAAAATTAGATATGGAGAAGTCCTGTAAAGTATGATCGGTAGAATGTGATTTTATTTTTGCTGTCATGAAGGAGTTGAGATTCAATAATACTTTAATAAGATGGTGAAAGGTTGTGTACGTTAGTAAGAGCATTACGTTTTGAAGCTACAGTTTTCCTGGCCCCAAGTGTGTTGTGTCAATGGATATCCTTTGAGGGGCACCAGAGCTGTGTTTGTTAGTTTCAATCAATGCAATCAAAATCGAGCGTTAAAGTGTAAAATCCTAGGATTTACGATTCTGGGGTAGGAAATGTTTCAAATCACTAATAAAAATAATTTTATACTCAAAATTGGTCAAAAGTGTAAGTTGAATCGTTAGAATTGGTGAAAACGGATAAAAATCGATTTTGTTTTTATGATTCCAAGCAAAGGAGAAAACTGTCTCCACTCAATAAAAATAATGATGTTTTTGTATTTTGGGGAAAAAGGGGAAGGGGTGGATATTGGGCTGCCATTCTTTCACAATCCATAATTCTCTTCATCTCCAGCTCCCACCCTTCTCGACGAAGTAAGCCATCTCAGCGAAGCATCCTCCGCTTCCGCCCGACAGGCCTTCCAGCGAAGCATCCGCCGCCGCAACCGGCGCACTCGCCAGCTCCATCGAAGCATTTACACTTGCCATCTCTAGTGTGGCAGTGCCCAGCGCTCGTGGCACTCGTCGATGCCCGTGGCACTCGCAGATGCCTGTCGCTACTCGGCAATGCCCACCCGGTTTATTTTATTTCTCTTCCTTGTCCTTGGTAGGTTCAGTGCTTGATTAAGTTTAGAGGGCAGTAGCAACTGTTATTTCTGGGTGGAAAAATGTTATTTCATTTCATGAAATATGCTTAAAGGAGAGGGATAGAAGTCCCATTCAGAATATTGTTCCTTCTTGTCTTAGCAAACCCAGAAAAAAATGACGAAGGAATCAATTTTCAGTGCCTGGATGGAAATCTTTCTAAACTACCTTTCATCTCATTTTAGGACCTTGAAGACCTCCTATTGGCAACTGAAGACTTCAACCTTTGCTAGTCGATACAACAGAAAGAACTCAAGCAACTAGGAAGGTGTGATTCTTGGATACTTTTCTGCTTCTGTTCTTTGTTATGTTTGTTCAGAGTAGGTTAGTACGGTTGATGTCATTTATGCAAGAAGATCACCAATTTCATTTATGCAAGAACAATGCTGATTGCCATGATGAGGGAGTTCAGTCCAACGAAAGATTTGGTTAGACCTGCTATTACAAGATTTGCTAAAACATATTTGACATTGGGATCTCTTAGTGACAATGAGGGTTCCTTGATGACAATGTTTTCTTCTGAGTGGTGGAGGAAGAGTAGCTTTTCTAAACTTCGTGAAGGAAAAAGAGTTCAAAAGATTGTACTTGATGGTAGATTTTGGAAAAATGTGAGAAATTGCCTTAGAGCTGCTCAACCTCTAGTGAAGGTTCTACGGTTGGTTGATTCTTATGAAAAACTGGAAATGCCCTTCTTATACTCTAAAATGATCCAAGCGAAGGAGAAGATTAAGAGCAACTTCAACAATGTGGAAAGAAGGTAATTCCGAGTTCCCTTTGTCAATTAACTTATCATGAAAGGCTATGTTTTTTTATTGTTCTAACTTCTAACTTGTGTATTGTATATACTTTATATAGATTTATGTTTGTCTTGAATATCGTTGACGAAAGGTGGGAAGACCAAATGAGTAGGCCAGTTCACTATCCGACATATTGGTTGAATCTTCAAATTCACCATTCTCAATGTTTCAACCATAATGATCCAATGGTGAAAATGACATTGTATAAATGCATATCTAGACTTGCAAAGGATGACGAAGAAAAGTTTTTGATAATGGTGTAGTTATCAGTATTTCGTCATGCTCAAGGAATGTTTGATAAGTATGGTGCAATGAAATTAAAGTATAGGCAACATCCAGTTGATTGGAGGGCCTCATTTAGGGATGAAGTGCCAGAGCTTCAAAAATTTTCCATCTAGGTGTTGAGTTTGACTTGTAGTGCTTCTGGGTGCGAGAGTAATTGGAGTGTATTTGAGAGGGTAAGTAATAAATTGCCTCTAATTTCTTTTAATTATATCATTCTTTCTTTTTACTGTGAATATGTGATGATGTGAACTCTTTTCCTTATAGATTCATACTAAGAAAAAGAACAGTTTTCATGCACAAAATATAAATGATTTTGTGTATGTTATGTGCAACAACAAATTGGTGGGGGGGGGGGGGTGTCAAGAAAGAAAGAAGGTTTGAGATCGACTTTGAGGATATAGACTATGATAATGAATGGATTTGTGCTTGTGATAATGAAGAAGGAGAACCACAACTTAGAGATTTACAGCTTGGTGGTGAGGAAGGTGGTCATACTATTGAAGGTGATGATGCTGTTGGTGTTGATGCTTCAAGAGATGACACTGACCATGAATATGATAGCCCACTTAATGTTGATGGCAGTGATGGTGATGATGATAATGATGATGATTTGTATGCAAGTGTTGATGTCGATGAATTGATGTAGTTTTCCTTCTAACCTTTATAACATTTGTGTGATTTGATTTCGAGAACTTCGATTATTATACTCATATATCATTATGTAAACTTAATCCAGATTGTGAGAATTTGGATTCTTAGCTCGTTTATGGGTTATAATTTATGTTTATGAACTTATTGTTAAGATGTTATGAGTTTGCTCTAATTTAAACATGAATTGCAGGTATTTATTCACTTATCTAAACTCTGTGCACTCATATTTTACATAGTACATGTCGTACTTAACATAATTTTAACTATTATGTATAAGATGCATAAAAAAACTTATGCTTTTCAAATTTACCCCTATTTGCTTTCAGGTAGAATCACGCTTTTAACTGTATTGGTTTCAATTATTCTGCTGGCTTGATAAGTCACCAGGCATTTGACAAATTGATTTTTACTGGAGTCGTATGGTAAAAGTTGCAAATCCAAAAATTTGTTGTGCAGTTATTAGGTACAAAAAGGTTAATATATTTGTATGACCTGAACTTTTAACAAATTAAACATCATGACCAATCTTTTCGATCTATAACATCATGGCCTCAACTATGCATCAAAGTTATGAAATTGGCCAACCCCGAGATTTGACCGTTATCTTAGACGGTCAAACGCGTTGACTAACGATCAATACGCAATGTCACTGCCAAATCAACACACACCACTTAAAATTTTTGATTTTTTCACCTATTACCATTTATCTTTTTCAAAATAAAAAACGGGAGTTCCTTTTTTTTCTTCTTTTGCTCAAAATAAAAAAAATGGTAATAGGTGAAAAAACCAAAATTTTAAGTGGTTTGTACTTACTTGGCAGTGAAGTGTCACGTTGACCGTCCAAGTTAATGGTCAAATCTCGAGTTTGGCCAATTTCATAACTTTGATGCATAGTTGAGGCCACGATGTTATAGATCAAAAAGATTGGCCAGAATATTTGATTTGTGAAAAGTTCGGGCCATACAAATATATTAACCCTACAAAAAATTAGTCAAATGTTAACTACTCATAAACCGTTTTATTAGTATATTAACTTGACAACATAATACTAATTTCAAAGAAATATATGTCGGCCTACATTACAAAATTTTAGTATTTTAGCTAAGAAAAAAGCTATATGCTAACAAACAAATGACTAATATTTTGGTCCAAGATTAGACTAATATACTGTAAACCGGACCGGAGGCTGAACCAGAATAGTTAGTGCTTTAGAGTTCAGGGGTTAACCGTTACAAAATCGTTGGTGAATCGTTGATAGAACCGTTCATGTTATGTAACATATAAGACTTGTATATTACAATAATTTAAGAATGAAGTTATCATTGACCACAAAAAAATTCAAATTCATATCATCACCAAAATATCTGATAAAATAATTCAAACCCTCTCACAAAAGAAATCATAATTTTTTTATTCAAATTAAAAATTACGGTGCCAGTCGGTAATGGACAACGTAAAGTCGACACCAAGGTTGGAAAATGAGAAGAGAAAGAAAATATAAAATTAATAATTATGATTTGATGATCTTAGTTTATGTTAAAATATTTTTTTTAATTTTTTGTTCAAATAATGGATCAGTGAATCAGTTAAACCTTGGTGGTTCATCCGATTTTATGTTGAACCGTGAAAAACAATTTAGTTTATCAATGATCATCTAAGTAGTAGACCCGCATCGTAACTGATTTAACAGTTCTACTAGCCCGGTTGTTAATCCGATTCGGTTCTTATAACAATGAATTACCCAATATTTTTCTATTAGTTTGGTTGCGATGCGCGGTGGCCGGTGGGACTCCGAGACGACCAGAGCAGGTCGGCATGTCGTTTAATAGCGAATAGTAAAAATTTATTGCGAAAGTAAATGAGAACTTCCACCACTTGTAAGTTGTAACCATTTTACTTCCTAAAAGAAACAATCTTCTAGAAAAATAAAAAATGAGAGGAGCTCTTTCCTCTCTCCTCGATTGGCTGCGCTGGCTAGGTGGCTGCCTACTGAAATACCTCTCGGCCATATTCCTGTTCAGCTTGAAGAATCAGAATGAGCTTCGATGCGGAGGTACTGGAGATCTGCTGATCAGCGTGACTGGCCAGAGGAACACGACGACGAGGAGCGGAAAGATTTTTTGGACTCGTTGTCCTAGTCGTGAGAGACGAACGCTCTGTAAACGAAAACGAGCACAGGTTTGCAAGGAACCTAATTCCTCGAGTGATATGTTATTATCCGGTACAAGCCCTGCGAAAAAATGCAGACTTGTTCGAAATTATAAATGGAGATTTTGGCTCTCATCGTCGTCGGATCTGGTAGGCGATTCATCGCTATTATCCAAGATCGACGAGACTAAAACTGATAGTAGTAACCATTCCGGGAAATCTGTCGACCTGCTCGGCCAAGGGGATCGGGACTTTGCGGCCGAGGCGCTGGCGGTTCGTTCTCTGATGATCCGTCGTCCTCGGCGGCGCTCTCCGGCAACGTCGACCAGGGAGTCGACAGTTGAATTCACCGGCTGGACCACGTGGGTCGTATCCCCCGGATTCGGGGATTTGGGGAGTAACCGTTGCTGGGAGAGATGCTCGGATTTGATTCCCCGGTTTTGGCGGGATTGTGGGACTGTTACCAGCGTATCCCATCCCAACGAGATAATCTCTCTCATGACCCCAATCTGCATGGGAGTCCTAAACCTATTCGCCCTCAAACCCCGCTTTTAACAGTGACTTCGCAACAGGAGTCTAAGAGGGGTGTCGAGACTTTATTTAAACCCTCATCACCGAGACTGTCCAACATAGCTACTTGGCAGACTCGGAATCAAGGAAAACCTGCTGCAGTCGGATCTTCGGGATTCTTGCCTTCTTTGGAGACCTGCTCAGGTACTTGGCATTGCCTCTGTGATCTTTCGCCTAATCACTCCCTTATAACTATGTTGGTTGACCAATTACCCCTTCAGCTTCCTTATCCGATCTCTTTGACGGATGCGGCGCTAGGGTGTGGCTCGCCGGATATTAATGCGAATTCATTATCTTGTTGCCAGGTGTTGTGCACGATGGCTCACGTAACGGACGATCAAGTGGTCCAGTTCTCCCTTGAGGAGGTGCAATCGACCCGATTCCGCGCTTCTCGCTTTATACTAGGTCGGCTTTTCACAAATGACCAAATTAGCATGGTGGAGCTGCGGGACGAGCTGCTGGATGCTTGGAAGATCCGGGGCCAGCTGAAAGTCCGGAAAACTAAGCAGGGGCTCTATGAGATCGTGCTGCCTAATGAGGAAGCCCACTTGGGCTCTGTCCCGCAACCCATGGATTATCAAGGATCGGCTGTTAGTCCTTCGTGCCTGGACTCCAGTTATCTCAAAAGACATCTTTGAGGAGATGTCGAAAGCTCCATTTCGTGTCCAGTTGTGGGGAGTCATGGAGGATTGATGTACCAAATTGTTTGGTCAAAAGCTTTTTGCTGCGAGGGTTGGGCCGGTGCTGGAGTCAGGGAACTTTGCGTGCAAGGAGTCCGGCAAACGTTTTATAAAGGTCAATACTATTATCGACTTCTCCAAGCCGCTCCGATCGCAGCTGATGACGGTGAGTGACAAAGTCGATGATTTCTGGGTGGGCCTCAAGTACGAATTTCTTCCCAGCTTTTGATTCCATTGTGGCCGAATTGGCCATGCCCGGCGTGACTGTGGATTTGATCCGCCGAATGGGAAGGAGAGGTACGGCCCCCATATGATCACAAAGAAACTGGGGAGGAAATTATATGAGGATGATGGTGATGACCTCCCTCTTGGGGGTTCCCGGCGCTCGGTTTGGATTAACCAACAAAACCGCAACAATATGATGGCGGGGAGAAGTGAGTCGAACTCGGGGCCTTGGAGCCGCAACCAGCCCTCGATGAAGATTGTCCAACCGGCTCCTTCGCATGCATCTATGGGGTCTGTTTCCCAGGAGGATCCAAACTCGCAACATGGGAAGAGACCGAGCAGGTCGCCAACTCGTCGCGGCAGCCCGGGAGGATTTGTAGTTAACCGCCACCCCAAACTCAGACTCGGGGGTTCTCGGCCAAAGTAGAAGGAGAATAAGAAGGGAGGGGTTGTTGCTGACTCCCATGAAGCTGAGGAGCTGACACACCCCCGAGAGAACTATCCTATTGATGAAAACCCGGCGGCGATTCTGGGCGGTGACCACACTACGATGGCCCATGCAGCATCACGACGCCGTCGAATTATCCTCGAGAAGGACTCGGATGATGACATGGTGGATGCGCCCCAAGGATCGGTCGGTCATATGCCAACACCCAGGAATGAAGGAAGCTTGAGAAACCCTGAGAAGGTTGTCTTACCCACGGCGACGGGGGGAGGCATTCCGGCGAAAAGGAAGTCGCGCCGTCCGAAGGCTCCAGCACTGGTCCAGGCGGGGGAGCGAGTGGATTCCCGGACTGGTGAGGATATGATGGACGCGACCCCAAGGCCGGCTGATACTGCGGCACTGCCTCGGCAGGAGGATTCCTCGGTGCGGAAGGACAGTAATATTCCGAAAGTGGCGGGGGAGGTTTCTTTGGCAAAGAGGAAGCCTCGTCGGTTGAAGGCTTTATTGCTCAACAAGGGGGAAGAGGGGGCTGGACAAGGTGCTGATGCGACAGAGGCGTTGGGGTTGAAGCAGTCCCCGAAGGGTTCCGTGCGTGGCAAGAGGAAGCTGAAGAAAACCCACCTTCCAGGGGGGGATGCGATTGATATACCTATGGCCTCGTTGGAGGAAGCAGTGCAAAGGGAGGAAGATACTTGCTTTCCGAGTATGGTGGTGGGTGATATGGTGGTGCCCGGCAGCGCAAAGGAAGATATGGGTTCTCCCCATTTGGCAGGTGGTAACTCGGAGGGATCAGTATCGAGTGGGGAAACGCAGTGTTTTGTGATTGAGAAAAGACTCCCACAGGTTGCTCCTCCAAAAACTTGCACTCCTTCCAAGGGCCGGGTTAGCCACGTGGTGGCAGCGTTCGAGGCAGGGTTGACCATCGAGGACAAGATCGTGGAACAGGCCTTGGCTGGAGATATAGGCTTTATAAATGATACGGGGGGCAGTGGCCTTACTGGGCTGGATGCTGGCGAGCTGGATGAATATGGATCCAATATGCTCAACCCGCCTATGAGGATTCTGAAAAGGCCTTTTGAGGTAGTGGAGGGGGAGGTTGGTGTCCCGCCAACCCCTAAGAAACAATTTGTGGAAGCAACTGATAACAATGAGAAGGTGGAGGAAGCCAGCCTGGAGTGGCCCCAGTCTAATAAATGAGGCTTCTTGCCTGGAATGTGAGAGGCATAGGGCCGTCTCTCACATTCCAAACGGCCGTGGGTTTGGTCCACTCGAATAAGCCGGAACTCGTGTTTTTCTCGGAAACGCGTTCTAGCCGATGTGTTGTCTCCCGTCGTATGTGGGGCTTAGGCTTTAACGTTTCTCGGTGTTTTTTTGTTGATGCTATCGATGCGTCTGGTGGCCTAGTGTTGGCTTGGTCGCCAAAAATTAACGCTTCAGTTTTTTATTCTTCCAACTTCTGTATTTGTTCCCAAATTAATGAAGTGGATTTTTCTTATATTGTGGTTTGTGTTTATATTAGTTGCTCTGTTTCCATTCGAGTCGCCCAATTGGCTCATCTTCAGGAAATCTGCTCTGCTTTCCATCTCCCCTATGTGATTATTGGCGATTTCAATACAATCCTATGTGTGAGTGAAAAGGATGGAGGCAATCCTTGGAATGCCAATAACTCAATCAACTTGCGTGATTTTATTAATAATTTGGGGCTCCACGATCCTGGTTACCAAGGTGACTTATTCACTTGGACAAATAGGAGGATGGGGGGTAATTGTATTCGAGAGCGGCTGGATCGAGCCCTTTGCTCACAGTCCTGGGTTGATCGATTCCCTGAAACCTTAGTAAAACATTTTACGGACCAGGGGACTGACCATAGAGCCCTCCTCCTTTCGGAGAAGCCTTATATGCGCATTAGCCGTCCCTTATTCCGATTTGATGCCCGCTGGGCGGAGAATCCGGAGGTAAGGGCTATGGTTACCTATGTCTGGAAGGAGGATGTTCAAGGAACTCCTATGTTCTGCCTTTGGGAACGTCTGAAGAAACTTCGCCATCTTCTGTACGACTGGAGTAGAGCGGGTACTACTAATTCCCTGCGAAATATTCGTACCCTTCAGAGCGAAATTGATAAGGTTAAATTGGTTCATCCGATTAACTGGGATATGTCCGGGGGCTTGAGGTTGAACTGAATCGGCAATGGGAGGCGGAGGAACTTTATTGGCAGCAGAAGTCCAGGGTTCACTGGCTGAAAAAAGGGGATAAAAACACGTCCTACTTTCATACAGTGACCAGGGCTCGGCGTAAAAGAAATTTTGTGGCTGGTCTTTGTAATGAGACTGGAGAGTGGGTTACAGAAGAGGCCGGTAAAGCGGGTATTGCTACTACTTTCTACCAACACCTCTTCACAACGGAGAATCAGGTGGATAATATGGATGAGCGGGTGGCGTCTTTGCCTATAGCTCGGAGTGTTACCCCAGAGATGAATGCTGGCCTTACGGCCGAAGTTCTCCCCTCCGAGGTGCGGAAAACGGTGTTTGGTATGGGTTCAAAACAAGCTCCTGGGTCCGATGGGTTCACGGGGAAGTTTTTTAAAGCTTTCTGGGACATTGTGGGGGATTCGGTCACGGCGGCAGTTTGTTCTTTCTTCGGTACCAGTCGGATGCTCCGTAGCTTCAACCACACATGGCTCGCTCTTATACCCAAGGTGGATAATGTGGAAATCTATGCGGCAGTTACGGCCAATCAGCCTATGCCAGTTCATTTACAAAATTATTACTAAGATCATGGCAGAGCGTCTGGCTGGCCTCTTGCCTAATATTATCTCAGAAGGGCAGAATGCGTTCATCAGGGAGCGTCAGATTGTTGAGAATATCCTTCTGGGACATGAGTTAATGCACTATATGAAGATCAAAACGCGGGGTAAGAAAGGGTACATGGCTCTAAAGGTTGACATGGGAAAAGGCCTATGATAGAGTCGAATGGCCTTTTCTCCTTGCGGTGTTGGCTAAAATGGGCTTTAACTCGATTTGGCAAGGGTGGATTCGAGAATGTCTTCAATCCTCATCTTTCTCGGTGCTTATGAATGGGACTCCTTCAGGTTATTTCACTCCGTTCGGGGGGCTTCGCCAAGGGGATCCGCTCTCCCCGCTCTTATTCGTGCTCTGTACGGAGGGGTTTGATGCGCTTCTTCGAAAGGCTATCACGGAGAAGAGGCTAGAGGGGGTTAAGGTGGCTCCTCGTGCACCCCGAATCTCGCACTTGTTTTTTGCGGATGATTCGTATTTGTTCCTACGGGGTACTCTTCAGGAGTGGAAAATTTGATTGAGGTCCTGAATGAGTATGAGGAATTGAGTGGCCAGCGGGTGAATTTGGCTAAGTCGGCCGTTTGTTTTAGTAAGAATATTGTCCGTGAGGACCAGGAATTCTTGGAAACGGTGTTGGGGGTGGGTGCGGTTGGGGTCCAAGATAAGTACCTGGGTCTGCCTACGCTTATTTCTCGATCTAAGCTGGCCACGTTCAGGTATTTGGAGGAAAAGCTGCTTGAACAGCTGCAGGGATGGAAACGGAGGACCTTGTCGTGGGCTGCTAAAGAAACCTTGATTAAGTCTGTTGCTCTGGCATTGCCACTGCATGTGATGTCGTGTTTTAAACTCCCTCTCTCCCTCTGCCGCCTCTTGGATAGACACATGGCCCAGTTTTGGTGGGGTGATGAAGAGGAGCACTTCCGGATTAGATGGGTGTCTTGGCGGAATTTATGCCGTAGTAAGCATGATGGGGGATTGGGTTTCCGCCGCTTTGAGCAATTTAACCAGGCTTTGCTTGCGAAGATTGGGCGGCGGCTCCTCATGGACCCCCATTCCCTTTTGGCGCAGGTTTACAAAGGCAAATATTTCCCAAATGGATCGTTTCTTGAGGCTAAGGGTCGTTCTCGACCATCCTGGGGCTGGCAGAGCATCTTATATGGTAGGGAATTATTAATGAAGGGTTTGAGATGGCAAATTGGGAATGTGCAATCTGCATCCCTGTTGCACTCTAACTGGATCCCTCTGCTCCAGAATGATCCCCCTAGTTATAATCCTCGGGTTTTGCCAGAGGGTGGGGACCTTTCGGTTGCGGAGGTCATAAGTCCAGGTGGGGGGGTGTTTGGATGTTGAAAAGTTGCGCCAGTGGTTTGACCCATTGACTTGTAGGGCCATTCAGGCTATCCCCCTGCCACGGCAGAATGTTGAGGATAGGTTGATCTGGCATGCGACTGAGGATGGGGTCTTCACGGTTAAATCTGCCTACCATTTGGCGGTTGACGTGGATAGGAGACGGGGAGGATGGCGATCCACGGTTGGGTGGATGGATAAGACCTCCTGGATTCGGTTATGGGACGCTAATATCCCTCCGAAGCTGAAAATATTTGTCTGGCAGATCTTCAATCGAATCTTGCCTACTACGGAGGCCCTTATTGATAAGAAGGTCCCGGTGCTCCCCCAATGTCTGGTTTGCTGGGCGAGTGCAGAAACTCTGGAGCATTTATTTTTGGAGTGTCCGGTTGCTAGAGGCCTTCGGGATTATTAGGGGCTGGAGTACTTAGGGGAGGGGCTCCCTCGCCATACTTTCCCTTTGTTCCTGAAACGTTTATTGGCTTTGATCCACCAGCCTTCTCTGTTTATGGCTGTGGTGGCGGTGCTTTGGCGGATATGGCGGTCGCGGAACTGGGTAGTCTTTGAAGGAAAGCAGTTTGGGTTCCCAGCGTTGATGCGTAAGTTTCAGCAGCAGTATGAGGAGTGGATCCGCCTGCCAGTGGATAAAAACCCTAGGATGATTGCCCATACAGAGGTGCCTCTGGGGACGAATCCTCGGGGTTTTGTGGAGGGGGACAGGGTTGTTTGTATGTGGGACGGGGCGGTTCGGAGGGGGGCTCACTCGGCGGGAGGGCTGGTTCTCTTTACTCCTATGAAGGATGTTTGGTTGGTAAAAAAGGTTTATTTTCCTGGCCTGGAGGACCCGATGGTGGTGGAATTGCTTGTCCTCCGGGAGGCTGTTTCGTGGTGTAGGGCGCTTGGGCTGTCAGAGGTGCAATTCAAAGGTGATGCCAATGTTATTATTGATAAAATCAATCGCGCAGATACCAGAGATAGCAGGGTTGGAGCTGTTCTGGAGGAACTTCATCATTATTTTCACAGCTCTTCTGGGTTTAGTGTTCGATTTGTAGGTCGGAGTAGTAACAGGGTAGCCCATATGGTGGCTCGTAAAGTCCTCTCTTTGTACCCGACTATGAGTCGTTCTTTCAATTTCCTGACCTGGCTAAATTCCAGGATGTAATTATCTACCTTTTAAATCAATATATGATTATCTTTTGTAAAAAAAAAAAAAAATGATAACCATTTTCTCCTCGAACCTCCATTGCGGAGGAAAAACAAAAAGGAAAATTAGGCTTCAACTAGCGAGCACACAGCTACATGAGATCTATCTCCCCGCTGCCCAAGAAGAAGAAAAACTAGTGAGGAGCCGGAAAACGAAGAAAGGAACAGCTCCAGCGCGCTATACGTCGGAAAGGTTCGTGGTCGCAGATCGCGACCGGGAAAGTTTTCCCGGCGATTCTGATGATTCAAGCTGCAGTAGCTGCTCTCTCATCTCGTAATTCCCTTCAATTGGATCACAGTTACATGACCTTCTCGCGTCGTTCTCCCTCGCTTTAGGAAAGCATTGGATCTGGTGGTTGTTAGCGTAATTAGGGATTGGGTCGAAGTAACAGTAAGTTTTCCCCCCTTCCGCAAATGGCCGGGGCAGTTTCGGCTCTTTTCCTCCTCGACATAAAGGGCCGGGTCCTGGTGTGGCGCGACTACCGTGGAGATGTCACCGCCATCCAGGCTGAGCGCTTCTTCACCAAGCTCATCGAGAAAGAGGTACGTGTCTCTCTTCTTTTCATTTCGTTGCTAGGGAAGTGATCGAGATTGATTTCTTTAGATTGGAGTGCATATCTCGTGTCCTGATTCGGCGATTTTGACAAATTCAGGGAGATCCTCAGTCGCAAGATCCCGTTGTGTATGATAATGGAGTCACTTACATGTTTGTACAGCACAGCAATGTGTACCTTATGACGGCTGCGCGGCAGAACTGCAATGCCGCCAGCCTCCTCTCGTTTCTACACCGTGTAGTTGATGTGAGTCTCTCCACTTGATAGTCATTGCAATTCAAATGGGGAATTTTACAATTGTCTTTGATTTGGTGATGCACGAATCTTTGGATTCTACGAGGGTTTTTATGGATCAATTCATTGCAGGTGTTTAAGCATTATTTTGAAGAATTAGAAGAGGAGTCGCTGAGAGATAACTTTGTCGTAGTGGTATGTTGACTTCCAATTGACTGATCTGTTACACGTCTAGACGTTCTGGCTGTATTCGAGATAACAATGGCATTGCTTGGTTTCCTTCGCAGTACGAATTGTTAGATGAAATGATGGACTTTGGATATCCTCAATATACAGAGGCTAAAATTCTGAGTGAGTTCATCAAGACGGATGCCTACAGGATGGAAACTACACAAAGGCCTCCGATGGCTGTGACAAATGCAGTGTCCTGGCGCAGTGAGGGGATAGCATACAAGAAAAATGAGGTGTTTCCCTTTCTTGTTTCCACATTCCTCTTTGCTGTTGCGTAATGTTACTGTAAATTTTAACTTTTCCTTGTTTGTTTAGGTTTTCTTGGATGTGGTGGAGAGTGTTAACATACTTGTTAATAGCAATGGGCAAGTAATAAGATCAGATGTAGTTGGAGCATTGAAGATGAGAACTTATTTGAGGTTTGTTTCTTCACTTGAATATGTTGTAGTGATAGAATAATTTGATGAGTTTGGAATCACAGAGTTGGAATCCATTGTGTCAAATTAGGATATTTATCTGCCCTGTTGAACTTGTCATAAATCATAGCCGTGTTGTAGTTGGGAGTCCGTTCAGTGCTTGTTGGTCACTGGCGTACGAATTTATCGGTGTTAGTTTGTTTCACCTTGTGATTTTGCTGCTATTGTTAATCATATTAGCGGGATTCGTTTGCTATCTGTAGTCATTCCATTATCTTTGTTTGGTGAAGTATTGGACTGATGATGTCGAATGAAGCAGCAGTGTGCTTTTGAATATCATAGAATTGCTACAGAATAATGTTGTTTTTATCAAGTTCAAGCAACTCTAAAGGGCTATGCTGTGAAATTTGTTGTTTTAATTGTCACTGTGGCACAGCAGTACAGTTGGAATAGTTCAGTATAGTCTTCTTTTTATTTTGATGTTTGGTTTTGTTAAATGCACATTAGTGCGATGCTTTCAAGGATGCAAATATGACGTAGATTCAAGGGGTGGCCTACATCGTATCCCCTGAATACCTGTTTCTGTGAATATGAGACTTTATCTTGTATGTCTGGTTGGTGTCTAGTTGTCCCAGCATCACTGGAGCTGCAGATCTTCTGATTGGTGTATTTCTGATGTTAGTTCTTCTGTTCACGTTGGTTGCAAAGGCTAATGTGCTATGGCTCATCACTTGATGCAGTGGTATGCCCGAGTGTAAGCTCGGCCTAAATGATAGAGTCTTGTTGGAGGCTCAAGGTCGAACAACAAAAGGAAAGGCCATTGATTTGGAGGACATCAAATTTCATCAGTATGTTACCTGATCTGAATTCTACTTAAATCCATTTAGCTGTAGAAATTCGTTGACTGATAACTCGAACTAAATGCCCCTTATCACTAGGTGTGTGCGTTTGGCTCGATTTGAGAATGATAGGACTATATCCTTCATACCTCCAGATGGATCGTTTGATCTGATGACGTACCGACTCAGTACACAGGTACGTCCTATGGATTGTTATTTAATTTATTAGGGGCCTCTTATGAATCGGCCTTTTAAATAGGTCATGTTTGCTTTCAGGTCAAGCCTTTGATTTGGGTGGAAGCTCAAGTTGAAAGGCATTCCAGAAGTCGGGTTGAGATCATGGTAAAGGCTAGAAGCCAGTTCAAGGAGCGAAGGTATTCACTTGTTTGGCTTCAGCTGTTACTGTGTTTTCGTGAACTGTGTTATGCAATATATTACTCTCTTTTCTCAATACTTCATGTAGTATATGAAAAGGAATTATTTCTGAATCTCCTGAGTTTCTTGATCTCTTACAGCACAGCAACAAATGTGGAGATCGAGTTGCCTGTTCCAGCTGATGCTTCCAATCCTAACATCAGAACGTCAATGGGATCAGCATCATATGCTCCTGAACATGATGCGCTAATGTGGAAAATCAAATCTTTTCCTGGTGGAAAGGTATGGATAGTTTGTTTCATTAATGTTTATTATGTTTGTGAAGTCAGTTCAGTGCTGCATACATGCCAATTAAAAACTTTCAGTCGCGAGAAAGGGCTCGGCATCATATCGTTTATATTAGGCATCCGTGTTCTGTCTGGGTGCTGTCTAACGTGCTGTGCCATTCAGGAGTATATGTTGCGGGCAGAATTCAATCTTCCCAGCATAATTGCTGAAGAAGCAACGCCGGAGAGAAAAGCTCCTATACGCGTGAAGTTCGAGATACCATATTTTACTGTTTCAGGAATCCAGGTACGACTCCTGTACAAGATACCACTTGCACTTTCTTTTTGATTTTTTTTATATCCTGCTGTTAGGAATGGTATGAATTAGGCTATCAGAGCAGAATCAAACCCATTTTTGTGATGAGGAATGGTTCTCCAACATAATATCATAGGTCCATCCTGTTAGTCCCAAGCTTATATCCTGTTGTGTTCTCGGACATGTTTGTGGTAGGTACACTGATTCCTAATTCACCTTAGCTGGGGCTATTTGCTTTATCTAATTCACCTGTACCGTAATAATCAGGTTCGGTACCTGAAGGTCATCGAGAAAAGTGGTTACCAGGCTCTTCCATGGGTGAGATACATAACAATGGCCGGTGAGTATGAACTCCGGCTTATCTGAAAGCTGCGTTTTATCAGCGCGTTATTTCGATTCAAGTCCCTGCAAAAGGCTGAAGATATATCTGGGGATCCGTACAAAGAAAGAAATCACCTGGACGAGGAAGGGGTGAACCTGTATCTGTGATGCTGGGGCATTTTGCATTCTTGTCTTGCAAGACATATTGGCTGCTTGAAATTGTCATGTCACCCCACTTGTGAATTCATGTGTCGATTCTTGTTCATTTACCGGCTTTTCAAGCTCTCCTATTTTTTTTTTTTTGTGTCACCAAATTTCTGATGAGCCGACCACCAACGGAACATTTGTTTAATTTTGTGCTTTCTGTAGATTTTGCCTATGGCTGGCCTCACACGATTTGGATCTTTTTTGTGCTTCAAAGTGAAGTTTCTGCCTCTCTCTGGCTGGATTATCATCTGACGCTACCAATATATTACAAAGGAAGTGAAGTTGCGTTGATTACATCAACGGAGTTGCAGTACCACAATATTGTATCAGTCGTTTTTGAACCATTTCGCTTGCGCACGATATCGTAATTCGCTTGCTATACAAATTGCCAAACTGTCTTTCCGTAGGCCACCTGCGACTAGTAAGCAGCTCGTTGAGACTAACAGGCAAGCTAGAATGAAATTAGAAAAACAATAGGCAAGCTAGAAATTAATTAGAAAAACAATCGACCGTTGATGGCGAAGCCGTCATTCTAGAAGAAGAAAGACTTCCACTTTCCACCTTTTATTTCTTATTAGTTACATTTTGTTTCCAAAGGAAGAGAGGAAAAGAAAATTAAAAAGAAAAGAAAATTAAAAAGAAAATGTTGTTTTATGGAGGAAAGTGAGAAAGAAATGTATATTGGAAAGTGTGATGAATATATTATTTTATTGGTTATGTAATAGTAAAATAATATAATTATTTGTTGATATTATATTCTTACTTATGAATATATTATGTAATAATAAAATGCGGGTTATAAATCAATGCTACATTTCATTTTTGTGTTACATGTATTAAAAAATGAGCGAAGGGTCAATGATGTCTATTATAATAGGTGAACTTAATTATTAAACTAATTAATCTTGTTTTGAAATAAAACCAATATAGAAATAAGGTGAGACCGTGAAAGAGTGGTGTAATTGATTATTAAGTTAATTAATTATTAAAATAATTAAATAAGCATTCAAGCATAAAAAAAGGTAAACTCTAGGGATGGCAGGCCGGGGCTCAAATCCGGGTATCCGCCCGAAGCCCGCCCGATAAGGGCCCATGTGGTTGTGGTTCTCTGGCCCGTCAACGGGTGGCGGGTAACCCGAAACCCGTCAACCATGGTTTTCGGGCGGTGATGGTTAGCCCAGTATCCGCCCCGCGACCCGCCCTGCGCCCCGCCCGATGGTTTAACCGTGTAAAAAACGACGGCGTTTGGAGGGCGATATATAATCTCTGCTTTCCCTTAGAGAAACCCTAGCAGCCGCCTCATTTCCATTCTTCACCTGACGAACAGAAACCCTAGTTTCCTTCTTTCTCTCTGCCTCCTCTCTGGCGATTAGCGATCAGATCGCTAGATAATCGTGATCTGGCCGATTTTTCGTCATTTCCCCTCATCAAATCCTCGATTCGACCAATTTCATGGCTCAAAGAGCAACCATCCGACGAAGATTTCGTCGGCCGCAGTCCAAAAACGAGTCGTTGCCTCGTTGGAAGTTCAAATCGCTGATTCTTCGAAAAAAGATAAGTTAATTCTAGGTTTCTTATCTTTTCTTTCAAGCATCTTCCCCGATTCCTCGTTCTCCTAACTCTCTACTGAGTACTGACTCTTCTTGTACTGGTATATATAGGGGGGATCAGAGCGCAGAGGTCGTTTCTCACCACGCCATCTTCTGAGTTCTGAAATCGAGAACAAGAACACCCCAGTCGAGTCAACAAAGAGCAGAGACCGAGGGATTTAGCCAACCGCCCGAGCCTCCAGACAGAGTCCAGTCGTCGAGGGTAAGTTTCTTGATCTCGTCTATACTTTTTATGATTTATGGGTTAGTGGTCTCATAATATAGACATGCATGCATTAAATTCCAGTTCTAACTTGCTTTTTGTTCGTTGTTCACTGACTCTTCTTGTTCACTCTTGTTTGGGCTAGGTTCGTCACTTGGTCTTGTTTGGAACTTTGGATCGGGTTTACTGGTTTAGAGAACTGAAGCAGAACAGAGTCAGTGAGCAGTGAGGAGCAGTCTACTGTCATTGGGTACTCGACACTGCACATAAAACTCCAATCCGAGAAGGTAATCCCAGTCCTCTCCTAACTCCTAAGCCTCAACTCACTGTGTTTGACTGTTTGTTCATAATGCTGCGACTTGTTGTGACAATCAGTGGATTCATAATGCTATTAAGTAAAATTAATTAAACTGTAAGCGTGATTTTGCTGCTAAAGATGTTTGTTTGCAAGTTTAGTTTTGTCATTGTGAATGTAACTAAGTTAACAACTATTAACTAAGGCTTAATGTTCAGATGGAATGTAACTAAGTAAATAACTATTAAGTATTAACTAAGGCTTAATATATATTATGTTCAGATGGAAGGTGCTCCTACTGCCATAAATGTTAACATTGCTCCCAATGTCAATGACCCTGAAAATGGTGTCCAAGTCCAACCTCAACCTGAACAACCTGTCCAACCTCAACCTGAACAACCTGGTAATATTGAGGAGCTTGAAGCTCAACGTAGGTTAACTTCTGATGTGTGGCCTCACTTTAACCGAGTTAGGGTTAATGGGGTTATGAAGGCTAGGTGTAAGTACTGTCGTAAATCCCTTGGTGGGGAAACAAGTAATGGAACTTCACACCTAAGAAGCCATATCAAAACATGTATCCAAAAGAGGATACATGATGGTTCTCAAAAAATACTTGGCCCTAACTATAAACCCGCTGGAAATCCTTAACTCTCTGCTTCTCAATACAATTATGAGGTTTCTAGGAAGGAACTTTGTTCAATGATTCTGGTCCATGAGTACCCCCTTAGCCTTGTTGATCATGTGGGTTTCAAACGTTTTTGCTGTTCTCTTCAACCTCAGTTCGCTGTTCCTAGTAGAAACACTGTCAAAAAGGACGTTTTGAGTTTGTATGGTGTTGAAAGGGGTAAATATCATACCATTATTGATGGTAACCTGGGGAGGGTTTCAATTACAACTGATTTGTGGACTGCCAGAAATCGGAAAAGGGGTTATATGGCAGTAACTGGTCACTTCATTGATAACTCTTGGAAGCTCCGTAACATAATGATGAGATTTATGTATGTTCCAGCCCCTCACACTAGTGAAAGGCTTGCTGATAGGTTGTTTGATTGTCTTTTGGATTGGAACATTGATGGTAAGTTGTCCTCAATCACATTGGACAACTGTACCACCAATGATTCCATGATTCATGAGAACTAAGCTTCTGAGCAGTGACTTGTTGCTTGATGCTAAATTGGTTCATATGAGGTGTTTTGCTCATATTCTGAATTTGATTGTAAGGGATGGTTTGGATGCAATCAAGGATGCTATAAATTTGATTAGGGATAGTGTAGTTTACTGGAATTCTACACCTAAGAGGGTTCAAACCTTCTTCGAAGTTGCTAAGCAACTTAAGCTATCTGTTGAGAAAAAGTTAGTCCTTGATTTTCCAACTAGGTGGAATTCCACATATCATATGCTATCTGTTGCTATTCCCTACAAGGATGTTTTCTTTCGTTTGAGTTTGAGAGACAATCATTACACATCAGTTCCTTTTAGTGAACAATGGGAATTTGCTTCTACTGTGATTGGGAAGCTGGAAATCTTTTCTGAGATTACTGAGTTGTTCTCTGGTTCCAAATATCCGACTGCCAATCTGTTCTTCCCAAAGATATGTGATCTCAGACTTAAACTGAATGAATGGGGTCTTGATCCCAATCCTGTGATTTTTGGAATGGCTAGTCAAATGTCACTGAAGTTTGATAAGTACTGGGATGATATCCATCTTGTGCTTGCTGTATCGGTTGTTTTGGATCCTAGATATAAAATCCATGTGATTGAATACTATGCTGGAAAGTTTGGGAATACAGAAACTGGTTTGGTTGCTGAGAATATCAAGCAAATGATATGTGGTTTGATTCGTGATTATCAAACCAAAGCTGAGAACAAATCTGGTTCTGACACTGGAACTTCTTCTTCTGATTCTGGATCTGCCTCTGCCACTGAACTTGATTTTGAACTCTTTGTAAGTCAAAGGAAAAAGAGTAAGACTTCCTTGATTACAACTGAGTTGGATATGTATCTTGCTGAGGATATCATTCCTCGCACAGCAGAGTTTGATATGCTCTTGTGGTGGAAATTGAATGGTTTGAAGTATCCGACCTTGCAATCAATTGCAAGGGACTTTCTGGCAATCCCTATTACTTCTGTGCCTTCTGAGAGTGCATTTTGTTAGACCCTCACCGGAGCAGGCTGTATTATTCGACTGTGGAGGCAATGATGTGTACTAGGAGTTGGATAATGGAGGACATGCAACGAGGTAAAATGCAACTAAATCTCTCAAGTTTATTGGTTTACGTTTTAAGAATAGTATGAACTCATTCAACTGGTTCTCTGCAGATTCGGAGGCTGCTGTGGAGGCATTGGATGGACTCTTCTCAACAATGACACTCGAAGATACAACTGTGGAAGAGGCAGAACCTGGTGGTAAGATCAATAATTCATTTTTCCATAATGTGTTCTAATTTCTATTACTTCATTGAGGAATACTTACATTTGCATTGTTTCTCTTTTTCATGTCCAGAACTCACCTTAATGAGATCACCATTTGCCCATGAAGACTGATTGGTAATCTGCTGTGGGACCAAGGTAAATGTCTTCTGTATTTGTTGTCGTTGATGCATTATTCATTTAGTCTTTACTAACTGAATCATTCCTCTTGTGTGTACTTTATTCAGTTTCAATTGATGATTGCTGGTCTGCTGGTTTACATCGATTGGAATGAGGGTCAAGGGTGGTCGGGTGGATGGTTTCTCAATGATTCAATGTTGTTGGAACCTAGATGGAATGTTGCTGCGTTGTTGTTGCTTGAACTATTTCAGTCTACTATTTTTGGATAAGAATTAGACATTTAGAATTTTGGGAACGTCCTTCTTTTTGGTTGTTTGGTTCATTTGATTTGATCATTTCTATCACAAACACGAAACAGCTGTTGTTTTTGGTTGTTGTTGCTGAGCTGCTTGGCAAGCTTTCAGTTGTTTATTTCAAGTCTTTTTAACAGACCAGTCAGTATGAATAAAGTGTCCAGTTTCCAGATTTTTTTTTTTTGTCATTTTCATCTTTATTTTCATGGTTTGGTAGCGGGTATTATAGACCCGCGGGCACCCGATTAACCATTGGGGACGGAGATGGTTATCCAACCAGGCCCGCAAGTCCGTTTGGGCCAGGGACGGGGATACCCGAGACCCATGGTGGGTGGGCAACGAATCCAGGGTACCCTGCCCCGATCCGCCCCGTTGCCACCCCTAGTAAACTCATGTCCCTCATCTTTTCCCTACAATTCAAAGAGTTGAGTTCTATAGTGAAAAGGAAAGAAAGTTTTTTCGTTCCTTTCTTTTCCCTCCTTAAAAAAACGGGGCGATATATCTCGGAAATTGCACTTTCTTCTATATTTTCCTTTCCCCCTACTTTCTTTCATTGGGAAACAGAGGGTTAAAGTGCTGCATTTTAGATCAACAAAGCATTGTCGTGTTACTCTTCATTTTCTTTTTCATTTTTTGTCAAGTTTCTACTTATTTCCTTTTCAAGTTCGACAACAGAGAACCACAAGCAATAGGGCATGGTTGTCGTGTAGTGGCTTGACCAGACTATATTGTAAGAGATGAATGAGAGCGTTCAGGCCTTAGGGTTTCATTTGCTACAAAACACTTTTAATAGTGTTAGAGTTTGGTTCTTAACATGTAAGGGAAATTTCTTTTGGGTAGCTCTTAAATCACCGCCATGGCAGACCAAAGTGATCAAGTCAATATTGATAAACAACAACAAAAAAATAAAACGATGAATAGTTATTAGATGGAAGATCTTTTTTATATACATGGGCCTGAACAATCGTGACTACTTCTGGTTGCATAGAAGCTAAACACCAACAACTATAATGATAGGAGCAGTAGGGCTGTCGGTTCGGTTCGGATCGGGTAACCGAACCCGAAAACCGCAAAACACCGAGAAACCAAAAACGAACCCTGCCAACCCGAAACCGAAACCGACCATATGCTTTGCGGGTTTCGGGTACAGGAACCCGAAAAATAACTGTGGTTTTGGTTCGGTTCGGGTGAACCCGAAACCGAACCAGTTTGAAGTTTTTTTTATAAATAATTTTGTGATTTGAATTTTATATTCTTTTGCTTGTACAATCAATTTTATTCTTATTATTTGTACATTCTTATTTAACCATTATGTTTAATTTTATGGGACGTGGACATTGTAAAACTAATATTTTTATATATTAGTTTATTATTAAAATATTAGTTAATTATTAAAATATTTAATTTTATGTGTTTTATAACTATAGACATACTATTAACTATTAAAGAGTATTACTAGTTTAGAGACAGTAAAATACTTAAACATATTTTACACGTAAATTAATCATATCTTATTTTGCTATGTTAAGTAATACCTTTTGGGCATAATCATATCTTATTTTGCTATGTTAAGTAATACAACCTTTTGGCTCATTTAATTGTGGATTTTCATATAATTAAATGTTTTATTAATACCATAGGTTCAAAATTGAAGGTATATCAACTATCATATGCAAAAAAATGTTTGGTGTTTGGCGCAAAATTATAAATAATTTTGTTCAACATAAAATACCGACAATCATAGATGAGATTATCTTCAACTCGTAATTAAACACATTAGTTTTACAATTCTCAAATGATAACATCCAAGTAAAATAAAAATTCATCCACCATACAAGATAAACACTACTACCATTATCACTCCTCATTAGGCTCTACATCTACATAAGTCTCATCATTCTCATCAGAATTGTCGTCGACATAGTCTTCTTCCACTTGTGACATAGTAGGACTCGAGACCAAAACATGGGTAGCAGGAGAGCTTCCACTAGGTTCTGCACGAGAGCTTCCACTAGGTCCTGCAGGTGCACTTGAACTCCGAGCTTGAAAAGCTGCATATACTGGATAACATAAACAATAACAACTTGTTAGAATATGACTTGATCAAGATAACAAATATAAGAATAAAGGGAAAGATTAAATCCTTACCATTTTGAAATACCACTTAATCACCCTCATCTTCTCCATCAGCCACCAACTCGGAGTCTGAAGATCTTATCCAATCTTCACAACAAATCAAAGCCTCCACAACTTCAGGGGATAAGGAGGTCCTAAACGAATCTAAAACTAGACCTCCTGTGCTGAATGCCGACTCAGAAGCAACAGTGGAAATAGGAACAACAAGAATATCTCTAGCCATCTCAGAACTAATAGGATATTTCATCCCACTTCGCGACCACCATCCCAAGATGTCAAACTTGTATTCATCCTCTTCTGAACCCACCAATGCTCGTGTAACCACTTCATCATCCTCCTCCTCCTCAAGGTACCTATCAAACTCAGATTTTGAACTTTTTCTGGTTCCTTTCAGAATGGCATCTCTTTTCATTTTCCTGAAATCACCCCAAATCTTCCCTTTCTTCTTCCCATCCCCACTTCCACTAGGTTCTTGCTCATCTTCCTGAATCACAATGGGAGAACTGCCATGAATGCCGAGTTTATGCTTGTAATGGTCAAACAGAAGACGCATTTCATCTTTCACCTCTTCGACCAAAGCTTTACCCCTGCTCTCACCATATACCTTTTTCAATGCTTGTTCAAGATATTCAACTTTCCGCCTAGGATCTAATATGACTGCCATATAACACAACCAATTCATCTTGGAATTCTCCAACTCATCTTCAAACCAATACTTGGCAAGTTTGGACTTGATTCTCTCAGCCATGCAAGACACCTCAAAATCTATAACATCAGCCCACTCAGATATCATAGTATACATTTCACATACCTCATCAAACAAGAGGTGTAAAGTCACGTATGAAGTCCCAGAAACTCGAACAGTCAAATCATAGAATAGCTTCAGGTAATCAATCAACCGTCCCACACTAAACCAATCATCAGAAGTTGTGATACCAAGGCTTTCATTTCCATATTTTTTTCTCATTGAGATGTTTCTTGAATTTCTTATCATTTCTAGCTAATGTCTGAAATGCTTTCTCAAATGAATTTGCAGATTCCAACATCAGATACGTTGAGTTCCACCTTGTAGCTACATCCAACGAAACAAATTTCTTCGACACTATCTTTTCAAACTCAATGCAATCTTTAAATTTTCTGCTCCTAGCTGGTGTTGATTTAATCCACTTCACAGACTCTCTTACTCGCTTCACAGATTTACCAGTTTATTTAAGCCCATCCTTCACAGCCAAATTAATAATGTGAGCCACACACCTCATCTGCAGATATTTTCCATCCAAAATATATGATCCCCACTCTTTCAACTGTTCCTTCATATGGATAGCAACCACATCATTGACACTAGCATTGTCCATTGTTATACAAAACACCTTCCTAATGCCCCACTCCACCAAACAACTAGCCAACTGTTTTCCAATTTCAATTCCAGAATGTTTTGTAACTTGGACAAAGTTAATAATTCTTTTATGCAATTTCCAATCTCTACCAATGAAATGAGCAGTAATGCACATATAATTGAGATTGGACAAAGAATTCCAAGTATCAGTGGTGAGCGATACCATCCCTAAACACTTAGTCTTGAAATAGTCCTTCAGCAACTCTCTATTTTCAAAGAACACCTTGATACAATCCTCTCTAACGGTCTGACGGCTAGGTAACACAAACATTGGACAAACACGAGCCATAAACCGTTTGAACCCTTCATGTTCAACATACCTAAATGGTAATTCATCTATGATAATCATCTCCGCTAAAGCTCTCCTAGCATCAATCTGATCGAATTTCCAAGTGCCAAGAGTGTGTACCTGGCCTCCAGAAGATGATAGATGGTCGACTATCAGCTCACCCTTTTCTATCTTTTCCAAACAACTATCTTTATGATTCCACAGAGTAGAAGTCCCATATTTAGTGGGAGCCATAAGAACACCATTGCAATAAATGCATCTTGCTTTGTCCACTCCATCCTTCTTATAACGCTTGAAGTGTGGCCAAACGCCAAACTTTTCTTTCCTTTTTCTTGAAATTGTCTCCTCGTCTATTGTTTGAGCAGGAGGTACATTGATGGTACCGGTAGACGGTGCAGGAGCAGGATCGGAAGACGGTGCAGGAGTAGGAATTCTGGTACTCTTAGAGCGTCCTCCACGTTTAGGACGAGAAGCCGATGGTGCCTCACTCTCCCTGCCAAAATAAAACACGTGAGTTTAGAAGAACATAGTAGGATGGAATGTCTAATGGAATTTAGCATAAAACTTAACAGACTGGTGCGCGCCATAGAGAAAATGAAAAGAGTAAAAAGCAGGAAGCAAAAAGGAGAAATGGACGAGAAATCGAAAAGCTATTGTCATTTCTCAGGAATAAACAACTCCGTCTCTTTTCTTCTTCTATCCCCTCTTTTCATTTTTCCCCATTATCAAACTCTACAAGTCAACAACGATTTCATCAAAGTTAATTAAAAAAAACAGAGCATAGATGCCCCTCGACCCCCGTACTCGACACACTCTGTTTCTCCCTAAACCGAAACCCAACTACAAACCGAAACAAAGAAAATTAAGCAAAGAAAGTCGATCATGAGTTTGAGAAGGCAACATCATCAACCTGCCACAGCTCACATGTCTAATGTACCCCTCTGAACCCAAAAGCATTGAACAAAAGAACGAGGGAAAAAAGCTCTGAATCGCTACGGAAATGGCCTCAGGAGTCTGAACTGGACTGGACAAAGCCCCCCAATCAATCCCACTACTAATCTCATCCTGTTGGCTGCTACCCACATATTCATTTTCCAAATTAAGTCTTGATTTATTCACCCAGCCTTCCAGATCAATCAAAGACTTTGTTCAATCCTCTCCCTCACAGCAGCTAGCCTGTCCAAATTGCAACATGGTTCTGATGATTTAGCCTGAAAGAAAATAATGCTTACTGGGATGCCATATTCATGATTGAAGTCTGAAGATACGACTGCGGGAAGTAGTTTGGGAGATGAGAATCGAGCCTAGATAGGTGGCTGCCTTGATGGGAAAATTGACCAACTTGAAGACTCGAACCAGATTTGGAACTAAATCATCAGAATTCAGAACAACACCAAAACGCTGATTTCGAATCTGGGTTGCTGCATTGCTGGGAGGCGGAGGAAAGGCAAAGTCGGAGATCCCCTTGAGGCTGATGGCGCCGGCGAGGACGTTGATGGCGGCGAGGGCCGAGGAGTTTAACTGGTAGAAGACTAGAAGCTGAGAAGGGAGGCTCTGTTTTGGTGTTTCTCGATCTCCAAAGCGGCAAATCCTCGAGCAAGGAGGCTGATGGGCGATGGCGGCGAGGGCGTTGAGGGTTTCCTGATCCGGGAAGCGGCGAAGCCTCGACCTCGACCTCGAGCAGTCGTCAGTCGCAAGTCGCAACTCGAGCAGTCGTTAGTCGCAATTCGCAACTCGAGCAGTCTATCTGTCACAAGTCGCAACTCGCAAGGAGATGAAAATCGAACCCTAAATGCTAGAGGTCCATTGTCCCAAACGTCACCGTAAAAGTCACTTTTGGGTTTGTATCGGTTTTCGGGTTACATAAACCGAAACCGTTTTGTATCTCGTTTCGGGTTGAAACCAAAAAACCCGAAAACCAAAAACAGTATTACCGGTTTGGGTTCGGTTTAACCTGAAAACTCGAAACCAAAATCCCACCCCTAAGGAGCAGGGGAATGCAAAATGCCATAACATAAAAAAAAACAAACTGGGTTTTCTTGATGGTTCTATTCTTGAACCTGGTGAAGCAGATCCAGTAAGAGGAGCTTGGATCAAGAATAATGTTATGATTTTAAGCTGGATCCAGAAAGCTGTAGATTCAGAGATAAGAAGACTATTTTCTCCAGCAAAATAGTAGCTGAAGCATGGAGCTAGAAGCTTGCAAGCAAGGTATGAAGCTGGTAAGGTTGTCACTATGAAAGATGAATTAAACAACAATGAGCCACTGATTCTTTGTGATTGTACTCCAACAAGTCACAGGGATTTAGAGCCACAAAGACGGTTCTTGAATACCATGATACAAATTATATTATCAAGTTTCTAAGAAGTTTGAATGAAAAAAAATATCAACTGTAAGATCTTTAGTACCTTGTGAGCAGGGATGTAAATTTTGCCCATATCCATAGGTAATTTATTATCCAACCCAATTGGGTTAGAAATTGCAATGGGCAGGTCCAGGGCGGGTTTCTTGGTAACCAAACCCGCCCCGTGGCAGGTCGGGTAATTGATCACGGGTCGCGGGTCAGGGCAGGTCGACCCAATGGGTATGCAATTTATATGAAAAACATTAGAAATATTCGTTATTTTCATTATAAGACTAAGAAAACAAACAAGATTGTGATAATTGTAGTTAAATTATTGGAGAAATTAAGGTTTTCACTAATTTACAACTTTATTATAGCTAAAATATGATGCAATAAAAGAAAAATCCTAAGTAATTTGACTAAGATTACATGTAATTTAGACAATAACGGGTCAAGAATGGGGCGGGTCAGGGCAGGTCGGGTCAATGATACTACCCATGGCGGGCCGGACCTGCTCCAAAACATGTCAAACAGGTCGGGTAAAACGGGTCAGGTCAAAATTGCCATCCCTAAATTGGGTTGGGTATAAATTCCAAATAGATGTAAATGGTTAAGGTTTAATGGTTTGTACCCATACCCATTTATTTGGGTTGGGTTTTTAATACATGAATTTGGGTTTGTACCCATATCCATTGGTAAATTACAATTTGGTACCTATACTTGATAGATCTTTAGATTTAGTAGATAATTTTTTTGCATATAAGTCCTCAAAATATCGATGGAAAATTACATTTTAGTACCTAAAAATGTGTATTACATTGTTATACCTAAACCTTTTAAGTTCTTACAAATATATCCAATTTTTGTATATGTAGTTAAAACACTCAAGTAAATAGGTTTCCATACCCAACCTATACCCATTTAGGTTATGGAAGCAAGATCCATACCCTACCCAAACCCATATACACTTCACCCATTCCTACTTTTGGGGATGAGTTGCCTAGTATTAACAAGGTTCTCCAAAGGATGCGGAAGCATGAAAGGTAGTTTATATGGAATACAACAAATGAAAAGTTTTGGCTAATGTATAAACCGAAAGTTTGGCTCTTAGTGGACAAGGTGAAAAAATGAGGTCTAGATCCAATACCAAGAGGCCATATTGTACTTATTGCATAAGAGAAAGTCAAATTTAAGAGATTTGCTATCACAAGCATGGATGGCCTCCTAATATGAACAATAGAAATTCCGAATGTGCAAAGAAAAGTATTTGAATGCAAAAAATGAAAAGACAAGGGAACACTGAAGATAGGTGCTTTTGATTCATTGTTTCCCTCTAACTTCAGTCAAAGAAGCAACAACAATGCAAAAGGGAGAGGAAGACAATTTGTATATGCCATATCAACTGATCAAGAAGAACGAAAGTGAAGCTTACCAAAGCTGATTATGAAAAACTCATGAGTCTCATGAACAATACAAGAGGACCATGACCTGCATACTCTGCTCAGCCTATATCAAAGCAAATGGAAGCTCAGGTAAATACCTTTTTGACTGTACATGAGGTGTCAAAAGGAACAATGAAGCAACAAATGTGAATTGTGGATACAGGTGCTTCAGAGCATATTGTCTGTTCATTAGATCCGTTACATGATTACATGACAAAACATGATGTCTTTATCACTCTACCTACTGGAAACCAAATACAAACAACTCATATAGGTTCAACTAAATGCAACAACAATCTAGTCCTAAAAGAATTCCGGTTGTGCCCTATTTCACATTCAACATGATATCAGTGAGCAAACTTACCCACAAGAATCCATGTGCTTGACATTTCATTCTGACTTTTCTCTTATATAAGACCTAGAGCAGAGAAGATGACTGGTTATGCTAGACTTACCAATGACCTTTACCTTTTAGAAGTAGATCCTAGTCCTAAGATCATCATTGATACTAGGGAAATCACCTTTGATATGTGGCATTTCAGATTAGGCCATGTTTCCGTTTATAAAATCTCACATCTCAACCAATTTTGTACCTCCACTCAAACTCATAGAGATATGCCCTTTGATGTATGTCACTTTGTTAAGCAAAAAAGACTTTCTTTTCCTGTCACTCAGTAACTCTTGAACCATTTGAGTTAATCCATGTTGAAATTTTGGGTCCCAATCCAGGTCCTTCATTTTGTAGTTTCAAGTACTTTTGACCATTATTGATGATTTTTCCATAACGACTTGGATAATTTTACTAGAGCTTAAATCACAAGCTAGACGTAAATTGATCACATTATGAAAACATGCATAAAAACAGTTGAAATCTGAAATCAAAGAATCAGAAGTGACCTAGAAAAGAAATTTCAAATGGATGATTTCTATGATTCACATGGAATCATCCATGAAATGCCATGTGTTGAAATAATTGAACAAAACAGTAAGGAGAAAGGAATCATCAATACATTTTGGCCGTTGCTAGAGACATAAAATTCCAAGCTAATCTGCCAGTAATATTTGGGAGACTGTATCAAGCATGCCGTCTACTTGATCAATATAGTACCCTCCACCATTCTTCAAAACAAAACACCTTCTGAAATGTTGTATAAAAAAGGTCCAAACCTCTTTGCTTTGAAAGTTTTTGGCAGTCTATGTTATGTCATCACACTAGGAAACCATATAACCAAGTTACAACCTAGAGCTAGAGAAGGGGTAATCATTGGTTATGTTTCGTGAATCAAAGGGTATAATATCTATTATATTCCATCCCATGAAACTTTTATCTCCAAGGATGTTATCTTCTATGAAACCACTTTCCTTTCAACATTTTACCAGGTAGTGATGATGACAATGACCATTCTAGCATAGTTCATGATATGTTTCTACACTTCCTCTACGTTCTGTTGATGGTATTTTAGACTTCCCACTACCTAGTGATCAACCCACAACTCTTCCACCCTCCCCAGTTCCTCCTACATCACCCAATGATTCACAGTATTCCCATACACCTTCCTCCCCTCCAAACATAGATTCTTATCAATCAATCAGCCCACCTCCATCTCCGCCACCACTTCCTCTCTCAACCTCAAAGATCAGATAGGCAAACCAAACTCCTAACTTATCTAACCCAAATTTTTATCTTCTCCAACAATTAGGCAGTTCCAGTCCATCTACTTCTCTTCAAGTTCCATAGACAAGGTACTCCCTCTTCTAGCTCTTTCTTATAATCTTTTTGCTCCTTGTCACAAACCATTTGTCCCGAGTATATCTACTCATCAAGAACCTATAGTAATTACAAAGAAGCTTCTCAATAAGTTCAATGGTCAGTTGTTATGAACAAAGATCTAGGGGCTTTGATTAAAAAAAACATGAGATGTAGTTAACCTTCCTAAAGGCAAGAAGACAATTAGTAACAAATGGGTGTTCAGAGTTAAGTTTAACTCCAATGGATTTGTGGATCATTTTAAGGCCAGACTTGTGGATAATGGTAACACAAAGTAAGAGAGAGTGGATTATTAGGATAGTTTGGCTTCAGTCATTAAAATAACCACAATGAGAATTTTTTGGCAATTGCAACTATCAGAAGTTGGAAATTTCACCAGTTGAATGTGAATAATGCATTCTCCATGGTGATCTCTAGGAAGAAGTATACATGAACCTTCCTAAAAGGTACACACCACCAACTAGCTTTCACAATCTCGTGTGTAGAATCAGAAAGTCCTTATATGACCTGAAACAGCCTTCTAGGCAATTGTTCTCTAAGTTGTCAGATAAGTTGTCTCAAGATGGTTATATACAAAGCAAAGCTAACCATTCTCTATTTTTGAAGGTGATATATTCCAGTTATACTTTCATCCTTATATATGTTGATGATTTGGTAATCGGAGGTAATGATTTGACTAAAATCACCAGATTGAAGACTTCTCTTCATTTAGAATTTAACATTAAATTTCTAGGCACACTCATATTCTTTTCTGGCATTAGAGTGACTCATAATACAAAGAGAATTCATCTCTCCCAACAAAAACACATTCTGGAAATCATTGAAGAAGCTCATATCTTGGATTGAAAAGCTATTTTCACCCCTATGGATTACAAACTTCATATCAACAGTGAATGTCTTACACCCTATGAAGGTCCAGAACACTATAGAACCATTTTTGGCAAACTCTTCTATCTAACCACTACTCGACCTGATATTAGTTATGCAACACATTAGTTAGTTCATGGCCAATCTTAGCACTATACACTACAAATTTGTTGAAAGAATTTTGTGTTACCTTAAGATTTCCATGTGATGACTTGATATATACACATGTTTTTGTCCACCATTCTTGTATCGTTTGAGTCTTATTTCTCGTGTTTTAGGCCGATTTCACGCTAGGTCGTTCTTGTTTGTGATATTTCAGATCCTAGTAGGTGAATGAAGGTTTGGGAACCAGTTCGGGGTCGATTGGACGAAGATTGGACGTTTGGCGAGAAGCTGAAGAAGCCACACGGGCACGCCTAAAATTCCACACGGTCGTGTGACTTGGCCGTGTGGCACCACTTTGCACGGGAAAATCACACTGGCCGTGTATGGGACCCCTTGTGGCCGTGTGGAAAGTCCAAGGAGCTCACACGGCCAGACTGGAAATCCACACGGCCGTGTGCCTTTGGCCGTGCAGCGTACCTGAAGTCCACTAATCGAAATGCGGTGTTTTGACATCCACACGGGCAGACTGGAAAACCACACGGTCGTGTGGCCTGGCCGTGTGGTCGGGAAATTCTGGATTTTAACCCAATTTCGAGCCAAAGGAAAGGGGGAGCTGGGTTTTGGATCCCAAACACCCTAAGGATGAACCAAAGAGAGAGAGGGCGATTTGAGAACATTCTTGGAGTAGAATTGGAGGATTTCTTTGCCTTGGAAGCTCGACAAACAAGCCCAGACTTGAAGACTGATCATCTGAAGATTCTTACTACAGTCTCTCTCTTCTCTATGGAGTAACTTCCCTTCACTTAGGTTTTGAGGAATCCTAGCTATGTTTGTTTGATTGGATGATTGTATGAGTACTCTTACTTGATAATCTTGATTTCATATTCAATCTATGCATGTTTGCATGATTCAATTCTGCTTTAGTCGAGATTATTGATTCTCCTTTGATCCTATGAGAGCGAATACCTGATTAGGTCAATAGAGCACCATACATTGATAGTATTGGATCGATTGCTTTAGTCGAGGGTTGATTCAATACTTTGTATCGATTGAGAACCTTATTCGATAGAGGGAATTTAGTTTAGAACGTCTTGATCGGTTGTTCTAGAGAAGGTGACGTCCCTCTAGGCAATTGACTCAAGAGGGCCTTGATCCTTTAGTCGAGATTCAAGGTTTAGTCAAGGATTCTCCGCATTGTAAATAAAAGTGAAACAAGTTAGAGATCATCAACCATTAAGCTGGCTAGTGGCTAGGAGAAATCATACATAAGTGAGTTCCCAGCCTGTAATTAGATTAACTTTAACTGTAGTTTGTTAGAGTAGTTTTAGTTCTTCCATCTTAATCTGGTTTGCTAGATAATGAACTGACGCTGAGTAATAGTAACTCTAGAGACCCGTGGATTCTATATTTATTACTTGAGCCACTATACTGCAGTCCCTTTCATTGGTTACACTTGGCCATTGTTAGGAGTTGTGTCAAAGCGAGTCACCCTGCCACTCGTTTATTCTTACCAAGAATAGGTTCTTTGCAACTCAAATCTTTTACAGATTCGATAGCCTCTGTTGACACCCATTGCTGTGTCTCAGCAACTGTGTTTATCTTGTTGAATCTATCATCTCTTGGAAAAGCAAGAAACATAAAACCGTCTTTCGCTCCTCATGCAAAGTAGAATATCGAGCTCTTGCTTTTACAGTTTGTGAACTTCAATAGCTTATTTATTTACTTGCTTACTTTCAGGTACCTCATCCACAAGCAACAACTCTGTACTGTGAGAATCAAGGTGCTATGTATATTGCGGAAAATCCAACCTTTCCTAAGAACCAAACATATCGAGCTGGATTGGCATTGGGTTACGTTCATATGAAAAATTGTAGTTGCGGATCATCAAACGCCCCCGTGTCTCTTCTAATCATCAGCTTGTAGACCTTTTCACCAAGCCTTTATCACTTGCTCCATTTCACTATGATCTCTCCCAAGCTTGGTCTGCACAATCTCTGCCCACCAGCTTGGGCGCAGGGAGGTTAGGAATGGAATTCAGAAAAAATCGATTGTTGATGGAAAATTGACACTCATTCAAGATGAAGAAATGCTCTGTTCTCAAGACGATGTGTTTCCACCTCTGATTTCCCAGTAGTTGAAGTATTGCATTTTAGATCATCAAAGCAATGTATTTTACTTCTCATTTTCTTTTCTACAAAGTTTGTACGTAATTGTTCCCTTTTCAAGTTGAAAAATACACAATCACAAACAACAAGCCATGGTTGTCCAGTAGCGGCTTGAGCAGACTATATATTATAAGAGATGATTGAGAAAACCTTCGGGCCTTAGGGTTTCATTTTTTATCAACACTTTTGTTAGAGACTAGTGACTACATAGGTTCTTGTATAATCCCTTTCATCATATTTTATAGTTACCATTCAATTCCATAACAATTCCTTCACTGACAATCAACTTTGAAACTGTTCTTGTCTAATCCCCCTTCCATCATAACTATAGGGGTAAATTGCAAATCTTGTCATTGGGATTGCTAAATTGTTACACGTTTGACAGTAAAAAAATTATTTTATCCTATTCATAGTCACTAAGATTAGTTTAATAATCAAAGTCCGATAATTGGTCATTACCTTTCTTCAGTCTCCATTAATGGCGTCAAATTTTTGGTGACGCGGCTAACAAAATCACCTAGTTAGCCAAAAAAATGTATACTCAACCCATCACATCATTAAAATCCCAACCGAACCTTCCTTCTTGACTCGCCCTACCTAAAAATAGGAGAATCCAAAAACTGCTAATTTTCTTTTTCTACAATTTTTGTCTTCTCCAACTCAACATCCCTATGTTTCTTTTATTCCTTAAATATAGAGAGAATTGAATCCCCATTCCTAAAGTAAGCAAAGTTGAGAGAGATTTGGTAGTTGGATGGGTGGTGATAATGAAGAAAGAGATGGTGGTTGCAATGGTGGCCGGGGCGGCTATGGGTTGCACTATTGCAACAACAGATGTGTTGGTCTGCCAAAGGGGTAGACCGACAACGGGAGAATGTGAGCGCGCAGGGGCTAGCCCGTTTCAGTGGGTTGCTGAGCTCAATTCATGAGTTGTCTCATTTTTAGCAAATGAGTTGGCTCGGGGTGTGGCTAGCTAGCCAGCTTGACTAATAGTTTATGAGCAAAGTGTATGAGTTTTATTGTCGATAATTCATATATTTGTTAGCTTATATATCTCACCTCATATGATGTTTAATACATTGAGTACATAAACAAATATATCTAATTTATAATTAAAAAATAAGTCATGTACCATAGATTTCTTATATACTAATTACTATCAAATAACATTATATGAATATTATTATATCTGAACTCGAGTAGTCAACTCGTGAGCTCAAGAATGATCCGCGAGCTCGAGTCAAACACTAGCTTAGGTTTAAGTAAGCAAACCAAACTCGAACTCAACTTCTTTATTAGAGAGTTGAACCCGACCTGAGTGAAAATTCATCTTGACTCGACTCATTTACAAGCGTAGCTATAATCATCTTAAAAAGAATTCGTACGAGAAAATAATTACTTTTATTATACATTTTTTTTGGATTATACACTAGCTCCAAGAAACTGAATATCCCTGACTCCGCCGTCGTGCCCTAAACAAAACTAGAACAAGGCAGGGATCATCATCTATCCAAGGAGCCAGAAAACAAAAAAGAGAGAAACAACAAACATATTATGCTTACCACTAAAACACTCCAAAACCCAGCTTAAGATGAGCCCAATAACTCAATGGTTGAACTCATCCTTTGGGGCTTTACCTCTTCAAACTCCATAAACACAACAATACCTTTCCCTACTATATACACACATACCCCTACCAGCAAAAGAGTTAAAAAAATTAATTAATAATTAATTATTATCCTCCAATTAATTAAGACCCTCGTTCCATTCTCCAACACCTTCACTTCACTTCATGAAGCCAATTCCCATGGCCATTGGAATCCCCGTTTCCACGATGAGCATCGCCATTGTTGTCAAGAATCACGACCAACCCTTCTTCTCCTTCTTTATCTTTATCTTTATCTTCATCAACACAATGAATCCCTGAAATCCTCTCAAGGAAACAGTCGAACTCTTCCTCCCGACCAATCATAGTGATCCGCGTGTACCTATTGCTCGCCCCAAATGTCTCCCCTCCCCTCGTCAGCACATTGTTCGCCTTCATCAATGCCGATGCATCGCACCCTTCCTTGCACTCTAGCCACCCAAAAGCTGCCCGCCACACACACACGAATCACATGTTCAAAATAACGATTGTAATACGATGCACACGATACGTACTATACAATACATTAAATTCAAGTAAATGATTTATTTTTTTTTACCAGGAGCAGGCTGGAAATATCTCCCACTGAAGTTGCAATACCGTTTCGGGTACTTTGGCAGACCAAACACATCTTTCCCCTTGACGACTTCCCTCAGCTTCTCCCACCTCCCGGCCATCACCTTCCTACACTCGCCGAAGAACGTCCTGTCCGCGTCATCCCCGCCGTAACCGAACGCCCCGGCTTTACTCTCGCAGTCGTCGGCCACCACTTGAAGGATCTTGGCGGCTTGCAGCTGGGAATCCTTGGATACCCCGATTGTCGTGATCTGCATGAACGACGTCATCTTCTGCGCCACAGCCACGTCCTTGACCAGTGCCCAGCCGATCCTGGAGCCGGCGTGCCCGGTGCACTTGGTGAGGGTGAAGAGCATGATGTCATTGTCGGCGGGGCGGGTGATAGGGGTGTAGTTGGGCCAGTAGTAGGCCAGGTCGTGGATCAGCTTCCCACCGTTCTCCGTCTTGTTCGCCACCATTGCTTCACGGAGGCTGCCGTCCGGGTTGTTCGGTGACGTCACCACCTCGATGAACGGCGCTGTCTTGTCCTCGTCGTCGTACGTTTTAGCGTCGCCGCCCCATTCGTACAGTCGGGATTGCAGCAACTCCACCTGCTCCTTGTATTGCTATACATACAAATTCAAACAAGCAATATAACTGTTACATAAGAAATAACTATTACAACGTAAAATGATCGTTTATTACGTAAGGCTTCATTACGTAAAATGATCGTTTATTACGTAAGACTTTCGTAATGACACTATTACAACTGTTCCGTAAAATACACACTCATTACGTAAAGTTCACGAACAACAGTTATTTCTTAAGTAACAGTTATATTTGAAGCGTTACGTAAAGATTACGTAATGACTTAACACTTTACGTAATGCATAGTGAATATTCATTACGTAAGAAGACCGTCCATTACGTAAGGCTTCCGTAATGACCTTTTACAACTGTTACGTAAGATAAGAATATATTACGTAACCATTACGTAACACATGTTGTGTTTTACGTAATGCGACCTATGAAACCTGCTATAACAGGTAAAAATATTCAAGTCACCTTACTTCAAATCACCATAGGAAATCCCAATAAAGAGTCAATCAATTATATACCTAAAAATAATGAAATGCGTATATACCTAAATTTTTTAGGCCGAGCATGTTCGATTCGAAATTGCTGGATGCACGTAAAAAGTGTGAATTATAAAATATCTCACATGAAGTGTTTTTTCTTTCACGTTAGACTATGTCAAACGACGATGGGCAATAACAGAATTGAACGGTGTTTGAGTTTCTCACCGAGTAGTAAGGAGCGGCGCAGACGACTTTCATGGGCTGGGCGACGGCAGCGGAGGAGGAGGAGAGGGCGTAAAGCGCCGCCTGAAAGAGGACGGTGGATCCCGTCCCGACCACCACGTGGTATCCTTCTGTGCGGGCGTTCCCCACGATCCGGTGGACCCTCCGGATCGCTTCCTGGAGCTCCGGCTCCATGTACCAGCACACGCTGTGAGGGTCCGAGAAGTAGCTCAGCGACTCGTGGCCGGAGATGGTGATCGTGCACTTGCCGCCGTTCTTCTTCCAGTACGGCTCGAACACCGACGGATCCCCGCTGCGCGTAGGAACCACATTGTGTTTTGTTAAATTACATATCTGACGGGAAGGGAATAACAATGCATTCATATGAGAGAATATTAATTATTTAGCGTTACCGGTCAAGATTGATGACGGGAGACTGACGGACAGTCGCCGGCGGTGGCTTCACCGTTGTTTTTAACGTCGTCGTATTAGGGTTGCGGTCGAAGTTGTTGCTATGGTACCAACGGCGCCATTATTGCTGTTGTTGTTGTTGTTGTCGTCGGCATTGGTACCATTTCCGTTGCTACTTGTATTATCAAGCTTCTTTCCTCCCATGTTTCTCTCTTTTTTGAACAGCTAGCTGATGAAACTCTCTTCTATTTTGTGGTTATGCTTTCTTCTTCTCTGCTTTTCGTTGGAGTGGCGAGTGAAATGAGTTAGAAGAGGGACGATATATATACAGGCCAAAGTGAGAGAGAGAGAGAGAGAGAGAGAGAGAGAGAGAGAGAGAGAGAGAGAGAGAGAGAGAGAGAGAGGCAAAGTTGGAATTCAATTTGTTTTTGTAATTGTGAGGTGTTTCGTAGTTGATTGCTCTTCTATGTTGGGCGCTTGTTCTTATTTACTATAATTGTCTCTTAGTTACTGTTTTTTGTTTTCCACTATATATGAACAAGAGCTTGTATATTAGTACTTTAGTAGCAAGACGATGGATTAGCCGTAGTATCGAAAAGATAAAAGAATTATCGACGATACTTGAAATAGAAATCTGTGATTAAGAAAATATGGTAAGATTGTGACGATTGTAACATCGTAGTGTGGTGCATATCATGAGTAGGAGGTTACAAGTTTGACTAGGAAAAAGTACGATGTTGTAGTTAATTAAATGCTTAATTAGATATTTAAGAGCTACTAAGGTTTTATTATGGAAGGGAAATGAAGAATACGAGGGAGTATTTATTACTAGTTTGTTGACTGTATCTAGTCATCATTAATATAAATGTATGTATATGCATATATGATGAAGATTCCAAACATATATGCGTGGTTGACCTTTTTTTGGCCGTATGTGCCTCCTGCCTCATAGTTGTATAGTATACATGAAAAGAGAATAAGATTAAGGAAGTTCTCTTATTAGTGGCCTCACTTAATTAATTAAGTTCTTGTTTTTCATGGCAGTGATAGTGGTCAAACATGTGATAGTTGAATTTTAGTTATATTCAGTTTGTCAATCGCTTAAAAATCGATGGAATCTTCGAATATGCCAAAAAATTCCAACAATTACCTTTTGGTATTGGCGAGATATTTTGTGGCACCATCTTCTGAAAATAGCTAAACATCAACGAGTTCCTGGGAACCGGAACAAAACATTTTCAACAGCTGATTTTGCGTGAAACCTATGAGTACGGTACGTTGTTCTGTTTTTGTTTTGCCAAAAGTAGACAAATATCTCGAATATGCTACGCTAGATCCTCTTTGGTTTTTTTGGCAACCAATTCATCTAATGGTAAACCTTTGTAATCGCAGTGAAATACTCTAAATTTATTTAAGGAACTAGTTTCTTTGTATTTTACAAGGAAAAAGGACTTCAGTTTAGTTAAACTAGTTGACTAGCTAATAATTGCTTCTAGAATTTGCTTATTTGTACGTATATATTATGATAAATCTTTTCGAGATTGATCTATACACAAATGTTTCAGAATGTTTTTTCTAGTACACGTGATAGTTGAATTTTAGTTATACCCAAATACATAATGTTGATTACTCAATAGATCTTCTTCAGCTTATCAATCACTTGAAAACCGATGGAACCTTCGAATATGCCAAAAAATTCAAATCATTACCTTTGGGTGTTGGCAAGACATTGTTGGCGTAATAATAGTGACCATCTAGTTAAAATAACTAAGATCAACTAGTTTCTAGGAACCGTAACAATACATTTTCAGTAGCTAATTTTGCGTTAAACCGAGTATGTTACATTGTTGTGTTTTTTGTTTTTTCCGAAAGAAGGAAAATATATCGAATATGCTACTGCTAGATTCTCTTTAGTATTTTAGCAACCAAATCATAAGATGTTATACCTTTTCAACCGCAGTGAAATACTCTAAGTTTGTTGAAGGAACTAGTTTCTTTGTATTTTTCAGAAAAATGACTTCAGTTTAGTTAAACTAGTTGACTAGCTAGCTAATAAGTAATAGGGCTAATACCACTGGAAAACCCGAACTATTAACTTTGTGTCATTTGTGTCCTAAAGTATTCGATATGACATTTGTGTCCCAACCTATTATAGTTTTGTGTCATTTATGTCCTGACGATTTTGTTGACCATTATATATAACGATTGACCAGACGGTGGCCAACTTGATGTTGACGTGGCAAACATGTGGCAGCCACGTAGATACCACATCATTGACACCTCATATTTTTAATTAAAATTTAAATAAAAACAAAGTGGAGAAATTAAAAAATGAATAATGAAAACACAGCCGACGGCGACGGCATCTTCAACGCCGACGGCGACACCTGGAAGTCCCAGCGCCAACTCTCCAGCCACGAGTTCAACACCAAATCGCTCCGCAGGTTCCTCGAGACCGTCGTCGACACCGAGCTCTCCGCCCGCCTAATCCCGACCCTCTCCGCCGCGCCTGCAAACACAACCGCCGCCACACTCGACTTGCAGGACATTCTTCAGAGGTTCGCCTTCGACAACATCTGCAAAATCGCCTTCGGGTACGACCTGGGTTACCTGGCTCCGACCCAGCCCGAGGCTCGATTCGCCACCGCATTCGAGAACGGGGTGCGGATTATCAGCGGGCGGTTCAATTCCGGGGTTAATACCACTGGAAAACCCGAACTATTAACTTTGTGTCATTTGTGTCCTAAAGTATTCAATATGACATTTGTGTCCTAAATTAGTTTTCCGTTAGAGTTGACATCCCAATCCCAAATTGAATGGTACCATTACATATCATATGGACACCTTCCAAAGTACTAATTGGATGGTACCATCGCGTAACATGGATACCATACTAGTTGGATGGTTCAACCCATGTTGAAACATGATGACATGGTGAGGAGTCTAGAGACTTCCTACGCCGAAAACTGACTTGCGTAGAGGCTTCGGAAGGAAGTGAGAGAGAGAGAGAGAGAGAGAGAGAGAGAGAGAGAGAGAGTAGTTGGACGAATTTGGGCAACAAAAGTGGAAGCAAGCTTCTAGAGAGAGAGAGTAGACAAACACAATCCAACTTATCTCAACTGTCCCTTTTTTCCTTTTTTTTCTGTAGTTCACGAAGATCTCCTCCACGAAGGACCATCCATAGCAGTAGTCTTAGTTGTAGTCGTGGAGCTCTCTAGGAATCTTCATAGGATGATATTTACCTGCAACCTAGTTTGCAGGCTCTGCCTACACCCTCCCCACATGGCGCCATTCTATTGGTTGATTTCCTTTTATTTTTATCTTTCTGAATTTTGCATTAAAATGGCCCACAGAAGTGGCTGTCTCACGGAAAATTGTAAAATTAATCATTAATTCATTAAATTATGAAACTAAGCTAATTTTAATTGAAAACAATAATCAATGATTTTGATTTTTCAAAATACATCCAACATGCTAGATGCATCATTTTTTAAGGCATGCATGTTAAAGTTTACGTAATTAGGATTTATGGTTCACTCATTAAAGGTTAGGATTTTGATTCGTTGAATTAGTCGGAGTTTGGAACTTGAACCCTATTTTCTTAATCATATATTTCAAGATATGACACTGTAACATGAATGGCTCGCACTTTAATGATTTAACAGTGTCATTCATGTTACAGTGTCATACTCTGGAACTAGAATTAACAACAAATGATACTGATTTGTTGAAATACATACAACGTTAGTATTTGTTGCGTATTAAAATGGTTAACATAAGTGGAAGCCTAACGCCAAATGATATTATTAGTTGATTGTAGTCGACTATACGTTAGTATTTGTTGCCGTATTAGCAGAGAAGGGTGAACAATTTACTAAGGTGAAAATCAACTAATAATATCATTTGGCGTTAGGCTTCCACTTATGTTAACCATTTTAATGCAAAATTAAAAAATAAAATAGAAGGAAATCAAGAATCAACCAATAGAATGCCTCCGTGGTGGGAGGTTGTAGGCGCTCCCTGCAAATTAGGTTGCAGGTAAATATCATCCATCTTCATAGGAGTAGTGTAAGGTATTTTTTCAGAAAATGACTTCAATTTAGTTAAACTAGTTTGAACAGTATTGAAGAGGTGTGGACCGTAGTAACAATCGTCACCTTCATAAAAATCAGCCGCAACCCATCGACCCATTTTTCCACCATTAACAGGACTATGGGATGTTTGGTCACAATTAGAGATTCAGGATGTCAAGTTTGATATAATCGACTACAATCATTACCCTTATTCCAGATAGAGGAGTGATTGATAATCAACATGTCAACTTTTTACTCCTTTTTAGCTAGAGATTGGAAGATTTCTCCACACACTTCTTCATCTACAACAACACTCAACATATGAGTGATAATGCAAGCTTTGCACTTGGATCCTTTTTGCAAACTGAGTTGGGAGCCCTTGACTTTCATAACCCTCAACAGGAACGTATTCATAATTACAATAAATTTTTTCATCGTTAATTTGTAATTTTAAATAAATCCAAATGAATATAATTAATCTCACTAATTATATATATCGACTATACTCAATATGGGTCGCTCCATAGATTGCAACCTACTGAGGGACTAGAGCTAGAATGGGACGCTAGCAGGGGCAGACCTAAGTTGGGCAAAGGTTTGTCAATTGAAAAACTCTAGATGCAATTTTGGACATAATTCCTTTGTAAAATTTTATTTTAGTGATGGTAGTATCTGTCCTCGAGATTAATTAGCAACTCTTGATAATTTTATTTTACGGTTGAATAGCCTTGGTATAATTTCTGTATCCAACTACAACAATCACTATGCGTAGCTCTTTCAAACATTATTTCTAGTTACCAATGTCCTCACAACTGAACCAGAGTATGACACTGTAACATGAATGGCTCGCACTTTAATGATTTAATCGGTATTGAGAAGTTGAAAAATCGTTAGAGAACCGGTACCATATAAACAATAATATCATAAATAGAAGAAATGTAAGATATAATATCATAAATAGAAGAAATGTAAGATAGTTATTTAATAATTTAATGATTAAAATAAAATTTATTTTACAAGTATCACTTAATAATTTTGCATATTAAATATTTTATATACATACTGAAACCCTACCCAGCACCCAACCTTACCAGTCGCCCACCTCCCATTTGTCTCAATCAGTTTTCCACCTCCGATCCCCATCTTCTCCGTCCTTCCTTACCTGACTTTTCTGTCCCAAATCCACCATTAGAATTCTCAATTAACCTCCCCTTCTTTCTCTTTGTCAACTCCCAGTTTCTAAGCACATCACTTTACGACTCCCCCACCAAAATTATTACCTCCTTTCCTTATCTTCTTCGCTTGTAGCCTCTCTCTCCTTCTTCATCAGAGCTTAAGAACAGAAGGTCCTTCTCTGTTCTACGATGACAAGAAGACCAATCGAATCGCCAGATAAAAAAAATTCATCCAGAATGCGGCAGGCAAGGGGTGGTGGTTGTCGCTGGGATTAGATGCGAACCGTTCGGGCCGCTCGTCGACCGCCCTTTCTGACTCATGCGGATTTTGGAGTGTTCCGGACCGGACTGACTGTCGGCTGTCTGTTTTACCAGTCTGACCGACCGAACCGGTTTGGCTTTAATACACATGATTACAATTAGGGATGGTAAACGATTATCATGTTAACGGTGTAACTGATAACCGAACCAGAATTAGTGGTTAACGCTCACACAAATAACTGATTAAATTGTAAATGGTCCGTTTCCAATAGCCAAATTTAGTGAATTACTAACTGAAGGTTAAACGGTTAATAACTTATGATTAAACGATTAACCGACTAACCGATTACGGTCATCCTCATAGTTAGGGCTGAAAATAATATGCCCCAATGAGATGCATAGGCTAAATATAATAGGGTTTTCCAAGCGTATAAGATCTCTTGCCTACCCTAGTTGTAATAGTGGCTTAGGTTCAAATGGTAATGATTTTAAGAAAGAGCTTTAGAAGGAGCACAATAGAAAATTGGACTATGACATAACAACACGACAATCATCAGTAACATCTTTCACATAACTTGCGGGGATATATGAGTTGAGTAATTGTTGTTGGCTTTCTTTTTCTTGTATGCTTCTTCAATCAAATTTTATAGTAGAATGGTATTATTGTATACTTATGTTGGATTGAGTTGATTATGAATTGATGTTTATATTAAATTGATTGTACTTAATGATAACAACTTTAAAAAATAATATATATGTATGTAGGAAATAATCCGTAAAAAATGAAAAATTGAAAAAAAGAAGGAGGTTGTTCATGTGACTTGAATCAGACTATCTGGCGCTACGATGGATGTCAAGGAGGTCTCGTTGTAACCGGTATGGTCCAGGGGCAGCTCCCTTAGTCCATGCTGTATGCAATGCAGTTAAAAGCGCGATTCTACCTAGAAACGGGAAATGGGTAAAATCGTAAAACGTAGAATCAAAGAGTAAAAGCGTAAGTTTTTTACGCACCCTCTAAAATAGCTAAAAATATGTTAAGTACAACATATAGTATGTAAAATGTGAGTGTGTAGATTTTAGATAAGTGAATAACTACATGAAATTCATAATTAAAATGTAATATCTAAAACATAAACTATTTTGTGTTGACTCAAAATTCGTAACCCGTAAACGAGCTTGAGAATCCAAATTCTCATAAGCTGGTTTGAGTTTACATAATTACATACGATCAATTACCGATAAACTTTTATCGTAACCCAGGTAAGAGCCACAAGTGAAGATTAAGTGAGAAGACGGATAGAAGGTCAGCGGCTGTTGAGAATACCATTAGGTGTCTTTTCAACCTAATGTGAAGCCCCTATCTCGACACTAGTTGTAGAACGAGTGATGAATCATGTTTTCCTTTTTTATTTTTTTCTGATATGTCTCCAAAATTACATCATTTCGGCCCAATTAGCACATTTTTATGAGATGATCAAAATCGTATAAAAACGCTTCAGAATCGGGATTTTACCAATTTTAAGCGATTTTACCCATGTTTTTATCAGTTTTATGACTAAGCGACTTTAGGTAGAAACTGAAACGTTTTGGTGGTCTGGATACGTAAAAATGTAAGTTTTTACATTTCAATGCGCGATTTTGACTGCACTGGCTGTATGAGCTTAATGTTATTTCAGTTTGTGTTCTTGGCTTGGTTGTAACAGCTTTTCCTTTACCGTATTGGTCTAGGTTTAGTCCTTGGAGAAGTACTATAAATACTTCTTATAGTCCTCTGTAGTCTCTATCTTCTCAAAAGTATAGTGAAACTGGCTCTCTCCTGCCCGTGGGCTAGCTAACACATAGTGTGTTAGTGAACCACGTAAATCATGTGTCGTGTGCGTTCTTGTGTTTCATTTTCTTGCTTTGTCAAATCCTCCAATTTCCCGATCCGTAAAGAAACAGTCGTGACAGAGGTCTTATGTTTTTTTTTTTACGAAAAGATTGCTTGCATTAATCAAGAACACAAAGTTACATAGGTCTAGTGATCGATTCATACTGTGCTGGTTATTGTCAGTGGTTAGCACGTTTCAATAACTACCCCATCCTAGGCCAAGTTTAATCTAAAATGGCGTTGTCATATAGTGGCAATCGAGGTCGTATTCACTCGGGTCCCGGTACCCTAGCCTACTTCCGACGACGTTATTATCTAGCCGATCAGTTTAAGGGGTTGTGTTGGATGATTCAAGCGAAATGACTAGTAAAGAGAATAAATAAGGATAAAAGTAGGTACTTCGGGGAACTATCCCTCACCCTAGCCTAGGTCTACTATGCAATGTCTAAATAAGTTGGGTTTAGCGAATGTGGTGAGTGAGCTATTTTCCATGGGCTTTCGTTGTTATCCACATGCCTCCCCTAAACCAATGTCAGTCACCTCTATCTAGGCAACTGTATCTGGGGCTTAAGAACATAACTTATTTCAATAGGGCAAGTATCTATATATCGACCCGGGCCGGTCCGTTTACCCCTACTTCGGTTGTTGAAATCATTATCTAGCGATAAAACTTTGGTTTAAAGGTTTGCCAATTGAAATGAAATAAAGCAAAAGTAATTTGGTTTGAAAACTCTTTTGTGGGAAAGTCACTTGGGTTTCGCTTCCTCCTTAACCGCCACCATGCTATGTGGGTTCGAACAATTGCCTTTGGCACATTAATCGTGAACCGTAGAGGAAAGCGTATGTGGTCGGAGACCACAGTGTCGATTGCTAAACTGAGATGAGGATGAAAGGTCGTGTCACTCGACCCTCTCGGTTTAGACAATCGGTAATTGACTTACATCCTCACTCAACTCTAGGTCGGACGGTTTAGCCACGAATAATCGACTTGTTCAATTCAATATTGAGGATTGCCCTAACTCAACCTAGTTTAGGTGGCTTGGAAAGTGGAAGGAAAACCAACTCGATTGAGTCTCCCTTAAAAAGGGTGATTTTCCTCTCTAAACTAGGCTAAGTTGACAAATTAGATTACTAGCACCTAAATGCACAAACTTAGGGGTGCTAAGCACGATTATGCACAATCCCTAGGATTCTAAGTACAACATATGCACAACCCCTAACTTTCTTAGCACAAGCATGCAAAATCATGGTGAAAAATACCTCAAACCTTAAATTGAACAATGCCCAATATCAATCATCCACACCACATACAAGAAAACTACATAGTAGGGTTTAGGGTTTCACTACACCCAAGTGGGAGGAGAACTACTCCATGGAAGAAGTGGGAAGAACAAAGGAGAAAAAGGTGGAAACCATATTTTGGGGATGCCGCCTCTCTTCTTCAACCTTGAGTTGGGATTTCCTTGGGGAAATCTTCCCAAAACCTCCTTTGAAGCTAAGCCCTAACCTCTTCTTCTCTTTTGGTACTGTTTCTCTCACTAAAATGCAGAAGAACTGTTTCTCTTACAAAAGTGGCCCCTCCTTTTCTCTTTCCTTGCAGCTCAGCTTTTAAACACAAGAAGAGCTGAGTTCACGGCCGTGAACCATCAAACACGTCCGTGAACTCACACCTTGGGCCAAAATGCTCTGCATCGATCAAGGCAACTCACAGGCAACTACTTGTGTTCACGGTCTAAGTGACCGTGAACTCGCCTTGCGTTAGTACCCTTCAACTTGGCTCTAGATGCCTTGCGCTTCACGGTCAACTCCACTTCTTCATGGTCTTGCACGATCGTGAACTCCTGCCTTTAGCCGTGAACTTGCGTTTTTTCACCTCTTCTCCCAGTTTTCAATCCTTCGACTCCGAGGCTAGTTGCACCTGCTAAATTCTGAAAAGCACTCGAACACGAAGAACCTCGCGTAAAACCAACCTCTAATGAGAAAATTTGGTACAAACATCTAAGCAAACTCGCGCACGGGGGGGGGGGGGGCAAAATATGTGCAAGTAGGCCCGAATCACTCCCCCACACTTAGACGTTTGCTTGTCCCAAAAGCAAACCATTTCATGCACATGGTAATATTTCAAACTACACAAATGCTTTGGGGACAACTCAAAGGACGCGAACTGGGAATTATCGATGTTTATTGACAATCAACACATGGACTGTTGCAAGCAATATCGACATCCACCACAAATGACATGTAACACCCTAACCCGGCCGGGTACTAATTTTACCAAAATGCCCTTGATGACTCATAAACCAAAATAAGAAACGAAAGACTTGTAAAAAAATGAATGGAAGCTTTCCATAAATAACCATAACAAATACTGAAGTGAACTGAAATCTCTTAAAACAAAGCCCTAACACTTGGGCAAACCTCAACCATAGAATCTTAATCTGAATCTCCAGTCACTACTCATAATCGTAAATCAATAACTAAAACTCTACTTTGTTGTCTGCTCGGATTCGATCTTTGGCACCTCCAGTGACGCTTGTATTATCCTCCTCTAGCTGGCTTGCCTCGAACAACTTTCTCGATCTCGCTGCTCACTAACTGCTCCTCTAGCTGCAACTATTGATCTAGTTCTCGCTTATTCCTTTACTAAGTCCTGGTGAGTGAGATGGGGTCAGTCTACGCCCTTACGTTTTAATAATTCTAAAACTTGAGTACTTTACTTAAACACTTAACTTTGACTAGTGGAAGTTGTTTGTACTTCCAATCTTAAAATCTTAACTCTTAAACTTTGAGGGAGTTGAAGTTACTCTCCTCTCTTAAAGTTCAAATCTTGACTTAAATCTTTTGACTGACACGGGGATCCCTCACTATCTAGTCTGGTTGCCCAACTCATACGTATGAGAAGCCATCCAGGATTTTCTTAAACTTAAACTTATCGTGGAAGGCTCTTCTTCCACGATTCTCAAGAGCATAAATGCTGCTCAACTTAAATATCTCAAGAGCATAACTGCTGCTCTGTCTCAAAGATCTCAAGAGCATAACTGCTACTCTATCTGAAAATCTCAAATGGCAACGGACTGGCGATAGTGACAAAAAAAAAACACTTAAAACGACTTCACCTTCTTGAAGGTGAAGTACTTCTTAAAACAAAATGACTTGTTCTTAACTTTAACAATCACTCATAAACGTAAAGTTTTAAAGCAAACATCACACATTCACTATAAACCACATCTCAAACAAGCACATATCATCAATCATGACCATAAACAACCATAGCAACATTTCAAAAATACTGAAAACTCTAATGCTTGAAAGAATACGAAAGGCGTAGAATTTACCCCCTTTACACTCATCTTAAAACTCAAGTCGAGTGACTTGCATTTCTGCTGCTGACTTGAATTGGCATCGTAGCTTGGAGCTACCGTGGCCGGAAATCATCGATCCGATCGTCTCTTCCACTATGCCTTTTATCTCCACTCCTTGCTCTTAAATTTAGCTAGCCCCATGCATAAAACACAACCACGTAGGCTTCTTCTAATTCCATGGGCACGATTTGCCTACCTAATCCATTTAAATCAATTGTTCACTGCAATCTCCACCTCAAGATCGATCTCTCAATGTTGCCCCGCTCTCGCGTTATGCTATATCCCCGTCATCACATGAGATCCAATCCAAATCATCACCGCTTGCGATCGTCCCTTCCACTACTCCCCATTATATATAACTTAAACGTGGCCCTATCTCAAGCAGGGAACAATTATCCCAGCAATTCCCACGCTTCTGCTCTGCTTCTCGAATCCATAGGTAAACATATATAATTCATTCGTTAAGCACACCACGCTACCATACAATCTCCACCGATCCCCGAAGTTAAAGTGAAGGAGGACTTGCTTAATTACCTCCATTACCGCTCTGCTTCCCAGTCTCACAACACCAGCATCCGCCTCTCCTTCTTTTCCAAGCCTTCACCTCGTTCCAAACCATGGACCTTTGCACCAATTGCAAAGGCGGTCTCTCCCTTACTGTACACAGCCCCCATACGAAGCACTAGTTTTCTTTGCGAAGGACTCTTCATCGACAGCTCTAGCGCTAGGATTGGTCTAGGGTTTCCTTTGGTGTTAGGGATAGGGAAACTGAGAGAGAGAGGGATGGGATCATGGGGAATTTAGGTTAATGAGGGCTCGACCCTCCTTGGCCCTTTTTTATATAATAGTAATTATTATTATTATTCCTAATCTCCGGTTGCAACTCTTCGTATATACTCGTTAAACCAACCGTTCACGTATTATGGTCGAACCTGAACCGAAAGGTCGGGGTATTACATTTCCTCCACCCTTATAAAAATTTCGTCCCCGAAATTTGTTCGGAACTCATCTCTCCTTTAACACCGGCCTTGTACTCCCTTGCCCCAAAAATTATTTTCACTATATCTGCTTCAATGGTGCTCCTTGCGCACCTCGCATAATGATATTGCTCCTCTTATATCTCTTCTCGACCATAACAAGTACTCTCTCTTAGCTTGTAGCACTTGTGTAACTTGAGTGACTCACTGCCCTTTTAATTCTAAGCAACTTGGCCCGGTCGCATGCTAAACAAAATTTTGATTCGATATTATTCATGGTCCAACTCCTTCAGTAGTTGGTTGTTTAATCTAGATCCAAATTGAGGTATCACATGACATTCAAAGCCACCAAAACGGGCAAACGAAAAGTTCTTAACTTATTCGTGGATAAATGCAAGTCTCAACAAAACCACTTATCGACCACAACCAATCATGCATGGAATTCAAGTCCGAGGAACAAATGGAAAGGCAACAAAGGTCCTCACCAGGGTATGATATGACATGCAAAGTAAGAATGAATCGCTCACTCTCAAGACCAGTGGGGCCGGGACCTTTTTGGTGCAAAAGATGTGCACAATCGTAACCTCTCGGCCCTATCATCTCAATACCACGGCGGTAACCTCTAAACGCTGGAGTTCACGGGATGGTTGTCACCACTAGCTCATGTGGAGGTCTTAGACACGGGTTCAGATGACTGGCGATTGGCTTGGACATGTGGAAAAGGCTTTTTGGGTGGTGGCAATCATGATGTGAGGTTCTACATCTTCATCCTAAACCCGAATTGTCTATGGTTTCGACTAAAACCCTTCTCTTCAATCAAATGCCACTAGCATCCACCAAAACCCTTATCTCTCCCTTCCAACTATCACCAATCATGAACTACCTTGAAGCACTCTTCCTCGGTCAACTCTTGGTAATTCTTTAAAGTTTGGTAGTGAAGGATTTCTAATCAATGTGGGGGTTTCGATGGCTTGGGTGCCAAGAAACCCCTTCATAGAGCATGTACTTTGGTTTTTCGTGACACTTTCTACTTTATTTACCTCATTTTATTACCTCTTTTTCATTTTTCTTTTCTTTTCTTTCCTTTTATTTTTCATTTTTTTTTCTTTTTGAGGGGGGTATTAGAGAGTAAAAAAACTTGCCACCTAAACATTTATCGACCAGTGCTCTCTTTTTGAGGAACTAACTCCAACACTACACCCCATTTTGCACTCTTAGCAAGAACCACACATGAACATCCTATGTAGAACCTCTATGGAAACTCAACAGTAATAGTTCCGGGACACATGGGTGACTCATGTTTGGACACGAAGAAAGGATTTTGGGGGTCGTTCTACTAACACCTTTAAGCTCACACGAACAAAGGGGTGATGCATCTCGGGACAATAAACTCTTGGTGGGTGGACTAATCCTATGCCTCCATCATACTTGCTAGTAATAACTTGTGATGCTACACACCGTGGTAAGAGGGAACTATCACACCGAAAGAAACGAACGGCTCAAATCTCACAGGCTACCTAGTTACCCAACCATCTATTCCAATTCATAAACACAATGCATGGCAATTGTAAACAACAAGTGATTATGTCAATACCTTCATTCATTTATGCATACTTTGAGAACTAAACTCTTGCCCTATCCTAATGAACTTCTCAGTCATCATCATAGGATATACTCAATCACATTCACAGTTCAAGATTAATGGAACACCCTAACCCCACCAGGTACTACTTTTACTAAAAGGCCCTTGATAAATAAAATACTCAAATCTTAAATTGCAGCGAGAAGAATTTTCTTAAATAAAATACTGAAAACACCCACTTGGAGTTTAAAGCAACGCCCTAACACATGGGCAAACTCAATACTTAAAATCTCAAAGTAATCTCCAGTCTATACTCATAATCATAAATGTAAATAACTAATAATCTCTGATGTTGTTGCTACTGAAAACCTTGACTAAGCATCCTCCGTGACGCTTATACCGGTCTCCTCTAGCCGGCTTTCCTCAAACTCGCTGCTCACTAACTGCTCCTCTAGCTCTTCAAATTGGTGAGTGAGATGGGGACAGTCTACGCCCTTACGTTTAACATCTTATTAATACTTGATCACTTTACTTAACTAGTGGAAGTTGTTTTGTACTTCCACTATTAAAAACCATAACTCTTAAAACTGTACTCTTAAATCTCAAATCTCCACTTAAATACTTGATTGACACGGGGATCCCTCACTAGCTAGTCTGGTTGCCAACTCATACGTATGAGAAGCCATCAAGACTTTCCTTAAACATAAACTTATTGTGGAAGGCTCTTCTTCCACGATTCTCAAGAGCATAACTGCTGCTCAACTTAAATATCTCAAGAGCATAACTGCTGCTCTGCCTCAAAGATCTCAAATGCCAACGAACTGGCTCTAGCTACTAAAAACACTTAAATTGACTTCACCTTCTTGCAGGTGAGTTACTTCATTAAAAGAACTTGTTTCTTAAACTTTAACAATAACCTATACTCGTAAAATTTCAAAGTAAATAATAAACATTCACTTCAAGTAATAATTCAAACAAGTCACATATCACCAACCAAACACATAAACAATCATATCACCCACTTCACAAAATACTTAAAATGCGTAAGGTAAATACTTGAAAATACGTAAGGCGTAGAATTTACCCCCTTTACACTCACCTTGCTATCATGTCAATTGACTCGAACCAACCACCATGGGTCGATCACCTTGAGGTCATCCTCCTTACTTTGAAATCTCCACGCAATCTCCAATCAATCATGTGATTCCAAAAACCCAAAATTTAATTACGTGACCATCTTACCTACTCCTCAATACCCAAAACATATAATTCCATCCGCGAGAGTGCAATAATTACCAAGCTGGAGGTTATTGTATCAAGGCCATTATCAAGCTGGACCACCTTCTCCTTTGTGATATGACGAACACGTTGATTCATAACTCCTCGCCAACGCCATGAAGCTATACCACAACACCTTTCCTTCTCATCCAACTATCTCCATTCATCTGATTTCCTCCTCATTTCCCTATAGCGCATTTTTGTTAAATTTCAAGGAGCCAAGGATTGCAGCATCCCTCATGTATTGCACCGCCTGCAGTGGCTACGACATCCGCCCGCCGACTCCTCGAGCTCCTTCTCTCTATAGCATCGCGTCGTCCGAAACCCAAGCGGTGGATGTTGCTGTCCGGGTCCGAGTTTGTGGGATTATAATGGTTCAAATTATGGGGGAAGTCTGGCGGTGGTTTGACCGGGGGGGGGGGGGGGAGAGAGGGGGACGAGCTGGGAGAGGGGTTTGGCGGCCACTTACAGACCATTTGGTACCAAATGAATCTAGAATTCATTTCGTTTTAAAATGAATTCCTCTGTAGAATTCATTGTCAAATGAATTCTTTTGTTTGGTATATGCTATTAGCGTTACAATCAAATTCTTGACGGCGTTCCTCATACTACATGAATTGGCGCCAAATAATATATGTAGAAGTAATTTTGTTAATAAATGAGAATGATTATGTCCTTTTATCATAATTGGTAAATACTTGTGGAATTCATTTGAAAATTCCATCTCAATTCCTCGAATTGCTATAACTAGTTCCAATTCTGTAGATTTCAAAATTTAGAATTGAAAATGAATTCTTTTAAATACCGAACACAAAAAGATTTCATTTCAAAATGAATTCCTAAAAACTTATGGAATTCATTTATACCAAACGGTATGTTAGGGAGATTTCCCTTGAATTATCCTTTTAGGTAGTATTTAAAGGTCAAGGTAACCCGAGTGGGGTTGGGGTGCTTAGGGTTTAATTTCCAGGGGTTATTTTGGGCATTTTAAAATTGCGGGTGAGTTTAATCCGAAACTCAGTTAACGTTCGTAACTTTTCCATTTTATATCAAAATTCGACACCGCTTGAATGGATAGCTCACATTTTTAGTCCTCCTCGACATTACGGTGGAATTTGACAAATTTGAACCAAGGATATAATGGTCATTTCGGCTTAGAAAAAGATGGGGTGTAACATTTCTCCCCCCGTTGGAAAAATTTCGCCCCCGAAATTGGATTGCAGGAAAAATTTCATCCCCGAAATTTGCTCAATGCAACTATGGCACTCCCCTTTAATAAACGCCATTGATACCATAATGGTTATTGTTCTCAATGGTTTGCCCTGGTCTCTACTTAGGATTTCCCTAAGAAACATCAATGAGATAAATTCTTAGCCAGCCCTATTCAGGACATGAGCCATTGTGAATTCAGTTCTTAAAGCGTTCAGGCCTTGGTTTGTTCTCAATATGCTTATTGCTGACTGCTGACGCCTCTCCTCGAATCTCCTGGCATAGAATTCCGTGGTGAATGTTTTACGTACTGAGAGCTTGATCTACTTAATTACCTACACATATGATGGATCCTAAGTATCACTTCTTCCCCCTTTCGAAACCTAAGGTTACTGATGGCTTATACTCCTCATAATACAGTCGGGACCCCTTTAACGTACGCTTAACTCTAATCCCTGATAAGTGTCCTAGGTCTTTGTATCTCCTAGCTTGTACCTCTTACTTCCATTCCTCAATAATCCTTCTTTCTGATGTTCCTTGCTAATTCTATATGTCCCTCATCCTCGATGTATTCATCTGGGTGCCCATATTCTCTTCTCACTGAAGTACATTGACCGATAAGGTTCTCGCTTCGACCATTCTTGACAACCATGATTCCATCTTAAAATTGATCGAAATTTCGCGATGGACTTTCCAGGGATCAATTGTTATCTACTGGTAGTCAACCTAATGCTTCTTTGTTGTTTGTTCTGCTTTGGCCTATCTTAGCTATCTTCCTTGACGCATACATCGCCCGGTCAATGACCACCATTTTCTTTCTATAATGTCCTATGGTTTCCTCTTGCTTCTTTACTTTTACTGTCCTTCTGTTGTTGCTTTGTACTATATTTGGTCACCAACCACTGTTGAGTATCTTCTCATTTTTTTTCTTGGGTCCAAGCTTCCAATAGAGGCTTTCCCTTGGTAGGATTTAACATACCTCAGTCACGTCATTTGTCCCGATTGATGCCTCTATACGGCCTTAATCCCTTAGTCTGCTATGGGCACCTTGGATAATGTAACTTAAGAATTTCCTCCTTCCTGGTAATGCTTTTCCTCGCCTTACTCTATGCAGTTTCGTGAACTCGAGTCACCTACACAAATTCTCAATCCTTTATCGGAACTTCCATGTGCTTCCTCGAATTGTGTCATTCACTAGAACATTTATTGAACGTGCCACTTACTTGTCTATACTCAGTTGGCTTAATGACTTACTCCTATAGCTAGTTTCGAGACTTCAGCTCGTAGCCCTTATTTCCAACTTACTATGGAGGTTCCTCCTTTTGTCACCCCTCACAAACCCTAGGTGGCTAGGTGCCCCCTCCATTTAGGATAGGACAACCACATACTATACCATCATGAACTCTTGCATTCCCCTTTCGACGGTCCCAACAACCTCCTGACCTTTCATGATCTGGGTAGTTTGTAGTGTCTCTAATAACCTCTTTCTAGCTCGGTGTTAACTTAGTATTCAACTCACGCCTTGCTAAGGAGTAGTTCTCTATTCGTACTGCCATTTACTAGCTAACTGTTATCCTCTCTCACTTTCCATGTCCTTTCTTATGTATTGACTCCCCACTATCTTCTACCAGGCATGCTTTAGACTTTGGTGGCACTTTCCTCCACGTCTCGTCAATTGGTGGCCGTACTGAGACCATAACTTGTCCTCTACATCATTTATCTCGTTGCTTGTGTTGTTCCTTCTAAAGGGTTTTCATCGGCCTAACTTCCCAGGGTTATATACCCTCTTCTCTAGTGACGTAGTTTATCTATAAGGGTTTCTTCATCGTCATATGTAAACGACCATGCTTTCTCTCTTCCTTAAACTATTGACTTCTTGACGTCCTTTCAGACCCCCTCTAACCTACTTACTTCCTCATTTACTTCATTTATACTACAAGCTTCTCTTGAAGTCTAAGCTTTCCACTGCTCCTTGTCACTGTGTTGTAATAGCGTTGACCACTAAAACTAGTTGAGGGACTTCTCGTGGTACTTCTTTGTTTCTTGACTTGCCACTGCTTAGGGTCAAGGACCCTGAATTTCTCCCATCATTATAGCTACTGACATCTAGTGATTGTAGCTCTTTCTTTGGAGATTCATAGTTCTCCTATTTGTATATCTTAACCTATTAGATCACTTGCTAGTAGCTAAGTATAAAAATCCTCGTAGTGCTCCTTTAACTTCTTTGATTCCTCGTACCTACACCTCGGGATAGAACTTTGCGATTGGCGCACCCTTTTATTAGGACTAAAGTTATTTATCTAAATACGATTAGAGTAGACTGGCTCAATCACATGCACAGTTCAAGATTAATGCCACAAACACGAGAATTTTCCACCATCCGGTCACTTTGAACATGTAAACGTTGCTTGGAGCACTCAAATTTTTGAAATTTGGCCATACAAAAGGCTCCAAGCAACATCTCACTCACACAAGCACACTAGAAGTCTACCCCCCCCCCCCCCTCCACACTTAAACTCGGCATTGCCCTCAATGGCGTAAGAAAGGGGCAGAGTGATGTTACCGCTTGGGCTTGGTGAGTGAATGTAGGAATCGAACCAGAGTAGGATAATTGAAGCTTCAAGGAGAGACAACAAAAAAAACCCACAGAAGCACAATACGACTCGCTCGAGGCGAGGTTATTACAAGCACAATACATAGTAGTAGTAGTTCATGTCACACACACACAAATAACAAAAACAAAAAGAAAACAAGTTTAGGGTTACAAGTAGAGAAGTGGGGCGAATGGACTCCGCTCTGCCATATGTCTCTCTCGTCGTCTACATCTCTCTAGTGGATGGTCTCTCTCCAGACTCGGGTAGGATACCCTGATGTCGAGCTATGCGCTCGAGGATGTCGGATTGTCGCTTGAGGCGGGATCAGAATCCCAAGAAGCCCGTCTCAAGGCGATCCACCCTCTCGACGAGGGGATCGCCTGCTCCTGATGGTGGTGGCAGGTGTGCAAGGTGCGAGAGCGCTGGACGCCGGCGCCGGCTGGGTGCATGTGGACTCAATTACAGACCTACGAATTTGGTTGAAATTTGAGAACCAAATATATAATATCTTGTTAGGCATACGCATATAATCAAATCTATTTTCTTGATTTTGAGTTGGATTTTTAATGGTTGTAGCTAAACAAGACTCCACTCCATTGACTATTTCATGTAGAACATATTGGGCATCACTCATAATCAGGACTGTTCAATTATTCCACCCCCATTATAGAAGGAGATATAACACCTCACGGATCACCAATAGTTCAACCAAATATGAGTTAAAATTGCTGAAATACCGGCCCAAAAGCGAAGATCCAAGGAGAAGCCTGGAATTCCACAACACGAATAGATCCATGAGAAGTGCCCATGGTGGCGCCATCCACTGCAATGCAAATTTGATGGGATAGATGGGTAGAGAGACGAGAATGAGGCGAAGACGAAGACAACTGAGTTGAAGAAGAGCGGATGGCAGGAAGAACGATAGTCTAGCGATCAGTGTGATTTGACAAGTATTAAAAAAAATACATGTTTATATTTTGAGAAACAAATTTATAGAAGCAACTATACCACTATTTACAACTTCAATCTTTTCACTAAAATAAAATTTTGTGTACCACCATGGTATATAATGAAGTACACTAATAGATGATGCCTCAGTTAACATTTTTATTTGAAAATATATATGATAAATCTAATAATATAATTTGAAAACTGAAATAAAAGTGAATGAGTTATGATGGTTAAAATTAATGGGAGAGTGTATATTTCACATTTGCATGTACCTTGAGAAAACGAGCAATCCATCAACGCTTGGATTGGATTGTTGTTTCTGGTCCACTTTTGCAGATTTTGCAGGTTCAGTCTTGTGTGAAGTGGCGGAGACTCCATTTTGAGTTTGTGAGCAATCATTCGTGTTTAGAGTGAGGCGCATTAGCAGTATGTGGTGAGATTATATAACTTGTCTTCTAGTGTGATATACGATATTGTTCGTTTTGAGTCAAGATTTCACGAATTTACTTTTGGATTCCTTCCTAAAAGATCTTGTACTAATTAGGTTTTGTGGACACTAATATAGAAGGGTTCCTTGCTTTGTATTTTGATAGTTGGATTGTACCCTAACTTACAATTGTGAATGAACTTGAAGACCCTAGCTACCAAGATACGCAAAGTTGTGCAAGCTTCACTAGCTCTTCTGACTACATAATTATAAGCTTCTTTGGTTTCCTCGTCTCTTTGTTGACTCGACACTTGACGATGTGCTGGTAACTTAAAGACCAACCTAGGCATTCCATACATCTCTATGCTCAATGATGTCCTTCGAGTCAGCTATGCTCTCCACTTAATGCTTGTTTTCCCAGTGCTTTTCTACTCACTGCGAAGGAACATCGATGAGCTGCTCTTTCCATCATCCAAACCTTATGCTTTGGATACCTGAAGGTTCGCATTGCTCACTGTATCGATCATTTGTATGATCTTTCTGGGAGCAAATTACATACCGAGTATCTCGGATGCTTTCTAGTTCACTGAGGTGACATTAGCAGTTTGCCTTGGTTGTATCTTCCCAGCGTCAATCGCGCTCAAGTTAGGGCTTCCATAACTAATTGCTTGCCATCCAAGTAAATATTCCAAATAGAGCTTCATTTTTGCTGATTCGTACTTTTTTGGATTCTAGGGTCCACACGGATAGCAACAACGAAGGAGAAAATTTGTTTATCTTCATGATCTTTCTAGTTGTGCTCTCATGCTTAGTTGCTATATGCAGTGATGCCTATTCCTTGCCGAGAAAGAAACTATCTTCATATCATCTGGCATCAATTTGACGTAGGCCATCACACAAGCTTAACTTACAGACACCGAATTCGGACACTACGAGTTGCCTCCTATATGGAGTTTTAATCTGTATCAATTGAAATAGGTACTCAACATCAAGTGTTGGGAGCCCAACAAACTTACTTATGCGCCTTGATTTTGTACAATTTGAAGTAAATCCAGAACCCACATTCCAGTCTATTCTGTTAATCGGATACAAAATGCTATTAATGAAGAATTGGAATTTCCTTTCACTATTATTTTGTATTTAGGTTTATGTCAAACTGAACAGATTCTTAGCATATAGTTAGTAATCATCAGCAACAAGTACAATAGAAAGTGAGCTCACCTGTATCTATCTACCAGTACAGGCAACCCTAACCTCAGGTTATAATTTCCACTACAACTTTCCACCTATCTTTAGAAACCTATTAAAAATCAATCATCAAACAAAAAATGGTAAAGTTTCAATTGCATCCCAAGCTCACGTAGAGCTACTTTCCGAAGCTGCTGAAGTTTTCTTATTCCTCAAGAAATGAGTTGGATCATAGCAGCACAATTAGGGTGATCATAATCCGAGTTGTGTCCTTCAAACGTCTGCAATTTCACTAGTTCCAGTGCCTTCCTTACTCCCCCTCATAAGAGCAATTGCAGAGGCGAAATCTCAACCCAGTAAACTATGATGAAAATCCTAATCCGTCAATTCTCATCTCTATCCAATCCACCCAACTACCTATAATAATTAAACAATAAAATATGCCAACTATCAATACAATTATAGAACCACCATCTAACTTGGTGAAAATCCAGCCATACACCAAACCTACCCCTATAATTGAATAAAGCATAAAATGCTAGAAACCACAAGTGTAATGTCGGGCAATCAACACACTAGTTGGCCTTATTAATTGCTGTGTCTAGACCTTCCTGATGGTGGAAACAAGCCTGGGAATCGTATATAAATATGTAGTCTCATTTGAGACATGGAGAAGTGCATAGAGATAGCATTAGAGAGGGAGCATATTATCAAATATCTCTTTGTAAAGTCAACAATTGTCTAATTGTGTGAGATATATAAATATTAGAGTGAAATAATTTTCTCTATTTTCGATCCATCTCATCATTTTTCGCTGTGCCCCAACAAATTTGGTATATGAGCCGATATCATTTTTCCTATCCTCCTAAACTAGCCTCATATATCCTACCAAAAAAATACCCAAAATCATGGCAGCAGTCCCTGCGAAGACAATGTTCATAAATACTCCTAGTCAGATTCCCATATTCGAGGGTGAACTCTACGAGTACTGGAGCGAACAAATGTAGATAATCTTCATTGCTCAGGAATTGTGGGAAATTGTCCAAGAAGGTTATGAGAAAGTTGGCAAAGGAAGACTCTTGCAAAATGTCAGAAGCAAAGTTCAAGCAATACAAGGTGGATGTCCGGAGGAATGCCAACACCCTATGAATAATTGAGCAGTCAGTCAGCAAGGCTATATATGCTCGAATTTTTGGCATTAGAAATACTAAAATGGTGTGGGAAGTTTTGCAGGATGAATTTCAAGGCAACCATCAGACAATCTCCATCAAACGCCAAAATTTATGGCGTGATTTCGACAACTTGTCGATGAAGGGGACTGAAAGTATCAAAGACTTTCATTCTAGTACAGCAAAGATAGTCAACTATATCGAAGCCACTGGTGACATCAGGGAAGAAAGGGAGATCGTGGAGAGAATTCTACACAGTTTATCTCTAAAATTTGAGCATATCGTGGAGGTCATAAAGGAGACAAAAGATTTGTCAAAATTTTCAATGACTGAATTGATGGGTTCACTCATCGCTCATGAGCAGAGGATGAGAAAATTTATCGATCAACCACTAGAGCAAGTTTTTCGGTCAACATGGCAGAAGCCAAGACTACCAAGCCGGAACAAGACCGTAGAGGAAAATTCGACGACAACGACAATCGATACTGCATTCTCTGTCAAAAGATAGGGCGCACAACAAAATTTTGCAAGTTTAAGTGCCAAAGGTGCAGGAATCCAAATCACTCCCAAAGGGATTGTTGGTTCCAGAAGAAACAAGAAGATGAAGAAGCAAACTTCACTCAAGGTGAACAGATCAATCATGTTTCACTCTTGTGCGTCAAAGGTAATCAAAATTCGAAACTGCGGATTAAGAGGGGGTGATGAAAATCCTAATCCGTCAATTATCATCTCTATCTAATCCACCCAACTACCAAAAATAATTAAACAATAAAATATGCCAATTATCAATACAATTATAGAACCACCGGCTAGTTTAGAGAAAATCCAGTCATACACCAAACCTACCCTTATAATTGAATAATGCATAAAATGCTAGAAACCTCAATTTTAATGTCGGGTAACCAACACACTAGTTGGCCTTATTAATTGTTATGTCTAGACCTTCATAATGGTGGAAACAAGCCTGGGAATTGTGTATAAATATGTAGCCTCATTTGCGACATGGAGAAGTGTAGAGAGCTAGCTTTAGAGACTGAGCATATTATCAAATAGCTCTTTGTAAAGAAACAATTGCCTAATTGTGTGAGATATATATAAATATTAGAGTGAAACAATTTCCTCTATTTTCGATCCATCTCATCATATTTTCGTAGAGCCCCAAGAACTATACATATTTCCTCTGTTGCAATATTTCCAAATTTCTCACCAATTCAACCTGAAGTGACTTATCATGTCAACCAGCCTCTTTTTGAGTAAGGAGTCCCCCGGTGCTTGCCTTTCGTAGAACTACGACAAAGCCAGGAATGGACAAAACTGATAGTCCCTAGGCACAACACAATTTTGGCGTCACTGAGTTCAACCATAATTCTTTGTGGCCAAACTAGTTGAAGAAATAGGGAGATATCAGGACATCTTTCATATCAAAATCTCCTATATCTGGCAAAGGAGGAAACTTTAATTTAGTGAAGGACTTTTGAAACCCTTCCAACAACTGTAGCCACAAAAACAAAACAAAAATAAGGCAAGTATTATTGATAAGTTCACTAGCTAATGAACAAGGGTTTGACCTAGTGTTAATACCACTAGCCTAGAACCTGGAGGTCCCTGATTTGAATCTCTTAAGTAGTACCTTAATTAAAAAAAAAATGAAACATATATCACCTCTATCCAAAAAATAATCCACCAGCTAATTAAATCCAAATGTAAAATACTTATTAATTTGAAGATGCAAGTATCAAATGAATTTCTAGGATAATGCTAACAAACTTTCACTTCGCCTTATACCCCATTCGGATATCAAAGACAAACCATTACAAGTTTAAATATTACTTTAGCATAGCAATTCCCAAGCTAAGTCAATTTTCCAATATTATGCAGAGGCCAGTAAACAACTTGTTTACACCTAAAATTAATTTGATTAAATTAAATGCCACATTAATGAGTCTCGACATTTAATTCTATGTCGCATGATAAAAAAATGGTGTCGTTGAAAAACAAGCAATGCCGCGATACTTGAAACGACATTGTTTTAGTAGAAAACAATGTTGTGAGCGGCTTTGAATGTCTGTGTTGGGGTTGGAAAATGAGTGCTTTTTATTCCTTGTCGGAGAATGATAAAAAACAGCAGTTTAGTGACAAGCAATGTCGCTAGTAGAACCAAGCGGTGTTGTTTAGCTAAAAACGACACCGCAAATTAGAAAACGACAGTGGTTGATATAAAATAAAGTCGTAAATTCGCTTGACCATATCCCAGTGTTGCTTGGTACTTTCGCAGTCGTGCAAGGAAAAAATAACACTGCGACACTAAGGAAACGACATTGTTTAGTTAAAAACAATGTTGCAAGAATTTAACAATGCCGCTAAAAGTCAAATCCCAACGACACTGCGGATTAGAAAACGACAGTGTTTAATATAAAACAATGTCGCGGAGAAAAGCAAATAGAGCTGTTTGGGGATGACAACGACACAGCGGAGTTTGAATATGACATCTCGTGAGGTATCAGCAATACCGCGGTGGGGAGACAACGCCGCGAGCTAAACAACATTCGGGGGAAAGCGATGTCGCGGTCGCGAATCCAGTGGCATTGCGAGTTCGACAATGCCGCGAAGTTCAACGATGTGGCAATGCCAAAACAACATCGCAGAGGTCAATGAGGCCGCGAGTTTCGACTTTGTGTGGTCAACGACGCCGAGAGATCAACAATCTAACGACGAGTACGCGGTGGCGAGGGGTAAATAACAATGTTGTTTTAATTGATGGCGGTGTCGTGATTCGAACTGTGATGGTACAAAGTTGATATGTGTTAACGTGACTTTTACGCAAGCAAGATAGGAGAACGGATGTGAGGCAGTTAAAGACTACAACTTTGTGAAGAAGGATGTAGCACGTGGGAGAAAAAGGCGAAGCGATTTCTGAGCGTGAAGACTACGGAAGTAATTTGATAAAAACAACCGTGCAAAGAGAGAGAATGGGACAACAACCAAATCAACACTGAAACACATTTGTTTCAACTTTACCTTTTCTCTGTAATTCCTTCGCGGAGCTCTCCTTCCAGGAAGGATCTCCATAGTTGTAGGCTTAGTCGTAGTCGCGGAGTTCTCCAAAGGAAACTCCATAGGAGTAGTCGTAACGTAGATTCCTCAAAAACTCAAACACCCTCATTCGAATGTAGTTTGGAGAGGTGTGAACCGTACTAACGGTCGTCTTGGTTAGAAGTCAGTGGCGCATCAATTCAATCAAATCAACACCGTCGTTTGACATGCTGACGGTGGTATTTCGTTAGAAGTCAGTGGCGCATCAATTCAATCAAATCAACACCGTCGTTCGACAAGCCGGAAGTGGTATTTGGTTAGAAGTCAGTGGTGCATCCATTCAATCGGCACCGCAAGCATTTCCATCGTGAAACTGTCAAATCAACACCGCCCGAAACAAATTCGGCACCAACGGTTTTGTTTCGCTGGAAACAATTTGGCACGCCCAGTGGGACACGTGTTTTTGATGTGAATACGACTCCGCGTCGAGGAAAACAAGATTGTGATCTTCCACACGTACCTGTGGAGGAGGAGGCGCCCGACATTGAAGTTGGTCAGGCGAACGAGGCAGATAGATGTACTCAAGGGATGGAGGAGCTGCTACATGCTGAAATCCTGTATCTACGTCAATCCATGGAGGAGTTTCGGCAATCCATGAAGGAGTTTCACCAAGAGGTAAATCTCCAATTTGATAATCTTTAAAAGAAAATGGATACATTCGAAAAAGACATAGATCGATGGTGTGATAAGTTAGATAATTGTTTTTCTGATTTTAATATGTCATACGTGGAGCCACATATGATTTTGATGTGTTTAAATCTCGAACCATGTCTGTTGTGTGCGAGGATACGATGCTTAGTCGACTAATTAATGTCAATTAAACTCCATCGCTGATTGTGGCTACGACACTATTGCCAGAAGGGAACAGATCCAACGTGTCCTTTCCGGTGAACACCATTGTTCTTAAGGACACACAAGTTGGAGGTGACTTGCAGAGTCGCAACTTGAGGATAAACAGTGTCGTTGAGAATAATAATCAAGGTGGAGAACCTGGTCACAAGTACGTTAAGCATAGCAAGCTCGCATATGATGGGTTGTCAAAGCAACATCGCAATGACATTCACTCTGAACCGCTCGGGGGGCATGAGATCCCATCTCGTGGTAATTGGAAAGAGCAACAACATTGCAAGTGGCGAAGAAGCCTGCCACATCCACCCTATTCTAGGAAAAATCAAACAAGGGTTGTCACGAATTCTCCTCAATATGGAGGTGGCAACCACGTGGAAAAAATCAATGCCACCAAATGTGGAATAAATTGATTGAATCATTCATGTAAAATGTCCCCGAAGACTCAATCGAGTGGACAGGGGGGGCAAACCCGATCAAGCACGCCTTGGATTTGCTACACCATTGTTTTTGGGAAATAAGTCTGCCACGAGTGGTGGCCATGGGAGCAAGTCCAATGCCCAAAAAATTCCAATCCCTTGGAAGTTCAACAGATACCAAATGGTTCTGCGGTAAGAGAAAAAATCAAGATCACAGTACTTACATGGGTGATGGTGAAGCGCACAAGCCTCGGTGCTCGTACTCCCAACATCGTTGTGAGAATGTGCAGCTGACAAAACCAGACCTGTCTAGGAAAGCAATGCCACATGGTCGATTTGGCTAGAAAAAATGCCAAAAAGTGTGAATGTCCTGTCTAGATCCAAGAACGTTTATGGTTTTCCACTCCGCGAGGCTGAGATGAAGCCAAGTCAGGATCGTGGAGTTTCGAACAAAGATGTTCGAGCTAGACGAACTGGGGAGTTTCCAGCCAACAATGACTCCAAAACATCAAAATCAACGTGTGTGAAGCCAGTTGTGGTGAGTCATGGACTTTACAGATGGCTCGTTTGGTTTGATCAATGGAGTTGGTAGTGGGTGTGGACCTTTGGCATGATGGTTTATGCCAAAGTCGACTCAGATTTTGTTTAGATGTTATTACAATAAATAAAATTTGGCTAATTTAGGCCATGTGATAAATATAAAAAAAGAGAAAAATTATTATTTAAAAAAAATATTGTTGAGCGGCATTGCAAAAAAGAAGCAACAACATTGTTGGCAGTGGTGCAAGATGACTTTATTTCTTTGTTGTTAGCCGATTAGCGTTGGAAACATGTTTGTTTCCACAGAGAAGAATGACTGGCTAAACTTGGTCGCTTTACCCATGCGGTGAAGCAAAGCTACTCTAAGGGTGCCGTTTTATTTTTCTCTTCTTCTCAACAATGGTGTTGGGACCACAACACTGTGAATTATATATTTGGCCAATGAAAAGTAGAACAAAGTAGAAATTTGGGTAAATACAATATATTAGCCACAACTATTATGAAGCGGGGAATTATAGCCACAACTATGGAAATTCAAATTATTAGCCAAAATGTTAACTATTTGTTAACAATTTTGTTAGTAATACTGACTTTAACTTTTATGTTTTAAAGTTATAAATTAAAAGCATTCCGCCGTGGCCGCTGTTGTGGCGGATGACATGACCTTCTCCGTCAAAAATTCAATAACAGTAACTGACAGTTAGCCATATCTTGACCCGCAACAATAGTTATGGCTAATAATTTGAATTTTTATAGTTTTGGCTATAATTCCCCGCTTCATAATAGTTGTGGCTAATATATTGTATTTACCCTAGAAATTTTGCCAAATAGTGATGTTGGTCAAAACTGTGCCGCGGGATTTTTGTTGCGGCGTCGTTTTATTTTAGCCATTGACCAAAACAGTTCAGTTTATTTATTTATTTTTAGCCTTGAAGGCGTATTTAGGTCATGGTTTAAAAAAATTGGCTAAAATAATACAGCCGTGTGCTAAAGCAAAGCGGCTTAGCTGAATTACCAAAAGGATAGTAAATATAATAAATAAAAAGGAAAGAGAACGATAACGTTGGCTAGGATTTAAGCCAAAAGGAGAGTTTTACTTGGCCAAAACCATGTTGTTTGGTTGTTTAACAAAGCAGAGGAGAGGGATTTACTTGGGACCAAAACGTTGTTGTTTGCTAAAACAGCGTCGCAGGGCAGCTATGCTTTTGAGATTGCCGCAGTGTTGCTGATAGAAAAAATAAAGAGACTAAACAGCGTTGTCCTAGGTGGGTGATTGTATTAGTGATCAGGACGCTAGTAATAAAACACAAATATTTTACTTCTAAACGGTGTTGTGGAGCTGCTGCAGCCTGGTATAGACGAATGAGGGCTGATTTAAGAGTTTCGTTTTCACCAAAAAAAATGAGCAAGACACTACCGTTTTGGTTGAAGCAGCGTTGTAGCCCTGCGACACATTGCAGTGGTGTTGAATGTTGGTTTCCTTGTTGATAAAGGTTTCTCGCAGAGTTGAAGGAAACATAAATAAAACAATTAAGCCAATTATGGTTTAGTTTGGAAGAAAATATAGCACCAAAACACAGCCGTTGGGAACTTGGAACACACAAGGTTGCGAAGTATTGCAGCTTGCGAGCCACTAATCAGCAACGTAGGTCTTCCTTGCATGGCTATTTCACATAACCTTGTTTATTTTTTCACCCAAGAAACATTGCACTAGGTGAAAGCAATGCTGCATTGGTCGCTAGAATTGTATAGCGAACTGTGCAACTTTGCCATCTTAGTTGTTTCTGGGTTTAGCCCTGGTGGTTTCGAAATGATTTTAGGTGTATAAGTTGTGTCAACAACTTAGTTCATAAGAACTGGATCTTATAAATTAAGTTGTTGGGGGCATTGTTTACACCTAAAATTAATTTTAATTAAATTAAATATCCCATTAATAAGTCTCGGCATTTAATTCGATGTCGCATGATAGAAAAACGGTGTCGTTGAAAGACAAGCAATGCCGCGGTACTTGAAACGACATTGTTTTAGTAGAAAACAATAGTGTGGGGGCCTTTGAATGTTGGTGTTGGGGTTGAAAAAGAGTGCTTTTTATTCCTTGTAGGAGAATTATAAAAAACAACACTGTTTAGTGACAAGCAATGTCGCGAGTAGAAAACAATGTCGTATATTCGGTTGACCATATCCTAGTGTTGCTTGGTACCTTCGCAGTCGTGCAACGCAAAAATAACACTGCGACACTAAGGAAACGACATTGTTTAGTTAAAAACAAAGTTGCAAGAATTTAACAATGCCGCGAAAAGTCAAATCCCAACGAAACTGGGGATTAGAAAATGACAGTGTTTAATATAAAACAATGTCGCGGAGAAAAGCAAACAAAGCTAATTGGGGAAGAAAACGACACCGGGGAGTTTGAAAACGACATCGCGTGAGGTATCAGCAATACCGTGGTGGGGAGACAACACCGCGAGCTAAACAACATTTCGGTGGAAAGCGATGTCGTGGTCGCGAATCCAGCGGCATTGCGAGTTCGACAATATCGCAAAGTTCAACGATGTGGCAAGGCCAAAACAACATCGCGAAGTTCAACGAGTCCGCGAGTTTCAACTTTTTATGGTCAACGACGCCGACAGATCAACAATCTAATGGCGAGTACGCGGTGGCGAGGGTGAAATAAAAATGTTGTTTTAATTGATGGCAGTGTCGTGATTCGACCCGTGATGGTACAAAGTTGATGTGTGTGCAAGTGACTTTTACGCAAGCAAGATTTGAGAACGAATGCGAGGCAGTTGAAGACTACAACTTCGTGAAGAAGGATGTAGCACGTGGGAGAAAAAGGGGAAGCGGTTTCGGAGCGTGAAGACTACGGAAGTGATTTGATAAAATCAACCGTGCAAGGAGAGAGAAGGGGACAACAATCAAATGAACACTGAAACACATATGTTTCAACTTTACCTTTTCTCTGTAACTCCTTCGCGGAGCTCTCCTTCCAGGAAGGATCTCCATAGTTGTAGTCTTAGTCGTAGTCGCGGAGCATTCCAAAGGAAACTCCATAGGAGTAGTCGTAACGTAGATTCCTAAAAAACTCAAACACCCTCGTTTGAACGTAGTTTGGAGAGGTGCGAACCATAGTAACGCGTCTTGGTTAGAAGTCATTGGCGCATCAATTCAATCAAATCAACGCCGTCGTTTAACACGCTGACGGTTGTATTTGGTTAGAAGTTGGTGGCACATCAATTCAATCATATCAACATCGTTGTTTGGCATGCCGGCGGTGGTATTTGGTTAGAGTCAGTGGTGCATCCATTCAATCGACACCGCAAGAGTTTCCATCGCGAAACTGTCGAATCAACACCGCCCGAAACAAATTCGGCACCAGCGGTGGTATTTGGTTTCGCTGGAAACACAACCATATTAACTGCATCCGTTCATTAAAAATGTTACCGAATCTTTCAGGGGAAGAATATAATGCGACAAGGAGGTATTAGAGGACTTTACATTCTCGAGTATAGTTGCCTCATAAAGTTCAACAAACTTTTCTCTAAGTATTATGTTCAATTCATCGACATCACTTGCATGCGTCCAATAAGAATCATGGACACATGTAATCAAAATGAATTGGTATTTCAATACATACACTTATTATGAAAGTACCAGCCACACAGACGATAAGCATAGTGCAGACCTGCAAATTTTAAACTAGCCTTTCTGCAGGCAACAACCGTCATCATCATGTGAGAACCATCTAGCGAATGAAAAAAATTTGGATGGAAAGCAGTTCTTTGTCGCTTAACCATTGTCTAGAAGAACCACGAGATTTTTCAGGGATAAGACAATAAAGTTTGAATTGGAAAAACACAAAGTTAGTAGCTGTCATACAATCTTTTAGGTGTTAATTTGATTTTACCATAAATAAACTTCATAATTTAAACCGTCAATCCGTACTAAATGTTTACCCAGTTGTCGATATGGCTGCACAATAGGGAGTCCTAGAGGAGTAATCCATTGCACATGCTCATTCTCCGAGGCAATTATCTGTGGCAAGTTTATGAGTATAAATAAGCATCTGCTTGTCATTCCAAATGTTAAATAGAAAATGTTCTCGCAAAACTCAAGTTCAATCTCGCGAAAGGTGTGAAGAAACCTATTTCCTTGTCAAACTATAGAAATGACCCCTTGAAAAGTAAACGAAGAAGTACACACTTCATTTCTGACACTTTACTCCACGTGATTCAACTAGTTTGGACCTTTTGGATTCTACGATTGATCAAATAACCAAATTCTAACTTTTACATTAAAATCTACCTTTAAAGTGATGTGGCTCTCACTTTACTTTATCGTCTCTACATTTTCTCTAATACCCCATCACTTCCACAAAACACCAACAGCTTCTGTAGTTACTTTAGTAATTTCCCACATCTCAAATATTTTAAGGATCATGTCAACCCTAAAAAGGCCATTAAATTGAGTGATCACCTAGTCATCACAATCATTCGCTTTCTTAAAAAAAATCACACACTAACTTGTACTATTCATAACAAGATGCAGGATATAGAAGCCCATCATCTATTGCACCATGCTATTTTAACCTTTTCTTTATCTGGTCACGAGCACCAATGTAGGTGACATCATACATTGATGTCATCACTATTTGTTTAATCAATTTTCGGTCAACCTGTCATTTGAATTGTAAAGACTTAAGTTCGGAAAACAAAGACAAATTGGTCTAGAGTGACACTATTGAGTCCCATGCTTCACAAACCCAATTCAGCAGAATAAATTTTCAAAGCAAACAATAATGAAGGAAACTAACCCGATCAATCAAAAATTTGGCATGCAATGCATTCGAATTAGATGTTGGATCTTTCTTTGCATCTATTCGCATAATTTCAAGAACTCTACATTAAAAAACAATAGGATTAGACGGTCTAACAAAATTAAACACTTAGTTACACACTAGATAATGACAGACTATCAACGAACGGTCGAGAGGATGATACTACAGAAGAAACCAAGAAGGATCCTTGCAAAGTACAAATGTGACCACAAGGTTGTCAAAACATGACTTGGACAAGGATAACTTTGGTCTTAGTTTTAGACCAACTACCTCAAAAGTTATGTTAATCATGTGAAACTCGTAGTATTTGGAGTGAGCTAAAAGGCAATCACAAAAAGGGCATGCCAGACTGCCAGATTAAAGAGTTATTTACTATCTACCTTCATAATGAATATGATGAGAAAGAACAACACAATAAAAGTGTAACCTACCTAGTAGCGATTTCTGAGTAAACATCCACGGGTTTGTTACCTGCAACTAGATTTATTGCAACGACTCCTAGCTGATGGACCAAAAATGAGAGAAGTCAGAAACCAAAAGTGGAGAGAAAAAAAGGAAAATGGATATTACATGTAGAGTTTGCTTATGCATATTTTTTAATTCAAAGCCGAATGATCAGTGGTTACCTTGTCCCTTCCAAGAGCAGCATAATGTTGTAAACCATTACAAGAGCCATCCTTGAACAAGAAAACCTAAGAAATTAGAGCTAAACAGCATATTTACAAACATGGCTTCATCACTAATAGATGGAATATAATCATATGTGAGGCACCATCGATACAATAATGACACTCCACTATTAAGCTTCCACAAATTCGAGGGACTAAAAGCTATGAGTAGGAAGTGAAGTAGTTAGTACCTGATGGACATGCATGTGTGGTAAGGTCATCTCTGGAGAGGCTCTGCTCAATGCTTCTGCGAGATTAACACATGCTGCTAAGCACTAAAATGGATCTTCTGCATTTAACCACCGCCTCCTTTCTTCAAGAGGTTGCTCAGCAGAGTCAATAATATCTTTCATATGTTTCTCAGTAAATGCAATCCTTAAGTCATAAGATAACTTATCAACCCCACTAGCATACAAATTTGCCAAATGTATCTTCAGCCACTGTAGGCCAGACTTTCCAAGAGGTCGCCCATCAGCGAACTCCAAGATACCCCGACATAGATCAGAGCCAAGATGGTTCAAAAGTGGATGGTGGAATATGCACGTCCTCTGAACACAAGGTTGTGTGGGTAGTAGTTACTCGCCCTTATTTTTTCTAGCCACCTGCTCAAAAGTTTGAATACAAAACACTCATTAGATGATGTCTGACATACCACAACATACACATGCTACATGACATGCTAATTTAAATAAAATAAGCATCTTACAACAAGTTTAAACTCTATATCACATCGTTGTGAATGCCTCTCACTATTCTCTTTTTCATATTTTTTACTTTCCACTTCTATCTTCGCATTTCTTGCTCATCTTCTGTTTCTAGCTTCTCAAGAAGAGGAATCTGTTGAATATTAATAGATACTCTAATGAGTAACTAAGATATCATATATAACACAAGGAGGAGAACCGAAACAATGAAAAGAATGAAATAACGGAATAGGACAAATATCCCACCGATAACATTTTTCAAGGCATCAATTGTTCTGTTGAAAAAAATATTGTATACGGAAGTAAAATAACTGGCTGAATAATAAACCATAATCATTTGCAGAAAAAATGAAACTGACATCTTCACGATCAACCAAGCCTGCAATACGGCCTCCACTTGCCCATATTCTGTCCACTACAGCTAGCACCTTCTTGTTTATCCTCCATTTGGTGTTTCCCAAAGTATTAAGGGTATGATTCAATATGATAATGGAGTAATTTCATCATAAAGAGGGTCGCTCATTATATGAGAGAAGCATGACAGGAAGCATTATTATACAATCATTATTTCACTAAAGAACATGAATTGTGTTCCAAACCTCATAAACATGATCTAATTTTTCCCTTGAAGTCCTCTTAAGCACTTGCTGCTGTTCTTTCGAACCATGAACCCTCATAACATAAGAAGGTATGAAAAAGTAGGCACCTTTGTCATAACTATTAGAAGAATAGATTACCAAAAAGTGTTAGCTTAGTAGTATAGGAAGGATGAAAATACTTTAGGTTCAAACCTTTAGAGCCAAACACATTGTGAAGGTATTTCAGAACCCAAAGTAAAAGTGAAAGATAGAATGATGGAAAAGGAAAATTAACATCAAGCTAATGACCGCAAATTCTAAGCGATCAAAAACAAAGAACGAAGATAATAGTAAACACAAGAATCTAATCAATTTTCAATGAACTCTCATGTGTACAATGCTTAAAATTTTCAACATAATGCAAGAGACAATTACTATTCAAATAACCATGCAAAAGATCAAAGAAAAATGCCAAAAAAAAACTTGGAAGAAGTACCTGCACCAGTCCATAGAGGGAACATACATCGACATTAAGGGATGAGCATATGCCTTGACTACTTGAACAAAACATAAATTAGTCAAACATGTCTTCAACCTTCCCCCCCCCCCCAAAGCTTATTCATAACACCCAAATTGATGTTATTTGTCCTACATATTTAGGTTTGTTTCGTACCAATTCGTGTTCATAATCGTTAGAATAGCATCGATTGTATCTCTATTATATTCATATTTGATCATGATGTGATTTTAGGTTGCTTTAGACGATACATGTCAATTAGGTACGAAAAAGGTGCACACGTGTAGAAAAGGGGCACAAGATCCCAGCCATGAAGAGATAGGATGAACCAGAGCACAAGATCGCAGCCTGCAGTGTAAAGATCATGGCCGCAATCGTTTGCCTCTAGCCCGTGAACTTGACTTGAAGTTTGAAGCCTCGAGTTCACGTCCGCGAACTTTGGAGCCAAGGGTGTGAACTTCAAAAGAGGCCAACTCGAGAGAAGCAAAAGGTTTGCCTAGTCGAAACATGGTCCACGGCTTCCGTGCCCGTGATAAAGATCACGACCGTGACACCAGGGATGTTAGGCCGCGAACTCCTCATTTAGCAATTCCAAAATGGTGACCCTCAAAGATCCCAACCTCTAGCACAAAGATCCCGATCCCGATCTTCTGCCTCTCGCCCGCGAACTTGACCTGAAGATCGCAGCCTCAAGTTCGTGGGCGCGATCTTCAGCCCCTTGCCCATGAACTTTCTTGTGTCTGCAAAACTCTATAGATTGGGCACTCCTCCACCTTTAGAAGATGGCTTTTGGCAGATTTCTTATTTTAGAGAGGGATTAGAGAGAGAAGCTTAAGGAGGGAGAAGAAGTGGAGGAGGACTTCTATCACTTGAATACCCCTTGCTTCATGATTTCTTCCCCTCTTTTTATGTCTTTTCTTCCCCCTTCATGGGGCGATCTCCAAGGTACTAGGGGTTCTAAACCCCAAACCCTAGTTTTAGGGTTCTAAACTCCAAGCTTCTTTTAGGGATGACTATTCTGCAGCGGATATGTTAGGGTTTTAATGAATGCATGTGATTATCTAGTTGATTTGAATACTTTTCTAGCTTTGATTGTGTTTGGGTAAGTCTCCCTAATCTTCTCTACTAGCCTACTTGAGCTTTTACGCTGGGTATGGAGTTTTAGGGTTAGAGGGGTATGTGTCATCAATCAAATTGAGGTTAGATGTATGAATAGAATCCTATGACGGACGGGGCGACCAAACCCCTGCCATAGTAATGCCTTCCAAGATAGACCCCGGGATGAAACGTCGGTGTGGACGGTGGGTAGTAGTGTAGTACCCATTGAAAGGAGCTACGTTCTTAATGCCCCAGCTACGATAGCATAGATCGAGGTGACTGACATGGGTTTCGGCGAGGCGTGTGGTAAACAATGAAAGCCCAAGGAAAAATGCTCACTCACCACATTCGACAAACCCTACTTATCTAGATATTGCATAGTAGATCTAGGATAGGGTAAGGGATAGTTCCCCGAGTACCTATTCTCATCTATCGATCTTTATTTTAGGAATCGTCAACTGCCCACCTACTAAAAAATAGGTTGACTAGATAACGATCGAGCCTAAGTAGCCTAGTATACGGTGATCCTTGGAATACGATCGAGCCGCTTTACTACATCCCTAACTAGGTCGTACTTGGCCTTATTAGGGTTGACAAGTGAGTGCGCTTAGACTTATAAATTTAAAGCTCGCACCCATCAATGTTTTGACGTCATTATCGGGGAGTTACTTAACTAGTTGAAAGTGTTAGTTGTTAGTTTAGTCTTTATTTTCTTGTTTATATTAGTAGTAGCATTACATAGTACATTTTCTTTTTGTGTTTTGTTTTTCACCAACTCTTCTCCTCGAAGGGTGTTTTGAGTGTGTTTGGTTTTCTTTTTATTGTTTTTGTTAGTGTTGGTTGAATCATGGATCCCAATAGCTTATACCACATGTGGGGGTATCCACAACCACCCGAATGGGGGTACCCCGGAGCTTCATGGAGTAATCAAGAGAGTGGAAGCCAAGGAACTGGTTTCTATGATCATCCCCCTTCCAAGAAGAAGAAGCATACCAATGGGGATATGAAGAGGCTTCCCCATTCCAAGAAGACTTCCTTCCCCAACTGGAGACAAGAAGCGAATTGGAACTCTTGATGGAGCGATTAGCCTGGGGTTCCGAGGGAGCATCCTCTGGTGTAGAACAACCTTGCTACACTACACAAGAACCAAAGAGCCAACTGGAGCTCATGATGGAGTGGTTCACCGAATCACGCTCTGATGTGGAATCCTCGACCACCACCCCTATCGACTCATCCTTACTACGAACATCGGAAGAGATCCTCCGAAAAATGGAGAGACTAGGAGAGATTGTCGAGCAAGCATGTGCACGACTTGCTCACAATCATATCCTATCATTGGAGAAACACATTTTTGAAGAAGGAAGACAGGTTGAAGATGAATTTGAAAGTGCAAATGGTGTCCAAGATGAGGACGATGCTAAGGTGGATGAAACATCTACAAGTTACAAGTACTATGAAGTTTTTCCACCCGACCTCGATGTAGTTTTGGAGAAGGATCCATTTGTGACTCTTTGCCAAGCCAAGGCCAAACCGTCGGTGATCCCTCTTGGTGGATGTAATGGAAGTCAATCATTGTTGCACTACATGGTGTGGGGCAAAGAGAGAAGAATGAAAGAAAGAAGGAGAGGTCTCGTGGGTGGAGCCTCAAGACCACTCAAGCTCACGAGCCCTCAAACATGGACTCGTTCAAAGCTCGTGACTTGAGAAACCACCTCACCGATGAGAACCTCAACTTCAAGGAGTCTCTAAGTTGGACCGAATACTTGAAGATATTCGTCCGGCGATAAAACTTGAAAGACGCACTAGTTGGGAGGTACCCCAACAACCGGTTTGCATTTCCTTACTTTTCAAAAATAAAACTTGCACGTTTGATTTTGCTTTAAGTAGTTTTTATAGTGTTATCTAGTGAATGAATCCCTTCTATGTCAAGAATAGAATGAAAGATTATTTGGAGACTAGATAGTTACTTTAGGAATGGTTGCTAATGTTGTTAAGTAAGTGTGCTAGCCTACCACTTAAGCTACTTGGGGTAATAGAATGGCATGGCTAGCATAATAGGATCATAGAATGTACGCTCTTATAATTGTGTATTTGTTTTTGGAGGCCTTGATGGGCTTTATTTTAATGAATTTGTGGAGTTTGAATGTTGCCCACCAAGTGCTCGATGAAATGCCCAAACCACATAAAACTTGTTTTTCTTGATCCATTGCGTATCAATTGAACTTGTTTGATTAAGATAGACCCTTAGGAGTGTGTTTATGACTTAGAATTGAATCTTTGATACATGCCCCTTGAGTTTAAAATTTTGGCTCACGTTTGATTTTATGCTTCGTTATGCTTATAGAGGCAAGAGCTCAAGCTTTAGTTGTTGTCTAATGAGTTTATTCAAACCTTCAGCCGGGGTTTAGAAACCTCTTGAAAGACTTGGCACCCTTGTGTTCATGCATCTAGACCTCGACCTCTTGAAAGACTTGCATCTATTCATTATAACGTGCATTTAATCCTATGCATCTCTAGTTTCTACATTGTAACACTTAAGTGTGGGGGTGTATAGAGTGAACCTAAGGATTGATTTTGTTGTTCAATTGATCAGTGAGTTGCCTAATGGTTTGTTTGAACATATTTTGTGATTTTTCTCATCGAATGGTGATCCAACCGAGGGTGAGAGTGCTAGTTCTCTTAGCCCACAACAACGAAGAAACTGGAACCACCCACGATGAGAAGAACGACAATTTCCAAGAGAAGTACCATAACCTCAAATCGAGGAGCATCCAAAACAAGCACAACAAAGCAACCAATGGAGGCGACTACGAGCTATGATGGACTATCTTCACAAGAAAGAATCTCTGATTTGAAAATACCATTTGGTCCAACCATACATCATAGGCATCTTGGCATCTAGCGGCCGATTTCTATCTTTTACATCTTTTCCTTTTTAAATACTTAGTATGTTTAATAAAATATGTGTTTGTGGTAGATTAGTTTTTATATTTTGTTTATGGATAACCCATTCTTCCTCTCTTATGTGTATGCTTAAATGTTAATTCTATAGATCAATGAAGAACTACACTTGTGCACTCTACTCAACCCACAAACACCTATGGTAACGCTTCTGGAACCTTACCTTTAGCTCCCACATTGAGGACAACGTGTCTCTTAATTGTGAGGGGAATGCATTGCATGCCTTAAAAGTTCATGATGAATATGACATGAATCATTAGTAGCCTCCCTTGATTATGAATGTAAGGCGTTGATGATTGCTTATGGGAGTGAATGCTACCGATTGAATGTGTTTTGTGGTGTTGAATAGCTTACTGATTATGTTTTGGAACCTTGAATGCTACACACAGGTAGTTTCTCTGGGGACCCCCCCCCCCTGGAGAATTCTGGAAATTACGTGTATACTTTTCGATCATTCTGAAAATTTCGTATAAACTGAAACTAACTTATAAATTGTTTGCATGTGCAATAGTGCTACACAATATCATCCCCGTCCAGCGGATGTGAAGTCGCTCTATTCCCTTTGGATCTAAGCTTCGATACTTGAAGCTAAACTTCATATTCTAAGGCTCAACAATAGCTTGTTGGTTGCGTCTAAGGGCCTAACAATTTAAAATTATTACCACTGGTCATATCATTCCACTTGCTAAACCGGCAGAACGGTATAAATCGGTTTGACAACCACTGGGTTCTAATGGAAAAACCGACCCGCTTCTTGACCTAGATCAAGGTTGCCAGCCCCGTTTAACCCGGTGGTTTGGTTGAGTGGGCGGGTTGAGAATTAATGGTCCAATCACTTTAGTCCGAATATATGATAATGTGATTGTATTGTTGATACATTTATAAATTATATCAAATCTCATCTACCATATAGGTAAGAACATTTAAGTTTGTACTGGGATGAAAATTCAAACACACTCATATAACATCAATTTTGAAATGCTCAACTTAGAATTCCAAGGATAGGGTTGTTGATGGGGAAAAAAGACTCATTTCACAAACTAAAGGAAAAAACGTCGTGCATCCCCAACACATGAACCTTGTCGCGGGTCGATCATGCGGGTGTATGACGCATGTTTTCCGCAGCTTGACCCTGTAAGGGCTAGTAGAAGAAAATGATTTGGATCATACATTCATTGCATTTGTAAGAGTAAATGTGATAAATGTCACATTTGTAAGGGCTAGTAGAAGAAAATGATTTGGACTTGTTCATTATGTTTTTAGAATCGAATGACTAAATGTGACACTGTTCCAATAATTTGAGTGACCAAAATTGACATTAAATTTTTCTAGTGACTGAACATTAGAGATGGCAACGGGGCGGATCGGGGCCGGGTACCCCGGATCCGTTGCCCACCCACCATGGGCCTCGGGTATCCCCGTCCCCGGCCCAAACGGACATTCGGGGCATGTTGGGCAACCATCTCAAAACCCAATGGGTATTCGGGTGCCCGCGGGTCCATTATACCCGCTAACTCATGAAAAGAAAATTGAAAATGACATAAAAATTCTGGAAAACTGGACTCTTATCACTTTATTCTTAATAACTGATCTGTCAAAGACTCAAAAGGACTTGAAATGAAAAACAGAAAGCTTGCCAAGCTGCAATTGATGCCACTACGCCAGCAGTTCAACAACAACAACCAAAAACAAACATTTATTTCATGTTTGTGATAGAAATTATCAAATCAACCAAACAACCAAAAAGTATCAGCCGACTCTAAAGTCTAAATGTCTAATTCTTAAGAAAAAACTGTAGAATGAAATGTGTTCCAAGCAACAGCAGGGCAGCAACATTCCATCTAGGTTCCAGCAACATCGAATCATTGAGCAATCTGCAATCATCCACCCGACCACCCCTGACCCTCATTCCAATCGATGTAAACCAGCAGTCTAGCAGACATCAATTGAAACTGTGTAAAGAACATACAAGAGGAATGAATCAGTTAGTAAATGTCCAATGAATAACACGTCTGCATCAACGACAACAAATAAAGAAGACCTTTACCTTGGTCCCACAGCAGATTACCAATCAGTCTTCATGGGCAAATGGTGATCTCATTAAGGTGAGTTCTGGATCTGAAAAAGCGAAACAATGCAAAGGTAAGTATTCCTAAATGAACTAATAGAAATTAGAACACACAATGGAAAAATGATCTATTGATCTTACCACCAGGTTCTGCCTCTTCCACAGTTGTATCTTCGACTGTCATTGTTGAGAAGAGTCCATCCAATGCCTCCACAGCAGCCTCCGAATCTGCAGAGAACCAGTTCAATGAGTTCATACTGTTGTTAAAACGTAAAACAATAAACTTGAGAGTTTTAGTTGCATGTTACCTCGTTGCATGTCCTCCATTATCCAACTCCTAGTACACATCATTGCCTCCACAGTCGAATAATGCAGCCTGCTCCGGTGAGGGTCTAACAACCTCCCACCAGAACTAAATGCACTCTCAGAAGGCACAGAAGTAATAGGGATTGCCAGAAAGTCCCTTGCAATTGATTGAAAGGTTGGATACTTCAAACCATTCAATTTCCACCACAAGAGCAGATCAAACTCTGCTGTGCGAGGAATGATATCCTCAGCAAGATACATATCCAACTTAGTTGTAATCAAAGAAGTCTTACTCTTTTTCCTTTGACTTACAAAGAGTTCAAAGTCAAGTTCAGTGGCAGAGGCAGATCCAGAACCAGAAGAAGTTCCAGTTTCAGAACCAGATTTGTTCTCAGCTTTGGTTTGATAATCACGAATCAAACCACATATCATTTGCTTGATATTCTCAGCAACCAAATCAGTTTCTGTATTCCCAAACTTTCCAGCATAGTATTCAATCACATGGAGTTTATATCTAGGATCCAAAACAACCGATACAGCAAGCACAAGATGGATATCATCCCAATACTTATCAAACTTCAGTGACATTTGACTAGTCATTCCAAAAATCACAGGATTGGGATCAACACCCCACTCATTCAGTTTAAGTCTGAGATCACAAATCTTGGGGAAAAACAGATTGGCAGTGGGATATTTGGAACCAGAGAACAACTCAGTGATCTCAGAAAAGATTTCCAGCTTCCCAATCACTGTAGAAGCAAATTCCCATTGTTCACTAGAAGGAACTAATGTGTAATGATTGTCTCTCAAACTCAAACGAAAGAAAACATCCTTGTAGGGAATAGCAACAGATAGCATATGATAGGTGGAATTCCACCTAGTTGGACAATCAAGGACTAATTTTCTCTCAACAGACAGCTTAAGTTGCTTAGCAACTTCGAAGAAGGTTTGAACCCTCTTAGGTGTAGAATTCCAGTAAACTACACTCTCCCTAATCAAATTTATAGCATCCTTGATTGCATCCAAACCATCCCTTACAATCAAATTCAGAATATGAGCAGAACACCTCATATGAACCAATTTACCATCAAGCAACAAGTCACTGCTCGGAAGCTTATTTCTCATGTGGAAAATCATGGAATCATTGGTGGTACAGTTGTCCAATGTGATTGAGGACAACTTACCATCAATGTTCCAATCCAAAAGACAATCAAACAACCTATCAGCAAGCCTTTCACTAGTGTGAGGGGCTGGAACATACATAAATCTCAGCATTATGTTACGCAGCTTCCAAGAGTTATCAATGAAGTGACCAGTTACTGCCATATAACCCCTTTTCTGATTTCTGGCAGTCCACAAATCAGTTGTAACAGAAACCCTCCCCAGATTACCATCAATAATGGTCTGATATTTACCTCTTTCAACACCAAACAAACTCAAAATGTCCTTTTTGACAATGTTTCTACTAGGAACAGCGAATTGAGGTTGAAGAGAACAGCAAAAACGTTTGAAACCCACATGATCAAAAAGGCTAAGGGGGTACTCATGGACCAGAATCATTGAACAAAGTTCCTTCCTAGAAACCTCATAATTGTATTGAGAAGCAGAGAGTTGAGGATTTCCAGCAGGTTTATAGTTAGGGCCAAGTATTTTTTGAGAACCATCATGTATCCTCTTTTGGATACATGTTTTGATATGGCTTCTTAGGTGTGAAGTTCCATTACTTGTTTCCCCACCAAGGGATTTACGACAGTACTTACACCTAGCCTTCATAACCCCATTAACCCTAACTCGGTTGAAGTGAGGCCACACATCAGAGGTTAACTTACGTTGAGCTTCAAGCTCCTCAACATTACCAGGTTGTTCAGGTTGGACAGGTTGTTCAGGGACATTGACATTGGGAGCAAGGTCAACATTTATAGCAGTAGGAGCACCTTCCATCTGAACATAAAAAATTTATGTATTACTACTTAAGCAGTTAAGCCTTAGTTATTATTTATTAACTTAGTTAAATTCACAATGACAAGACTACACTTGCAAACAAAAATCTTTAGCATCAAAATCACGATTACAGTTTCATTAATTTTACTTATTAGCATTATGAATCCACTGATTGTCACAACAAGTCGCAGCATTATAATCAAACAGACAAACACAGTGAGTTGAGGCTTAGGAGAGGAGGACGGGATTACCTTCTCGGATTGGAGTTTTATGTGGACTGTCGAGTACCCAATGACAGTAGACTGACCCTCACTGCTCACTGAAGTGCTCACTGACTCTGTTGCACTTCAGTTCTCGAAACCAGATCCAAAGTTCCAAACGACCGAGACCAACCTAGGCCAAACAAGAGTGAACAATTACAACGAACACAAAGCAAGTTAGAACTTAGAACTGTAATTTAATGCATGCATGTCTGTATTGACACCACTAACCCATAAATTAATAAAAAAGTATAGACGAGACCAAGCAACTTACCCTCGATGACTGGACTCTGTTTGGAGGCTCGGCTAAATCCCTCGATCTCTGCTCTCTGACTCTCTGTGGACTCGACTGGGGTGGTCTTGTTCTCGATTTCAGAAGATGGCGTGGTGAGAAACGACCCCTCCGCTCTGAATCCCCCCTATATATACCAGTACAAGAAGAGTTAGAATAGAGTTGGGGGAACGGGGAATCAGGGAAGATAGGTGAAAGAAAAGAAAGAAACCCAGAATTAACTTATCTTTTCTCGAAGAATCAGCGATTTGAACTTCGAACGATGCGTTTTTGGACTGCGGCCGACGAAATCTTCGTCGGATGGTTGCTCTTCGCCTCTTCCAGCCATGCAATTGGTCGAATGGAGGAATTGATGAGGGGAAATGGCAAAAAATCGGCCAGATCGCGATTATCTAGCGATCTTATCGCTACAGAGGAGGCAGAGAGATTGAGAGAAGAGAGGAAACTAGGGTTTCTGTTTTTGGTGAAGAATGAAATCAGAGGCGGCTGCTAGGGTTTCTCAAGCGAAAGTGGAGAATATATATGGCCCTCCAAACAGCGTCGTTTTTAACACGGGTAACCCGTCGGTCGGGTCGCGGGGCGAATACTGGACGAACCACAACCGCCAGAAACCCATGGTTGACGGGTCACGGGTTAACCGCCGCCCGTTGACGGGCCCGAAAATACAACCAACCTGGGCCAAAATCGGGCGGGCTTCGGGCGGATACCCGCTTTTGAGCCCCGGCCTGCCATCCCTACTAAACATACACAATTTAATAATCTCAGTAAACAAATGTGACATTTATCCACCAATTAATCATTGAACCATCAATCAATAAGTTTCCGATTCAGCATTCGATTCTAAAAACATAATGAACAAGTCCAAAGAGAGAAAGAGATTGAAAAAACTCACAATGTGCTGTTTCATATAAAATACTACCAAGGTAAAAGAGATTGAAACCTAGGGGCAAAGCTAGTCCAGGAATCATCCGATTTTCGCTCCTTCTAACAAGTCCAAATGCCCTTACTGCACCAAAACTATGGTACCCTTAGTCCCTTAGCACATCAGCTGACTTATTAATTCTTGTACCTACTCTGCCCTTGCCTAAATTCAGATTTTCCTTCCGTAGAGGTCACCAAAATTGTGGCTAAAAGTTCACTAAAATCTATATGACTATCAATTACTCCTGCCATGGGTCGGTTTCTGCCCTCACTTCTGAAGGTTCAACTACTTCTGAAGAGCCTTCACTGGTGCTTGCCTCGGTTTCCTCCCCAGTAGTTTCAGCTTCGAATTCTACTCTGCCCCATCTCCCTCCCAGTGCCACCGCCATCATCTCGTATATCTTGTTTCCCAAGTCTGCTGGGCTGTCAGGCTGCAACCATTAATGAATGGGTAAATAGCAGTCAGCAGCAAGGTGTATACGGATATACTTTATGAAAAGTAAAGATAGAATGGAAAACGAAGTTTCATCTCGTCCATCCTTACAGTGAAACCACTGGAGATCAATGCAGTCTCATATAGCAGATCAACTGCTCTCTTCGCATCGTTGTTATCTGGTGCTTTCCTGCAAGCAGCCTGCAGAAGCACAGTACTAGCGGAATTAAGACACTATTGTTACATAAAAGAGCCACATGATCATTAGGATGGTCTTACATTCAAGTCCTTGACAATCGGGTGGTCTGGATTGATTTCCAGTATTCTCCTTCCCCTCATAAACTCCAGACTTGAAGTATCTCCAAGTGCTTGTGCTTTCATCAACCTTCAATAGTAATAGCAATGATACATGATATTCGCATTGATGAGATCATAAGTTTATGCTTCAATGAGAACCAAATGGGACACACTTACCTTTCCATGTTGGCAGACCATCCGAATTTCCCAGAGACAAGCACACAAGGGGATGAGCTTAGTCGGTTGGAGACTTGGACTTTGGCAACTTTGTCACCAAGCTGTTGCTTTATCCAGTCACAAAGGGCATTATATTCTTGTTTAGCTTCCCTCTCCTTGACCTCATCCTCATCACCTGGTGTAAAAACCAATTCTTTAAGTCAAGACATGTACTACGTCCAAGATGCAAAATACGGAAATAACATGCTTGTGCTGTATATACATGTAATAAGCAAGAAAATTTTACCAAGTTCTAGATCTTCCTTGCTGATGTCAACAAATTTCTTTTCCTTGTAGGTCTGTAAGTTCTGGATCGCAACTTCATCAATGGGCTCAATCAAATATAGTACCTGTTATTAGAAATTACAGTTGAAGCCACTATATTAGAACTCCTTATAAGCATGTTATGTAGCCTCACAAATTATATATAAATGGCCTTGATTCTCCAAAACTGTCATATTTGTCCACAAGCAGAATCCAGATACCTCAATGTCCTTCTGGACCAACTTCTCCAAGAATGGAGCAGACTTGGCACTCTTCAAGCTGTCAGTTGCCAAGTAATAGATTGCTTTCTGGTTATCTCCCATATTTTCTACATAATCATCCAAACTTGTGAGCTCTTCCTCATTTTTGGATGTGTGGAATCTCAGAAGAGGAGTTATACGCTTGTGATTTCCAGAGTCTTCAATGCACCCCAGTTTTATAAACCTTCCGAAGTTCTCCCAGAACTTCTTGTAATCCTAAAGTGAAGAGAGAACTACATTAGCAACACAAACTTGAACAGAGGGCGGAAAACAAAAACAATATGAAAAAGGGCACTAGGGGTTTTAATAGACACGAACCTCTTTGTTCTCACTTTCTGACAGCTCCTGAATCATGTCAAAAGTCTTCCTAACAAGTCTCTTTCTCATGATCCTTACTATCCGGCTCTCTTGAAGTATCTCTCGGGATACGTTAAGAGGAAGATCATCCGAGTCCACCACTCCTTTTACAAAACTCAAATATCGGGGAAACTGCAAATAACAGAATGGGTGGTAAGACAGGCTTGGACACTTCTCGGCCGGAATTAAATATAACACAGATAGCTTATTCTGAGAGATAAGAAGCAGCCTTCAATAAAAGAACATGCTATGACTACTAAAATTATTAGAGTCGAGGCAACGCTGACATGTCAAAATCAACAGAACCATCAAACATAAATTTGACCATCACAAGAATACAATAATGTGCATGAGATATGTGGCAATAGGAAACATACCAGCTCTCCATCAAAATCATCTGAAATGAACACCCTCTTCACGTAAAGTCGTATGTTCTTAGTTTTTGGATTAATTACATCCTCATTGTTCATAGGTCCCATACCAGGAATATAAAGAATGCTCCTAAATTCTACCTCTCCCTGCAAATATTCAATATAACCGTTATAGACTATCCGAAAGACGTGTTTAACTAACAGTCAATAGTGTTCATCATACCTCTGTATTGAAGTGAGTGTGGGCAAGTGGATCCAAAAATTCATTAAATGTCTTTTTGTAGAATTCCTGGTACTCTTCCTTCTCAACTTCCTTAGCATTTCGCATCTGAAATACAAGAGGGGAAAACATGAGAGATGCAAGGTACCTAAATCCCCTTCATATCCTAATAATAAGCTAAATAGGACAAGTTTGCCACCAAAAAAAAAGGGAGGCAACATGAAGATTATGGTAATAGCGCCATAAACAGAAAGCAGATGCAACACTTGAAATACTCACCCATATTGGTTTTGTTTCGTTCGCTAATTCCCAGTCCCAGTACTTTTCAGTTTTAGTAGTCTTCTTCATTTTCTTCTCACCCTAAGAAGTGGCATACAGGGTGAACTAATATGCATTAAATCACAGGAAACCCTATTCATAAAAACACAACAGCATTTGAATTCTTCCCTACCTCGGGCTCTCCCTCTTTTGGTTCTTCCTCTTCTTCTACCTGCCAAGTAATTCAAGAATATAGAGACAGGTTACAAAACTTGGCCATGACAAGCCACAATGACAATATGATAGCCACTCAACTCACCCTGGTATGCGAAAACAGATAGGATATACTCTCAACAACTAATTAATCTCTGATAAACATGAATTACATATCGACTATTTACCTCAATTGTCCTTGACTTTTCTTGCCAGGTGTAAATAGGGAAAGAAACAAACTGAGAGTAGTTCTTTACCAATCCCTGAATTCTGGATGGATCAGAGAATTCATATTTATCATCTTCCTGAAAGAGAAAAGACGACCAATTAGGATGTTTTCAGGATGTTTCCTCCGATAGTCAGACCGGATACCAAAAAAACTCATATCTCGCAACTCAGAAACATAAATCTCATCAACTTTGTGGAATCACAGTATACTGTGGCAAAGCAGAATACCAATAAACACTTTGGTTAAAAGGCTCCCGTACCTTCAGATACAGTGTAATTTGTGTCCCGCGACCAAGAAACTTTTCAGGATCCGTTTCTTCTTTGATCATATATGAACTGGTGTCTGCTTCTGCTTCCCAAACATATTGCTTGTCAGATTTCGGGCTCTTAGTCGTCACCACTACCTGGTATGGTTGTGGACAGCAATTACAAGTGAGTTCAATCAACCCCTCCCGCCCAAATGCAAAGAAGGACCAAAGTCAACAGATGAAAATATTAATAATACTTATAGCGTACCTTCTGAGCAACAAGAAACGCAGAGTAGAACCCAACACCAAATTGACCAATCAGTGCATTGTCAGATCCAAGATCTTGGTTTTCCTGCTTGGCATAAGAGAGGGGGAAAGGTCAGCATTGAATAGAATGGTTACACATCAATAAGAAAGACATTAAGTTCTCTGCATACTACCTTGAGAGCCTTCAAAAATTTTGAAGTCCCACTCTGAGCAATGGTCCCAAGACAGTCAATTAGTTCTTCTCTTGTCATGCCAATGCCAGTATCTCTACAAAAACATAACAGTAAATTCAGGAGTTTGCCCATCATATCATCCAAGGTAAGTAAGTGAAGTAAGCAGAGATATCAACATACGTTATTGTGATTGTCCCATTATCTACATCAGATTTGATCCGAATCTCCAATTCACCAGCATCTCCAAGCAACGAGGGATCTGTAACACTCAGGAATCTCAACTTATCCAAAGCATCACTAGCATTGCTGCAACACAGAAGAAGATAACCTTTAACCAACAAGTCAATATATAGATTCAAATGAGATGTTATCCAGGAGCCTGTGATGGCGTAGTAGTATAATGGAAAACTTCATCAAAGAATGGAGGAAATGGTGGATTTCCATTGGAGTAAGAAATCCTCACCTGACAAGCTCCCTGAGGAACACTTCCTTGTGGCTGTAGAGACTATGAACAATCAAATCTAACAGTCTACTCACCTACAACCAATAAAAATTTTCACAACTTTACAATCCTTCACCAAAGACTAATGAGTTCAAAATTTAAACAAAAGTCAAAGAAATCAGAATCTAGAAAAGACCTTCGCCTTAAATACCATTCCCAATAAACATGGTCAATCTACCAATCAGAATTATATCCAGCTAAGTCCCACTGATGCTAACCCCAACAACAATTCAACACGATAAAGCTTAAAGCTTTCTCAACGGTATAAACAAACAAATGAAAACACACCTCGGCTTGGTACTCAAATTTCTCCCCGGAAGCCTCGGAAGCATCTTTCTCGGCCACCGCCGCGTCGCACCTAACGGAAATCCGATTGTTCCTATTACCAAGCTTCCATTTCAAGCCGGAACAAGACACCCCCTTCCTGAGACCGTTGGCTCGAGGCAGGAACGAGCTTCTCAGATTGAAGGGGTTGTTCAACGAAATGGATGTCGAAGAAGGAATCGAGAGCAGAGGAGCAGGGGATAGGGTTCTATTCAGAACCGGCGCCATCGGAGGACTGAAGAGATGGAAGCGAGCTGGTGAGGAGAGTGAAGTGGGAGATGACAGATGAGAGTATTAGCCGGCACTCGCACGAGGATTGGATTAGGATTTTGGGGAATGTTATTTAATAACGAACGAAGACTTTCTCAAGAAACCCTATTTCGCTCGTTTCAACCTTCAAGGGTTTAAGGGAAAGTGAAGAGAGTTCTAGAAAGTAGAATTACAGTCCAATGTAAGATGATAAAGGACGGAGGTTTTCAGACTGACAATTGATGGTCTAGATTCTGCCACGTTACTAGTTAGTATATCCTCCTTTTTCTTTTCCTTCTCTATTTTAGTATTTTCGTTTGTTATTAACCTATAATCAGTTATCAATGTTTTTTCTTTGATAAATGGTTGTATTATTCCATTAAGTTTGTGAAACGATACCGTCCGAATCTATGTCGAAATCGGACCGCTCCATTAGTACGATATTGCTCACTTTGTGTCAAACCCGCACGGTTTTACTCTTGGGTGTCCTCCTCAAAAGGCCTCGTACTACTTGGCTTGGTGGACACTAATATACAAGGGTTCCTGCCCTATATTTACGATGTGGTACTTGGATTGTCCCATAACAATCCTCCCCTCAAGCCAAGGACCACGAACTTCGTGTCATCCCCTCAGCGATTATCTTGATTCGCCAGACACCTTGTATCAATGGGCTTCTCGCTACAAAGATTTTTCCAGACGGGGAACTCTCTTTGATCCGCCAAACAAAACAATCCTCCCCTCAAACCAAGGACCACAGACTTCGTGTCCTCACCTCAGCGATTATCTTAATCCGCCAGACAACTAGTATCGATGGGCTTCTCCGTACAAGGATTTTCCTATACGGATCTCCCTTGATCCACCAAACCAGATGTAGCTCAAACGTGGATCTCTCGTGGATCCACCAAACATACGCAGATCTCAAATCTCGAGGGTCCCACCAAACTAACGTCCACTGCCTCGGATCCGCCGAAACAAGCTCTGATACCACTTGTTGAAATCAGGTCGCTCAATTAGTACGATCTTGTCCGCTATGGGCCAAGCCCGTACGGTTTTACTTTTGTGTGTCCTCCCCAAAAGGCTTCATACTAATTGGGCTTGGTGGACTCTAATAATATACAACAGTTTCTTCCCTTGTATTACCGATGTGGTACTTGGATTGTTCCCCAAGTATTCTCCCCTCAAGACAAGGACCGCGAACTTTGTGTCCTCACCTCATCGATTATCTTGATCCGTCAGACACCTTGTATCGATGGGCTTCTCGGTACAAGGATTTTCCCAGACGTAGAACTCCCTTTGATCTGCCAAATCAAACGCAGATCTCCCTTGATCCGCCAAACCAGATGTAGCCCGAAACGTGGATCTCTCGTGGATCCACCAAACATACACAGATCTCAAATCTCGAGGTCATCGAACAAGGGTCCCACCAAACTGATGTCCACCACCCCAGATCCGCTGAACCAGGCTCTGATACCACTTGTTGAAATCGGGTTGGTCAATTAGTACGATAGTGTCCGCTATGGGCCAAGCCCGCACGGTTTTACCCTTGGGTGTCCTACCCAAAAGGCCTCGTACTAATTGGGCTTGGTGGAGACTAATATACAAGAGTTCCTTCCCTTGTATTACCGATGTGGTACTTGGATTGTTCCACAATAATCTAATTGAGAAAGCAACAAAATTAGAGGCATGTCATTCCACAACTCATCCTGGTTTTAACATAAGCGGGATGGGCGATAATATGAGTTGCATATGATTAATATCATGATCCGAAAAGTGATAATGAGTTGGGTCAAGCACAATGATAAGAGCCAAAATCTCCTTACATATGTCACCTAACTCTAAGTGTGTTGTTTCATCTTTCTCCAAACAAAGAATTTCCACTTGGCAGTTAGACTCCATGACCCCCGAGAGGAAATGAAACTAATGTGATTTGTATGCCAAAACGAATAGTGCAACGCTCTGCGATGTACAACGATCACTAAATTTCAGTTCTCATCACCCCTACCTAGCAGAATCACCATTCTTGTTGATGACCACCACTCCAAAACCAATTCATGCTCCATAAAAAAATCGTCGCATCCGCATTGATCTTGTAAGCCTTCTTTGTCGGTGATAGCATCGTATTTGCACATGTTTTCACTCTTGTTTCCTAACCATTTTAGCTCGAATTTGTTGTTCCTTGACCTATTTTATGCTAGGTTGTGGTGTTTTGTCGTATTTCAGGTCCTAGCAAGTAAAGAGGTGCATAGGCACAAGTTTCGGGTCATTTGGAGGTCAGGTGGCGATTCAAGAAGCAAATTACGGGCAGCCCCTGTCCATTTACGGGCGTAATTGCTCCTGTCATGCCCGTAAATGCAATGTCGAGCCTAATTCTTCAGAATTCCTGTCGCAGAAAAAATTGCGGGCAAGAGTCAAAGTAACTACGGTCGTAATTCCATAATTACTGGTAGTAATTGGGTAATTATGACCGTAATTCCCTTCCTCGGAGTTAAGTGAAACGCGTGTTTTGGGCGATTTACGGGCAGATCATGATTACGGCCGTAACTCAGCCCGTATTTCGCCCAGAATCGGGTTTTTGAGGCAAATTCGAGCCAAAGGAGAGGGAATCGACTTTTTGGAGCAAAAACAGAGTTTTAGAGAGTGAAAGTGCGAAGAACAAACCCTAGGAGCTATTTGGAGTGGATTTCTCACCATTGAAGCCCATATTGCATCCCCAGGAGTGAAGACTGACATCCCAGAGCAGATTCTTCCCATTGTTATGAGTATGACTGCTTTGTATTCTGTTTCCCTCTCTCTCTCTCTATTGAGTAGAACTTTCTCTCACTTGGGTATGAAGAACCCTAGTTCCATGTGTTAGGAATCTTGATTGTAATTACGTTGGGATTGTGATATTGCTTGATTATAATCGATTGAAGTGTTTTGATTGAGTCAATTGAAGTCTGATCATCTTTTATTGATTTCTGCTGCAACCTAAGATAGATAGAATCTGATTAGGTTGTTAGAGCTTCTTCAATCGGTAGTATTGAATCGATTATACGAGAGTTAGTCGATTCACTGCTTTGTACTAGAATCTAATTCCAGTAGTGGAATTCTGTGTTCATTGCCTCAACGTTCTATCCCGGTGAAGACTAGTCATCTGCCAGGTAGTTTGACTGAGAGGGCTTGGTCAGCTTAAGAGATTCCAAGCTACTGTCGGATCTTCCGCAGTATAATCAGCAGTAAAGCAATCAAAAGTAATTACAACTGTGACCTAACTAAGGAGCTAGGGGGACTCATTCCCGAGTGACTCTTCCTTTGCTTTAGAAAACCGAACCATTTCCTTCTTTCTTACTGCTTTTACTTAAATCAACAATCACTCAACTTAGTTTGCTAGATAACAGATATACACGGAGTAGGCAGTAGATCTAGACCCCGGGTTGACAATTAGAGCTTGTCTGTTACTGCATTTCCGGACTGCGATTACACTTTGTCGCAGTTTTTGTTGTGTTTTAGCGAGTCAGTCGGCAGTTCCCATCTTCAGCGGAGCGTCAATAATTTTGTTTTGACAATCTAGGTATTATGCCAGCCATCCTGTAGCGCTCCCCATAATCTGATACTCTTCCATTTTCCTTTCATTCTCAAATGATTGTTTCTCTTGTCCTGGGTGAACCAAAGGGAAACTAGAAAGATACCAATATGCTCGTCTGGTGTATATTTTTGAAGACTTGCCATCATTTCCCAACATGTAAGCCCCTCACCTTTGAATAATGAGCAAATAAGACGAAGTTTCCAAACTCTACGTCTCCACTTGCATTCCTGAATATGTCGATTTGGGTTTCTTGAAGCACGCAGAACAAGCATTCATCGCATTACTCTTTTAACACAATTAATAATGTTGCTTCCATTGATAGAGTGTTCCTTATCCATTTCCAGGAAAAAAATCTTTACCTTATGTGGGATTTGTAATTCCCAAACACATTTCTAGTCAATTGTTGTATAGGGTTCTCCTTGTTTCCCTCTTGCTTGCATCCTCCACATATGGCAGGTTGATCTAACAAAATACATCCATGATCCTTTATAACACCACACTTTCTGTCTTCTTATGGTTTTTTGGGAATTGGTATACTTATGAATCTATTTTCGTCAACTAGTTGAAAGTGAGTATTCAGAATTGCATACTTCCATGTTCTTGTCTCTAGATCCATGAGCTCATTCACAGAGGTTGGTTGGCCTAGATTAAATCCATGTCTCTCTTCTTCACATGACATAGCTCTTCCTATTTTATTCAGTGTGTCCTTCTTTCAGTGTTTTCATGTCCCCACCAACAGTGTGAGATAATTCTATGAATTTCATGGATTGCATTCTTTGGGATAAAGAAAACATGCATAGCATAGGTCATATGAGTTTGTGTACAACTTTAATTAGTACCTCTTTTCTGCATAGGATAGCAGTTTTGATTTCCATAGTTTTACCTTTTTTCCTTAATCTCTCCGTTAAGATAGTCTTTTCTATTTACCAACCATAGTAGGTAGCACTAGGCATTTTGAATGATCATCCACTTTCCTCATACCCAGAATCCTTGCCAATTCGTTCCTTTTATCTTCACCAATATTTGGACTAAACGACAACTACGGTTTTAGAAAGCTTACCTTTGACCCGAATCAACCTTATATAGGCTTAGTATCTCCTACAAGTTCTCACAATGAAGGCGGTTTGGCTTGGTGAACAAGATGATATCATTTGCAAATAGTAGATGGGTAATGATATAGGCTTAGTATCTCCTTCAAGCTCCTCCTTTAACTTGAATACTTCCCATCTTCAGTTCTCTTTTTTGCTTGTTTGATAAGTGAGGATAGACGTCCTGCTACAAACAAAAAGAGATAGGGCGAAATAAGGTCTCATTGCCTCAAACCCCTAGCTAGTTAGGGTAAACACCTCCATTTGATTTCCATTCATTAGGATTGAGTAGGTTAACGTGGAAACAAATTTCATGATCATAACTTCCCATCTGTTAGCAAATCATATCTTCTTTATTATAGATTTCAAGAAATCTTGTTCCACTCGATCATATGCTTTTGCAATGTTGAGTTTGGAAGCTATATAATGCAGTGAAAAGTGTGATTCTATGTAAAAGTATTTTGATCATTTAGAAGCGTAAAACATAAGCTAATACGTTTTAAAGCGCGATTTTTTTACTACATTTGTAAGTAAACGCGTGATTCTACGTAGAAAATTTTGGTGATTTTAAAGCGTAAAAGCCTAAGCTTTTAAGCTTTATAACGCGATTTAAACTCTGTTGGCCCTAAACCCTTTTTACATTTCGTTCTTTGCTTCATCAAGTGGAAACACTCAAAAGGAATCATTTATAGTGTCAGTGATATGCTTCCATGAAACAATGACACTCTTATATTCTATTATAATCCCATCCAAGATCCTCTTCAACCTATTTGCTAGAACCTTAGAGAGGAATTTATAATGGACTTTACAGTGGATGATGGGTCTAAATTCCGGGTGAAATACCTTTTATGCCACTAAACTTTTAGAATAGGGGAAGGATACCACTAAAGTACAAATAGGGCATCAGATGTCATTCAAATCAATAAAATGTGCATCTGTATAGTTTTCCATCCATCCTACTAACGGAAGGAAAATTAAGTGTTGACCGTGGTCAAATACAATGGTGAGTCAGCTTTGACACGAGGGTAATTGTACGGAGGCGGGGCGGCGAAAGAGGAGAGAGAATTTGTAAAATTTCGGGGGTCTCTTATGGCGGCATCGCCGTTGAAGACGACGACAATGAACGAAAGTGTCCAACAAATTCTCCTAAATCAATCCCTATTTCATACTGAATGAAATTTGAGTTTCTGGAGAAGCCAAAAAGAGTAACTGTGGGTCTGAGTAGAAGTATAGGAGAAAGGTGTGAGGTGGGATTTTGTTTATGACAAATCTGTTCTTCAATTTTGGGTATGGAGAAATCTCAGAGTGGGAGCAATATACAGAGAGAAAACCAAAACAGTGAGGAAATAAGTTTTATTTATTGAATTTCTTTGTTCGCATAATTTCTTTGTTCTTTAATTTGATAAAAATATAGTCGACCATTATATGGCTCATGGTTGCTGATGTGGCAACTTTTAGTCTACTGTTAATTGAGTGGATGAAAAATTGGATGTGTGCATATTTTATTGACTTGAATGGTATGTGGTGCTCTATTTACAGTTTAGTGGTACCTTTACCCCATTTCTAAAAGTTCAGTGGTATGAGGGGCATTTTACCCTCTAAATTCCATACATGATTCTAAAGTTTTTTTTTATTTAGAATAGGCTTTGTGAGAATTTCCCTTCCACCAAGTAGCCTTATAGTTCCTGTGTTACATCTCTGCCAACAAAGTCCAAGTTCTTTTAGAAAACAGAGCTGACATTTCATCTGCCCTTGGAGCTTTATTTCAGCCTATCTTTCTCAAATCTTCAAAAATATCTTCCTGTATGTTAACACATTTTCATTTATGGCAGGCCAGGTTATTGAGTTACGCGGGTAAATTGCAGTTAATTGATTCGGTTGTTACTAGTTTATTCCAGTATTGGATGTCAGTGTTCCTGCTTCCTGTTAAGGTTCTCAAATTGATTAAAGATTTTTGTAATAAATTCTTGTGGGGTGTTGATGGTGATAAAAGGAAGAAGGCCCCCCCGTTGTGTGGGCAACAGTAGCAATGCCACGATAGGAAGGGGGATTAGGCATTAGAGATTTCAAGACTTGGAACAAAGCTTGCGTGATCAGGCATTTGTGGAACATGTTAGCTATGGTTGGCTCTTTCTGGGTTGCTTGGATGCACAAGTATCGAGTTAAGGGAAGAAGCATGTGGTCTCTTCCTGTGAGTTCTGTTAGTACCATGTTGTGTGGGGTAAGCCAATCTTTCCAAAGCATAGTGCGATGGTGTGGCTTGTAGTGTTAGGCCGAATCAAAACAAAAGATAGGTTGTCTGCGTTGGGCATTCATTGTGATACTTGTTGTGTGCTATGTCTTTGCGGTCTAGAGAGTAGAGACCATCTATTTGGAGTTTGTTCGTTTGGTTCTGCAGTTATGAGGCAAGTTCTGCACAAAATTTGTAGGTGGCCTGACTTTGGAGATTGGAGTGCCCAGCTGGTTTGGGCAGTACAGCAGTGGGGGCAAACGACGGATAAAGTTGTCGTTGGCAGGCTTTTGTGGGTCATGGGAGTCAGCTTCATATGGCAAGAAAGGAGTGCCAGGTTTAATGGAAACTCAACAGCTCTCCCCCCAGCTCAAGTTTCGTACAACATTTTGAGAGACTTTGAAGTGTTTTCGCAAAGTTACATTCCCTTCCTGTTGAGAGTACAAAAAATATTAGGATCATTGTCTTAGTTTACTGTTTGTAGCTTCCTTAACAAGTTTTGATGGTTTTATGATGTAAGTTGACTCTTTGAGAGGGAGTTTTGCGAGTTGCAACTCCCCGGGCTTCATACAATTTTTGATTAACCAAAAAAAAAAAAAATTTCATTCATTTCTACTGTTACTTTCATTGGGACTGTTTGTAGGACGGAGTTTGTTGTAGGTTGCGTGCCTTTAGTGAAAATCGTCCTAAATTTTTCTACCAAGCATCCAAAAATCTGTTGCTGGCCTGATTCGAGCGTATTTATACATATTTTACCCATTTATATCTTGAGTATTTGACTTGGTAATCATCGTTCCTCAACTTATTTTATGCTAGGTTGTGCTATTTTTGTCACATTTCAGGTCCTAGAACGCGTGGTAAGGTCGGGGACGAGTTTCAGGATATTCAGAAGTCGAAGCGCGCCAAAAATTGAAGAAGATGCCAAGAGCACGCCCTGGACGTGAAGATCAAGTCCTCAGAGCATGAACATTGCAATGAGGTCGTGCCCTTTGCACGGTTCCAGGAGCATATGTGTACCTCGCAGTTACTGTTCAAATCACGGCCTTCGGACATGACAATAACAGACAGGCCATGACAATAGTGCAATTCGCTGCATTTTCGACCAAGATCACGGTCGTGACTCACGCACTGCTTTAGCTATAAATAGGCAGATGGGGGAAAGAAGAGGAGAGATTGGGTTTTCCTTTAGGGTTCCGACTCAAAACACAAAAAAATTTAGCTCTCTTCTCTTAGGTTGATGAACCTTAGTTGTTGATTATGCTTGTGACAACCTTATGATTGGGTGTATCTTTTATCTATTGAATTGAGTATTATTCATCCAATTGATGGATTGTGGATTCCAACCCTCGATTTGGGGGTTTTTTTACCTAGGAGGGAGACAATCCTCTTTTGGCCTATTATTGGCAATTAAAGTCACTCCTCACTTTATGTCATTCTGGGTTAATTCTCGAGGGAGTCGATTTGATCAATCTCTTAACGGCCTATGACTTCTCTAGGTTGAATATACACTACTAATTCACTGCTATGCCATTCTGGATCTATCTCCAAGGGAGTCGATCTCCTAACGGTAGAGGTATTAAGTCAATCGATTTAGTGAAGTAATCAACATTTATCCATATGAGAAGCTAGGGGGATTCAAGCTAAGAGAGCTCCACAACTTTTAGTTCGCTAGGGTAATGCTTAGTTTAGTTTAGCTATATTAGTTTATTAATCACTATTCTAATTTGGCTAAATAAGGAACCTTAAGCCTAAGTAAGGTACAACTAGAGACCTTTGGTTCGATAATTTTATTACTTGCTTACCCTATGCTACACCCGGTAGTTGGTTAAGCTTGGCCTTTGATTGTGAAGTTTTAGTTAGAGCGAGCCAAATTTTTGGCGTCGTTTCCGGGAATATTCTAGGTTATCGGGAAGAGGTTTGGGTTTGTTACTTTAGTCATTTTTGTTGTTGTGTTTCGTTTGTATTTTGTAGACCCACTGTTCGTCTTGAAGGGTGGTTTGTGTATGTTTGATCTTTTTTGTGTTTTTGTTTGTATATGTATTGAATCATGGATTCTTATGGTTTTGTCTAAGTGTGTGGGTACCCACCACCACCCAAATGTGGTTACCTCGGGGCTTCATTGAACGATCAAGATTGTGGAAGTCAACGATTTGGATTCTATTACCAACCTCCTTTCCAAGAAGAACAACCATACCAATGGGGATATCAAGAAGCTTTCCCATACCAAGAAAACTTCCCTACAGAAACCGAGGAGAAATCAAAGTTGGAGTTGGCAATGGAGGCCTTCATGGGGCATTCCTCAAGACCATGTGACACTCCACAATCTGAGCCAAAGTGTCAATTAGAGCTCAGGGTGGAACGGTTTGCTTGAGGCACCGATGAAGGATGCTCAAACTTGGATCACCCACAACCCAAAGAGAAGTCCAAATTGGAGCTTTCCATGGAGAACTTTGAAAGAACATGCTCCAACACGGATTTCCAACCACTCCCTCTTCTCGGTTTGACATTACAAGAGAACGTGGAGCGAGCTTGTGCACGCTTTCGCCCCTCACTGTTGGAAGAAGAACATGAGGTTAAAAAAGGAGATCAATGGAGACTATCCGGAGCAAGAAGAAATCACCCATAGAGCTCCCGCGGTGAGGATGATCAAGAGTGTCTCGTTGGCGACTTTGATACATTTCGTCTTCCAAAGACCAATTTTGAAGACCAAGTCACTAGGGTGGAGGAGCAAGATAACCCTTTCGTTGATCTTACATGGTGTCTTGTTCTCCAATTCGTGCTTGAAGACAAGAATGGGAATGTGAGATAATGGGTTGAGGAGGGGAAGTGAGCACTAGAGAAGAAGAATATCTTGATTGTTCCCAAGGGGAGGAACAAATTGAGGAAGAAGGAAGGGAGGTTGATGTTGAGGAAGCAAGTGGTGTCCAAGATGAGGACAAGGTCGAGGTGGATGAAGCTTCCACAAGTTACAAGTGCTATAAAATATTTCCACTCGACCTTGATGCACTACTCGAGAAGTATCCGTTTGCGGCTCTTTGCCAAGACAAGGCCAAACCATCATCGATTCCTCTTGGTGGATGCGATGGTGGTCAATCGAGTTTGTATCACATGGAATGGGGAAAAGAGAAGAGAGAAGAAAAAAAAGAGATCTCGTGGGTGTAGCCTTAACTCACACCAAGTCCACGAGCCATCATCATCACATTTCACACCGTTTTTTTAATGACTTGAGGATCCACGTCACTAACGAGAACCTTAACTTCAAGAAGGTTTTCGGGTGGACCGAGACTTGAGCATCACTGTCCAGCTCACGACGTTAAAGAAGCACTTATTGGGAAGCAACCCATCCACTACGGTTTGATTTTGTTTTCCTTTCAACAAGACAACCTTTGGGAGCTTATAGTGTGTGGATGTTGCCTTGATCCTTCAGATCTCATGCATCCTCCTTATCCCTCTACCATTATTCACACCTAATCTAGTAACTTCATTCTACCCTCCTAATATTTTCTCCATTGAGGGCATGTCGTGCTTAATAGTGGGGGGATATTGCAGGATATGTGAGTGTATGAATGAATGGTGTAGATGAATGTTATGGCCTATTTCCATGAATGCTTTGGAGCCTTTATCAAATTTGAGTGTGCTAAGCACATGTGGGTGAATGAATTTGAGGGCCCCAAGCACATGTGGGTGAATGAATTGCCTATGGCCTACATTTTTGTGTTTTGGAACCTAGATTATTGCTTGAAATTGAAAATTTTAGGGGTTCCAATCCCAATAGTCGCTGGCATGATCTTGCTCAGTGTGCTTTGAATTGTATGATGATTATGATGGTGTGAACTATAAGGAATAGTGAGGTGCCATGAGAATCCTTGACAATGAGTGGCTTTACTTTGATTTCCTCTCGGTTGTGTGAAAGTGCTTGTTATGGAAATTACGACATGTGTGTGGGACTTCCCAAGTAGGACTCCAAAATGTTTCGCAAAAGGTGCTCCACATTTGATTTTTTTTTTTGAAAAATTAAGGTTATCACGTGAGAGGCAACCTGGCATAGTATTTAAGTTGAACCGTCAAAGGGCACTTCTCTCGGTTTGGAGTGCTAGTGAGGATGTGTTCGGGGTTCAGGTAGCTTTTTAGCATCTGACACGCTAAAACACAACACCTAACAATGGCCAAGTGTAACCTATGAAAGGGACTGCAATATAGTGGCACAAGTAATAAATATCGAATCCACGGGTCTCTAGAGTTACTATTACTCAGCTTCAGTTCATTATCTAGCAAACTAGATTAAGGATTGATTTATAAACTACTCTACTGACTACTCTACTAATTACAAGTTGGGAACTCACTTAGGTATGATTCCCCCTAGCTCTTCAATTAGGTCCAAGTTGCAATTACCTTTGGTTGATCTACTGTTGATTGAACTGCGGAAGATCCTAAATTAGCTTGGAATCTCTAAAGCTGACCAAGCCCTCATAGACAGAATACCCGGCAGGCGACTAGCCTTAACCGGGATAGACTGCTAAGGTGATTCACACAGATATCCACTACTGGAATGAATTCCAGTACAAAGCAGTGAATTGACTGACTCTCGCACAACCAATTCAATACTATCAATCAAGGAAGCTCTCTTAACCTAATCAGATTCTATCTATCAAAGGTTAAAGCAGAAATCAAGAGAATTTGATCAGGATTCAATTGACTCAATAAATCATGCCTCAATTGATTATAATCACACAATATAGCATCCAAAACTTCATACAAGAAAGATCCTATTATATGGAACTAGGGTTCCTCAAAACCTAAGTGAAGGGAAGTTACTCCATAGATAAGAGAGAGACTGCAGAAATCTGATCTAGATCTTCAATCTCCATCTCCAAGCTTGATTCCCGAGCTTCAATGGCGAAGAAATCCTCCAAAATAGCTCCAAGAATGTTCCCAAGTCGCTCTCTCTCTAGGGTTCGTCCCTTGGGTGTTTGGAACCAAAACCCAGCTCTCCCCTTTCCTTTGGCTGAAAATCGAGTTTTAAACAGAAATTCCCGATCACCCGGCCAGGCCACACGGCCATGTGGCTTTCCCAGCTGCCCATGTGAAGGCTCGGTGATTTCCACACGGCCACGACCCACACGGCCGTGTGGAATTCCAGAATGCATGTGTGGCTTGCTCAGCCTCTGTTTAATGCTTCGTTTCTCCCTCGTTCGGACTCCGAATCAGTCCCCGTTTGATCCGAGACGCTTGTAGTCTCGTCCTCTTTCTTTTCATGACAAGCTTGCATGATTATTTGTCCATAAAGTGAGGTAGAAATCCATTATTCTTCAAGTCATGCCTGAGTTTCTTCTCCCGAATCGTCAATTGATCTCTGATTGATTTGAAACTTGCGCCTATGCTTCACTTTATGTGCTAGGACCTGAAATGTTACAAAGGAACACAACCTAGCATAAAATAGGACAAAGACGCAATAATTCAAGCTCAAACAATCAAGAAACAAAGGGGAAAACATGTGCAAATACCGAGTCATCAAATCCCCCCACACTTAACTGTTTGCTTGTCCCCAAGCAAACCTAACTCAAACCAATGCAGCTCTCCAGACCTCTATAGCAACAAACAACCCCGATCGTCAGTAGAGGATTTCTTAGATCATATAGCAGCTTACGAGGTCAACTGGTCTTCTAAGACGTCCCCTATCTCTCTCAATGCGAGTACTAGACTCAAGCCAGGAACATGAGAAGAAGTAGAAGTAAGACAGTCAGTTCATGGACAAAGGGACTCACACCATCCACAACCAAGGACTCGTTGTACCGGGGTGCTCTTTCACTTCATTTCACCGTTGGAACCCCTTTTTGCACTTTCATTTACATTTCTTTTTCTCTTTTTTTCTTCATTCACTTGGCGGGGGTTCCAACTGCAGTCTTTTGCACGGTCGACCCTTATTAGTCGAGCAAGAGCAATTTTTGTACATCTAGCGCTCGCCAGAGTACTTCTTTTAACTCCTTTTCCTCAACTCGTGTGGAGGGTCAATGAAATCAAGGGGTGTCGAAAGCTCTATCCGTGCCCTTAAAAACACATCCTCAAGTAGGCAAACTGTTCAACGGGTGAAAATTTTACTTGTACTAGAGACAGCTTAGCTTCACCTTGTAGGAGTACCCCACTAAGGATCACTAAAATCTCTTCCAAAACCCGATTTTGTGCAATGAACGGTGCCACACACGTTGGGCTTACCCCATGTTTAAGATTTCAATGATTTCGACATGGAGGACCAACTGCTTCCCATTTTCCATATGAGCACCATGTTCGATACACGAGTCCATAACATAATCCAAACAAAGTCCACATTACCACATGAATTCCACGGTCTTAGCTCCACTAATTCACGAAATCAACTGGCACAACAGAGAGCTAGATAGGAAAAATCTTATAATTCAACATCCTCCATAGTGCTACACTACCTCCCTAGGTTGCACATTACTATAGAGACTGTCAATTCGAAGCATACTGAGCAGGCAATTTGCATGGGAACACGTACTTGGCCAACCATACAAACAACCAACCATTCACTCGCATACATAATCGAACATCCCCCCACACTTAAGCACGACATTGTCCTCAATGGAGGAAAGATAAGGAGGGTAGAATGAAGTTACTAGATCCAGGGTGAATGATGGTGGACGGGGCAGGCAGTGTATTCCAGAAGGAGAGAGTGGTCAGAACACAAACACCACACAAAATCTCACAAAGGTTGAGTTATTGACTCTAAAATCAAATAACAAAACTGACTCAACCGAGGAGAAATAGAGAAAGAAATGCAAACCGACTGGTTGGGTTGCCTCCCAACAAGCGCTTCTTTCACGTCGTGAGCCGGACGATGGCTCCTAAGTTTTGGTCCACCCCAAAACCTCCTTGAAGTTGAGGTTCTCGTCGATGAGGTGGAGTCTCAAGTCACGAGCATGTGGTGTGGCAGATGATGAAGGCTCATGCACTTGATGCAAATGAAGTCTCCACCCTCGAGACCTCTTCTTCTCTTCTCTCGTCTCATTGCCCCAAACTAGATATGACAACATCCATTGACCACCATCGCGTCCACCAAGAGGGACCGATGTCGACGTGGCCTTGGTCTGGCAAAGAGACAGTGCAAATGGGTCCTTGCTAAGTAGTTCCTCGAAGTTTGATGGAGATATCTCATGTAACTCTTGGCCGGTGCAAGCCTCTTCCACCTCAACTTCATCCTCGGCCTGGAAGCCAATTGCTTCTTCAACCCCCCTTCCTTCTTCATGTGGTATCACCCCTGAGAAAAGATCAAGAACTCCTTCTGTTTCACTTTTGTCATCCTCCACAACTTCTTTCTGCACCCTTTCTTGCTCTTCTTCTTCTAGCACGGATTGGAGAGCAAGTCGCCATGCAAGGTTCTCAATAAGTTCAGCTTGCATCTCCTCGCTCGGGCCCAGCATGTCAAAGCGGAAATGGTGAAAGTTGTGATCTACCACCAGAGGATACACTTGATCATGATTACCATGGGAGCTTTCTGTGACAACTTTTGTATGCTCCTCAACATCCTCATGATTGCCTTTTTCTTCCTCCTCCTCTACTTGTATGGCAGCATAAAGGTTGTCTTGAGAAAACTGTGAACAGGCTTTCTCAATTACTTCTATGTGCTCCTTTATGCTCCGAAGGGTATCCTCTATTTCACGGGGAAATGAGAAGTCAGTTTGGGAAATGGCCTGGATATGAGGATCCATCTCGGGAAAGAATCTCTTGGGTACTCGAGCAATCTGCTCCACGAGAAGCCTCAAGTGATAGTTTGGATCTGGCTATGGAGTGTAGCATGGCTCTGCCGGATGGCCCGTGAAGGCTGTGGCTAACTTAAGATATGATGGCCCTTCTAGTTGTGGGAGGAATTCTTCTTGATAAGGAGATTGTTCTTGAAATACCCAGGGGTCTGATTGTTCTTCGTAGTAGGGGGGTTGGTACTGAAACCCGACTCCATAGTCTTCTCCTCCTCGGGTGCTCCAGGAAGTCTCGGGGTAATACCACTCGGATGGTGGTGGATACCCCCAATGGTTGGAGAAGCCATTAGGATCCATGATTCAGATCTGCACCAACAAAAACAAAAACACCTAGGTGAAAAGCAAGGGTGAAAAAAAACCGCCAGAGTAACAAACTTTTGCCTTTCCTAATAATCTAGAATGTCCCCGGCAACGACGCCAAAAACTTGACACGCTAAAACACAACACCTAACAATGGCCAAGTGTAACCAATGAAAGGGACTGCAATATAGTGGCACAAGTAATGAATATCGAATCCACGGGTCTCTAGAGTTACTATTACTCAGCTTCAGTTCATTATCTAGCAAACTAGATTAAGGATTGATTTATAAACTACTCTACTGACTACTCTACTAATTACAAGGTGGGAACTCACTTAGGTATGATTCCCCCTAGCTCTTCAATTAGTTCCAAGTTGCAATTACCTTTGGTTGATCTACTGTTGATTGAACTGCGGAAGATCCTAAATTAGCTTGGAATCTCTTAAGCTGACCAAGCCCTCTTAGACAGAATACCCGACAGGCGACTAGCCTTCACCGGGATAGAATGCTAAGGCGATTCACACAGATATCCACTACTGGAATGAATTCCAGTACAAAGCAGTGAATTGACTGACTCTCGCACAACCAATTCAATACTATCAATCAAGGAAGCTCTCTTAACCTAATCAGATTCTATCTATCAAAGGTTAAAGGAGAAATCAAGAGAATTTGATCAGGATTCAATTGACTCAATAAATCATGCCTCAATTGATTATAATCACACAATATAGCATCCAAAACTTCATACAAGAAAGATCCTAACATATGGAACTAGGGTTCCTCAAAACCTAAGTGAAGGGAAGTTACTCCATAGAGAAGAGAGAGACTGCAGAAATCTGATCTAGATCTTCAATCTCCATCTCCAAGCTTGATTCCCGAGCTTCAATGGCGAAGAAATCCTCCAAAATAGCTCCAAGAATGTTCCCAAGTCGCTCTCTCTCTCTAGGGTTCGTCCCTTGGGTGTTTGGGAACCAAAACCCAGCTCTCCCCTTTCCTTTGGCTGAAAATCGAGTTTTAAACAGAAATTCCCGATCACGTAGCCAAGCCACACGGCCGTGTGGCTTTCCCAGCTGCCCGTGTGAAGGCTCGGTGATTTCCACACGGCCACGACCCACACGGCCGTGTGGAATTCCAGGATGCCCGTGTGGCTTGCTCAGCCTCTGTTTAATGCTTCGTTTCTCCCTCGTCCGGACTCCGAATCAGTCCCCGTTTGATCCCAGACGCTTGTAGTCTCGTCCTCTTTATTTTCATGACAAGCTTGCATGATTATTTGTCCATAAAGTGAGGTAGAAATCCATTCTTCTTCAAGTCATGCTCGAATTTCTTCTCCCGAATCGTCAATTGATCTCTGATTGATTTGAAACTTGCGCCTATGCTTCACTTTATGTGCTAGGACCTATAATGTGACAAAGGAACACAACCTAGCATAAAATAGGATAAAGACGCAATAATTCAAGCTCAAACAATCAAGAAACAAAGGGGAAAACATGTGCAAATACCGAGTCATTAGCATCCCGATCACCTTTCACTACCTTCCATCCCCCAAACATCACTCATCCTCACGGGCTTGTATGGCAAGAGACAAAGTCTCTTTTAGCGAGTCACGAGACCCCAACTCTCATTTGCACCCGACATGTGTCGCAACTCATTTGTCGTTGAGTCATGGAAGTGCGGGTTGTGAAGTGTTACCCGTACAATAAATACGACCATCATGTTCTCCACATGAGACCTTGATAGGGAAGGCAATGCTAGGAGAGATGCCTTGATTTGCAAAATTGCAAAGTGGTGTCGTGCATGGCAAGTTTAAGTTGATGCTTGAAAAATTGAGTCCTCTTTTGGAAAGTGGGAGCTCCACCATGGAGTCCTTGGATTTTAAATGTTTCTATGAGTCCCCCACTACACAGGTGAAGTGTCTAGACCTCCTTAGTTGACAAGGTCCTAAACCGAGAGTGTGCATCGCACGAAGAGATGGAAGTAAAGTTTACCCGACTTTGATTATTTTTAAGGCACCACCGATGATAGTTAGTGCATACCAATGATACCATTATGATTGTCCTAGAAATTTTATTGGTTTGAGTAGGTTTGCTTGGGGACAAGCAAACATTTAAGTGTATGAGGGGTTGATTTGGGCATATTTATACGTATTTGAAGCCTTTATATCTTGAGTGTTTGACTTGGTAATCATCATTGCTCGACCTATTTTATGCTAGGTTGTGATATTTTTGTCACATTTCAGGTCCTAGTATGTTTGCAAAGTTCGGTGATGATTTTCGGGACATTTAGTGTTCGAAGCGCGCCAAAAGGTGAAGGATAGGCCATGATCACATAATCAGAGCGTGACCATTGCAAGGAGGCTGTGACCTTTGCACGATTCATGAGCATATGTGAACCGCGTGGTTACTATTCATGTCACGACTTCTAGTTGTGACAATAATCGCCAGGTCGTGACAACAACACAATCCGTTGCATTTTTGGCCGAGATCACGGTCTGGTCACGACAGTGACTCGTGCACTGCTTTAGCTATATATATGCTGATGCGGGAAAGAAGACGAGAGCTTGGTTTTTCCTTTAGGGTTCCGAACCAAAACACCATAGAGGCATTTTGAAACAACCCGACCTTTTTCAAAAATTAAACCATAATCTAAACCAAAAACCGGTTACTCCCGAGCAACCCAAACCAAATTTAATAGTCAACTCAATAACCGTCAAATGACACCGTTCAAGAATTTCAAACGAAAATCCCTAACACTGGGGCAATCACAATCCAAATACGTAAAAAAGCTTAACCCAGAATCTCCAGTTTATACTCTTAACCATGTGACAAAGTAATTAAACTATTCTATCTCTAACTCCTCATGAGCTCCTTGACTTCTCATCAATGCTGGTACGGCTGCTCGCCTTGCCTTGATAGACCGTTATATGCACATATTTTGGCCACCATTATTGAACCGTTTGAGAGTCAATTCTCGTGTTATAAGCCGATTTCACGCTAGGTTGTGCTTTTATATCATATTTTAGGGCTTGGCGTGGCAATGGAGGCTTGGAAGCGAGTTTTGAGTCGAAAATGGAGAGTTGGCTCCTAGGAGGAGCTGGATATCAAAATACTTGGTCAGATCCCTCAAATACCCGACTGGGTATAAACTGTTGGGAGAGAGGGTATTCGACCAAGTGAGCCAAAAAGAAACAGAAGGACCCCCAGTCATGAGCCACAAATACCTGATCGGGTATTTCTTCAAGGGACCGGGTATATCACCTAGTCAAAGCGCACCGTTTCACAAATACTCGACCGGTCCTCTTAATAACCGACTGGGTATTAGGACCGAGTATCACGGAATTTTGCTGTTTGAAACTGATTTTTTGTTTGGGGATCATTCATTCAAGCTTTAGAGTGAGAAACAGAGGTCTAGAGAGAGAAGTGATAAAGAGAGACTCTTGAGCGCCCTAGATCAAGTTCTACATCATTGGAGCTCGATTCAAGCCCCAAGGAGAGACGATTGATGACCCGGTGCCGATTTCTTCCTTCAACACGATGATTTCCACATTCGGCTTAGCTTTCAACTCTCTTTCTACAGAGTAATCCCCCTTTATCACTTGGGTATGTAAGAACCCTAGATTGTATGTTAGGATGAGTTGTATGAACCCCTTGTATGAACCCCAATTGAAGTACTTTCTTTGAATTACTTGAGTCCTGATCACATTCTAGTGATTCCTGGTTTGACCTAGAAAGATAATCTCTACATAGGTCAATAGAGCGCCTTGAATTGGAAGTAGTGGAATGGCGAACTTAGATGGGAAGTCAATTCCTGCTCTGTACTGGTTTACAAACCAGTAGAGGAAGTTGTAATATGACTGCCTCGGTTAGCTTACTCTGGTGGAGGTTAGTCGCCCGCCGGGTATTCTAACTGAGAGGGTCTGAAGCACTTTTGTCGAGACTTAAGACTGTTTAAGAACTTTTTGCAGTTTAAACATCAATCAAATTGGTTAGGTGAATTACAACTTGGCTTAATTGCAATCTAGGGGGAATCATACTTGAGCGAGGCTTCTTACTTGAATCACTATCTTTCCTGCTTTGTGTTAGTTTAGATTAGTTATAATATCACTACAGTTAAACCGCTAGATAACAAGAATTTCACGGAGTAGTCATCACATCTAGGACCTGGGTTGACAATTAAAGCTAAACCCGCTATACTACGCATTAGTAGGTGGTTATACTTGGCCACTTTCTAGTGTGAGGGTACAGGCGAGTCAAGTTTTTGGTGTCGTTGCCGGTGAGCAGTTGGACTTCATCGCCAATGCTCGGCGCATTGACCCCTATAGTGGTACCTATAATGAGGGGTGGCTCCAGCATCCCAATTTCTCCTGGAGTGGCAACAACAACAACACCACCAAGCCTCCCAGATTCACAGCACCAGCTGGTGGTTTTCAGCAGAGGCAGCAGTACCAGACCCGACAGGGTCCATTTCCGCAGTAGTAGGCGTTCCTGCCCAGATAGGGGCAATCCTTCCGGCAGTAGAAGAGGCCATTTCCATAGCCGGAAGCAGCCCCTGCACAGTGTGGCCAGATGTCAGAGTTGAAAAAATGTTCACGGCTTTCGTGAGCACCAGCATAGAGAAGTTGTCGGGATGGACCAGTTCATGGAATTCTCTATGGGGAAATTCAATGCACTGGAGGCAGGCCAGAGAAACCAAAGTGCTATTTTGCAGGACCTCCAAAACGATATTAGAGGAATAGCTCGAAACAACAGCACCAGGGTATCGGGAACTCTACCTGCCAACACCATCCCAAATCCTCGCGAGCCTCACCAGCAGTTGGATGCCATCACTACTAGAAGTGGCAAGACGATATCTACTGTACCTGCTCCGGCCAGGCTGGAGGAACCAACACTTGCTCCAGCACTTCTAGCTGAAAATGAAGAGGTGCAGATAGAGAAGGAAACACCTGCTACCAAGCCACAACAGTGGTTAAGGAGCATGTTCCCCAGACTCCCTTCCCCACTCATATGCACAAGGACAAGGTGGAGACTGAGTTTGCCAAATTCCTGGCAATGTTGAAGCAGGTCAACATTAGCATGCCGTTCGTGGAGGCACTATTGAAGATGCCCAAGTACACAAAATTCATGAAGGATCTCCTCATCAACAAGAAGAAACTTGTGGATCTCTCGATGGTGATGCTGAGCGAGAAGTGTTCTACAATCCTGTAGAAAAGCTGACAAAGAAGCGCAAAGATCTAGGGAGTTTTACTATCCCTCTTGTTATTGGCAGCATGCATGTAGGAAAGTTCTTGGCGGACCTAGGCTCTAGCATCAATGTCATGCCTTCTAAATTTTTTAAGAAGCTAGGCCTAGGTGAACCTAGAACCACTAGGATGAGTATTTAGTTAGTTGATCGGTCAATTGTGCATCCTAGGGGTATCATAGAGGACTTGCTTGTTAATGTGGGTGCATTCACATATCCTATGAATTTTGTTATCTTGGATATAAATGGGGATGTGAATGTACCTTTGATTTTGGGTAGGCTATTTCTTGCCACCGCCAAGGCGTTGATTGATGTGCATAGTGGCAAGTTAATTTTGCGGTATGGGGATGAACAAACTACATTTTCTGTGTCTGATAATGCAAAACATTCCCATTTGCATGATGACTTGGATTACTGTGACATGCTTGCTGATTTTGAAACCACACTCGCCATCACGAGTGCGGGTACTGACGATGCCCTTGAGCATTGTATTTTGCTAGGTGAGCAGACATTGCAGGAGCTACAGCTTGAGGAGCAGTGGGCCGCACTAGAGCGTGGCGAGCTCCTAGAGGTCGAGAAGGCGTTCAAGTCGATCTCATCCTCGACTCGCATCACCACCTCTATGGAGGAGCCACCAGAAATGGAGTTGAAGCCCCTCCCTCCTCACTTGGAGTATGCATTTCTCCGGGAGGGGAACAAGCTTCCAGTTATCATCAGCTCAACCTTCACACCTGAGCAAAAGACTAGACTGGTGGCCCTGCTGAAGCAGTAGGAGTGAGCTATGGCATGGAAGATCACTGATATCTGGGGGGTCAGCCCCTCCTTTGGTTCCCACTGGATATTGCTGGAGTATGAGATTCATCCGGTGATACAACCCTAGTGGAGATTGACACCGAACCTGGAGGCTGTGGTTCGGGCGGAGATTATCAAGTTGATGGATGTGGGAATCATCTTCGCTATTTCTAACAGCGAGTGGGTTAATCCCACTCAGGTGGTTCCTAAGAAGGGTGGGATGACCGTGGTTCCAAATGAGAAGAATGAGTTCATCTCGATGCGCAGGGTGACTAGGTACCGCGTCTGCATCGACTATCGCTGCCTCAACGACGCCATCCAGAAGGATCACTTTCCTCTACCATTCATTAACCAGATGCTCGAGAGGTTGGCGGGGCACGAGTTCTAATATTTCCTGGATGGGATGTCCGGGTATTTTCAGATTCCCATAGCACCGGAAGACCAGGTGAAGACCACCTTCACCTGTACTTTCAGCAAATTTGCTCACCGAAGGATCCCATTCCGACTTTGCAACGCCTAGCCACATTCGAGCGGTGTATGCTTGCCATCTTCGAGCGTCTGGTTGGAGAAATCATGGATGTTTTCATGGATGATTTCTCGGTTTATGGAGACTCATTCTCTCACTGTCTCCATAACCTGGAACTTGTCCTGAAAAGGTGTGAGGAGACGAACATAACGCTGAGTTGGGAGAATTGCCACTTCATGGTTCGCGAAAGCATAGTTCTGGGGCATAAGATCTCCAAGATAGGGATGAAGAGTGGACAGAGCCAAGATCAAGGCAATCAGCAAGCTGCCTCCTCCCACATCTGTAAAGGGGATTCATAGTTTCTTGGGCCATGCAGGGTTCTATATGCGGTTCATAAAAGATTTCACGAAGATCACCTTGCCCCTAACGAAGCTCCTTGAGAAGGAGCCCCCCTTCCAGTTCAGTGGTGCGTGCACATCAGCATGCACGACCTTAAAGAGAAGCTCACTCACGCTCCTATAATGTTCACTCCTGGTGGGACCTTACCATACGAGCTGATGTTCTGGGCGAGTGACTTCGCAATTGGAGCTGTCCTGGGGCAGAGGCGAGACCAGCATTTGCAGCCTATCTACCACTCCTCAGAGACCCTCAATGATTCCCAGGAGAACTATACCACCATTGAGAAAGAGCTACTAGCGGTGGTTTTCGCCTTCGACAAGTTTCGCCCTTATCTGGTCTTGTCCCGCGTGATAGTGTACACGGATCACTCCGCCATTAGATAACTGATGAGCAAGGCCGATGCCAAGCCTCGGCACATACTATGGATCTTGTTACTGCAAGAGTTTAACATCGAGATGCGGGACAAGTAGGGAGCCGAAAATGTTGTTGCTGATCATCTCTCTCGGTTGGACGCACCTCCTGTGGACAACTTCGAGGAGGAGATCAATGACTCCTTTGTAGATGAGTGATTGATGATGATGTCCTGGGTGGAGAGTGTGACCACCTGGTTCTCTGATTTCACGAACTATCTGGTGGGCCAACAGCTGCCCAAGGGGACGACGACTCACGCCATGAATAATTTCTTCTCCAACCTAAAGCACTAGTTTTGGGATGATTCGCATCTCTTCAAGATCAGAGCCGACGGGGTCATCCGTCGCTATGTCATGGACAGTGAGATGGAGGAAATTCTATCTCATTGCCATGAGGGACCTAGTGGCGAGCACCATAGAGGTAACCGCATGGGGATGAAGGTATTACAATTGGGCTTCTACTGGACCTCGCTCTTCAAGGACGTCGACACCTTCGCACGCAGGTGCAATCGATGCCAAAGGTCAGGTAACATCTCTAGCCGTGATGAGATGTCCCAGAATGTGTTTATTACTTGTGAATTTTTTATGTCTGGGGTATCGATTTCATGGGCCCATTTCCTCCATCATTTGGTGATCTATACATCTTAGTTGTTGTTGATTACGTCTCTAGGTGGGTTGAACCGCAGGCTTTGCCCACCAATGATGCTAGACATGTTTTCCAGTTTCTTAAGCATTTGTTCTCCCGGTTCGGGATGTCTAGAGCCATCATAGCGACAGAGGTACCCATTTTCAGGGCCAATTCGATAAGCTCCTTTCTCGCTATGGTGTCACTCACAAGGTGTCTGTAGCCTACCACCCCCAAATGAGTGCCCATGCCGAGATGACGAATCGGGAGCTTAAGCGCATAATTGAGAAAACGGTGGATCAATCTCGCAAGGATTGGTCCACCAATCTCGTTGATGCTCTCTGGGCATACCGGATTGCCTACAAGACGCCGATCGGTGCTTTGTCATATCAGCTTGTCTATGGAAAGGCGTGTCACTTGCCTGTTGAGCTAGAGCACAAGGCCTTCTAGGCCCTTAATCTGTTAAACTTGGATGTGAGTCTTGCTGATGCTGAATGCAAAATGCATATGCTGGAGCTGGAGGAATGGCGTTACCACGCCTATGAGAACACCAAGTTGTACAAGGAGCGAGCGAAGCGTCTTAGTGATGCTCGATTGAGAGGCCCGAAGGAGTTTCAGATTGGGGATTGAGTTCTTCTCTATAACTCTCGCTTGAAACTCTTTCTTGGAAAGCTCCACTCTTGGTGGTCTGGACCGTTCACGGTCGCGCAGGTGTTCCCCTATGGCACTATCGAGATGGCCAACCCGAGGACATAGCCATTTAAAGTGAATGGATACCGCCTCAAGCTATATCTGGGAGACGAGGTCGAACGTGCGGAGTTGGTGGTTGAATTCGCGGACCCTTAGTTCCGCTATTGCGTCTAGCTTAATACATAAAAGAAAACGCTTGTGGGTAGGCAACCCCACCACAGTTTGCATTCCTTTTTCCCTTTTTCCTTTGATTTTTGGTCTTTTTGAGTAAGTTTGTGCATGTGAGGTGAAGTTCAGTAGTCTGGTATGTCTCGTTTTGGGTTAATCTTGCTTCGGGGAGTTGTTCGAGAGTTGAAAATGGAATTTTGGTCGATTTTGACAAAATACCCGACCATAGATTCAAAATATCCGGCCAGGTATTTTGGCTTCAGGCACGGGACCCCTTCTAAGCATTCTTGGCAGAGGAAGGGCCAAATACCCGGCCGCGTGCCCAAAATACATGACCGGGTATTTTTGCTATTTAAGGAAAACCTGGTCGCTCTCTTTCTCTCTCTTCTCATTTTTTCAAGAACTCTTTCTCTCTTCCTTTCCTCTCGCCAAAAACGTGCCTCCCTGACGCTTTTTCGTAGAACCGGTCGCATACGACCTCCATTGAAATCTGATCGCGGATTTGGGATCTACACTACGAGGTGCTCCTCCCCCAAAAAATTCATCGCGTTTGAGCAACGTTTTTCATCACCGTCCGCAAGCACGGCCGCTGCCCCCTCACCGCCGACAACTTTCCGGCGACCCTCCGGCGAGACCCCCGGAGCAGATTTTTGAAGTGCATACGCATCCCTCGCCCTCTAATCGCGCCCCTCTACGGTCCCACTTGTGTTTCCATGTGTACTTCTTGAATAATTTTGATATTTCTGGAAAATCAGACTGTAGATGCTAGGCCCGAGAACTGTGAATTGATTGAATTAGAATAGGGCAAGGGATGATTCTAACGTGGCCCCCTAGTACGGATTAGGTGCCTAATTACATGTTTGGTATGTTCTTGCCATGATCCATGCTTGAAATATGTTTGGTATGTCCTTAAGTGTGGGGGAACTGGAAAGCCTCTGTTGTGGTCCTAACGAGATTTTCTCCTTGTTCCACCTTTGGTTTGATTATTTTACAAGATCATGTCCCTCGATCACCCATACGTGCAGAACTTGCGCCATTCCGCCGAGTTTCATGAGCAATTCACCAGAGTCATCAACATGATGTTTCATCGCTACCACCACCTCAAGTTTGGGGTCTTCCACACACTCCACTTCCTTGAGGAGATGGTTGTTGGCATTTGCCACCCTCATTGATGCGTTCTCTTGAACACCAAGGACTCCACCTACACGGAGTTGGCCTTGGAGTTCTACTCCATGCTCAAGTACAAACCCAAGGCAGCTCGCGACTCCTCCACATGCCTAACTTTTCGACTTGGTGGTAGCATGAGGAATATGAGCATCAACGGGTTAGCTCGGGCCTTGGGGATTCATTACCATCCTTACTCCAGACACCAGTAGGAAGTTCTCCAACCCACCGAACACCAAGTTGTACAAGGAGCGAACGAAGCGTCTTAGTGAAGCTTGATTGAGGGGCCTGAAGGAGTTTCAGATTGGCGATTGAGTTCTTCTCTATAACTCTCGCCTGAAACTTTTTCCTGGAAAGCTCCACTCTCGGTGGTTTGGACCGTTCACGGTCGCACAGATGTTCCCCTAGGCACTATCGAGATGGCCAACCCGCAGACATAGTCATTTAAAGTGAATGGACACCGTCTCAAGCTATATCTGGGAGACGAGATCGAACATGCGGAGTTGGTGGTTGAACTCGTGGACCCTTAGTTCCGCTATTGCGTCTAGCTTAAGACATAAATGAAAACGCTTGTGGGGAGGCACCCCACCACAGTTTGCATTCCTTTTTCCTTTGATTTTTGGTCTTTTTGGGTAAGTTTGTGTATGTGAGGTGAAGTTCAGTCGTCCAGTATGTCTCGTTTTGGGTTAATCTTGCTTCGGGGAGTTCGGGAGTTGAAAATGGAGTTTTGGTGGATTTTGACATAATACCCGACCATAAATTCAAAATATCCGGCCAGGTATTTTGGCTTCACGCACGGGACCCCTTCTGGACATTCTTGGCGGAGGAAGGGCCAAATACCCGGACGCGTGCCCAAAATACATGATCGGGTATTTTTGAGGCTCGGCCGGGTATTTTCGCTAATTAAGAAAAACCCGGTCGCCCTCTTTCTCTCTTCTCTCATTTTTTTCCAGAACTCTTTCTCTCTTCCTTTCATCTAGCCAGAAACGCGCTTCTCTGCCGCTTTTTCGTAGATCCCGGTCGCATACGACCTCCATTGAAATCCGATCGCGGGGATCTACACTGCGGGGCGCTCCTCCCCCAGAAATTTCATCGCGTTTGGGCGACGTTTTTCATCACCGGCCGCAAGCACCGCCGCTACCCCCTCACCGCCGGCAACTTTCCGGCGACCCACCAGCGAGACCCCCGGAGCAGATTTTTGAAATGCTTACACATCCCTCGCCCTCTACTCGCGCCCCTCTACGGTCCCACTTGTGTTTCCAGGTGTACTTCTTGAGTAATTTTGATATTTCTGAAAAATCAGACTATAGATGATAGGCCCGAGAACTGTGAATTAATTGAATTGGAATAGGGCGAGGGATGATTCTGACGTGGGCCCCTAGTACGGATTAGGTGCTTAATTACATGTTTGATATGTTCTTGCCATGATCCATGCTTGAAATATGTTTGGTATGTCCTTAAGTGTGGGGGAACTGGATAGCCTCTGTTGAGGTCCTAACGAGATTTTCTCCTTGTTCCACCTTTGGTTTGATTATTTTGCAAGATCATGTCCCTCGATCACCCGTACGGGCAGAACTTGCGCCATTCCGCCGACTTTCATGAGCAATTCACCAGTGTCATCAACATAATGCTTCATCGCTACCACCACCTCGAGTTTGGGGTCTTCCACACACTCCACGTCCTTGAGGAGATGGTTGTTGGCATCTGCCACCCTTATTGGTGCGTTCTCTTGACCACTAAGGACTCCACCTACACGGAGTTGGCCTCGGAGTTCTACTTCGCCGACTTTCATGAGTAATTCACCAGAGTCATCAACATGATGTTTCATCACTACCACCACCTCAAGTTTGGCTTCTTCCAGACACTCCACTTCCTCGAGGAGATGGCTATTGCCATCTGACACCCTCATTGGTGCGTTCTCTTGACCACCAAGGACTCCACCTACACGAAGTTGGCCTTGGAGTTCTACTCCACGATCAAGTACAAACCCAAGGCAGCTCGCGACTCCCCCACATGCCTAACTTTTCGACTTGGTGGTAGCATGAGGAAGATGAGCATCGACGGGTTAGCTCGAGCCTTGGGGATTCATTACCATCCTTACTCCAGACACCAGTAGGAGGTTCCCCACCCCACCGAATTTCGATAGGATGATTTCTACCGAAGCATCGCCCGTCCTGACTACAAACAGGGGTTGTTCGTTCCTCGCCAGATGACGGTCACCAGCCTCTGACCTGAGTGGCACATCATCAACCTTATGCTCACCCGTTCAGTTATCCCCAACATCACCGGATCGCACAAGATACCGAAGCGCGTGCTTTACGCCATGTACTCCATGGGGGATCCCAAGCACCTGCTACACTTGGGGTCTCTCGTGGCGAACACTTTTGCCAGGTGCCACGAGAAACCCACCTACTTTTTATGTGGTCCCCTGATCACCCCTCTATCGCGCCACTTCGATATCCGCTTTGAGGGGTTGTCCGACGCCACGAAGCATGGTGGCTCCCTTCCTCTCAGTAGGGACGTGCTTCACAATGCCTTCTTGTTAGCCTCTACCGAAGCAAGGGAGTGGGTCGACGGTCTGTCCACGCCTCCAACTGCGAACGAGGACGAAGAAGATGATGATGACTATGTTGGGGAGGAGGACTAAGACGAGGATGACGATGATGGTGGGGATATGGATGCATATGAGCCAGAGCCCCCATATTCCCCGCCAGGGAACCTTCCTCCACGACGGAGACTCGAGGGTGGTGAGCCCTCCTCCGGTCCTTTTGGTCCGTCAATGTATTTCTTCATTGAGCAGTTCCACCAGACAGGGCTCCAATTCCAGCAGCTTGGGCTCTAGAACTAGCAGCTCATGGACAACAAGCACCACTTTCAGTAGTAGTATTCAGCCCACCAGGCTAAGTACGCCACTAGGTTCGCTGCGTTCGATGAGCGCCTTGAACATCTCGAGACTCAGCAGGGTGTCACCCTTGCTCACATCGAGCGGGAGCGATGTCGCAACCCGTCGGATGATGGAGTACCAGGAGCACCTACTTCAGTCATGTCATCCGCCGCAAGAGCACCACTAGACCACTCCGTGGGTGCACTCACCACCACCACTACCGCCGGAGGTCTTTGGTGACCTCATGGACCATATCGACTTCGACCACCTCGAGTAGGTTGTACTCGTTAGCTTTTCTTTATGTTTGTCGTGTGTTTTGTTTTATTTTGGGACGGAGTGCAAACTAGATTTTTGTGTTTGGTTTGTTTTCTTTTGGATGATGTACTATTGGGCTGACAACTCTCCCTAACGCCTTTGTGTTTGAGTGATTGATTTTGCTCTAGCCCGTGATTTTGGTTCGACTAGTCCACTTCCAGTCCCGCTGGAGTCTGTTTTTCCCGGTAACATCGTTCCCCTTATCTTTCCCTCTTCTCCATTAAGGGCACTATCGAACTTAAGTGTTGGGGAATGTTTCTATTTGACTGTTTAGCTATGTTTGTGTGCTTGGAGCCTAGTCCACTGTCCAAATTTTGATTTGAGGGCTCCAAGTAAGTGTTCCTTGCAATGACATGCTCAGTATGCTTTGAATTGACAGTCTTTATAGTACTATACAATCTAGGGAGATAGTGTAGCGCTATTGAGGATGCTGAAGTATAAGATCTTTCCTATCTTCCTTTTTGTTGTGCCGGTTGATTGTGTGAACTAGTGGATATAGGAAATTTGATTCATGTGATATCGATGACTCTCTCTTGCTGTGTATGGACTCATGTTTCGTATAAGGGTACTCAGGTGTGTAATGACAAAGCAGTTGGTCCTCCATGTCAGAACAATTGAAATCTTAAACATGGGGTAAGCCCAACGTGTGTGGCACCGTTCATTACACAACATCGGGTTTTGGAAGAGACTTTAGTGATCCTTGGTGGGGTACTCCTACAAGGTGAAGCTAAGCCGTCTCTAGTACAAGTAAAAATTCGACCCGTTGAACGACTTGCCTACTCGAGGATGTGTTTTTAAGGGCACGGATAGAGCTTCCGACCCCCTTAATTTCATTGACCCTCCACACGAAGTGAGGAAAAGGAGTTAAAAGAAGAACTCTGGCGAGTGACAGATGTACAAAAATCGTTCTTGCTCACCAAATAAGGGCCGAACGTGCATAAAACTGCAGTTGGAACCCCAAAAAAGTGCAAATGTGAAAAAAGAAAAGCAAAAGAAACAAATAACAAGGAAAAGGGGTTCCAAAAATTGAAATGGAATGAAAGAGCACCCGATACGGAGAGTCCCTGGTTATTGTGTTATGTGAGTGAGTCTCTTTGTCCATGAATTGTCTGTCCTAGTTCCACTACTTCATATGATCCTGGTGTGAGTCTAGTACTCGCATTGCGGGAAATAGGGGATGTCTTAGAAATTGGTTGACCTCGTAAGTTGCTAAATGATCTAGGAAGTCCTCTATTGATGATCAGGGTTGCATGGTGCTGTAGAGGTCTGGAGAGTTGCATTGGTTTGAGTCAGGTTTGCTCGGGGATTAGCAAACATTTAAGTTTGGGGGAATTTGATAAACCGTTATATGCACATGTTTTGGCCACCATTATTGAACCGTTTGAGAGTCGACTCTCGTGTTTTAAGCCGATTTCACGCTAGGTTGTGCGTTTATGTCATATTTCAGGGCTTGACATGGCAATGGAAGTTTGGATGCGAATTTTGGGTCGAAAATGGAGATTTGGCGCCTAGGAGGAGCTGGAGATCAAAATACCCTGTCAGGTCACTCAAATACTAGACCATGTATAATCTGCTGGGAGAGAGAGTATTCGACGAAGAGAGCCAAAAAGAAATAGAAAGCCCCCCCCCCCCCCCCCCCCCCCCCCCGAACATGAGCTACAAATACTCGATCGAATACTTCTTCAAGGGACCGGGTATTTCACCTAGTCAGAGCGCACCATTTCACAAATACCCAGCCGGCTATCTACCCGACTGGGTATTAGGATCGGGTATCGCCGAATTTTGTTGTTTGAAGCTGATTTTTGGGTTGGGGGTCATTCATTCAAGCTTTAGAGCAAGAAACAGAAGTCTAGAGAGAGAAAGTAACAAAGAGAGCTCTTTAGTGCCCTAGATCAAGTTCTACACTATTGGAGCTCGATTCAAGCCTCAAGGAGAGACAATTGACGACCAGGTGTCGATTTCTTACTTCAACACGAGGATTTCCACATCGGCTTAGCTTTCCACTCTCTTTCTATGGAGTAATCTTCCTCTATCACTTGGTATGTAAAAACCTTAGATTGTATGTTAGGATGAGTTGTATGAACCCTTTGTCTTGAATGATCCAACCGCCCCTGGCTAATAATCGAATTTACGAAAACAAGCAATCCCACTCTAACATAACGGAAGGAAAAACCGTACCTCCGATCTGCCGCCGTGCTATGGCGCTTGTCGGTGCTGTGGCAGCGGCAATCCGTGGGAAGAAGCTCTTCCAAGGTCGGGCAGTGGACATCCACGCTCATACGGTAAGGAGTAGGAGGCCACGGTTAGTGAGGGCGAGGAAGAGGATTGAAGTCGGGTTGTCCAGTCATGGATGAACCATCATGCCAAGTACCCGAGGATGTAGGGGGGTCGTTGAAGAAGCTCGGGCGGGGATCATAGTAGGATGACGGTCGGGGAGATTGAGGGTAGCTCGCGCGAGGATCATAGTAGGAGATCTGGCGGGGGGATTGTGGGTAGCTTGGTCGAGGATTGTAGTAGGAGCTCAAGCGGGGATCTTGGTTTGAACTCGGGCGGGGATCCTGGTAGGATGGAGATCTTGGTAGGATGGGGATCTTGGTAGGAACTCGGGCGGGGATCGTAGGAAGAGGAGGGGTGGGGATCCTGATTGTATGTCGGGCCTCCACCGTGTGAGGAGCTGGGGTGGGGATCCTGATGGTAGCTGGGGCCGGCACCGTGTGTCACTTCCAAAGGACCCGACACTTTGCACCCCTCAATCGGCCTGATCTCGGGCACGTAAGGTCTTTCCCGAATCTTCTTATTTTTCCTTCTCTCGTATGGTGGTGCGGGGTTGTCCATATCAATTGCTACCGGACGTGGCACTAGTGCGGGCATGGGCGGGTATCTATGATGATCACGACCCTGTGCTTTGATATACCCAAGCAGGCTGTTTCTCATCCTCCTCAGCAAGCCCACTTCTTCCTTTACCAGTTGATCACGACCATGAGTCATATCCTTGATACGCTCGAGCCCATCAACCTAAATAACATTAAAAAGTTAGCAAGGCTAAACTAATGATATGTCCATGAAAAAGCAATAAATTTAATTGATTACACGGAATTACTTACCAATGCACCATAAACCGCACCCTCTGGAGTCACGTACCTAACCGATTGTTGTCGATATCTATCCATGTATGGGTCATGATACCCCATTCGACCCACAACTGTAGGAGTGAAAATCTCAAAATCTTGTCGGTTCTCTCACATCCGGATGAATTTCGACACCTTCAAGGGCTAATCTTGCTCACCTTGCCGACCATCTTGGTGGTGAAATGCTATTTGACTCTCGGGGACCTCCAAAGGAATGTATTGCTCCCGACCAAACTGACGGAGGCATCTATTCGGCAAATGCCACTCCACGATATGGTGACAAATGAGAGGGACTCGTGCACCATTGACCGATATGACCCTGAAATTGCTGGCAATGCCATGTAACAATGTTGGCAGGGTATGGATCGTAAATGATCTACATAAAGAAATGAAAAACTTAAGTTAAACGAAATTGGAAAATACATGTACTCCATCAAAAAAAAGTTATAACATTTTGAAGTATTCTAGTAACCTCTCCTTCCCAAAGTCGCTCTAGCTTCCTCCGATACTCCGCCAACTTGTGTTGGGAAAGGTTGTCGCATGTTGTGCCTCCAACCCACCTTATTAGTAAGACAATAATGAAATGTTATAACTAAATAACGAAATTGTTTTATGAAAACCATGATTGGGTATGAGAAATTTACCTACAACCATAAGCTTCACCTCTTAGGGGATGGTCGACGGGCCAATTCCTGTCGGGACGTTTCTCCTGTGCAATCCATGGCAGATGCTCCCAAGCCCAAAATTGAACGATGAACATTGCCCAGCAAACCTCCCTCACAGCTTTGAGAGATGCATTACACAAATGGTGGTTGATATTAGCTAGGCAAACGGATGCCCAGCTCAACTCCCCCATTGCATCCCAAATACCAAGGAGGATCCTAAGCCATCCACAACTAAGTAAATTGTTGGACTTTTTTGGAGAAGAACACTCCTCCGGTCATGCCTATGAGATAGACATGAGCATATCTTTCCTTCACCTCCTCGGGACTTTCCTTGGTCAGGGGCACCCCGCCTTTTGTAGGATCGTGTTGGTCCTCCAACCACTTCGTGAACCAAGTGATTGATACTTGGTTTTTTCTCAATGGTCCTCCAACCACTTCATCAACGGTCCCCTTGACTGGCACTCGCACCCCCAAAACACTACGGATCAAATGCTGCCAACCGGTCATATCGCCAACATCCTCGGGCGCATGATCACTCACACACACTGCTTTGCCGTCGATGGGTAGATGGTTTAGGATGGCGACGTCCTTTAGAGTGATAGTGCACTCTCCTTCGCGAAATTTGAAGCAATGTGTCTCTTTTCGCCATCTCTCCACCAATGCGGTGATGAGCTGATGATCAATTTTTATACCCACGAAATGCCTAATCGACTCCAACCGTGCCCTTTTGAGAAAGGGCAAAATAACGTCGTTCCAGGGGAGCACATTAGTCGTACCCCTATAGCGGAGTATTTGGTATGCCTCCTAGCGAAAAATTTAACGTTATTTATGATATACTAGTAATAGTTTTTTTATAACTAAATTAATTAAAATAAATGAATTAACTTTGACCATAATTTTATTATAATTATATTATTAACAAACAAAATAATTCAAGATTTTTTCCAAGATATATTCATAATTTCATAAAGCAAACATACTTAATAAATTAAATAACATTTTAAATGAATAATAATTTAAATAGATACATATTAAAATATTTGAAATTAATAAAATCATTATTTTACACATACACATAAATCATATTTGTTTTTTTAATAATTTAATCGTATTGGTTGTTTTAAATAATTTAATCGAATACAATGCAACACTCGTAAGACTCTTAGAAGAGGTATACATCTTTTTAGAAATGTAGCCTTTTTGACAGAAAAAGGGGGGATCCGAGGATCGCTTAAAACTCAATTTTTCCAGGGAATGGGAGGATCATGATAATCGCTTAAAACCCAATTTTCTTAGGCATGCAACTCTTTGTAAAGAGTCTAAGTAAGTGTCGCTATGTATTCGATTAAATTAATTGAAAACAACCAATACGATTAAAAATGATCAAATTTATTTTATATTCCACTAAGTACGTTAACAAATTAAAAGAAAGAGAAATGATGAAGAATTGTATGTACCTCGTGATCGTTCAAAACATCCCTTGAACGATGGTTGTGTTGGTCGTACAGCACATTTGGATCACTAGGCCCTTGATCAACATAATGCCGTTGGTTGTATATATCCACGTCGTCCCCAACCTTCAAGAGAATGACAATAACATTAGTACATAGATTAATTGAAAAAGGTTATAACAACAACATTTAGTAATGAGTACGTACCGCTTGAAATTCATCATAATAAATTCCCTCTTCTTGGAACCACTCGTCCATTTTTTCGCGAAAGTCGGACAGAGATTCGGTGGGTTTTGAAGGAAAAGCCAAAGAAATATTTTCTGATGGCAGATCGGACTTAGCCGCAACCAACATACCACTATTTTCTAGGCTTTTGGGAGGGGAGGTGGATGGATAGAGAGATAATTTGAGAGAGAGAGAGAGGAGAATGGGTTGTGGTGTGAAAAAATGAGGAGGGGGAGGGATGTATTTATACCAATCAGACCGCACCCTTCAAGGGCGGTCTCGTAATTTTGCTCATTGCAAAACCGCACTAAGAAGGCGCGGTTCATGGCGACCGAGGCGCTGACCGTTCGTTAGGCGCGCGGTCTTCGATCTCTGACACAGATCGCTGCATTGGCGCGCGGTTAGCCGTAGGATCGCCACCTCATCCAACGGTCCTGGGGACCACCGACTCGGGAACGCGGACCGCACGCTGAGAGTGCGGTTTTCGGGCTGCCCTAGCTTGAACCGCTCCCCCGTTGTGCGGTTTGCACATAAAACGCACCTTGAAGGTGCGGTTTGCACATAAAACGCACCTTGAAGGTGCGGTTTATTTGTAAAGGTGCTATTTTTGAAATTTTTGTGGATTGGATGCTATTTTTGTAATTTTTTTAAAAGGTATTATTACTGAAAAAAAATCTCTGATCAACATACCTACTACAAGACACATAGAACACAAGTATCAACAATGAGCCATTCCAACCCATTCAATAATCAGATTCTGAACGAATTCAACACATGAACCCTTGGTCCGTCTGTGGCAAAAGAAAGAGAAAATAATACTTGGGTTGATTTTTCAAAGCCCAAAATTGATGATTTGTGGAGAGAGTTACTAGTGGACTAGGCACCATTGAGACTACCATTAAACGTCTACTACAAAGACCCACCCACCACCCACTTTTGTCGGGAACATAAAAACTAAGGAAGATGGATAAAACTAGCTCTCTCTCGTGCCTTTCCATTGTTTTGGTACACCCATTCATTCCTTTGAGAAAAGTAAAGTTCAAGATCGTCTAGGACAAGAGTGAAGTGAAGGAGAGAACACCTGGGGCTTGAGGGAGAGTTTTTGAGTGAACAGAACAATCAGCCGGCAAAGTTTCAATCTCTCCAATATCAGTCTTGGAGACGATGCGTACGATTTGAATTCGTAAGGGAACTTAGAGGGAAAATTCAACGAAGTAAAGTAAACGACGGTTGCGTTAGATTTCAATTTTACGTTGATGTTGAGATTTTTATGAAATGGTACCAAGGGATCTAGATTTGCTAGGAGTGTGGAGCTAGATGGGAGATGAAATGTTGGGAGAATGTTAAATGTCCATGGAGAAATATTGATGGTGGTTTACCCAAAATAAGTCGTTCAAGCAATAGAAGAAATTGAATTTTCCTTAACCATCATGAACAAAATTGAGTTGTTTTCCACTTTTTCTTAAGAAGTTAGAAGTGTATGAGATGTTACTATCATTGAACCGATCGAGTCGTTTGCTTCATGAGTTTGAAAATGAAGGGTTTTGAAAAACCATGGACCCTCAAATTTGTGAACCCCATAAATTGTTGCCACTAAACACATAAAGCAAACATTGAAATTTGAAATTTGGACAAAATCCATTAGTAATCCAAATTCATCCCAAAATACATCCAACAAACAACCCCTAAGACAATTTCACTTATATTGAATGATTGCTGGCTGAATCAAACCAAGGCATAACAACTTCAGAACGTATGTTCCTAACAATATACATGACCAGTCAAGGAACGAAGATAGACATGCAATGAAAAATTGCGCATTACTACACTACTACTAGTCGTCTTATTACTACTATCTGCACCCAACAGTATCCTCAAATCGACCCCATTGTTAGGCCCCGAGCTTCATTTATTTCAAACAATCCACATTGCACAATCCAACCGACCTCACCATCTCCCCAAACCTGCAACAAGCAAGAACGACCCCAATCATTACATCTTTAAAACACATACTAAATCCCAAATGCAAAAATTTATTCATCGTCACTAAACCTGTCAAAGCTGTTCCTTGAAGAATCAACGCTCTTTCGTGACGGTATCTTAACGTTACCGTCCCTCCTTTCGACGCTAGCTCTGCCTCCTGTACTCTGCCTCCTCTGCTCCTCAGAGCTCTTGTCCTTCTGCCTTCGCTTGCCATCCCAGTGATCCGCGCTCACCCTCCTCCTAGACCTCTCCTTAACGCCCGAGGTCTTATCACCGCGATGCATCACAATCGGTGAACCGTCGGGCAAATTGTTCGCATCGCAAAGCTGGGGAGGGATCTTCTCGACAGCGGAGACGAACTTTTGTAGGTGGGTCAAGTATTGAGGAAATGTCTCCAAGTCACAATGCTTCCCTTTCTCCACCCACAGTGGCTCGTACTTGTCCTTGCACAGCTTCCACAACTGCTTCCCGTGGGAAAAGTCCACAATTTCATCATCTGTTCCCTGCCAAAAAAAACAAATTGGAAACACATGGAGAAAAAAAAAAAAACACAGAATGCAGGGGAAGAATTAGAAACCCATGTTTCTTGTGACTCCACATCGTTACACTTACATGGATTACAAGAACCGGGCAGTTTACCAATGGGATCTTGTCAATGTTCTGCAAAGAAGGAATGTGTTGTCACAAATGTAGCAAATGGCGAAGAGGGTATGGTAATATGGCCATAGTATTACCTTGTAGATGTCGAACCAGCAACTCGTGGTGACAGGGTACATGACTCTGAGGCCAGAGAGGATAGGGCTGTGGAGGATGAGTGCCCTTAGTTGGGGCAAATGGGTAGCCAGTTCAAGTGCAGGTCCGCTCCCAAGTGACTGCCCGTACAGTATTATGTCTTCCTCCTTCATCCCATACTTGTCTTTCAGGCATTTATAGGCTGCCTGGATGTCTGCATAAGTGTCTTGTTCACTTGGCTATACCATCATCGAACAAAAACCAGGGGACATTTCCCAGTATTAACAACCATTACAAAAAATATGTTGCAGTTATGTGTTATGGATTATGAAGTAAATTCTTCTTCCATATATTATAGATACCTTTCCAGAGGACTGCCCATACCCTGAATAATCATACCTGAAACATCACAGTAGAAACAGAGGTTATCCGTGGAAGCAATTTAATTAGTTGAAATTGAACCGGTAAAAATGGGATTTTGAATTTGGGGAATTATGTTTTTGGAAAAGAGGAATACTGACCCCATGAGATTGACGTTGAGATGGGAGCTGAGCTCGGTGAAGATGAAGTACATGAGGCCCAGATCGGCGGCGTTTCCGTGGGAGTAAAGAAGGGTGAGGGAAGCCGACGGGTTCTTCACAAACATCGCCACTATTTCGTTCCCTTTGTTCGTGGGCAGCTTCATGACTTCCACGTCGACGGCCCTCCTCGGCCGGTGACCCCGGATGCTGAGGTGGAGCTTACCGGTCACTTGGTCGGCCGAGACGTTATACGTCGGCGGGTTCGGCGGATAGAAGGCCAGTTTTGCCGCCATAGACGACGTTGTCGTCCCCATTATATGAATGAAGTTGTTGTTCTGTTGCTGTATTCTCTGCAACTGGCTTAGCGTGTTGTCTTCTTTGTCTGCTAATATAGTGGGTTTGTAGGTGCTGGGAGGAGGCGGAGATGAATGGGAATAGAGAATGGGCAAAATATGGCAAGGAAGAGGAATCAAAGGGAGAGGAAATGGAAACTTTCGTCGGTAATGGGTTTGGTAATTTAAATTTAGTCAAACTCGTCGATGATCATGGTAATTAGTTGACTAGGAGACTGGGGAAAATTTAATTTGGGAGGGACAGATAGTAAGTAAATTCGACTAATAAATTTTCTATTTTGGGAGCTTTGATTATGGTTAATCACCAAAACAGAATTTAAGTGCAAAATAAAAAATTCGTGTCATGCTATCATCCAGAAAATATACCGTTCTTCTATCCTTGATTATAATTTCATTTAGACGAAACGAGTTTGATTTAAAATTCATAATTAAGAAGTTGGAGAAGGAAAGATGACGATTGAGGGGGTAAGTTTTTATTTATTTTGAGATTGTTTGGGGTTTTTAAATTTTTTTTGAGATGATTGTGATGAAAATCTACCGTTTTATGAATTGTTTCACATAAGTTGCTTACCTCATTTTGTTTCTGGGGGACCAAGTTGAACGAAAGCACAAAATCATAGATCGTATTGAACATCGAGTACATTGGGATTCGATTATAGTCGATTCGAATTATGTAATTATATGAACCTTTTACCCGCTAACTAAGATCTAGCTAGGTTGAGCGTGGATTTTCCATGAGCAGCACAGCTAGGTAATAATTTTGGTACTCGACGAGATGTGTTGCTGAAATTGAACTAACGAGTATAGGTCATAGGATACAAAGGAGCGGCCAGAGAATGAAAGGGAATGGGGAAAATTGGTATGGTAAGGGCTGATATCAAGGAAGGGAAAGCAAGCAGCTTGGTGTTTAGTGGGGGGACTAGTTTGTTAAGAAGGAAGATTTCATGATTACACCACTCAACATATTTGGTCACCGATCCATAGGGACATAAAAAGTGCAATACAAATTAACTTTATCACCAATATTTAAAATTAATTCCATGATTGGGTGTTGAATTTTGTTGCCACTAATCATCCCAACAAACATCTTTCTTCCTCTTTTCTCAAAAGTTTGGTTCTCTTATGCGGCATGATCCAAAGCTTGGTTACTCCGTGGCCATTTAGAAACAAGTTGTTAGGCTATTTTTTCACATGTATTTCTGAAAAGCAACACCTAAATATGAATTGAAAGCCTTTTCAAGCAATTGTAATAATACAAATAAGAGAAAGATACTATACCTTTCTCGACCTATTTGATTTTCTGGATCCAACAATCAATGTCTATTTTCTTCTTCTTGCCCTCCTGCTAATAGATAATGTCAAACTTATGTCCCCTTCGTACCATTATTCTCCGTGATCTTCGAGTTCATTCATGATGAAAATAGTGCAGCAAACCCAGGGAAGAGCCTTCATCCTGCAATTCAAACAGAGAGAGAGAGAGAGAGAGAGAGAGAGAGAGAGAGAGGAAACAATAAGTAATCGAACCGAGTACAGTGATGAAATATACGGGGGAAAATTTATATACAACAGATCTGCAAAAGAAGGGATGCGAGCAAGCGTAAACTGAAATAAGTGCATCTGTATCGTCTTTAATTGCCCAATTCCATTGTGACATGGCATCTGGCTTTCTCCATTTCACAGTTGTTGCCTCATCTCTTTTATTTTCTCTTTTTCATTTCTTTTAAGGTGGTCAAGAAGAGTGTGAGATTCTTTTAACTTCTTTTCTTTTCCATTAATTGTGACTTAATTCGATAAAAAATTGTACTTAATCAAAATTAATTAGTAAATTTAAATTATGACAACTATAGGCAGCAAGAAAAGATGTCGATGGAGCAATAATTTATGTTTTTAATTGATACTTATAAAATTAAAATATATTACTATAATTTTTTGATACATCTTAAATTGAAAAAAATTATATAGATTAGATAAAATGTAGAGTTGTATTAAAATAGTCTATTGGGCCCGCCATATGAAATAGAAAGTTGATGTCATTGATGTAGGGAAAATGAAATTGGTATGAAGTGAAATGAGAAAAGTTGTTGATGTGGCAATAGTGATCACATATAAAATAGAAATGGTATTTCATGTATGTTGATGGTCTAAATATGGAACTGAACGTAAAAGGCGATCAGAGGCAGGGAAGAAGCGACAGAGCGGAGAATCTCATCGCTCTATTGTACTCTCCCCTCCAATCATCAAAGTCACCCCAATGGTGATCACCACATCTTTATCTTTATCTCTCTCTCTCTCTCTCTCTCTCTCTCTCTCTCTCTCTCTCCCTCTCCTTGCATAGTGCGGAGGGTCTTTGAGTGCGCAGGAGATGTGGGGAAAAAGGGTTGTTAGGTTGTTCTTCCCAATACATTTTTCTCTGATAATTAGAATTCGATTAAGGTGCTATCAATAGATCAAGCCTCAAAACACTCAGGACAATATCTACTGTTTTGACTACATCGCAATGCACAACAACTTAAAATAAACCTCTAAATTGTGGTAAACTGTACACATCTCGCTAAACCCAATATTACCTAGAGTAATAACTCCACCGATGGAGGTAGGTTTTGCAATGGTTGACACAGGGACGGACCTAGGCATGCATTTATGGTCGAAGATGAGGAAATGATGGTAGAATATGGAATGGTTGTCACAATAATTTTCTCCGTATTGAGGTCCACAATTAAGACAATACCTCATTTCCAAATATGGACCTAATGCCGTTTAAGATAGGCAGGTTGGGTTTATGACAAAACCACTTCCACACCAAAGAGATGCAACCACTCATTTTATTGAAGTGCAAATTTGTAGATTACTAAGTTTTAGGACCACCTTCACATGGAAAAACACTTAGTGGTGCCATCTTTACGGTATTCCATGATGCGTGGTACTAGATACGAACCATAGAGCTAGGGTTGACAAACTTTATTGGTGATAATGCCGAAATAAAAGACAAGTTATCTCTCAGAAGTAATTTTATTTAGTGTCTTTAAGTTAGACTAGTCATGAATTACCTCCCAAGCAGGGCTCTCTCTTTAATGCATTTGAGCTAGTCATCTCTAGTGCCCCTTTTCTATTGATTAGACCAATGAAGGTCTAAGGGCCATTCCCCAAAGTGAACATCTGGGGTAGGTGAATCGAGGGATGTACCGGACACAAAGTTGTGAGTCGTACGTGACTCATAAGCATGGACGTGAAAATTACGTACCACCTCCTCAAACTCTCGCTTGCTATACGGAGATAGTGAATTCCCTTGGTCGAATTCCCTAGCGTGGAATTTGAGCTCATTTTCCATATCGATTGGAAGTGTCCATTCGACACCTTCCCCGTAGTTGGGCATAGGAGTTTCCAAGGAGTCACAATTAGATTCTACAATGGTAGATCTCAATTGTTTATTGTATCTTCCATCTTGTCTTCTGGAGTAATCTTTTGGATAATCTACTCCGCATTGTCGATTCTTATTGTGAGTTGATGCTTACGAACTTTGATCATTGTGCTTGAAGTGGCTAAGAAGAGTCCCTCAAAGAGAATAAAGTAATCTCTATCTCTATGCATATGGAGTACTATGAAGTCGAGGGAGAGTACAAAAGGTCCTATCTCGACCTTCAAATCCCTTGTCGTTCCTAATGGTTGATAAACTGAATTGTTAGTCAAGGATATAGTCCCGATTGTGCTCTCGAATTCTATATGTCAAGCAAACTAAAGATATTAAAGGGCATAGCACTAAGACTATACCCTAGATCGATAAGAAATTTCATCTCGTGATGATCATTGAGAACACAAGGGATTATGAATTGACCCGGATCGGGTAACATTCGTAGTACCAAGAGTTGTATGTGCAAAGGTATGTCTCCCATCGGAAGCTTGCGAGATAGCACACAATATTGATGAATAAGTTTCCTAATTGCTCTTAGGGGATCATATATCCTCGTAAAGGCTTCCAACATTGTTATGCAGTTGCTCACCTCCTATAGAAGAGATGAACTCATTGAGCACACTCTGGCCAGACCTAGAGATATCCCTATGAGGGTTGTAATAGGGGCCCCGTTCGCTGATTTGGGAATAATTTTCAACACTTGGGTAGTTGATTATCCTCTAATGAGGACAAGTTCTCGCGTTAACCGCCATTGTAGTTTTGACCTCCTTCCAAACATATTTGTACAAGCATTTATGATTGGGAGGATTCATTCACGTAGGCTTTCTCTCCACCTTCCTCTTTGTGAATAAGGTGCTTATGAGAGATTTCATGGGGTTAAGAACTTCCTTATTGTGGAGAGGGAATGTAGGTTGCTCCTCGTAGGAGTATTGCTGGTTCATGCTATCCTCACCCACATATAAGATGGTTACCACATTAGAGACTTCATTCGTCACTTGCTTCTTTCCTCAAAATAAGACGTGGAAACTCATAGTGAGTAAAGAGAAGATTTTAAGCATAAGCGTTGATATGATCCCAATTGGATCAATACACAAGTCAGAATCGCTTGATCAAACAACAACCTCAGTCACTAACAACAACTCTGATTTTTGGCTAAGTCTATTTTCAGTTTCAGGTTACCCACTGACTCACTCCTACTGTCACTCTAGAAAATGGCCAAGTGTAACCACTTCCTATAGCGTAGTATAGCGGGTTTGGGTTTTAATGTCACCCTGGGTCCTAGATGTGATGACTACTCAGTGAATTCTTATTATCTAGCGGTGAAACTTAAGTGCAGGCTCAAACAAGCAAAAACACAAAGCAAGTTAAACGGTTGTTTCAATTCGAGAGAGGTCACCCGGATATGGTTCCCCCTAGACTGCTGTTAAGCCGGATTGCAATTACCAAGTTCAGTTTCTATGAAAGTTATACTACGGAAGGTTCTTAAACAGTCTGAAGTCTCGACTAAAGGTCTCCAGACCCTCTCAATCTGAGTCCCTAGCGGGCGACTAACTCCACCGAAGTAAACAGATTGAGGCCCTAACGAACCAAACCTCCACTACCGAAGTAAATTTGGTATAGAATAGTGAACTGACTCCTGGACTAAAGTTGCCAATTCACCACCTTCAATTAATGGTGCTCTATTAACCTAGGCAGATATTCTCTTTTTAGGTTAAAGCAGAAATAACAGGAATTTGATCAGGATTCAAGTCATTAAATCATTCAAGCCACAATTGAACATAATCAAATCATAAAATCTGTACTTGGGTTCATACAATCAGACCTAACATACAAATCTAGGGTTCTCCATACCCAGATGAATGAGAAAACTACTCCATGGAGAAAGAAGCAAAAGCAGATTCAGATGCGGAAACCATACTGTGAAGGATGGGTTTCTGCTCCTGGGCGTCGATCGGCACTTCTCCAAGCTCAAGCCGGCCTCCAATGGTGATGAAGATCAAGCTAGGGCACTTGGGAACTTTTGTTCGTCGCTTTCTCTCTCTAGGAATCGCTCTGTCTCTCTAAAACTTGGAACTCCTTCTACTTTGCTGAAAATTGGCTTAAAACCAGAAAATCCCGACTCACACGGCCATGTCACACGGCCGTGTGACTCCCCCAGCTGCACGTGTGGCTTTCCAAAACGCGGCGTTTCGTTAAGTGACTTCAGGCTTCCCACGCGGCCACGACCCACACGGCCATGTGAGTGTCCAGGCTGCCCGTGTGGCTTTTGCCGAGCCTTCACACAGCCACAGTGGGTCTCCTACACGGCCGTGTGGCTTTTGGGCATGCCGTGTGGCTTCTCAGCTTCTCGCCAAGCGTCCAAACTTCGTCCAATCGACACCGAACTCGTTCCTAAACCTTCATTCACGTACTAGGACCTGAAATATCACAAACAAGAACAACCTAGCGTGAAATCAGCCTAAAACACGGGAATTGACCTCTCAAACGGCTCAAGAATAGGGGTAAAAACATGTGTAATCAATGGTCTATCAAAATCCCCCACACTTAACCGTTTGCTTGTCCCCAAGCAAACCTCACTCAAACCAATGCAACTCTCCAGACCTCTATAGCAACAAACAACCCCGATCGTCGGTATAGGATTTTCTAGATCATATAGCAGCTTACGAGGTCAACTGGTCTTCTAAGACATTCCCTATCTCTCTCAATGCGAGTACTAGACTCAAGCCAGGATCATGAGAAGCAGTGGAAGTAAGACAGTCAATTCATGGATAAAGGGATTCATATCATTCACAACCAAGGACTCGTTGTACCGGGGTGCTCTTTCACTTCACTTCACTTCATGTCAACCCGGGTCTAGATGTGATGACTACTCAGTGAATTCTTATTATCTAGCGGTGAAAATTAAGTGCAGGCTCAAACAAGCAAAAACACAAAGCAAGTTAAACGGTTGTTTCAAGTCGAGAGAGGTCACCCGGATATGGTTCCCCCTAGACTGTCGTTAAGCCGGATTGCAATTACCAAGTTCAGTTTCTATGAAAGTTATACTGCGGAAGGTTCTTAAACAGTCTGAAGTCTCGACTAAAGGTCTCCAGACCCTCTCAGTCTGAGTCCCCAGCGGGCGACCAACCTCCACCGGAGTAATCAGATTGAGGCCCTAACGAACCAAACCTCCACTACCGAAGTAAATTCGGTACAGAATAGTGAACTGACTCCTCGACTAAAGTCGCCAATTCACCACCTTCAATTAAGGGTGCTCTATTAACCAAGGCAGATATTCTCTTTCTAGGTTAAAGCAGAAATAACAGGAATTTGATCGGGATTCAAGTCATTCAATCATCAAGCCTCAATTGAACATAATAAAATCATAAAATCTGTACTTGGGTTCATACAATCAGACCTAACATACAAATCTAGGGTTCTCCATACCCAGATGATTGAGAAAACTACTCCATGGAGAAAGAAGCAAAAGCAGATTCAGATGCAGAAACCATACTGTGAAGGATGGGTTTCTGCTCTTGGGCGTCGATCGGCACTTCTCCAAGCTCAAGCCGGCCTCCAATGGTGATGAAGATCAAGCTAAAGCACTTGGGAACTCTTGTTCATCCCTTTCTCTCTGTAGGAATCGCTCTGTCTCTCTAAAACTTGGAACTCCTTCTCCTTTGCTGAAAATTGGCTTAAAACCAGAAAATCCCAACTCACACGGCCATGTCACACGGCCGTGTGACTCCCCCAGCTGCACGTGTGGCTTTGTAAAACGCGGCGTTTCGTTAAGTGACTTCAGGCTTCCCTCGCAGCCACGACCCATACGGTCGTGTGAGTGTCCAGGCTGCCTGTGTGGCTTTTGTCGAGCCTTCACACGGCCACAGTGGGTCTCCTACACGGCCGTGTGGCTTTTGGGCATGCCCGTGTGGCTTCTCAGCTTCTCGCCAAGCGTCCAAACTTCGTCCAATCGACCCCGAACTCGTTCCTAAACCTTCATTCACATACTAGGACCTGAAATATTACAAACAAGAACAACCTAGCGTGAAATCGGCCTAAAACACGGGAATCGACATCTCAAACGGCTCAAGAATAGGGGTAAAAACATGTGTAATCAATGGTCTATCACCCACTTTGCAGGCTTTGTTCTTCCACTCTGCTTGATGAAAATGCAAGTTTGATGGTTTGTATTGGAACAAGGATGTTTGTTTACAATCTGTAATGTTTGGAAGCTTGAGGCAAAGCTCAGAAGGCAACTTTTCAAGCTTCCCAAAGTACTAGCTTAAAACCGGGAAACTGTCCAATAATGGCTAAGGCATGGAACGGTTTTGGGAAGCTCACTTGGGAGCTCGATTCTAGAAGATTGAGTGAGAGTCGAGTTCCAAGGATGGTATCCCATGAAAGTAGATTTCTTCTACTTCATTGACAATGCATTGGATGATCAAGGGGTTACCTAGAAGGTCTCAAACGAAAGCTCCAAAGATCGTATCGAGGCCACATTTTCTGTTTTTGGAATTCAGCAATACCAAATCCTTCTCGGATTAGGATTAGAAGACTGCTTGTAATTTTAATTTGTTTTTGTATTGAATTTGGATTCCTTTAAATAGTAGAATGTAATAAGAACTATTCTAAGAGAGTTAGGATTAGCTAGGTCTATTTAAGTAGCTTTGATGCGTTGTAATTTTCAGTTTTTGAGTTAAATTGAATAAACCGCAAGGTTGAGTTCCATAGCTTTTGGCTTTGTAAATTTGGAGATCTTCCTAGCAGATTCTAGGTGAGATTTCGACATGTATGGTTCAGTTAGTCCCACTGATCGTGGCCAAGCATCTACACAAGTTTTCGAGCCTCTTTCCCTTCGAGAAGGTTGCACAAAATGGGTGCCTATGATGTCGTTTTTTGCATTCTTGGAAAATGCCACCTTAGCTTTCAGCTTCGCATCCTTTGAATTTCTTGCTCTTTCTATGCTTAGGACGTGGATAAAAGTAGATGATTTGACCTCAAGCGTCTAAACCTTTTCTTTAAGATTGTTTTTCGTGTTGTTTGGAAGAGTTCTGGCCATTTCTTGGGTATTTTGAAGCTCTAGATTAAAAGCTAGCTTGTGCTTCATGTTCTTAAGAGTCACCTCCTGACCTCAAATGTATGCACGTAGATCATCAAATGTTAAGATTTCCAAGGCATTGGAAGGTAAGGTCGTGAGTTCTGGTACCCAAAGTTAGGGCAATTGGAGTCGCGAGCTTGTGGGTAACGAGTATTCATGAAGTTGAACTCGTCGATTGAAGGATCTCCTACAGCCCCGCAATTGTTCCCATTATGACCATCCTCTCCTCATTGATTGCACACTAAGATTTGTGCTATAGGGGTGTTTCGACTCATCTTGAGTGCTTGCACCTCCTAAGGAATAACAGTGATTTGTTCTGCTATGTCTGTGAGAGATTCATCTAGTCCTCACACCATTTTTACTATCACATGAGCATTTCTTGTTGACCAATTTTGAGACTCGGCGGTCATCGATAAGTAGTGCTCGAGAGCACGTTGAGTGGTCATTTTAGACATGTCACCTTTGGCAGCTTTATTCACCATCATCGTGTGTTTAGATCCAGGGCCTTGCCATAGATGTCGACCACTTGTACTTGTGCGAACCCATGATGAGAGCAAGCACGAAGAAAACCTTGATAATGCTCTGACACTTCGTACAATGACTCATGAGGTTGTTGTTTGAATCGAGAAATTTGGTTTCTTAGATCGTTGATTTCCCATGGGGGAAAAACTCTTCAATAAAATCTTGAACCAATGCCTCCACGCACGTAATGATCTTTGTGGTTGGCGAAATAGCCAGCTCTTTCGATGTGATTCTATCTCCCCCTGGCTAGAATTACAGAATTCCCCGATCGGGGAATTATGAGGGAGACCGGGGATCTCAACAGAGGTTCCCCCGGTCAGTTTCACTTAAATCCCTGACCGGGGATCGAGGCTGGACATCGAGGCTGACGTCTGAACTACCTTTTTTTAGGATTCGTTTTCCTTTTTGGTGTTTTCATTAGTTTTATTTTTTCAGATATATTTAAAGGGTTGTAAACACAAATTTTGAGATAAGACTTCGTTAAATAAGAATTTTACATAAAGGTGTTTTCCCCATACAGCCGGTGTGGTTATGGTTTATTGTTTTGGATATTGGTGGATTCCATAGCTAGTGCAAGATCCTTGTTTGAGTTTTTTTGTTGAAGATTCCATAAGAGTTTGGAAGACTCTTATCAATCAAGCAATTACACTTGAATGTGCCGAGGATCAATCTCCACTTATCCTTTTATTTTTATGCTAGTTTGAAGTTCTATTCGAGCTAATCCAAGCTTTATTTGTTGTTGTGTGCTTCTTTTTGAAAGAACCTTGGCTTTCACGATCTCGAGATCTTATCAAGGGGTGTTAGAGCCCGGTTCAAAATCAATGGCATGGGGAAGAAGTTCATGGAGTTTTCTTCAAGCTCAATCGATGGCGGAAGAGTTATAGCAAGGTAATTTGTTCTATACTCATTGTTTGTTTCAAGAGAAGGTGTACTATGTGCTTGTAGAGGGATCAAATCAAATTTGATCAGATCAATGACTACGACAAAATTTGGGCTACCAATGTGTCTACATCCAGCTCCATAAGTTCTACAGTTTATTGAGGAGAAGATTTCAAGCATCATGGTTGGAAAGGTTTCTGTGAAATTTGAATTTGGAAAATATAAAGACGGGGTATTGTGAGACGTGGTGTACAAGCTTACAAATCAAATTGAGTTGGGACAAACCTGGTTCCAAGATGGTGGAGTTCATCTGGTCAGCAGAAGGTCCAAAAGCTTCCGATTGAAGCATCAGAAGTAGGTTTTCATTTTGAAACTTTTATCCCCAGAGGAAACTGTTGATGATTGTGCAGATGGGAGCCTTGCTTCCTACCATGGATGAACAGAGATCGAGTTCTGATGAAGTCAACGTTTAGCTAGAGGGTAAGTCGAAGGATGCTACCGATTCAGGTGAGTTCGTTGAAGACAATAGAGTGGTTTCTCAAACACCAGACACTGAAGAGCAAAAAACAAAAAACCCCAAAGATATGGAATCGTCAACCAATTAGTTTATTCCATTCATGGTCACTAAGATTAGTTTAACAGTTCAAGTTTGGTCACTCTCCGTTAGTCTCCGTTAACTTTATCTGACGTGGCAGTCAACTCTGAAAGTTGACCGTTAAATAAGTGACGTGGCAATTTAAAAAAATAATTTTCTATAATTTTCACCTCATTATCACAATAAAATAAAAAATAAATAAACCTAAAAATTATAATTATAATTCCTCGACGTCACGGACCACAACTTGCTCAATCACATTGCGACCGAGGAAGCTTGTGTCCATCCCCATTCTCCACCAAACAATCCCTAATCTACCTTGTCTTATCCCTATTTCTGCTACCAATTTCTGCAACCACAACTTGCTCAATCACCCTCGCCACCTCTCCCCTGTCAATCCGATCAACCCTTCATCTCGACCCGAACTTCCTCAACCAACTGCGCATTCATCCCCTAGTCGTTCTGCAGCGGCATCGCCACTATCGGCACTCCGTACTTTATCTTTCCGAAATCGAGCTCAACCCGCAGTGGCTGACGAACCCGCCCACCCTCCGGTGCCTCAATATCTTCCGCTACGGAGCCCAAACCACCGCCACGTATCCTCTCTCCCCCACCGCCTCTAGGAATCCTTCCGGCAACGCTTCCGTTGGACGTTTTGCTTCCCCTTCTGAAAACCTCAGAACCCATATGAAATTCAACCTTTTCTTCGCCAGAATCAGCAGAGCCTGACCTAGTTCCTCCTCTCCCTGCCGATAGATACGACTCACTCCCGAATGAAATGTACACCACGGCCGTCGAGGGATCTTTTTCGTACAACCATTTCACCACTTTATTGTCGGAGTCATCTGGCACGAGCGGGCTGACGGGGACGACCTCCATCCCAATGAACTCCGAGACCCGGTCAATGTACTCGGCTTCGATCTCTCCAAAACTCTTGACTAGTAGCATTCCAGAGGATCGCTGCAGGGACCAGAAAATGTGGCCCTTGAAGCTCGCGTCTCGTTGAGTGTCGTAATCAAACATGTCATTGGACCGGAGAGGGAAAACCACTTCGAATCTGCCGGAATTTTTTCATGGAGGTGAAGGGTAGAGCGGTGGAGAAGGAAACGTTGGTTATGAACAGAAGAAAGCTTGGTTAGACTCAAGCTTCCCGAGTCGCAGATGTGGAATCGGAGAAGGCAGTGGCGCTCCGTGACGTTGAGCGGAATTATAATTATAATTTTTAGGGCTAAATTACACGTTTGATCACTCAAATTACACAAATCTTTCACGTTTGCCACCCGAATTAGTTTTCTTTCTTGTTCGCCACTAACTTTATGAATCGTTTCACCGTTAGTCACTGACCTTCATACTCCATTAAATTTGTCCTACGTGGAAGTCAACTATAAAATTTGATCGTTAACTAGATGCATGAAAATTAAAAATAAATAAAAATTAAATTATTTTTACACTTCATCATTTCACTTACTTTGATTTACCAAGCACCGCCGCCGATGGATGTAATCACACTTTCCAGGAGGATTATACTTCGATTAGTACTGCATCTTTTCATAGAAGCAGAAGTTGAGCCATTTCTGCCGACGATGGTGTTCTCACCTCGACAACAACAGGTAAATTCCAGAAGCCAGTAGCAACAATAGCAACTCTAGCCTAGCTGCTTTGGGTGGGGGAAACAACATAGGTCTGTTTATCAAAAGTTAGCATAATTGTACTCTAGTTTTGCTCTGTGTGGCTCTGTGAAATTCTTTCAATCCCGAATCTTTGATACATCAAGGAAAATATCACTTTTCCATCTCTTTATTTGTGGGTATGTTGGTTTAATGGTGGGTTGTTTCCAAGACTCCAACACGAGCTGATGGGGAAATTTTTGCGATTTATCAGTGTCGGCCGCTGAATTCAATAGGCACAGAAAATCATTTGGAGTGAAACAGAATTGCCAGAGGACTGACGGAGAAGGAGAGGGGCATCGGTATTGGGCTAGCTCAGACAGATGACATATTGGGATCGTCGGGCTAAGGAATTCTCTCCAATTTGCTTCGAAGTCGTGGTCCTGTGGAGCCTCGTCGGGCTAAGGAATTCAATCGACGCACATACATTTGATGTCGGAATGGGAAAGTGGAGCCGGCTGAACAACGTTGTCTTAATTTTCGACCGGAATCACCCGCTCGTTTATCGGTTCATCGAGGAGTTCGCGAGGACGTTTGAAGGGAACAAGTGGGGGCATAATAACGATATGTATTTGGGTTCGAGGGTCGGGGAAAGGGTGGTGGACGCTGGGGATTCTGGTTTTAATTTCATGGTGAAGTCGCTGGCGGTGTTTCATCCTGTAGATTGGAGCAGGATTTTGGCCCTGTTTCACGGTCGCGGGGTCGGGTTCATGCGAGGTGGCTGAGGAAGAAGCTGGAGCAGATCAGCGGCAGTGCTTGGTAAATCAAAAAGTAGGTGGAATGATGAGGAGTAAATAATTTTTTTTTTATTTCCATCTCATCTAGTTAACGATCAAATTTTATAGTTGACTGCCACGTAAGACAAATTTAACGGAGTTTAACGACCGGTGACTAACGGTGAAACAATTCATAAAGTTAGTGGCGAATAAGAAAGAAAAGTAATTCGGGTGGCAAACGTGAAAGATTTGTGTAATTTGAGTGACCAAACGTGTAATTTAGCCTAATTTTTATGTTTTAGTTTTTTATAATTTACGATGATAATGATGTGGAAATTATAAAAGAGTAAATTTTATTTTTTTAAATTGCCACGTCACTTATTTATTGTCAACTTTTAGAGTTGACTGCCACGTTAGATAAAGTTAACGGAGACTAACAGAGAGTGACCAAACTTGAACTGTTGAACTAATCTTAGTGACCATGAATGGAATAAACTAATTCTAGTGGCAAACGTGAAATTTTTTCGTAATTCCAGTGACCAAACTTGCAATTTACCCGTTGAAATATGTAATGATGTCACAGGAAATACTTGAGGATTGGAATGGTAGTTGGGTGCCACAAACTATGATGGTTTATTCTCTGGATATGAGCACTTCGGGGGTAGAATACAGCGATATGCCATCTCCATCATGCTATATCAACGACACGAGCTACAACTTGGAAGCAGAGAGATATCTGTTCGGTGAAGCTACTCTGATTGAGGCATGCGTTTCAATTGGAAGGATACTGAAGTTAGAATGTGTTGAGGGACAAGAGACGGCAGAAGCTTTGGTTACGCAATCAGCAAAAGGGATGCACTAGAGGAAGGTTCGAAGTCTGCGATCAAAGCTCAATAGGGAGAATCATCTACTAAGACCGGTGGAGCCTTCCACGAAGGGCCCTAAGAAGTGCAGGAAAGGGTAGGTCTTCTGGTGATAAGTGATCAATGAGTACATCGGTGTGCATATGGAATGTGAGGGGGCTGGGAAAATGGGATGAGAGATGTAGGATCAAACGCCTTATAGGGAGACACAACCCAAAATAGTGGGGTTAATTGAAACCAATTGGTTAGTGTTTAGAGAGACTGATCAGAAGTGTTTTTGGTAGGAATGATTGGGATTAGGTTGCTAAAGATGCAAGAGGAAGCTCGGGTGGAATCATTGTGGTTTGGGATAAGCTGTATTACTCGAAAAGATCATTCTCTGAGGGGAATTACTTTGTCTCGATTGAACTGGTGGAGCAGGGCACTTTAACTGAATGTCCTTTGATTGTGATTTATGAAACGCATGAGAAGAAAGAAAAATTGGTGTTTCTAAGAGATTTCAGACGTATTGCTCCTTGTAGACAAGGGCGGTGTGCATTGCAGGGGATTCCAACTTGGTAAGAAGCCATACGATTATATTGGATAATGACAGAGCTTGGAGATGAGGTACGAGTTTAATCATTTTATTGATGGTAATGGGCTTTTGGATCTTCCTCTTGGTGGAAGTAACTTTACATGGAGCCATTGATCAAGCAGGACCTCACTTTCAAGAATTGATAGGGTTATCATTTCTCAAGGGTTTGATCTCTTATATCCAGATTTCACTATGACGTCAATGGAGAGAGTTGATCCGGACCAGAATCTTTAGGTTCTGAAGTGCGAGAGAATAAGCAAGTTAAAGGGTTATGGAGATTTTAGAACATGTGACTGGAGGATACAAGATTTTACCAAGAATTCAGTAACTGGATGGCAGAGAGTGTGTAAAGTGTGGGGGTTGTCTTCTTGCTTGCAAGAAAGTTATACCACGTTAAAGCCAAGGTGAAAGTTTGGAATAAAGAGGTTTTAGGGAATATTGATAAAAAGTTTACGGACCTGCTAGGAAAGATCAAGGAGCTCGAGATCGCAGAGGAAGGACGAAGTCTCCAGTACAATGAGGAGGAAAGATCAAGTCTAGAGCTTGAACTGAGTAAGACTATTTTTCTTCAAGAGATTTGTTGGAGGCAGAATTTGCATAAATAAGGGTTAAATTGGAGGACAAAAACACTTGATATTTTCATAAGATTGCAAATTACAAAGGGAAGGTAAATTAGTGTTGACATAATGCGAATTGAGGGGCAAATGGTAGAAGGAAGGATAGAGATTGTTATAGGTATTGTTCATTTCTACCAAGAGCTTTTTAGAGAATTGTTAGTGTATTGGCCAATCCATAGGTGGACCTGGGAGAAGCAGTTGGATGATGTTGATCGGTCTCTGTTGAGTCACCCTTTCTCAGAGGAGGAAATTTGGACAGGTATTATGGAATGTGATGGTAGCAAAGCGCCTGGTCCCGACGGCTTCACCATGGAGTTTTTCAAGCGTTGTTGGGGTTGGCTGATAGTGGACATTCTGAAAGATTTTCAGGAATTCTATATCACTTGGACTCGCCCTAGAAGTGTCACTCATTCATTTGTTCACTTGGCGCCTAATAAAGATATTGTTGAAGAGATCAAGGATCTATTGCCGATTAATATGATTGGAAGTATTAATAAACTGATAAAAAATGTGTTGCCTAAGAGATTGGGGGGGGGGGGGGCTCCCTAAACTTATATCATAGAGGAAACATTCGTTAATTCAAGGGACACAGTTTGGCAAGGCTGGTCTCCTGGCTAATGAGCTAGTTGATAGCTGGCGCAAGAATTGGAAACCCGACCTGATGTTCAAGCTTGATATTGAAAAAGGTGTTTGATAACGTTAATTGGGGATGTCTTTTGAAGATGATGGAGTAGATGGTTTTTTGAGAGACTTGGAATAGTTGAATGAAGGGGTCTATGTTTTCATCTAGAATATCTATTCTCGTTAACGGAGAGGCTACTGTTTTTTTCCCGGTTTCTAAAGGTCTTCGTCAAGGAGATCCAATCTTACCTGGGTTCTTTGGGATGGCTATGGAGGTGCTACCTAGGATGCTGAAAGTTGTCAGGGAAGATGGTAATTTTGAAGGGTTTTTCATGAATGAGGAAAGGAAACAAGGGGAATTTACTCATCTGCTTTATGTCGATGATACACTAAAATTCTGCGATGCAAGCTATGAACAGGTTCTGAATATCCTTACCACTCTTATGAGTTTCCAAATGGTGATAGGGTTAAGGATTAATCTGGATAAGTCGGTTATGTATACAATGGGATATGTGGTTGAACCAAGTTTCTTTGCTGCGTTTTTTTGGTGCAAATGTAGTAGGGATCCACCTAAGTATCTGTTGTTTCCTTTTGGGGCTAAACCGAAAGAGAACTCGATATGGGATGATATGGTGGAGAGGTATCAAAGCAGGTTGAGTGGGTGGGGAAGCCAAAATCTATCTACCGGAGTTAGACTCATCTTAACTAAATTAGTACATTCCAGCACTCCAAAGTACCTTTTCTCCCTGTTCAAGGCTCCGACTTCGGTTGTGAAAGAGTTTGAGAGTTATTAGAGAAGATTCATGTGGAGTAGGAAGGTAGAGTGCCACAAAATTGTTCTTTTGGATTGGAAACTGTTTAAATCAGCAGAAAAGGAGGGGGGCTCGGTATCCACGACCAGAATATGTTTAATGATGTGATGTTATCTAAGTGGCTATGGAGGTTTGATCAGGAGAGGAATAGTTGATGGCAAGAATTAATTAATTGTAAGGATTTGAATAAGCTATCTTGTTGGCAGACTAGACGAGTTAGAAGTGGATTGTCGAGGTCGGTGTGGCGAATATCAGTAAAGAATATGATCAGTTTTGGAAGTTCACCCATATTGATATGGGGAATGTTACTTAAATTTTGTTTTTGGCATAATTGTTGGATCCCAGGTACCGTGCTTGCTGCCTCGTTCCCTCGCATTGCTGCTGCTGTCTATGACCCTGAAGTTCTTTTATTAAACACTACGAGTGTGAATGGTGAGTTGGAATCTTAGCTTTAAATTCATGTTGAGAGGTGGAGCAGATTGGAAAGGATCAATTTACTTAACCTTTTGAATTCTCTGAATTTGTCGAGCAAGTTTTTTAGTCCATGCAAGATCACGTGAAACTTGAGGTTGATCTGAATTTCTCGGTGAGGTCAATGTACAGGGAGTTGGCTACGAATGATTTCAAGGGTATCCAACTGATAAAGGCTGGAAGTCGTTGATCTCTTGCAAAGTTTGTTTCTTACTTTGGCTAGGATATCATAATAGAGTTCTCACTCTTGATAATCTGAAGAAGATAGAGATGTGTCTTGCCAATAGATGCAGTCTATGTTTTAAGAAGGAAGAATCTGTCTACCACATGTTTGTGGAATGTTTGTTTGTTAAGAATGTTTGTAGGACAGTATATAGCAGGAGGAGTATTACACCAAGATGGGATGGATAGATTAGGAATATTATCACTCATTGGCATGATGCAGGAGGGGATAGGATTAAGAAATGGTTTGACAGCTACGCTCTTCATATCGTTTGGTGGGTTGCTTGGCTTGAGAGGAATCAACGGGTTTTTGAGGATAACGGTCTACCATATATGGTGGTAGGCAAAAAGTGGAGGATCATGGCTAACGGTAAAGCACACGTGGAGGATGGATCAAGGTGGTTATCGGAGTATGGAATAGGCACATAATGTTGGTTTTTTTAGCATGTTTGTTGATAACGTGGGGAGGTTGTCGAGTGGATTTTCGCTATCATCTCAAGATGTCAATGGGTCCTGCAAGGCTCCTTCTTTCAATGGTGTTTGCTCTAGAACTTGGCATAAGTGGAAGGTCTTTTAATGTGTATTTGTTGTGTTAGGAGTCTTCACACCATGTGAGATTGGGTTGTTTCATTGTAGATGCACTTCTCCGTCTCTGTTGGACGCACAGGGGTGGTATTGTTCACCTAGTTTGGTGGTGTGGAGTGGTTTGTTTCCTATTTCTTTCTTCTATTACTTTTTGGTTTGGATCAAAGCTTTTGATACTTGTACATTATCTCTCTTTGTTGTTTTAATAAAGTCATTGCCATTATCGCCTTTCGGCTTCCCATTCCAAATTCTAGCCTTCAAGTCTTCCCGATGAAAACCGCGTCCCCACCCTGCAGTTTTCGTGTAAACCGCTGGTTCAGGTGGCAGTTTTTGGGAAATGGTGCTATTTTTGGAATTCTTCGGGGTTGGGTGCTTTTTTGGAATTTTTTTTAAATAATGCTATTTCTGGAAAAATCCATTTTTTTGCTAGCATGGTGCTAACACTAGTTTCAACCAATAGGAACATTTCGTTTAGATGACTTTTTCATTTAAATGAGTTTACCACAATTAATAAAGAGGAAGAGAAGGAGGGACACGCTGGTCATTAATAAGAATTGGGGAAGGGAAGGGAAGGAGGATTCACGTGTATGTTGTGCAATTAAATGGAGAACGGGTGGGGAAGGAAAATTCCAGACCACAACTCTCCTAAGGCAATCCACAATTCTCTTAAAGCAATCCACAACTCTCATGAAGCAGCCCACAAGTCCACGAAGCAAACCATAAACATTATAAAATACACCACAAATGTATATAAGCAAACCACAAGTTTACTAAAACATCCCACAAATACATTAAACAAGGCCACAAGTTTACCAAAACATCTCACAAATCCTAAAACATACCAGAACAATGATAAACCTTCCCATAAAATATTGCTTATTCTCTTTATTCGAATAATAAGTTTCGGTTTAAAAAAAAACCCCATTTTTTATGGGGACAAGCTATACATGGCGACAACTACTACAAGTCAAAACCAGCCGCAACCTGCGGTAGTGGTTGCGGTCCATATTTTCGTCGAAGAGTTTCTTCTTTGGTCGACAATCGCACCGCCCTTACCATCACTGGAGGAGATCCTAAGCAGTCCCACTCTGTTGCCGATCGCGAGAATCTACAGATCCAAAAGTTGGGTGGATGAAGCTAAGAGAAGGCATAGCATCTTCCAAAATTCTCGATCTCGACTTGTAGGATTGAGTGGACGGGGAACTTATAAGGAAGTGGCCGCCGGCGACGTCGGAGCTTCTCCATACTGTTCCGCTTTTTTCTTGATGGGAGAGGATGCGATTGCACAAGACATACGCAAAGGATTGAGATAGGAGCGAGGAAGGATGAGATACTGAGTTTGGATTATTATTTTATCCCTATTAAATGTGTTAGTAGGGTGCTAACACTTAAGGGTGTTAGCACCTATATGCTCCCTTAAGTTTAGTGCTTTATTTCATTTTTTTTTTGTGTGTCTCTAATCAAGCAATACAATCCAGAGAGAAAGACAATACCTAGACTAATCAATAGTTTCCTTATCCAATCCCTCTCCATCTAGGAGAGCGACTCACAGAAGCCAAAAATGAGAAATATATATATATATATGTACTTTGCGGTGGTGAGGAGTAGGAGAGAAGAAGATGGGTTGATGCAAATGAAGGTGCAATACCTCTCACACATTTTCTCCAGTATCTGACAATTAGGGTTGGGCATTGGTCGATCCGGTCCAAGACCGGACCAAATTATCTTCGGACCGGACCAAAATTTCTTCTAAATCAAGGACCAAAGTCGAATCGTTATTACTTTGATTCGGTCCGGATCAAACCGTATATGGCTTGATTCGTTTTGGACCATCCCATTGGACCGAGTAATCTTTCATTTGAATAAAATCACTCTTAAAGGACAACACAAGAATTAAAAAAACATGTAACTACATAAAAAGAAGTAATCAAAGTATCCCAATTTAAATACTGCATAATTTTTAAAACCCACATATTCCAAAATATTATGCAAAAAGTGACTCGCTTCCACCGTCACTCTAGAAAATGGCCAAGTGTAACCACCTCCTAAAGCGTAGTATAGCGGGTTTGGGTTTTACTGTCAACCCGGGTCCTAGATGTGATGACTACTCCGTGATTTTTTATTATTTAGCAGTGAAACTTTAGTGAAGGTCCAAACAAGCAAACAAGCAAAGCAAGTAAAAAGGTTGTTTTCAAGTCGAGAGAGGTCACCCATATATGGTTCCCCCTAGACTGCAGTTAAGTCGGATTGTAATTTACCAAGTTCAAGTTCAATGATAGTTATACTGCGGGAGGTTCCTAAACAGTCTGCAGTGTCGACTAAAGGTCTCCTGACCCTCTCAGTCTGAGTCTCCAACGGGAGACTAACCTCCACCGGAGTAAACAGACTGAGGCCCTAACGAACAAAACCTCCACTACCGAAGCAAATTCGGTACAGAATAGTGAATTGACTCCTCGACTAAACTCGTCAATTCACTACCTTCAATCAAGGGTGCTCTATCAACCTAGGCAGATATTATCTATCTAGGTTAAAGCAGAAACAACATGAATTTGATAAGGATTCATGCCATTCAATAAATCAATCCTCAATTGAATATAATCATATCACATAATCTGTACTTGGGTTCATACAATCAGACCTAACATACAAATCTAGGGTTCTTCATACCCAGGTGAATAAGAAAGTTACTCCATAGAGAGAGATGGAAAATCTAGCTCAGATGCGGAAACCATACTGTGAAGGATGAGAATCTGCTTCTGGCACTTAATCAGATCTTCTCCAAGCTCAAGCCGTGCTCCAATGGTGACTACTCCGTGATTTTTTATTATTTAGCAGTGAAACTTTAGTGAAGGTCCAAACAAGCAAACAAGCAAAGCAAGTAAAAAGGTTGTTTTCAAGTCGAGAGAGGTCACCCATATATGGCTCCCCCTAGACTGCAGTTAAGTCGGATTGTAATTTACCAATTTCAAGTTCAATGATAGTTATATTGCGGGAGGTTCCTAAACAGTCTGCAGTCTCGACTAAAGGTCTCCAGACCCTCTCAGTCTGAGTCTCCAGCGGGTGACTAACCTCCACCGGAGTAAACAGACTGAGGCCCTAACGAACAAAACCTCCACTACCGAAGCAAATTCGGTACAGAATAGTGAATTGACTCCTCGACTAAACTCGTCAATTCACTACCTTCAATCAAGGGTGCTCTATCAACCTAGGCAGATATTATCTATCTAGGTTAAAGCAGAAACAAACATGAATTTGATCAGGATTCATGCCATTCAATAAATCAATCCTCAATTGAATATAATCATATCACATAATCTGTACTTGGGTTCATACAATCAGACCTAACATACAAATCTAGGGTTCTTCATACCCAGGTGAATAAGAAAGTTACTCCATAGAGAGAGATGGAAAATCTAGCTCAGATGCGGAAACCATACTGTGAAGGATGAGAATCTGCTTCTGGCACTTAATCAGATCTTCTCCAAGCTCAAGCCGTGCTCCAATGGTGATGGAGTTTGATTAAGGACACTTGCAGAATCATATTATTCACTTTCTCTCTCTAGGTATCGCTTTTTCTCTCTAAAACTCGGAATCCCTTCTCTTTTGCCCTTCTTTTCCCTTAAGAGGCTGTCTGTCGCGATCCCCGGCCTGAATACCCGGTCGGGTATTTTAGGTGGCGACCGGGTATTATCAAAACGTACTGTCGGGGAATCAGGGGAAAATCCCGGTCAAGGCCAAGAATCCCCGACCGGGGATTTAAACCGGGCCCCCTTCTGCTTCTCAAATGTCCAAAACACATTTTCCCCGGTCTGCTCCAAATAATACCCGGCCGGGTATTTCTACTCATGGCCAGGTATTTTTCTCCTCCAGCACACTTCGACCCAAACATGCTCCTTTCGACCCAAAACTCGTTTCTTCGCCTCGATGTTAACGCTACGTCCTGAAATATGACATAAAGGCACAACCTAGCGTGAAATCGGCTTAAAACACGAGAATCAACATCTCAAACGGCTCAAGAATAGGGGTAAAAACATGTGTAATCAATGGTCTATCAAAAAGCTAAACGAGAACTATTTAACTAAATGACAAAAGTCTTTTTATTCAATCTCAAAGTAGTCTAACTAATTGCCTCTCTAATCTTTCATTTTCATTTCCAGACTGCACGTTGGACCTCCCAATATCCATAATTTACACTGTTCATTAGAAAGGAGTTTAACAAAATGACACTTACTCCAAGAACTACTGCAATAAAACAAATGATTCTTAAACTTGCTAATTTGCAGTGGTGTTGTCAAACTTGGCAGAAGCATCTGTGGTGTCATTTATTAGAATCTTCTCTATATCTGAAACATTAAACAAGAAAAGAGAACAGAATATAAATACATAATTCACAATGTGCAGGTAAAGTAAGCAGCCCTCTTGATCGAAGCAACGCGGATCAGAACTCTGATTTGAGGCTAGGACTATAGGAGCGTGAGCGGCGAGTCAAAGTCAGGAAAAATCATTCATACTTATTGGTAATTAAGTGGCATGTAGGGTACTATGGTTTTCAACTTCAAGTCGAGTTTCCTTCTCAGAGGTCAGAGCCCAATAAAATAGGCAATTAATTTAATTACAATTCGCTCCGGTCCTTAGCTTGATTTTACGATTTTGGTCTGGATCGAACCATAACCAAAAAATGTCCCAAATTCAGGAACCAAAGTCGAATCGAAAGATAAACAGTTCGATCCGATTCGATGTGAGAATCGATTCAGTCCGATGTGAATCGAATCGTTTCCCACTGACAATTCATTTCAGTCATCCAAAGATCATAGTGGCTACGTGTGTCACGCTTGTTCAAACTTGGGACTTGGTTCCATGCAAAAGTCAGGAGTAATGGGCAAATAACGACAAAGACAATTTACCCTCCCCAATATATGTGTATGATATGATCCGATCTAGAGACAGATGTGTGAGGGAAGGTGGCCGCACGGTCTAGGATGGAGGTGGTAGTGAAAATTATAGGAGTGGCTAATAATTTTTTATGGTGAATTAAGTTATGTCTTCTTGGGTGTCTTCAAATGAAGTGCAAACGTATAGTCATAAAGGCAAGCTAGCTAGTATTTATTTTGGTGGCTCCTACCTAAGCATTTTTAGTGTAACCACTCTAACAAATTGCCAAGATTCCATCGGAATCCATTAAAACTTAATCTATCTTAGAGATTTTCTGAAATTCCTTCCCCGTGACATTCTTGTATTGCTTATGTACACAATATAAGACTTAAAACCTCATACAATAATACATACATTACATACTTAAAAGAGAGAGGATGTCACACTATAAGATTAGACATAGTGCAAAACTTCACTCAAATTACTCTATACTAGGATTGAGAAAATAGACTAGACCTTTTGAAAAACCATGGTCAAAATCAGACTGCATAGTTTGGTTCGGACCGTAGACCGTTAAGTATGGTTTGGCCTGGTCGATGGTTTGTATTATATGATGTTTCAATTTCTTGGTCTGGTATGGTCTAGACCGCGGTTTACAGGACCAAACCTTGGACTCAGCTGACTTTTAATACCTGTTAGCAACCCACTCAATCACTCTCCCAACGCCCACAACGATACCCAAGTCTCAATCTTAATTTTGAGAATCATGTCTCCTCCTTCATTCTTAACCACATTTCACTAGAGTAGAGACGATCGTGTCTCCATATGACATTATTTATATGTTTATGACGTTATGGTGCAAGTTGTGATGCTTTGAATGTGTATCTTTATTATTTACTAAGATTTATGGTGTCAAAATTATTCCTGCGTGTTGAAATTTATATTTTAAGGCAAAAAAAAAGAATTCTTTTCTTGGCTATTGGTTTAGTTTTTTGTGTGGTTGACTAATCCAATTGTTCATTTTTTGTTTAGTGTGGTCTATCTAGTTGTATAGAGTCCCTTACCAGATCGTACAGGCGTGGTCTGGTCTGGACCGTATAGTCTATAGTCTGGCCTGTGGTCTATACTCCCACATCTAGGTCTACACCGTAGACCGTATATATGGTCTTGTTTGGACTACGCCACACCGTTTCTTAGCCCCTACTCTATACAACTAGAGCAATGAGCCACTTGGCTCAAGGGAGATCAAAATATCTTTCATATGTGGGTGTAGTTAAGGAGATGCCTTCATCATTAATGGTGGTACAGTTCTTCTCTCTTATGTATTGCTAGTTCAACTTCATTGTCAGGGATGCAATTCTATTGATGCGATTAGAGCTGTCAAAATTGAACCCGACCCGACTAACCGCCCAACCCACCCACCCACAACCCGTCCGTAACTCGATTTGAAAAAAAGTCAACCACCCGAAGCCCGCCCGTAACCCGAAACCAATTGACCCGTAATCCGATCAACCCATAACTCGATGAACTCATTATACGATCCCACCTATAACCAGACCCATCTATAACCCGAATGATTCATAACCCAAATAACCCGTAACCAAACCGAACCCAACTTGAATAACCCGAATAACCCATTTGACCCGAATGCTTGTACAAAAATTCAATGTATACATTATTATATTTTTAAATTTACCCAGAAAGAACCGTTGCTCTCTTAATAATTGAAAATTATTAGTAGAATGGATGGCATAAATTGAGGTTTTTTCTTAAATATTTAATTTTTGAAATAATAATATATGAAATATATTTTCATTCGTTTTTTATTTTATGAAATTCAAAGGATAAGTTTTGAAGATAATATGAAGAGTTAGACACAAATTCGTATCTCCACCACCCATAACTATATTAAAAAAATCAACCCTTGAAAATCAATGAAATCAATGAAAGTGGACAGTTTACCTTTTTTACTTCATTCTCAGTTTTTAATGATTTTATTTATTTTTTATAAATTAATAAATCGACGATTCGAACTAGATGATAATATCATATTTGAGCGAACCGTTGTTCGAACCATGAGTTTTAGGATGAGATGTTACCTTGAATATATAAAAAATTGTGAAGATATATAAGTGGGTGATTTGGAATGTGTTCATAAGTCTTCGTGGAAATGATGAGATACACATCTAATTTATACTATATGTAATTAAGACGATTCATTAAAAATGCATAAACATATAGTCTACCTTTTTTTACTTCATTTTCAACTTTTTACCGATTCAATTTTTTTATAAAACAATAAAATAAGCGAAGTTACAATCTCTCACCATAAAAAAAAATTATAACCAATAAAAAGCTTTTATATACACTATTTTATTTATATTTATTTTTTATACTAACATAATGGATATTTTATTTGTATGTGTGAAATATTATCATTTTATTAAATTTTGTATCATTACCTACAATTTATATTCATATATTGATAGTTTGTAAAACATTGTTTTCTGTCAAGAAGTAAATGATCCAATGGGTTGACCCAAATAACCCATAATCCGACCTGACCAAATCCGAATTAACCCGCAATCCAATAAACTTGTAATTTGATGCACCCGTAACCCGACCCGATCCGTAACCCAATTGACCAGTGGCCTGATTGACTCAATTAAACCCGATCCAAATTGAAACTGACCCGATTGAACTCGCAACCCGATTGAACCCAACCCGGTTAGACCCAATCCGAACCCGACCCAATCCGCCCAATTGACACCTCTAGATGCGATGCATCGTCTTTCTATGATTAGTGAGATGTTTTGGTCATTATATGTCTTTATCATTAGATATAGTCATGTGATGCTTATATTATTCGAATGCTTTAGTCGATTGTTGCCTTAACTATATGATGCTTACATCATCTATTATGTGCTATTATAGTATTATTTTTAATGTCATATAAAGTGTTAGGAAACTACCCTTATGTGATATGTCATTTTTTTATATGAGGAGAAATCTGTCTTACGACAGCAAACCCCAGCCCCCATATAGTTTAATACATGCTTACAGCCATGCTGGTGACCACTAAAGGGGTAAAGTAGAAGTGGCGGCTATCAAGGATCGAACCCAGGACCTCTTGGACATAATCATGTGCCTTTACCACCTCCACTGCCCCTTGGTGGTTATGTGATATGTCATTTTCTTATGCAAAATGGAATGATCAACCATCCATGCTTGTATGAATTCAATGTTTGATACCTTAGATCATCAATACTATTGACCATTACTATGGCTCATATAGGCCCTAAGTAGTCAATGTTATATCTTTACTTCCTTGTTTGATTGATAAGTTAATGTCACGAAGCAAAAACATGCATTATCTAGTTGTTGTTCCCTTTTCATGTGGCGAAAGCTAGATTAGGAATAATTTAGTAGAAGGATAGGTTCACGTGATAGAAGATGCATAGATGCATATCATTATTGAGATTGAGGTGTATAATCATGTAGGTTCAACTTTCTATCAATTTTGTATCCTTTGCCTATCTTGTCATTTACTTTATGCTCGTTTGTTCTTGTTATATCTAAAAAAATCACTAAACATAGGGAACCTACACCCATCGATTTATGTTGAGTCTTTATTTGAGAATTGGATGATTGGTTATGAGTAATACACTCAAAAGCGCGATTCTACCTAGAAAAAGTAAAGGGGTAAAATCGTAAAGAGTAAAAGCGTAAGTTTTTTATGTATACTTTAAAATAGCTAAAAAAAAATTCAGTACGATATATACAATGTAAAATGAGTGCATAGAATTCAGATAAGTTACTAAATACCTACTATTCATGTCTAAACTAGAGCAACTCATAGCTTCTTAACAAAAAGTTCATAAACATAAATCTTAACAATACGCCACCTTCCCTTGTATACTAATGAATTTGGGAACGACCTAGATGGTTAATTAGATTAATATATTGAAGCTGAGAACGCATTAAAATACCTGCTATGTATCATATTGTTAGTGATTTACCTTTAAAATATACTTTCTATAATTAATTCATGAAAAGAATACTAATTTAGTGAACTAGAAGCGTAAAAGCGTAAAGAGTTTTGGTGAACTAGAAGCGTAAAAGCGTAAGCTTTAAAGCACAATTTACTATGATTTTATACACTAAAGATTTTATATGGAAACGAAAGCATATTACCTAGAAGCGAAAAATCTAAGTTTTTTAAATTTTAAAGCGCGATTTTGACTGCATTGGTTATGAGTAGTTATTAATAGAATACTATGTGGAATATGACGCTAGACATATAGAAGAAATTTTATTACTTCAACTACATTTCATACATAAAATGCGACATTAAGTTTTTAGTGCTAGATTTCTAATACTATATGAAAGTAACTAACCATATTATGTCTATTTATAATCTTTAGATTTTGTTTGTTTTCTAGACTTTTGTTTATGATTATAGTATCAAATGGAAGACAAGCAAAAACCAAAAGAAGAAGGGAGAGCATCAACGAAGGAGGAGCATCGAGTTCACCCTTGCTGAGAGCAAAAGAACGAGCATCCTCTACAACATCTTTCACAACAACCACAACAAGAGAAGAGCAAGGAATGGTGGTCTCACCTACTCTATATGAGTATTCAAGACCAAGATCTTTGAATATTACTTCGAGCATTACTGCGCCACCAACAACATGGAGATCCACGCATTAATGATCCAGATGTTGCAACAAGCTATAAGATACACCGGAAGGAGTGATGATGAGCCGATGCAACATCTAGAAGTTCTTGGAGATCTTAGATTTTGTTCCAGGAGATGAAGCCACCAAAGGTGCCATTTTTTTATTAAAAGTGTTCAGTTTCCCACTGACGCAAAATGAAAAGAAGTGGCAAGACTATCATTGCCAAACACCTTCACCAAATGGAAGTTCCTATGACAAGCATTCATCGAGGAGTTCTTTTTACCATGGTGCATGGAGGAGCCTAAAGACGACATTTTCGATTCCAAAAGAAGGAGAGATTTTGTATGACGCTTGGAAGACATTACAGGAGCATTTGAAGGCGTTTCCTCATCATGAATGTCAATTTCTAAGCATTCCAAGTTGTGATTCAGTCGTGGAAGAATGACATGCTGAAAATGGCTAAGTCTGGAAAACAGTTCATGGTAGCTACTTTGGAGGCTTACTTGTTTCGTTTGGGAGGCATTTGCGGGAAGCTAGGAGTTGGAGGTGAGAGTACAATTCTTGCTAAAGATCGTGAAAACATTGGATGAGAAGATTGAAGTTTCCTGGGCACCAAACGAGCAACCAGAAGATCATATGGTGACCACTCAAAATCCACGGTCTAGAACCCAATTCCACGGTAATGGAATTCAAGTTCAGACAGTGGATTTTGATCAAAACAAATCCACGCCCAAGACTCTAAAATCCACGACAGTGGAATTCAAGGAGGAGACCGTTGAATTTGACCTAACGAGTTTTGTTACCTTTTTCATTTTGGATTCTTTTTCTTATTTGTGTTTTCATTAGGTTTATTTTTTCAGACCTATTTGAAGGGTTGTAAGACACAAATTTGAGGAAATCAGGTTGAATAGAAAAACCTTTTTGGTTCATTGAGTTTTTTACTCTTAAATTTGGCCTTGTTTGTTGGAGGATCTCCAACATTCGAGCGATCTCTGTACCAATCAAGTTTTCCCCTTGATTTTAGTCGAGTTGCTACCCATTATATTGTACAAGCCTTCTACCGATTTTGTGTTTAGTTGCATGGAAATTTCCGCCTTATCCTTTACTTTTCGAGTTGTTGAGAGAAAATTCAGAAAATCCTAAAAACTCGAAGATGCATGACTTTGACAAAAGAACCTAAACTTTCAAGAGCTTGGGATCTTACCAAACTAGCAAGGTACTTTGCCAAAGGCCTAGATTGAGATACCATGATGATGGTGAACCCATCAGCTTATGGTGATTTCACACAAATGTAGAGAGTCCAATTCCAGGAGTACTTCATTGCAATACATAGAACAATCCAAAGAAGGAGGATTTCAAGTCTATCTTAATAATAATACGACCATTTCAGAGGTGTCTAAGAAAAGAAAGAGAGGATAATAAAAAACCGGAGAGGATGACCACCTTCAAGGATGATGATCACTACCCCTCTATCTTTCATAATAGGAGCTCTAAGTGGGGCAAAAGCTGTTATGCCTTTGTTGGAGATACTTATATGTTTAATTGACTCTTCCCGAATACCACAACAAATTCCCGCCTAAGGTCCAAGTATAAACCTTAGTCGGGTGCAGTACATGATAATTATGTTAAAATATCGACCCGAGCCGGTCCGTCTACCCCTACTTCAGTCATTTGAATCATTATCTAGCAACTCAATTTTGGTTGAAAAGTTTGCTAATTAAAGTAAAGCAAGAAAAAAGGGAATGGTTTTGAAAGCTGTTTTGTGAGAAGGATCACTCAGGTGTCGCTTCCCCCTAACTACTACCATGGTATGTGAATTGAAACGATTGCTATGGGCAAGGTGGTCGTGAACCGCTAGGGGATGCAAATATGGCCGCAACCACACTCATGATTGCTAAACCAAGGAATACATTAAAGGGTGTCACTCGGCACTCTCGGAATACCAATTCAATTGAGTCTCCCTTGGAAGGGGGTTTTCCTCCCTAATCTAGGTTAAGTGGCTAATTAGATTGCTAAGCACAAACATGCACAACCCTTAGATTGCTAAGCACAAACATGCACAATCAACATGAATAATACCTCATTCATTGAATTAAAAAAGACCCATAGACAATCATTCAATTCAGATAACAGAAAACAACATGGTAGCTAGCTAGGGTTTCACAACACCCAACTGAAAAAGAAATCTACTCCATGCTAGAAATGGGACAAACACAAGGGGAAGAGGTAGAAACCATCATGAAGGAGGCTTCCAATCTTCCTGGAAATTGTGTCGACTTCTCTTTGGAAAATCTTCCCAAATCCACTCTTGGAGCAAAATCCTAGCCTCCTTGACCTTTGGTTCGTCTTTCTCTCTCTAAATTCTGAAGAAGGCTTTCTCACTCTCAAATGGGCTCCCTCTCTCTCTTCCTTTCAGCTCATCTTTTAAACAGGAAACAAGCTCAGTTCACAGCCCCAGTTCATGGACGTGAACTCTCAAATGCGTCTGTGAACTCCAAATGGGCGCCGAAACGCAATGCTTCGTCTGCACGTGTTCACGGTCAACGGCTCCTGTTCACGGTCTTAGTGACCGTGAACTAGTCTTGCGTCAGTAACCTCTTGAAATGCTCTGGACACCTCGATGTTCATGGGCAACATCTCTTCTTCACGGTCATACAAGACCGTGAACACCCAAGGAAAACCGTGAACTAGTCGTTTGTCACCTCTTTTCCCGGTTTTCACTCCTTTTCATCCAACTTTCGACTTCGGGGCTGGTTTTACCTGTTAAATCCTGAAACACGCTAAAATACGAGAAACCTAGCGTAAAACCACCCTTTTAGGAGCGAAATTGCCACAAACGCCTAAGGAAAACGGGGGTAAAACATTTACAGTTAGGCCCGAATCACTCCCCCACACTTATACGTTTGCTTGTCCCCAAGAAAACCATTTCACACAAGTTAATATTTCAACCTACACAAATACTTTGGGGACAACTCAAAGGGCACAAAGTAGGAATTCTTAATCGCTATTAGCAATTAAAACACGAATGTTCCATGCAATAATGACATCCACCACAAACGACATTTGAAGCCACCAAAAACGGGCAAACGAAAAGTTCTCACCTTGCTCGTGGATCAATGCAAGTCTCAACGAAACGACTTATCAACCACAACTAACCATGCATGGAATTCAAGTCTGAGGAACAACTGGAAGGGCAACAAAGGTCCTCATCAAGGTATGATATGGCATGCAAAACAAGAATGAATCACTCACTCTCAAGACCAGTGGGGTCGGAATCTTTTTGGTGCAAAAGATGTGCACAATCATAAACACTCGGCCCTATTGTCTCAATACCACGGTGGTAACCTCTAAATGCTAGAGTTCACGGGATGGTTGTCACCACTAGCTTGTCCGGAGGTCTTGGACACGGGTTCAAATGACTGGCAATTGTCTTAGACGTGGGGAAAAGGCTTTTTGGGTGGTGGAAATCATGACGTGAGGTTCTACATCTTCAACCTAGACCCGAAGGTTCTATGGTTCCAACTAAAAACCTTCTCCTCAACCAAAGGCCACTAGCATCGGCCAAAAAACTTATCTCTCCCTTCCAAACTATCACCCATCGTGAACTACATTGAAGCACTCTTCCTCGGTCAACTCTTGCTAGCACATTAAGGTTTGGTAGTGAAGGAGTTCTAAAATAATGTGGGGGGTTTCAATGGCTTGAGTGCCAAGAAACCCCTCCTAGAGCATGCACTTTGGTTTTTCGTGGCACTCTCTACTTTATTTACCCCATTTTATTACCTCTTTTTCGTTTCTTTTTTCTTTTCTTTTTTATTTATCTTTTATTTTTGAGGGGGGTACAAGAGAGTAAAACCTTTGCCACCTATACATTTAACGACCAATGCTCTCTTTTTGAAGAACTCACTCCAACACTACACTTCATTTTTCAGTTTTAGCAAGAACAACACACAAACCTCCTATGTAAAACCTCAATGGAACTCGAAAGTGAGAGCTCCAGGACACAAGGACGACTCATGTTTAGACACGAAGAAAGGATTGGGGGTCGTTCTATTAACACCATTAAGCTCATAAGCAAAAAGCTCCTAAATTGAGAATGACCCTCTAAGTCACAAGGCTCAAAGGGGTTGACTAGTGGATAACACATTTCGAGACAATCAACATTTTGGCGTGGACTAATCCTATGCCTCCATCATACTCACTAGTGACAACTGTGATGTTACTCAACATGGCTACCTAGTCACCCAACCATCTATTCCAATTCAAAAACACAATGCATGGCAATTGTAATCGACAAGTAATTGAGTCAAGACATCCATTCATTTATGCACATGTGAGAACTAAAATTTTGCACTATCCTAATGAACCTCTCAGTCATCATCATAGGATATACTCGATCACATGCAACAATTCAAGATCAATGCCAATAAACACGAGAATTTCTCACACACTGGCCACTTTGATCATGCAAACATTGCTTGGAGCCCTCAAATTTTTGAAATTTGGGCAAACATAAGGCTCCAAGCATCAATCACACTCACACAAGCATAATACTACACTACCCCCCACACTTAAGCTCGACATTGCCCTCAATGGCATAAGAAAGGGGTAGAATAATGTTACCGCTTGGACTTGGTGAGTGACGCGCTTAAAGCGATCCTTGTGCGGGCCCCTTTTCAAATCGCGGATGAACTGATGCTTGAGGTTAAGTTTTGACATGGTCCTGCAAGAAAGCAAACCCAAGTGGATCCAAAAGAGCCATAGAAACGGTCAATCACACCCCCACACTTTATAAAAGAAAATAGCCGACCATAGTTTCATCCATAGTTCGGGGGTCAATAACTCGAGCAAACAAGCACAATATGGGTGTGGGTGCACATCCACAATAAATTATGCAACTTAAGGTTCACATCCATAGCAAATTATGCAACAAAATGGTATGAAAAACTGGCATTTCATCGAACACCTTGTGTGCACTTTTAAGTTAAGCATAGAATGGGCAAAATCCTAGCACACAAGGGCTCAATCAAGCAAGGGAAACTTTGGCCAACACAATCCACACATAATCCAAGCCTTCCCCTCAATCAATTTCTATCAATTCACACATTTCAAAGCGGTTCTCTTAAGGTACACACACCCAAATTCTCCACAATTCACAAGGTAAAGGGCAAAATCAAACATGGAGACACAAGTAGATGTGTAGGGGATGATGTGTAGAGGTGTTGGTTTGGTGAAAACCGACCAAAAATGGCCGGAAAATTGCCAAAAAAGTGATAGGTCGCGGTTTTCCGGCGAGGGCGGTTGTTTTCTGCCAACGCGGCCGCGCAGGTCGAATTTAGAGGGAAACGGGCAGGCCACACTGCCTTGTGGAGAGGGGTTTTGCCCCTGTGGCACCGAGGATTCCACATAGGCTGGCCGACAGATGCACAAGGCCGTGTATCGGCCCCCAGCTCCCCGCGTGGGATTTTCAGGGGCTTCACACGGCCAAAGGGAAAATCCACACGACCGTGCAGAATTTAGGCTTGGCTGTGTGGAATTCCAGAACCCCGGTTTCAACCCGCTTTCGCGCAAAAACGACATCCGAACCTTGTACGACACCTCAAGACTCAAAAAACACAAAAATTAAAAAGATTAAGGAAATGAAATGCAAACCTAGCTGGGGTTGCCTCCACACAAGCGCTTCTTAACCGTCTTTTTGCTGGATGCCAGTAGGGTGGATGCTCACAGAGGTGTAGGAATAGGTGCCTCCATGCACATGACGGGTGTGACCACCAGCACTCGTCAACTCGACCAGACCACCCGGCAGGATGCAAGCAAGTGAATAATCGGATGGCGAAGGCGGTCGAGCCTCAGGAGGCGAGCCGGTTTGGAAGCAAGGGCATCTGCTTAACATAAGGGCGTCCATATCCTGCAAGAGTGGCTACTGGTTTCTCTGGCCAGCCTCAATTTCCATGAATTTGCCTGCAGCCACTTCCATGAATTGCTCCAATTTATTGAACTTTTGGGTACTAGTGCTAGCCAAGGTAGTCACTAGATCCCTCAGTTTTGACACGGGATCGCCTGGTGCTGGGACTGATGGAGATGCACCAGGCTGCTGGTACTGCTGCTGTGGGGGCTGTTGAAAAGCATGTGCCTGTCTGGGCTGATAAAGTGGCTGCTGTTTCTAGATCTGGCTCGGGCAAGCTTGGTGTGGTTGCCTTTGGTTTGGAAAACTAGTTGCAGGAGCCTGGAAGCCAGGTGGCTTTGGATTGCTGTTGCCACTCCAGGATAAATTTGAATGCTGGCGCCATCCCTCATTGTATGTATTACTGTAAGGATCGTTGCGCCTGGCAGTGTTGGTGAAGTTCACCTACTCCTGGGGTGTACTGGACTCACGCATGGCCTGGTAGTCCTCCACAGTATGATGGGTTCTCTCGCACCACTGGCAATGCATCGCCTACTGCTACCCTTCCCCTGGGATGATTCTAGAACGATCGATGGTTGAAACCAATTTAGATACCACCTGCACCAAATCAGACGACTAGGTGGTTACAGCATGCACACCCCGCCCTGGTGCTCGTCTTGATCTCCACGCAGTTCTCCAATCATAGCCATGCTCTGCCATCTCTTCAAAAAGTTAATTTAGCTGTGGCGGTGTCTTGGTGAGCATATTCCCGCTGTAAATCGAGTCAATCAGCTGCTTGTCTTCCGGAAAGAGGGCATGGTAGAAGGTGCCCACCTTGAAGGTGTCAGTAAAACCATGGTTGGGACACTTGAGGAAAAGACTGGTGTATCTTTCCCAAGCATCCCGCATGGTCTCATCTTCATCCTGAACAAAGTGGGTGATTTGCTTCTACAGGTCCGCAGTCTTGGACGGAGGATGGTAGCGGGTGAGGAACTTGTCCGCCAGGTTGGCGAACGTGGTGATCGAGCCTGCAGTTCGAGTGTCCAGCCACTCCTTGGCTTTCCCTTCTAGAGTAAATGGGAAGTACCGCAGCTGGATGACATCGGCTGGGACCCCATTGATATTGATCCCATCGATGAGCTCGTGGAATTACCTCATGTGTGATCGGGGGCACTCCCCATCCTTGCCACGGAACACCACCGAGCCACGCAGCATGGTGTTGACACAGGTGCTCACTCAAAGTTATTTGCTGGAACTTGAGGGTGCTGGATGGGAGACCTCATGTCCGCGGCTCTGGCGGTCCAGTAATACCCCATGGTCTGCTCCTCGGGGATGACCACATCATTGTTCTGTGGGTCACCCATTTCTTCCTCCTCGGCGATTTGCAACTGTGCTAGAGCCTCCTCTGCAACCAGTCGCGCCTTTAAAGCCCGCTTGAAGTTCCTACAGGTCCGTTCAAGCTCTTGGTCTAACGGTAGTAAATCTCCCGACTGGGTACTGGTCATGCACTACCTGCACGCAATCAGCAAAAGCAACCCGTGAAGTCACACCAGTGGAAGATAGAAAATGCTAAGTAACAAACTTTCACGTTTCCACAATAACCTAGAGGGTCCCTGGCAACGGCGCAAAAAACTTGACACGCTAAAACACAACACCAAACTGCAACCAAGTGTAAATTGCAGTCTGGAAATGCAGTAAGTGGCAAGCTCTATTTGTCAACCCAGGGTCTAGATCTACTGCCTACTCCGTGATTATCTATTATCTAGCAAACTAAGTCGAGTGATCGTGATTTTAACTAAAAGCAGTAAGAAAGCAAGAAACGGTTCAAAGTTCTTTAGCACGGGAAGAGTCAATCAGGAATGAGTCCCCCTAGCTCCTTAGTTAGGTCGAGGTTGTAATTACCCTAAGTTGATTAACTGTTCATTAAACTGCGGAAGATCCGACAGTAGCTTGGAATCTCTTAAGCTGACAAAGCCCTCTTAGGCAGGCTAACCTTCGCCGGGATAGACTGCTGAGGCAATAAGCACAGAACTCCACTACTGGAATTGGGTTCCAATACAAAGCACTAAATCGATCAACTCTCGTATAACCAATCTACCACTACCGATTGATGAAGCTCTAACAACCTAATCATATTCTATCTATCTCAGGTTGCAGCACAAATCAAGAAAAGATGATCAGACTTCAATTGACTCGATGAATCATGCATCAATCGATTATAACCAATCAATATATCAATCCCAAGTCATTATAATCAAGATTCCTAACACATGGAACTAGGGTTCTTCATACCCAAGTGAGAGAAGGTTCTACTCCATAGAGAGAGAGAGGCAAATAGAAATCAGAGTAGTCATACTCATAAAGATGAGGATAATCTGCTCTGGGATACCGATCTTCACTCCTGGGGATGCAATCTGGGCTTCAGTGGTAAGAAATCCACTCCAAATAGCTCCTAGGGTTTGTTCTTCCCACTTTCTCTCTCTAAAGCTTTGTTTTTTTCTAAAAAACTTGATTCCCTCTCCTTAGGCTCGAAATTGGGTTAAAACCCAGAATTTCCCGACCACACGGCCGTGTGGTTTCCCAGTGTGCCCGTGTGAGTGCCAAAACGCAACGTCTCAATTAAGTGCTGCACGAATGCTACACGGCCAGAGCTCCACGACCGTGTAGAAAACTGGCTTCCCCGTGTGAGCTCCCTGGAATTTCGACACGGCCTCAAGGGACCCATTACACGGCCAGTGTGGCTTTGTCAGCGTAAAGGGATTCCACACGGCGACGCCACACTGCTGTGTGGCTGCTTGGTCTGGCCGTGTGGTTTCCTCAGCTTCTCGCCAAATGTCCAACTTTCTTCCAATCAACCCCGAACTCGTTCCCAAACCTCCAATCACGTACTAGGACCTGAAATAACACAAACAAGAACAACCTAGCGTGAAATCGGCCTAAGATACGAGAAATGAGGCTCAAACGACATAAGAATGGTGGATAAAAACATGTGTATATATCAAGTCATCAACCATCCTGCACAAACTAACAAACATACACCACATGTGGAAACCTTAATCAAATAATGCTCATTGGGAGGAAAAGAGATTGCCCCCACACTTATTTTTCCACCATGGTTATCAAACATTTAAGCTCAAGCACACTGTGGCATGGTTGTGGGTAATTCACAGTTTAAGTGCAAAAAAAAGTTGAACCACAACTCAAACCACGGTGGCTACTATCCACCAAACAAGCATAAACTTCACATGCATTCACAACATAGCACTTGGTGGGCATATTCTAAAAATAAAGACAATTTGGTTCAAACACTCCCACCAAGGCTCAACTAAGCTAATGAAAAATCATTCTACCATTCAATAGACCTAATTCACCTAATTCCTCGCCTTAAATCTAAGTTCAACATTCAAAGCACACAAATCAACCTCACTTCACTACCTAAACCAATTCTCCACAATTTAATAAGGTAGAGCTGAAAAACCAACCTAGAGATGCAAGTGGGACGTAGGATGAAGTGAGGTGTGAACGAGGAAGTCAAAAAAATGACCAAAAACAAGACCGCACAGGGGTCGCCGGAGCTTTGTCAGAAGCTCGTCGGAGACTCGCCGTCGGCGACTTGACCGGAAAAAACTTGCCCCAAATCTCCCCAAAATTTCAGCATAGGCCGGTTTTGATTTGGGGAGAATGGGTATGAAGTTTTCTATGGGTTTTGCTCGCCGGAAATGGGGAAAAATTGAAAACCCGACAGAGGTTCGAGGTGTTCCGTCGTGATTTTGAAAATTCTGGCGAGATTTGGTCGTGAAGTGAAGAGTCGATGTTCACGCCCCTTTGATAGGCACAACTCGGAGTTCACGGACGCGTTGCCTTGTTCACTATCTTAGCAACCGTGAACACTCAAATGCGTCCGTGAACTTCAGCTGGTCGACTGGTGGTGAACAAGCAGAAGCGCCCAGTTTACGGACGCGTTTGCATGTTCACGGTCTTGTAAGACCGTGAACACAACAATCCGTCCTTGAACCTAAATGAGAACAGGGAACTTCTGAGAAAAATTTGACTCAACCTATTCCACCTTGCCTCCTAATCGATCACAACACAACCTTAAACCACAAAACCACAAAACTTGGCACGGGGACACCACTTGACCACTCGAACTCTTCACACGACACTAAAACGAGAATATAGAAAAGAAAACAAACCTCTGTTGGGTTGCCTCCCAACAAGCGCTAATTTATCGTCATTAGCTTGATGGTTGGGGATCGATCACGACTTTTAGCCTCCCATCTTAAGCTCCATGAGTTGGCCCTCTTGGTTGGCCAACCTCGCTTTTGCCTTCTCCTTCCTTCAGGCCACTTTTGCCTCAAAAACATTTTTCTTCTTTTCCTTGGTCATAGTACCCTCTTTGACTTCCTGCTCAACATCGCCACAAGCAACACAAGTAATAATGGGGTTTTCCTTGAGAGGCTCTCCTCCACTCACATTCACATCATTCGAAACCAACTCCTTCACTTTCTCATTTCTAGCCTTAGAGTCAATTTCAAGCTTGATTCTCTCCTCACCATCCCTCAGAATTAAGGTCCCCTCATTAACGTCTATTAATGCCTTGCCGGTGGCGAGGAATGGGCGACCGAGTATGAGCAGCATATCTGAGTCCTCGCTTATATTGAGAATTATGAAATCGGTCGGATAGCAAAACTTGCCCACTCGCACCAACATGTCCTCCACAATTCCTCTCGGGCTAATGACCGAACGGTTGGCTAAAGTGATGCTAAGCTTAGTGGTCTTAAGTTCATCTACTTCTAACTTCTTGAAAAGCTTGTAGGGCATCACATTAAAACTAGGTCCTAGGTCCACTGAGGCATTGTCTATATGATGGTTACCAATATCAAGAGGGATAGTAAAGCTACCTGGGTCAGACCGCTTTTTGGGCAAGCGGTTGAGGAGGTAAGCCGAAAACTCCTCACCAAGATTCATGTTGGTGAGGTCTTCAAGATTTGGCTTCTTAGTGAGGAATACTTTGAGTTACTTGGCATATCTTGGAATTTGACGCCATGGCTTCAAGGAAAGGGATATTGTGGTGGAGGTTGCGGAGCATTTCCATGAAACCTCCACACTCGTTCTCCAACCTCTCCCTGTACGTCCTCGTGGGGTAAGGAAGAGGCAGCGTGTACCCACTCACCGGCGATGCCTTCTTTGCCGCCTTCCTCTCTCTCCGCGAGGGCTTATTCTCTCCGTCCTTTGGGTTGGTATCTTCCTTGTCAATCACTTCTTTAGTGGTGACTTTCGACTTGAATTGGATTCACCTCGGCGTGATCCTTGGGGTTTGCCACGGTTTGGGAAGGTAAGGCTCCCTTTGGTTTCTCGGTGAGGATGCCGGCAAGGTTGCCGATTTGCACCTCCAAAATTTGGAGGCTCGCTTGGTGGCTTCGGAGTCCTGCCTCAACCGAGGGAAACTTGGTAGTCGCCACATCCATAAATTGCTCTATCTTCTCGATTTTTTGAGAACTCGTACTCACGAAGGTGTTCACTAGGTCTTCAAGCTTAGCTAGATAGCTTGTCGGGTTGTTGTGGTTGTTGAAACCCTAGGCCACCTTGTGTTTGGTACGGTTGTTGGAAGTTTGAGCCTTGAACTTGAGGCCTTTTTTGGATGAAGGTCGGCCGAGGTTGGTAATTTCCCGTGGAGCCTTGAGAACCCGGGGGCCTAGGATTAGTTGGTGATGACCAAGCAAAATTTGGGTGGTTCCTCCATCCGGGATTATAAGTATTGCTATATGGGTTGTTAGCCCTAGCATTTGCCACGAAGTTGACTTGTTCCTCCGAAGTGTTTGCCTCCTTCATTGCCTGGCACTCCGGCATCTCATGGCTAGTGCTCGAACACCAGTCGCACGACATCACTGGCCTTTTTCCTTGCCTCTTATTTTCAAGCATTACCTCTATCAACTTATCCAATTCCCCTCAAGCGGAGCGCTCGCTCCCAAGCTTCTCACTCCCTTATCATTGCTTCTCCTACCGCTTCTAGTCAATCCCCAATCATACCCCCTAAGGGCCATGTCTTCGAGTAGCTCGGTTACTTGGGGCGGAGCCATATTCATCGATTTCCCTTGACACAAGAAGTCCATGAGAATTTTGTTTTCTGGGATTAGACCTCCGTAGAAGGTTTCAAACCAAAACTGTTCTTCAAACCCGTGGTGAGGGTACTGAAGAAAGTAATCGGAGTACCTCTCCCAAGCGTCCCTCAAGGTCTCGTATTCTTCTTGCTCGAAATAGGTAATCTTCTTTCTCCACTCCGCTGTCTTTGAAGGCAGGTAGCAGTGATTCATGAATTTGCTGAGAAGATCGTCCCATGAGGTGATTGACCGAGGTGGGCGATTGTTTAGCCATCGAAGCGCTTTTCGCGCAAGTGAGTAGGGGGAAAGCCTTAGTTGCAAAGCTTCAATCGGCACACCATTAATTTTCAAGCTCCACGCAAGCTCCAAGAATCTATGCAGGTGCTCTCTTGGTGACTCGCTCTCCAGGCCTTGGAACAAAGCATTGTTCTGTATCATAGTCACTATGGCCGGCTTGATCTCGAAATTGTTTGCCGCCACAGGAGGGTGTAGGATTGGCGATTGAATATCCGCAGGCAGTGTGGCCATATATTACGCCATTGTCCTCGGGGCTTCCTCTTCCTCTGCCGCATTGTTTAGCTTACGAGCTTGGGTGGCTCCATCTTGTCTTTGGTTACCCGCCATTTCTACTCCAACAACGGGTTCAACATCCACTTCTTCAACTTCTTCTCCACTAACACCGGGACCCAATTGTTGTCCCCTTCCTTCAACTCTTCTTCTTGCCTCCGCTAGCTCTCTCTCCCTTGCTAGGAGCAGTAGAGTTCGGTTTATGTCCTCGTCATGTGGTAGCAAGGGTGCCGGGTTACTCTGGGTCATGCACCACCTTCACACAATCGGAAAACAGCACCAAGTCTAGCACAAGCAAAGTACACACACTTTCAAAAATGGAAATTAAAAGCTAGATTAACGTCAAGCAACTTTTTCCAGATAACAGAAAGTTGTTCCCCGGCAATGGTGCCAAAAACTTGACTCGTCCCAAATACCACAACAAATTCCCGCCTAAGGTCCAAGTATAAACCTTAGTCGGGTGCAGTACAGGATAAGAATGTTTAAATATCGACCCGGGCCGGTCCGTCTACCCCTACTTCAGTCATTTGAATCATTATCTAGCAACTCGGTTTTGGTTGAAAAGTTTGCTATTTAAAGTAAATCAAGACAAAAGGGAATGGTTTTGAAAGCTCTTTTGTGAGAAGGATCACTTGAGTGTCGCTTCCCCCTAACTACTACCATGGTATGTGAATTGAAACGATTGCTATGGGTAAGGTGGTTGCGAATCGCTAGGGGATGAAAATATGGCCGTAGGCCACACTCATGATTGCTAAATGTAACACCTTAGGCGAATCCCACATCGACAAAGCACGGGAGAGATCCATGATTCATAAGTAGGAAACCTACCTTAACTGACTCGACGCATTTTGGGGTGAAATGGAGGAGTTCTTGTGAGAACTCCGGAGTTAAACGTGCTCAGTGTGGAGTACAACAAGGATGGGTGACCTTATGGGAAGTCACCCTGAATTGCACCCTAAGTCGAAATCCGTGCAGGATTAGAGGCCCCAAGCGGACAGTATCTTGTCGGGAAAAGGTTCAGGATGTTACAAGTGGTATCAGAGCTTCTCCGCGTCCCTCTTGAACGATGGTGGGGCAAACCTCAACGAGGACGTTGAGTCCCGAGGGGGGGTGTATGTAACACCTTAGGCGAATCCCACATCGACAAAGCACGGTAGAGATCCATGGTTCATAAGTAGGAAACCGACCTTAACTGACAAGACGCGTTTTGGGGTGAAATGGAGGAGTTCTTGTGAGAACTCCGAAGTTAAAAATGCTCAGTGTGGAGTACAACAATGATGGGTGACCTTATGGGAAGTCACCCTGAATTGCACCCCAAGTCGAAATCCGTGCGGGTTTAGAGGCCCAAAGCGGACAGTATCTTGTCGGGAAAATGTTCAGGATGTTATACTAAACCGAGGAATACATTAAAGGCTGTCACTCAGCCCTCTCGGTTTAGGCAATCAATATCTGGCTTACTCCCTCACTCAACCCAAGGGTTGTTCGGCTCAATTGCGCTTAACCAAATTGTTGAATCCCCCATTGAGGTTTGCCCTAAACTAACCTAGATAGGAGACTTAAAAAGCCCTAGGAATACCAATTCAATTGAGTCTCCCTTGGAAGGGGGCTTTTCCTCCCTAATCTAAGTTAAGTGGCTAATTAGATTGCTAAGCACAAACATGCACAATCAACATGAATAATACCTCAATCATTGAATTAAAGAAAAACCATAGACAATCATTCAATTCACATAACAGTAAATTACATGGTAGCTAGCTAGGGTTTCACAACAGCCAAGTGAAAAAGAAATCTACTCCATGCTAGAAATGGGAGAAACACAAGGGGAAGAGGTAGAAACAATCATGAAGGAGGCTTACAATCTTTTTGGAACTTGTGATGACTTCTCTTGGCGAGAATCTTCCCAAATCCACTCTTGGAGCAAAACCCTAGCCTCCTTCTCCTTTGGTTTGTCTTTCTCTCTCTAAATTCTGAAGAAGGCTTTCTCACTCTCAAATGGGCTCCCTCTCTCTCTTCCTTTCAGCTCATCTTTTAAACAGTAAACGTGTTCTGTTCACGACTGTGAACTCTCAAACGCGTATGTGAACTCCAAATGGGCGCCGAAACGCACTGCTTCGTCTGCACGTGTTCACGGTCAACGGCTCCTGTTCACGGTCTTAGTGATTGGGAACTCGTCTTGCGTCAGTAACCTCTTGAAATGCCCTAGATGCCTCAACGTTCACGGGCAAGAGCTCTTCTTCACGGTCATACAAGACCGTGAACACCCAAGGAAAATCGTGAACTAGCCGTTTTTCACCTCTTCTCCCGGTTTTCGCTCCTTTTCGTCCAACTTTCGACTCAGGGGATGGTTTCACCTGTTAAATCCAGAAACACGCTAAAACACGGGAAACCTAGCGTAAAACCACCATTTTAGGAGCGAAAATGACACAAACGCCTAAGGAAAATGGGGTAAAATATGTACAATCAGACCCGAATCAATAATATCAATGAACAATATTACAAGTAAAACAAACTAGTATTTAGTTGTGATAAATAACATTGTTGAGATAGACTTGACATTGATGAAACTATACACATTGATGAAATGATATTTTATGTTACTTTTGCTCCTAAATATACAAAATAAAATAAACGATAAACTGAAATAATATTCTTCTCATTATAGAATCCGAACCACCAAGTATCTATAGAAAAGCTCAAGAAAACCTAATCATTCAACCTAAACCATATACTAATCCTAATCGAACTATGCTAAAACACTAATACTAATTATTCTCCACCCCAATTCGCTATAGTAGCCAAACTCTTTTATTTTAAGAGAAATGATAGGGTACAAAACTCTATACTAGAAAATGACTATCTCTAACCTTTTATTTTAATCACATCTAACAATCCAATATTCATTAAGAGAGCATGAATGATCACTTGAATTCGTGCAGGTTATTGTCGAAGGTTAGCGCGTATCAACAACTATCCTATTCTAGGCCAAGTTTAACCTAGAACATCATTGTCGTATAGTGGTAATCAAGGTCGTATTCTACTCGGGTCCTGGTACCCTAGCCTGCGTCCCACCTAGTTACTAATTAGTTAATCGGTTTTTGAGGTTTTGAGTGGAGGATATGAGGAAACACTGGTCTAGATATTGATCAAAGTTAAAAGCAGGTACTTCGGGGAACTACCCCCCCCCCTCCCCCAGCTTAGGGTTACTATGCATATCTAGATACTTAGGGTCATCGAGTGTGGTGAGTGAGCTCTTTTCCGTGGGCTTTTGTGATTATCCACACGCCTCCAGGTACGCCTCCCCTAAACCGGAAAAAATCCCAAAATACACATGTTTTAAAAAAAAATCCCAAAATACACTCGTTATAAAAAAATTTCCCAAAATACACATGTTTGGGCATCACCGCTGTTATCAACCGCAGTGAATGCATTCACCGCGGCAGTCCAAAGCGGTGAATGCATCACCGCGGTTGACGGACGCGGTGAATGCATCACCCTGGTTGACGGCCGCGGTGAATGCCTGACGTTACACTGAAACTTCAAACAAACGTAACTTTGCGCTCGGTTATCCAATTGTAGCGATTTTTATTCCATATAACTTTTCAAGATCTATCAATCTGAAAGAAGACTTCATCCCAAAAAAAAAATCATTTGCTACCCCGAACGAGCAATTTTTCGATTTTGACAAACTTTGGAAGATCATAACTTTGTGCTCCACAATTCGAATGTCATGAAATTTTTTTTCATTTTGCATAACTTTTGAAGTAATACAACTTTGAATATAACCATAATTTTGGAAAGTATGTGATTTGTGAAAATTAAAGGCAAAGTCTATGACCTCCCCTAAACCATATACCCAAAAATACTTCCTTTTACAAAAATTATTTCCTAGGGAAAGTTGTACTTCTTAAAAATTTATGCGCAATCACAAAAAAAAACTTTCCGACATTCGGATTGAGGAGCTAAAATTTATGTCCTTCCAAAGTTTGGCAAAATCAAAAAATTCCTCGTTCGGGGTAACAAACGACATTTTTTTGAGATGAAGTCTTCTTGCAGATTGAAAGATCTTGAAAAGTTATATGGAATCAAAAAAAATTCGCTTCAATCGGATAACCAAGCGCAAAGTTACGTTTGTTTGAAGTTTAAGTATTAAGTCGGGCATTCACCGCGGCCGTCAACCACGGTGATGCATTCACCGCTTTGGTCTACCGCGGTGAATGCATTCACTGCGGTTGACAACAACGGTGATGCCCAAACATGTGTATTTTGGGAATTTTTTTTATAACGTGTGTATTTTGAGAATTTTTTTTTAAAAACATGTGTATTTTTGGAATTCGTCCCCCTAAACCCATGTTCCAGTCACCTCAATCTAGGCAATCGTATATGGGGCATTAAACTTATGGCTCATTTCAGTCGAACCTATCCACCGTCCACACCGAGGTTTCATCCCAGGTTTCATATAGAAAGGCTACCTATAGTAAGGGTTCGGTCGCGTTGACCACTATAGGCCCCCTGACTCCCACGAATATCACCATTAATTCCCGCCTATGTTCCTAGTATAAATCTTAGTTGGGTGCAATACACGGCAGTATGTTTAAATATCGACTGGGCCGGCCATGTAGCCCTACTTCAGTCATTTGAATCATTATCTAGCGAATCGGTTTTGGTTGAAAAGTTTGCTAATTAAAGTAATGCAAGGCAAAAGTAAATGGTTCTGAAATCTCTTTGCGAGAAGGATCACTCTGGTGTCGCTTCCCCCTAAGTACTACCATGGTATGTGAATCGAAGTGATTGCTATGGGCAAGGTGACCGCGAACCTCTAGGTGACGCAAATATGGTCATAGACCACACTCTCGATTGCCAAACCGAGTGATACATTATAGGCTCTTCAAGTGGCCCTCTTGGTTAAGGCAATAAATGGTTGACTTACTCTCTCACTCAACCCAATGGTTGGTTGGCTTAAACGTGCTTAACCAAATTCCTTAATCCAACATCAAGGTTTTCCCTAAATTAACCTATATCGGTGACTTAAAAAGCCCTAGGAATCCCAACTCAATTGAGCCTCCCTTGAAAGGGGGGTTTCTGACTCGCTAAAACACAACACCTAACAATGGCCAAGTGTAACCAATGGAAGGGACTGCAGTATAGTGGCTCAAGTGATAAATATCGAATCCACGGGTCTCTAGAGTTACTATTACTCAGCTTCAGTTTATTATTTAGCAAATCAGATTAAGATGAAAGAACTAAAACTACTATAGCAAACTACAGTTAAAGTTAATCTAATTACAGGTTGGGAACTCACTTAGGTATGATTCCCCCTAGCCACTAGCCAGATTAACGATTGATGATCTATAACCTGTTTCACTTTCATTCACAATGCGGAGAATCCTTGACTAGACCTTGAGTCTCGACTAAAGGAACAAGGCCCTCTTGAGTCAATTGCCTAGAGGGACGTATCCTTCTCTAGAACAACTGATCAAGGCGTTCTGAACTAGACTCCCTCTATCGAAAGGGGTTCTCAATCGATACAAAGCAGTGAATCAACCCTCGACTAAAGCAATCGATCCACTACTATCAATCTATGGTGCTCTATTGATCTAATCAGGTATTCCCTCTCATAGGATCAAAGCCGAATCAATAATCTCGACTAAAGCAGAATTGAATCATGAAAACATGCATAGATTGAATATGAACTCAAGATTATCCAGTCAGAGTACTCATACAATCATCCAATCAAACAAACATAGCTAGGGTTCCTCAAAACCTAAGTGAAGGGAAGTTACTCCATAGAGAAGAGAGAGACTGCAGTAAGAATCTTCAGATGATCAGTCTTCAAGTCCGGGCTTGTTCCTCGAGCTTCCAAGGTGAAGAAATCCTCCTTCTCTACTCCAAGAATGCCCTCAAATCGCCCTCTCTCTCTAGGGTTCATCCCTTGGGTGTTTGGGATCCAAAACCCAGCTCCCCTTCTTCTTTGGTTCGGAATTTGGCTTAAAACCAGGAAATCCCGACTCGCGCGGCCAGGGTGCACGGCCGTGCACATCACCATTCTGGCCGTGCACCTCAAAACGCGGCGTATCAATTAGTTGAACCTCAGCCAACTCGCACGGCCAGAATTGTATGTTGCACGGCCGTGCGGATTTCACTTGTGCCCGTGCGTGCCCACGCACAATCCCGCACGGCCAAACTGGTCACTTGCATGGCCGTGCGTGGCCACGCACAATCCCTGGTCTGCCCGTGCAGCTTGCTCAGCCTCTGTTTAATGCTTCGTTTCTCCCTCGTCCGGACTCCGAATCAATCGCCGTTTGATCCCAGACGCTCGTAGTCTCGTCCTCTTTCGTTTCATAACAAGCTTGCATGATTCTTTGTCCATAAAGTGAGGTAGAAATCCATTCTTCTTCAGGTCATGCCCGAGTTTCTTCTCTCGAATCGTCAATTGATCTCTGATTGACTTGAAACTCGCGCCTATGCTTCACTTTATGTGCTAGGACCTGAAATGGGACAAAGGAATACAACCTAGCATAAAATAGGCCAAAGACGCAATAATTCAAGCTCAAACAATCAAGAAACAAAGGGCAAAACATGTGCAAATACCGAGTCATCAGTTTCCCTCTCTAATCTAGGTTAAATTGGCCAATTAGATTTCTAAGCACAAACATGCACAATAAACATGAAAAATACCTCAAATATTGGAATTAAACAACACCCATAAACAATCACTCCATTCACATAACAAAAACTACATGGTAAACAGTTAGGGTTTCACAGCACCCAAGTGAAAATGAAACTACTCCATGCTAGAAAGGGGAGAAACACAAGGGGAAGAGGTAGAAACCATCATAGAGATGCATCCAATCTTCTTTGCACTTATGTTGAACTTCTCTTGAGGAGAATCTTCCCAATTCATTACTTGGAGCAAACCCTAGCCTTCCTTCTCCTTTGGTTCGTTCTTTCTCTCTCTAAAAGCTGAAGAAGAAGACACTTTCTCACTATTGGGCTCCCCCCTCTCTCTTCCTTTCAGCTCTCCTTTTGAATAGCGATCGGGCTCAGTTCAAGGCCGTGAACTCAAGGCGTCGAAACGCAACCCTTCGCTTGCTCAGGTTCACGTGCAACAGCTCCACTTCACGGTCTTAGTGACCGTGAACTCACTTAGCGTCAGTTACTTAGGATTTGGCCCTGGAAGCCTTGATGGTCACGGGAAATAGCTTCTCTTCACGGTCTAAACAAACCGTGAAGTTCCAAGAGAAACTGTAAACTGCCGGTTTTCCACCTCTTCTCCCGGTTTTCGCTCATTTTCATCTAACTTTCAACTTCGGGGCTGGTTTCACCTGTTAAATCACGACAATGCAGTCAAAATCGCGCTTTAAAACTTAAAAACTTACGATTTTACGCTTTCGGGTCACCAAAACGCTTTCGTTTCCATATAAAAACTTAAGTGTATAAAATTGAACTAAATTGCGCTTTAAAGCTTAAAAACTTACGGTTTTACGGTTCTAGTTCACCAAAACGCTTTACGTTTTTACGCTTTTAGTTCACTAAATGAGTATTCTTTTCATGAAATTAATTATAAAAAGTATATTTTTAAAGTAAATCACTAACAATATGATACATTTGAGATTAAAAGATACATACTAGGTACTTGGATGCATTCTCAACTTCAATAGAGTAATCTAATTCAGCAGCTAGGGTTTTCCCAAATTCATTAGCATAGAGGGAAAAGTGGCTTATCGTTAAAATTTATGTTTACGAACTTATTATTAAGATGCTATAAGTTGCTCTGCTTTAAACATGAATCACATGTATTTATTAACTTATCTAAATTCTGTATATTCATATTTTGCATAGCATATGTCCTACATAATAGATTTTTAGTAATTTTTCAGTATGCGTAAAAAACTTACGCTTTTACGCTTTGATTCTACGCTTTACGATTTTACCCCTTTTCCGTTTCTAGGTAGAATCGCGCTTTTGACTGCATTGAATCACGAAACATGCTAAAACACAAGAAACCTTGCTTAACACCACCCTTTTAGGAGCACAATTGCCACAAACGCCTAAGGGAAACTGGGGTGAAATATGTCAATTAGAACCGAATCACCCCCATTTAGATATCTAACCTAAACTCGCCAGTTGGCGCATACCCGTCTAACCCTAGAACTCCGTACCCAGCGCGGTAGCATAAAGTAGGCTAAGAGGAAAGATTAGGGAAAATTACCCAAGCTTCATCATTTACGAAAGAGTGGCATTAGAATCAACTAGAAAAATACATTCATTCATTCAACCCCTAAAATATCCATATATACATAGTAAACCCTAAAACTAGCATTTGGGGTTTAGAACTCCTAGTATCATAGAGGTCTACTCCATAAAGGAGGGAAGAAGATACATGGTAGAAATAGAAGAAAATTGGGGTTGGAGAAGATGCCTCCTTGCTCCTAGCTCCTCTTTCTTCTCCTTCTCTTCTTCCTCCTTCAGCTTCTCTCTCTTCTCTCTCTCTCTCTCTATATATATATATATCCAGGAAATTTTTCTGAAAATTAGCAGCTTGACTTGGAAATATCTAGCAGTCGGGTAACAAACACTCCTCCGTGAAGTGCGGCAAGTCGGTGATTCGTCTCGTAGCACTTTAATATATATATAAGACAGAAAACCTGAGATGAAGAGACCGTGAAAAATGCATGCTATGAAAGAAGGTCACGTCTAGAGGGGTTATGTTGCCTTTGCTCTGGTTCCTCCCTCCCACAGATCTAGCGATCACGTGGTGTATGAGCCTCCAATCAGTACGAAACAAATACATAAAAAAAACACAACACAAAACAAATAAAGCAAGGTAAAGACTAACAACTTAATGGTTTTCTACTGGTTACCAAGGTTCCCCGACAATTGTGCCAAAAAGATTGATCACTTGAATCCGTGCAGGTTATTGTTAGAGGTTAGTGCATATCAACAACTATCCCATCCTAGACCAAGTTTAACCTAGAATGGCATTGTCTTATAGTGATAATCAATGTCATATTCTACTTGGGTCCTGGTACCCTAGCCTACTTCCCACCTAGTTTCTAATTAGTTAATCGGTTTTTGAGGTTTTGAGTGTAGAATATGAGGAAACCCTAGTCTAGAGATTGATCAAAGCTAAAAGCAGGTAATTCGGGGAACTATCCCTCCCCCTAGCTTTAGATTACTATGCATATCCATATACTTAAGGTCATCGAATGTGGTGAGTGAGCTCTTTTCCTTGGGCTTTTGTGGTTATCCACACGCTTCCGATTACGCCTCCCCTAAACCCATGTTCTAGTCACCTCGATCTAGGCTATCATATCTGGGGCATTAAGCTTATGGCTCATTTCAATGGACACTATCCACCGTCCACGCTGAGATTTCATCCCGGGTTTCATCTAGGAAGGCTACCTATAGCAGGGGTTTGGTGAGCTCGGCCACTATAGGCCCCCATTCGAACATTAAACCTAAGCTCGTTAGTTGGCGCCTACCCGTCTAACCCTAGAACTCCGTACCCAGCGCGGTAGCATAAAGTAGGCTAAGAGGGAAGATTAAGGCAAATTACCCAAGCATCATCATTTATGAAATAGTGGCATTAGAATCAACTGGACAAACACATTCATTCATTAAAACCCTAAAATATCCTTATATACGTAGTAAACCCTAAAACTAGGGCTTGGCGTTTAGAACTCCTAATACTTTAGAGGACTACTTCATAAAGTAGGGAAGGAGATACATGGTAGAAATAGAAGAAGACTTGGGGTTGGAGAAGATGCCTCCTTGCTCCTAGCTCCTCCTTCTTCTCCTTCTCTTCTCCTTCCTCCAACTTCTCTCTGTTCTCTCTCTCTAGAACCCTGAAATTTCTCTCAAAATCATCTCTCCTCAAAAGGGGAAAGGGGTCTTGTATTTATAAGCATTTTGGACTCGGGAAAGTTCGCCACTTGAGGTAAGGAGATCGCGGGCGGGATTTTTGGTCTCTAGACCGTGATCTCAAAACGCAGTCGTCGAGGCCTTTGGGAAGAGGAATATCGCGGGCTGACGTCGCGATCCACTAGTCGAGGTTGCGATCTTCCTCGCGGGCAAGAGGAACGTAGTTCATGACGCGACTCCGGAAACTCTCTGCTTCTCCAAGTCTCCTTCCACGCGAAGTTCGCACCCTGGGCCTCCAAGATCGCGGTCACTATCTATGGCTTCTAGGCCACAATCTTCAGCTGGCCTACGCGGCTTGTTTCCTAGCCGTGATTTTCGGCTTCTAGGTCACGATCTTATTCCTGGCCTATCTATACACTTGTGACCTTGTTTTGTACCTAATTCGGACATATCAACTACATCAAAAATAAAATAGGACCGCAATAGGAATGTATTCGACGATGTTCAAGTATTTAAGCACATGAATTGGCACAAAGACACCTAGATATGTAGGGTAAATAACGGCAAGTTTGGTGTTATCAACGGACAAACTGGTTTTCACAACCATAAAAAAAAATTAATGTTTTTTTACATGAAATTTAGAGGAGAAATGGAAGTTTATTTGTTACCATTCAAAAAATACATTTTCTAGTCCTTAACTTTATATATAAATCAAGTCACATCTCCTTCGTTCTAACTCGAAAGTAAAAGAAATTGCATTGAAATAACATATTAATTAAGATCTACATAATAATGCTCATTTTGATATATTTTGATAAAAATAGGTCTTCATAACATTTGTTTGTTGTATTTTTATCACTATAATATCAATATGATATGATAGTAATATGATGATATATCTCCTTCGTTATTAATAATGATTTAAACGATGAAATCCATTTTGTTATGTTTTGAACAAAAGAATAATTATTCATTCAAAAACGGGGTCGTTGTCATATTATCACAAACGTATCATGATCTTACCACTATGGTAAGACAATAACACTACCATAACATTGTTATATCATGATATTATCACTATTATCATATTGATAATATCACGATATGATAGTGGCAGGGATGTAGCTAGGATTTCATCCAAGATGGTCCATTTAATAAAAATACAAATGATAAATCACTACAAGAAAATTCACTTTCTACGACGGAGAAAAATCATCGCAGAAAGCCTAAAATCCGTCGCAGAAGATAAAAACCTTTCGTCGCCTATTCAGCGTCGCAGAAAGTTCGGCGACAAAAATAACCTGGTTCGTCGCTGAAAAATCAAATTCGTCGCAGAAGTTTAAAGATTTAGCGACGACCATGTCGTCGCAGAATGGGTTCGTCGCAGAAGTTTAAAGATTTAGCGACGACCATGTCGTCGCAGAATACCCATTCTGCGACGAAAATTGCTCCGTTGCAGAAAGGAAGGTTATTTGGCGACGAATAATTCATCGCAGAAATATTAATTTAGTAACGGAATCTATCGTCGTAGAAAGTTACATGATTTCGTCGCAGAAATATTAGTCGAGTTATTCACAATTTATTTTCTGGTTAATTTCAAAATAGGTCACAATTTTTTTTTTGTCTATTTCAGTATAAGTCACAATTTTTTCCGAGGATCGTTTTCTGTTTCCTTCTTTTGACAAACCAAAAATCAACACCTCATCAATCCTAAAAATCAAGATTCACCCAAATTAAGTGCACAATGAACTACTTATCCAAAATCCAGATTGGCTAAGTCAGATTTCTTAAACAATTTTAAAAAACAGAACAAATCCCATTCGGAAGAGCAGATCTGGTCGTCGGAAGAGCAGATCTGGTTTCTCTCATTCGCAATTCCTGTTTGAAGAGCAGATCTGGTCGTTCTTGCCTGACCAGACCCGATTCATCCCGCGTAGAGGCCAAAAACTACGCCACCTGTCGATCTCCTTTCATCATCGTCGACACCGGAAGCCACCAGAAACCCCTTTCCTTCTCCCCTCGTTCGAAACCAAAACCCACCCTCGATCTTCGATTTTTTGATCGAGAGGAGACGATTTACCGCGGCCAAAGGCTAAAACCGAAGCCCACCGTCGATCTTCCTTCAACGCAGTCGAACTCCGAGTCCACCGGCGATACCCTTTTCTCTCAGATGGCTTTTCTCATCGAGAGGAGCATATTTGTCGCCGACGGGTTTAAGACTTTTGTTGTCTACATGGGAGAGAAGACGAGAGAGGAAGAAGGGGAAAAGTAAAGAATCGGAAGAATCGAAGGGGAGAAAAACACCCCTGTTTTTGACGAAAAACGAGGACAAGGACCCTCTATTGGGTCGAGCAATCTAGCTCGATTCGACCCAATTCAGCGCTACAGAAACATCAAGGGAGATCCTAGGAATGTGTCGAAGCAATCAATTCATCTCGAAGAAGCATCAATCGAAAACGCCCAAATTGAAAATTTTTGGCCGAAAGTTTGAAGAAGAAAAGAAAGCTTCGATTGGAGATATGGGGAGTGATTCGAACCCATTTGAAGTCGTGGACGAGCTTTTGGAGGTCCAAGGAAGGTATAAGAGTCGTCAATTGGACGAGAAGATGGCGAAATTAAAAACGCCCAATTCGAGTTTTGGCTCGCCGGAAACTGGGTTTCCTTCGCCGGAATCTGGGTTTTGGTTGCCGGATTCTGGAAATTTCGAATTTCCCAACGGCGGGAGAATCTTCAATCCAAAATTGCAACGATTGGAGCTGATTCAAAGGTCGGGAATGGTTTTTTTCGTGTCCTGGGATCCTGGCAAGTCGATCGTGTGCAATGAATTAGATCGTGGTAGCCGAGAAGCGAAATCCCCTAATGTGGAGCACTCGCGGAGTTCTTGCCGGCGCCGGAAACTGGAATTTTGGGAGGACGAGTTCTGGGTTCGATTTTGCAAAATTTTTGCGTGGGGAAGGTCCATTGGAGACCCACGAATGTGATGAGGCTCAAATCGTGGCAAACATCAGGAACATCGCGAGTTGACGAAGCTTTAATGTTTGACTTGCCGTGTTCAGAGTATCACTTTTGTGACCCGATTTGGGAGGCTTTCATTGACGATTTTGGTTGCGGGTCCAGACAAGCTTTGAGGACAAAGATTTTTGAAGAGGGGGAGCATGATATGATCCCAATTGTATCAATCCACAATTCAAAATTGCTTGCCAAAGAAGTCATCTCAACTCACTTGAAGAATTCTGATTTTTGGCCAAGTGTTGAAACAGTTTCAGGTAGCCTACTTTGGACGCTTGTATCTCACAAATGGCTCAATCAAAATGGGCGATCAAGAGCTTGTTTTGAAGATAATGTTATTATGTTTACATTGGTATGTTTTGGAGCTCAAGGAGATGTCTGGAATGTCACTTTCAAAGCCCATCAAATGGCTACCTCAAAACAGGAAAACTGCCTGAATTTGGCTAAGGCAGAAAACTGTTTTGAGATACCAACTTTGAAGGCCTATATCTGGAGTTTGGAGCATGATATCAAGCTGATTCAAGTTGGAGGTGAAACAAGAAGTTTTATTCTACAAAGGCAAGGAATTGGTTGAATTCGAATCAACCTAGAAGACCATTTTCTAAGGGCTCAAAGATGCTATGAAGCCTGTTTTCCTAGGCAGACTTGCTTGCGTTTTAAGTCCGTTTCTTGGCCAGCAAGTTACCTTGTTTTGAACGAATTATTTAGCCTTTTTCTGTTCTAATTAGTTTCCTAGTTCTATTAGGTTTATATTAGGTTTTTATTGTCTTTAAATAGCTTTCAATTTCACGTTGTAAATCATCCAAGTTTTAGTTGAATAAAAATTGCTCCTTTGTGAGAATTGTGTTCTTTGAGAGTTCTCAAGAATCAAACCCTTGAGTTAGTCGTGTGAGGAATTCCATTGCTAATTCGAGAACCCTTGTGAAGCTTTTCTGTGAGGATTCCAGATTCGTTTTACAAGTTTCTTATCAATCAAGTAATCACCTTGATTGTGGCGAAATTCTACCTATCCGTTTTATCTTTCGTAGAAGAGTTCTGAGCTGCGTATTCTGATCAAACAAAGCACCCCCCCTGGTGTTTTATCACTTTCTTAATACGAAAAACCAAAATCAATTGAATGCGATCAGTTTTTTTTTTAACTTAGTTATGTGCATAGGTACTCATACACTAAATATTCTTAATTCGCAAAATGACTCAAACAATCTGCGACGGAAGACAATCGTCGCAAAAAGTCTCGAACATTCTGCGACGAAAGATAAGTGTCGCAGAAAAGCTCAAATTATTCTGCGACGAAATGCATTTCGTCGCAGAAGTTTTCACATATTCCGCGACGCCAAATATTCGTCGCAAAAAGTCCCAAACATCTGCGACGACAGACAACCGTTGTAGAAAGCCCCCAAAACCTTTTGCAACGAAATAGTTCGTCGTGAAAAACAAATGATCGTCTCAAAATCCTATACCCCACCTACAGCAGAATATTAACACAATCCGCGACGAAAGTACAAAATTCGTTGCAGAATTTTAGTAGTCGAAACTTTCAAGAATATCAATTTGTACTTAACAGATGATATAGTCTAGATTCAAACACAAACCTCTCAATAAATCATTCTCAATTAGATGCATGCTAATTTTCATTTCAATTAAATATTATACCTAATGTTTGCCTACTTTTCTCTCGAGTTAGAATGATTCCTGAGACCCAACCCAATACACTCTCCCTCCAGACCTCCACCCCTGGATATATAGTGATATGATGACATTAATTTTTTCTTTAAGATAAATCTTCATACTATCTTACCATTGTCATATCAACATCATACCACTATGGTAAGATTTCATAAAGAACCATCTTACTAATTTCATACCATGATCTTCTCATTGTGGTAAGCCTAACGACACCATCATACAATTGTCATATAATGATACTAACATAGCGATAATATCGTGATATGACAGTGGTAAGATGATGTGAAGATTTTTCTTCAACAATGTAAAGGAATATCATCTTGTAGTGCACAAAAAAATCTAATATTACTAGGCAAAAATTTTTGAAATCCGTTGTAATACGAATGAGTCATGGTTCGTTAATTTTCCAAAAATATTTGAAAAGTGTTTTAACAACAAGAATGGGAATTCATGACAGCCCCAAAAATTCGGGCAATTCGCAAAATATCTTGTCATCTCACACCTAAATCTATTATTTCTCTCTTTACCCCTTTATGATCATGACATGGTCAATTACATCTCTTTCCTAAATTAAAATATGATTTTGTATTATGTCAAATATATTGAGTTTTGTACGAGAATATATTCTTTATTTTTTAATATAATAATAACGATAATAACATCCCGATAATATTATACACATCCAACCAAACCTCTACACTCAACTACATGCAATCGAGAGTAGGGATGACAATTACCCATCCATGGGTAATTATATCCAAACCCAAGTAGACTCATTGATAATGAGTTGGGTATGGGTGATGTGTATATGGATTTTGGGATTTGTAGATGGATTTGGGTAAAGTATGGATATTGATTTCATAATCTAAATGGGTATGGGTTGGATATTGATATCCATTTACTTGAGAGTGTTTTAACTACATATACAAAAATTGGACCTATTTGTAAAACTTGAAAAGTTCAGGTACCAAAATGTAAGATAAAAAAATTAGGTGCTAAAATATAATTTTTCATCGATATTTTGAGAACTTATATGCAAAAAAAAAAATTAAATGTAGGAACTAAATATGTATATCTATTAAGTTTAGGTACGAAACTATAATTTTCATTTGGGCATGGGTACAAACCCAAATTCATTTGTTAAAAACCCAACCCAACCCAAGTAAATTAGTATGAGTACAAACCCATCAAACTGTACTCATAATCCATCTATTTGGATTTCATATCCAACCCAATTAGGTTGGATAGTAAAATACTCATGGGTATCTCCAAATCTAAGGGATAAGTATTAATGACTTTTTTTATTTTTCCTAGTTTTGTTAATCAACTTTTATCTTCTTCGTTCTAAGTTGGATTTAATTATTTTTTGCACCAATCGAACAAGTTAGTTGGGATCTACAAAATGAGAGACCTTTTCAATATATTTCGAGAGAAAAAATTCATAACACTCGTTTCCATCTTGGTACCACCTGGTAGGCTGGTACCACTTTCGTTCCTAACTCGAATTTTTTAAAATTTTTGTGCAGAAGCAACGACTTCTTCATGATCCATTGGATCTACAAATTTTGAGAATAAAATACAGGACCAAAACGTACCACATCATACCACCCTGGTATGGGAGTGGTAACTGATGGTAAACAAGGATGAATGTCGTAAATGACAGTTCATATGTTCCTACTATAATGTATACAACCATCCTACAGTATTATTGTATGTTCATAGCACCATGGTACAATTTTGTACCATGTTGTATGATCTTATTGTATGTTCACCGGTCGGACCGACCGGTCCGGTCAAACTATTTAGCCGCCACGACAGGAACACCCCATTTACAAGCAAACCGACCGGTTCAACCGCCAAACCGTTCGAACCGCTTCATCGGTTTTACCGGTCAGAATCTTGGTGACAAAAATATCCAGCCAGGTGGAGAGACCTGGGATTCAAACCCTGCAGCTCTTGGTGCAAATTCAAACGTTTATCCAGTTGCGCTACTACAAACTTGTGTAATAGAAGCTACAAGTCTCATTATTATACACTTTAGCAGTGTTTAGTTTTGAAACTAATCATTAAATAATGTTCATAACTATTAAAAATCACTCGTATTATACTTAAATAATTTATATTTCTGTACAATAATATTCGTTACTTGTTATATATAATTTTTTTGTTTGAATATATTAGAATAAATATATAATTATAATAACATTAATGGTTTCTATTTATAATAATTCTATTTCTTAGACACCCGTTCGATAACAGATTTATAACGGCTTGATAGCGGTTAAACCAATAAAGTGCGAGCCGCTTATAATACCGGTTCATATGAAGGTTTGGTTCTGACAACACTGCTTAAAACGAAAGTGATATAGCTCGTTAAAATTTATAGAGAAAAAGGTTAGAGACCTCCTATAAAAAATTATGTGACAGGTTATTATAATTATGAACCATAAAATTATTGATGAGAACTGCTCCGACCCAAACACAACCCTAGCCCACAGAAAAGAGCAAAAGGATGGCAAGAAGTCGTCAATACATGCATAGGTAGGAACTAAGAAGTCAAAGTTGGTTAATCATCGGCCTATGGAAGAGTTGGGATTTGTAGTTGGGTTGGCTCATTATTAATTAATTAATTAAAATGTCTCCACCTTCAAATTCCCATTCAATGTACTCTTTTGTTTCGACCTGAACTTCTGTTGTTCCTTTTCATGGCACCGATTTGCACTTTTTAAGACTTTCCCATTTACAAAAACATTTTGAAGAGTTCAAGGCAAGGGACTTAAGTGACTCATCGGTATTTTTCACACCTGGAAAATCAAACATTGTCGTTTCTCCAGGGAGATCCAAATAGGGCAAAAAACAAGTTATAAATGACAAAAAAGAAAGAGAGTCGTTGATTAAAAAATTTGCATTAATTATGTGATTCTCGATTGACTGCAAAATATTTTGCATGGCGGCAGACAGGCACAGAACACATATATTCATACGTACCTTCCGTTCCACGTTATTTAGTTATTTTCGATGAACGTCCACTGCATACCCCACTTCCTACCCACCATCACCGTAATTATAAACATAAGTAAGTTTTCGCGAAAATAAATTCAATAACTAGTCAATAAAGTTATAATACCACATTAATATGAGAACGAAAGTATAAGAATCTTATAGAAGTTTAATTAATTAATTAATTAAAACTTGTATTTATTAATTAGTTAATTAATGTTTGAATATTGTTAAAAGAAATATCATTTCGGCAAGGTAGCATCCTTTTTCTGTGAAAGGATGTGCAATTATAGTAAAGGGAACTCCTTTATTCTGTGAAATGATGTGTCCTTTCCGGAAATGTAACCTTTCCGGAAATGTAACTATCTTTTCTTTTTTGTGAAAGAATGTGTCATTCAGAAGGTAACTTTCTGTTTTAATAGGTATAAATAAATGATTGACATAACTCTTTTCATACGAGAGAATCATTCTTCTTCCCGTTTTCCTTCTCTATTTTACAAACACATAAGTCTGTAAGAGTGTTGCTTCCAGACTTTGAATTGAAGGGACTCCTGAGGGTGGTTTGAATCCTACCAGCAATTTGTAGTGGAGACAAATAACTCTCCAAGGAGAGTGAATCATTCACACCTTCAATATGTTCTTTCATCCTAATTCTCTGAAATTCTGAGAGTGTTATTCGTTGATGAAACCAATTTTACCTGCTGGCAAGAGAAGATGAGGTTTCTGTTGAGTGTTGACAGCTTTGACGATCGTGTATATGTTGGATTCTGATTTGGAGCTGCTTCCCTCAACCCAAAGATAATGACTCTAATGAACTAAAGGCAAAACGCAAGATGAGAATGAGAGCTATGTTCACTGTCATAGGATGACCTTCTTGCTTAAATTTTATTTTGAATTGTTGGACATCTGATGTCCTTATTACTTACATTTGCAGCAAGAGAGCCATGTTCAAGGACTACATTGAGCCTATGGATGGACACGAAGTTCTGTTGGGTGACCATCGAACCATGAAGGTCTTTGGCACAGAATCCGTGGAGCTTTTCTATACATGGGCATAATAGTGCTACCCTATTGGTGGTTGTGGTTTAGAGAAGATACAAGTAAATGTGTGGCATCTCTGGTTCTAGCTTTGGATCATGACTCCATGGCTTAACCTCGTCACTGATTTGCTATGAATTTTGAGTTGATTACACTAAATAAAGGTTAAAAAAAAAAGATATCTTTATGTATGCATTACTTGTTTGGAGCTGGTATTATCAGCTCTCGTTGACTAAGTGAGAGATTGTTAATTTAGTCAATAGAGTTGTAATACCACATTAATGGGAGAAGGAAAGTATGAGAATGGTAATTAATTTGTGCATTAATTAATTATTTAATGTTTGAATATTGTGAAAAGAAGTGTCCTTCCAGAAATGTAACTTCCTTTGTTGGGAGGTGATCGGTTAGTTTTTTTTTTTTTTTGGTAAAAGGTGATCGGTTAGCTTACTAACCCCTCTGTGGGGTTGGAAAAATGACACCCCCTATTAATTATAGTTCATTATGGTATTAAAGTCGTATTCCATTTAATAATCTTTAGGAATTAAAAACTCATATGAATTACATTCCTTTTTTTGAACTATCATTGCACCGATACAATTATCATTGCACATGTACACTAAACTCATATTAATTACATTCCTTTTTTTGAACTACCATTGCACTGATACAACTATCATTGCACCTTTACACTGATACCATTGCACTAGTACAACTACCATTGCACTGAAAAATAAAAGTAATTAATATGGGTTTTTAATTCAGACAGATTATTAAATGCAACACAAATCAATTACCTTAAAAGCCTATAATTAATAGGGGGTGTCATTTTTCCAACCCCTTTAGGGGTAGTCATGCTATCTCACCCCTCATTTGTTCTTGAAAGGATGTGTCCTTTCGGAAAAGGTGACTCCTTTTTTCTGTGAAAGGATGAGGCTTTTCGAGAAAGGTAACTACATTTTTCTGTCAAATCTTTTGCATATAATCAATAGCCATTCTTTCAAATCACATCTTTGAAAAGGTTTGAGTTATAATATGCATGAGAGGAAGGTAGTGCACCAATTGTCCACTTCATTTTCAGTTTAACATATATATAACTATGCATATTTGGATGATCTTCCTTCTGAAGGTATTAAGCTCCCTATTTGGTGATATATTTGTCAACCTACGGAATAGAGATATAAGCCTCCTCCGTTGTCGATCTTGTGATCCACCGTTGAGGTAATGAAAAATTCACAATTATATAATATGATAAACTGATGAAAATGTTTATGACCTTGAATTTGATGATATACATGGCCCTCAGGTAGATGTGCGCCTCAACGAAGGAGAAACCTTTGCGGCAGCTGGTGGTGGGACAATGACAGCTGGCAGCTTGAGCGCTGCTGGAAATTCAGCAGCATATGCAGTGGATAAGCCCATTTTTCAGCAAAGCATTCCCGTCTCTGACTTGGAATGCCATCACCGCTACGAATGCGGACATATACAGAAGCATTGCAAGCGCCGCAACTATTGTGTTTATTGCAAACGCAATGGGCACGGTTCTAATTGAGTGTCAGCATAGTAAAATGAATGAAGCTTGTGTCGCTTGGATTGTACCGTCGTTTAGTCCCTCAACTAGAACAAGTCGCCCAACATATGCAGCTGCTCCAGCAGAGACTTCGGGTGGGAATTAGCTGTCGTCCACGCCGATTGAGCAGATGGTCAATGCTGCTCTTCAAAAGTCCATGTCTTCAGTTTTGAGTGTCGCTTTTACGATCATGCATGGAACACGTACTTCCGCTCCTTGGCTCTTAGACATAGGGTGTTATAATCACATTACTCGCCATGCTAGTGAACTAAAAATGTTTTACCTATTAAGAATATGCACCTCACTGTATGTGATGTGAATCTTCTTCAAGTAAAGGGAATTGGAATTGTTGACAGTGGTAAATTAAAGTTACAATAAACTATGCATGTTCCTAAACTTGTTCCCAACTTAGTGTCAGTAGGACAACTTACTAAGCAGGGGTATTCTATTATGTTTGCTCCTTCTGTATGTGTTATACAGGATTTGAAGATGGGGAGGCAGATGGGAAGAGGATTAAACGAGGGAGGATTTTTCATTTGGAGGAGCTACATGATCGTTCTCAACCTGTTTCGTCATTGTCCATCGCCAGTAGTCATTTGGATATGAATGTCAATAGTCTAGTTAATCTGTCAGTTTTTTTAGTCTTCCTTATACTATTTGGGATCAAATGGTTCTTGACATGGTATGTGAAATTTATTTTTTCAGAGTAAAGATTGTTTAAACATCAACTCAAGATGACTAGAACGAGGATGCCCTTAGCTCACCCAATTCTCCTTATTCATCCATACGCCCCTGCGCTAAACCACTAAAACACGGATTTTCGGAAAGCTATTACAAATTTGCAAATTAATTGTTAACGGAGCGCGAATTTTGAAGCAAAAAATGCGAAATTTCGTCCGACTTTATCCTGTTCAAGGGACGGTCAAGAAAGAGATGGAAGAGAAGTTGTGATTGCGCAAAGCAATTGGCAGAGAAAGGCTTTCAAGCCATGTAAGGCCATAAATTTCTTATGCGTCGAGAGATCTACTCAAAAGGAAGGATCAATGGGAATGGGGAGGTCATCACACGGTAGCGCTCACGCGTCAGAATTTGATGAGTTGATTGATTGCATGGTAGAAACATGGATAGACACTATCATATCTCTTGTTGCATCTCTCTAGCTTTCTCTGATAGATTGATGGGAAGATAACGGCTGAAATGTGTTTATGTGTTAAAAGTTGTAATTAGAAAATCGAAAGAAGACAGGGAGAGAATAAGTGAACTCATATGTTCGTTGTTCTAGGGATTTGGGTACAGAGGAAGAGGAAAGAAGTGAAATGGAAGAAGAAGACAACAAAAAGGAAAGGAAGGGAAGTGAAATTCTCTATTTGATTCGTCCACTTCTGACTTCCTTAGACAACAATGGGCTCAAGTGGAAGGAAGGCCCACTATAAAAGAAGGCTTATGAAATGAAGAATTAGACTTTAATCTTTTCTGCCCACTGATGACTCGATATTTGTACATGTTTTCCCCTTTGTTTCTTGATCGTTTGAGCTTTAATTATCGCGTCTTTGGCCTATTTTACGCTAGGTTGTGTTCCTTTGTCACATTTCAGGTCCTAGCACATAAAGTGAAGCATAGGCGCAAGTTTCAAGTCAATCAGAGATCAATTGGCGATTAGGGAGAAGAAACTCGGGCATGACCTGAAGAAGAATGGATTTCTACATCAATTTATGGAAAAAGAATCATACAAGCTTGTCATGAAAAGAAAGAGGACGAGACTACGAGCGTTTGGGATCAAACGGCGACTGATTCAGAGTCCGGACGAGGGAGAAACGAAGCATTGAATATAGGGGAACAGGTTCGGCAGTAAAAACACGGGCGCGCCTAAATCAAAACACGGCCGTGCCCATATTTAGGCACGACCGTGTTTTGGCCGATGCGCGCGGGTGTGCTTTTAACACGGGGCAAAGCACGGGCGGGCAAAACCAAAGCACGGCCGTGCCCTCGACCGTGTTTTGCCCAGAATCGGGTTTTTTTAACCCAAATTCGAGCCAAAGGAGAGGGAGAGCTGGGTTTTGGATCCCAAACACCCAAGGGACGAACCAAAGAGAGAAAGGGCGATCTGAGGGCATTCTAAGAGTGTAATTGGAGGATTTCTTTGCCTTGGAAGCTCAAGGAACAAGCCCGAACTTGAAGACTGATCATCTGAAGATTCTTACTGCAGTCTCTCTCTTCTCTATGGAGTAACTTTCCTTCACTTAGGTTTTGAGGAACCCTAGCTATGTTTGTTTGATTGGATGATTGTATGAGTATTCTGACTTGATAATCTTGAGTTCATATTCAATCTATGCATGTTTTCATGATTCAATTCTGCTTTAGTCGAGATTATTGATTCTGCTGTGATCCTATGAGAGGGAATACCTGATTAGGTCAATAGAGCACCATAGATTGATAGTAGTGGATCGATTGCTTTAGTCGAGGGTTGATTCACTGCTTTGTATCGATTGAGAGCCTCTTTCGATAGAGGGAGTCTAGTTCAGAATGCCTTGATCAGTTGTTCTAGAGAAGGATACGTCCCTCTAGGCAATTGACTCAAGAGGGCCTTGTTCCTTTAGTCGAGACTCAAGGCCTAGTCAAGGATTCTCCGCATTGTGAATGAAAGTGAAACAAGTTAGAAATCATCAATCGTTAGTCTGGCTAGTGGCTAGGGGGAATCATACCTAAGTGAGTTCCCAGCCTGTAATTAGATTAACTTTAACTATAGTTTGCTAGAGTAGTTTTAGTTCTTTCATCTTAATCTGGTTTGCTAAATAATAAACTGAAGCTGAGTAATAGTAACTCTAGAGACCCGTGGATTCGATATTTATCACTTGAGCCACTATACTGCAGTCCCTTCCCTTGGTTACACTTGGCATTGTTAGGTGTTGTGTCGTAGCGAGTCACCCACTTAATTTTGTTTGACAATAATATATTTATTTATATTTAGGAAAATAAAAATTAATTTTTATAACAAAGATATTTTATAGTCCTAATTTATCTCATATTTTGTTTAAATCATCAAATTATTAATTAAAAATAATATATTATTCATGCTCTGGTCACTCTCTCAATAATAAATTCTTGAAAAATGAACGCTCTCATGCTCCCGCTCTCGCTTTCGCTCCCGCTCCACTAACTGGTTACCTTAGGATTCCCCAAATGAGCATGCCAAAGATTCCAAATGGGGAGGGGCAATGCAAACCAAATTTGATGCCCTTATATGCCAACTGAACGTGGACACTTGTGGATCGTCCCTAACCTACGGTTTTTGTACTTGAATGTCGTTGGGTTTACACGATCAAGATGCTCCCTGATGGATCTGTACACCAATACAAAGCCATACTTGTGGCGTTGGGCTATACATAGTAGCACGAGGTGAACTATAACTAAACCGTAGCTCGTGTCGCTAAAATCTCCACCGTTCTCACTCTGTTAGCAGTAGCAACCTCTAAGAACTGGCCTTTGTTCAAGTTAGACTTCAAGAATGTCTTCCTCCATGGTGATATGGAGGAAGTGGTTTATATGGAGAGGGCACCAGGTTACACGTTATGCGCTTATAATCAGGTGACCCACTTGCGTGATCTAACTTTAAATTTATAAGTCTATGCACATTCTCTATTCAATCCTAACGAAGCCAAGCATAACCTAGCTAGGGTCGTAGTAAAGTGGCTAGGTCGTATTCCTAGGGAACCCTAATCTTATTGTTACTTTGCTCCGAACTACTATCTAATCAAATCGAAAGTTTGGGCGAAGAATCTAATCTAACCTAATCCTAAACAACCAACCAAGTGGTTGGGAGATCGCTAGAAATGAGTCGGTTGCCTAGGGTTGAATCCTCGTAGTTGTGGTTGTCATATAGGGTTAAGATAATGGGAGTGAGTGAACTCTTCGTGGTTCGTTGTGATTATCCAAGTATGCCTCCAAGTATGCCTCCCCTAAACCCATGCCCTTCAACTTGATCTAGGCTATCATATATGGGGTTTTAAGAATATAGCTCCTTTCAATGGGTACCACCCATCGTCCACACCAAGGTTTCATCTCGGGTTCCATCTAGGTAGGCATTCTTATGGCAGGGGTATTGTCGCCTCGTCCACCATAAGATCCTATTCATTCATCTAACCCTAATCTGCCGGATGGCGCATACCCGTCTAATCCTAAAACTCCATACCCAACATAGAAGCTCAAGTAGGCTAGTGGAGAAGATTAGGGCGACTTACCCAAGCACAACTAAAGCTGGAGAAGCATTAAAATCAACTAGATAAACACATTCATACAAAACAAAGACATACAAAACCTATAAACTAGAGGTTCATCTTCCCTAAACAACCATTAGAGATTCAAACCATAGAGAGAGAAAGAAAACACAAACTAGAAGAGAGGGAGAGATGGAATCAATCTTCTTCTCCTTGATTTCACCTTCTTCTTGCTCCTTGGGTGGATGGGATCTTCAATGAAGCTCTCCCAAGGTGTTTCCTTCTCTAAAACAGTCCAAAATCCTAACTTTCTCACTCTAGAGCGGCTCTCTTTTGTTAAGTGCTGAAAAAGGGAGTATTTATAGGTAACTGGTAGTGGTCAAGGCCAGGTCTCAAGGTCACTGTCATAACCTAGCTGTGACCAGTCTGGAACATCTACAAATCGCAAGAAACGACGCATTTATTCACATCTTCAAGTTCCGAGATCGCGGCCTCCTTCATGAGATCACGACTACGATCATTTTCGCGGTCGAAAAGCACCAAGACCGCCACTCAGGTGTCAAAACTTTCTGCCCTTAACGGTTGCCTTATGAATTTCTAAGGCACTGTTCAAGACCCGATCTTCAAGGCGAACATGGTCACGGCCGTGACGAGGCCGTGACCTGTGCCTTTTTTCTCTTCTTGCTCCTATGCTTCCCATCATGTTCGGATGAACTCCGATCGATTCTCGATCAATCCGAGATGAAAATAAAACCTGGAATTTCATCAAAAACACTGGAAAAAGTATAAAATACAACAAAGTGAGGTCGATTCCCCTATGAAAACCTTCAAATCTAGAATACCTTTCCCAAAATGCATGTTTTGCAAATAGGAATGAAAATAGGCATGAATAACTTAACATGCAAAATCCTTAAGAATAAGGGTTAACCAACTCCTATTTTAGGTGTTATCATAAGGTCTATCTTTTGCATCAATCTCTCTATTGACTCAAACAGGCACCCCATGCGCGATTTGAGAAGTTTCGGTCTACCATCCTCCCTCTTGGTTTTCAGCAGAACCTCAATGATCAATCCTTATTTGTGAAGAAGTCAGCAGATGGTACTGTGATGCTTTTTCTCTATGTGGACGATATGGTGATTACAGGTGATGACACAGTGGGGATCAGCCAACTAAAAGGCATACTTCGGAACTCCTTTCAGCTTAAGGATTTCCGAGAGCTTTTTTACTTTCTTGGCTTGGAGGCTTCTCGCAACTCGAAGGGAATTCTGCGTAGTCAATGAAATTATATTGCATATTTTCTTAGGGAGCATAACTTTGAGTACTCTAGGCCGGTGTCTACCCCTATGGAGCTAAATCTGAAGCTCATTAAAGATTTTAGAAAAAAGTTGCCTGATGGATCATAGTATTGGAGCATAGTAGGCAGTCTCATCTATCTCTCTGCGCCTCATCCAGACATTTCTAATGCTGTAAAGCTTGTGAGCCAGTTAATGACTGGTCCATGTGTAGATCATTTGTCTACATTGCACCGTATTCTACTCTATTTGCAAGGAATATGTGATGTCAGATTATGGTTCCCTTGTGATAGTTCGACCTCCTTGAGTGCATATTCAGACTCGAATTTGCAGGGTGCGTTGATACCATGACGTTCTACTACGCGGCGGTGCATCCAGTTTTATGACGCTTTATATCTTGGTGATGTAAAAAGCAAGACAAGGTTTCAAAATCATATACTCATAACACCAGATTTACACATATTTTTCTCGCCATTTCTTAATCATTTGGCTTGGCATTTGACTGCTTTTTGGCCTATTTAATGCTAAGTAGTGCTTGTTGATGATGTTTCAAGTCCTAGTACGTGAATGGGGGCTTAGGAGCAAGTTTGGATGCAATTGGAGAGTAGAGGGGACTCGAAGGACAAAGCATCCAAATCCACGGTCTGAGAGTCCAAATACACAACTGTGGATCTTTAGTTTGAATCGTGGATTTTGATCATGGATATTCCACGGTCTGATGTCTATATTCCACGACCAAGGATTTATCTGGGCCGATCGTGGATTTCCTACAAGGGCCACTTAAGGACACACACCATTTTAAAAATTCCAAGGTCTGGAGGCCATTTCCACGACGGTGGATTCCGACCGTGGATTTCAGCATTGTGGCTTATAAGGCTGAAACTCGAGATTTTGGCAACACATCAGGTTTTGCATGTTCTGAAACAGCTAGAGAGAACCATAGAGAGAGTAAATGACGAAGAAAAACCTTGGAAAATGATTGGAGTGATATAAGTATATTGGAGTTCGATCTTTCACCCTCGGAGTGTCGATTTCTAGTCTAGAGTAGATTCTTATCCCTCAAATGATGATTTCTTCTTCAAGTCTTGTGTTTTTTCTTCTCCCCATGGAGTAAGAGATAGACCTAGGACCAGGGTTGACAAATAGAACCTGAGCCATTATACTACATTACTAGACTGCGATTACACTTGGTCTTAGTTTATTTGTATTGGTTTTAGCGAGTCATCTACAAAGGCAGAATAACGAGCGATGGATTATGTGGTTTCTGAGATGGTCTGGTTGTGCCGTCTGTTGGGCGATATGGGTGTGGTTTGTTCCGTTCCGATGGACTTCTTTGTGGATAACACCAGTGCGATACAGATTGATGTGAATCTTATTCTTCATGATCGCACTAGACACATCGAGATTGTAGTGAACTATGTCCAAGGCATGGTTCAAGATGGTATAGTGGTTGTTCATTACATTCGGTCCGAGGATCCAGTTGCAGACTTGCTTACTAAATCATTTTCTATGAGCCGACATTGGTATCTTACTAGCAAATTGATGCTCAGAGATTCGCATCAATTTGGGGGAGGTTGTTACCGTATCCGTACTCTATCTTGTATTAGAAGTTTGTATATATGTACTATAATTGATCCATTTGTCAGTGAACCCATTTAATGTGTGATGCAGCCCATGCACGTAGGAGTGAGGGAGAGTCTAACCGTAGTTGGGTGGAGATATATATTCCATGTATGCGAATGATAAATTAACGAACAATGAATGCATGGTGAATTCGGCGGCTTGAAGAGGACAACTCTTACGTGGATTAGTCCTAGAATTTCAGTGATACCAAGTTAAATTTGTGTGTCTTGCGTTTATTGTTATTTCCGAATTGTTATCAGAACCTGGTCAAAACAGGGATGAACACAAAATACAAATTGATTTGTCGATTGATTCGTCTAGTGTTGACGTTGTAAACCTTCAATTTACATGAAACCCTAAGATCGATAGAACAACATGATAATCACATAAAATAGAAAAGAGATTAGAAGAATACCTCCTTCCATGGTGATTGAGAGAGAGCTTATGAAGAAGTAGCAATGTTGAATTTTGGGATTCTCTCTCCTAGCCTATAAGTCACTTGATATATGTGTTTCTTACGATATGCTATTGTGATGGTCCAAAGCATAAAATTTATAGGTGGAGAGAGGACCAAAATTCCTATTAAGTTTTATCTTTACACTTCATCTCAACCATCCATCATGGAAGAGTTACAATAGGAACATAACTCTTTGGAGTTATTAATCTTTGATAACTCCTTATTCTTATAACCAATTGAATAAAATGTAACACTCCTATTCCTTTCATAACTCATTGGTTTCATAATAGATCATATTAAGGATGAGATAACTCTCTTGCACTAAAAGTTATCTTACAGACGTTGCTCATTTCAATAATTAGTTTCAAGAGAACCTTTTCAGCAATAAAACATGTGAAAACATATTTGCAAAACAAAAAGAGCGGTGAATTTATCGTTGATTGCTTAACTATTTTCTTTGTGAGAGAGTGTGCTATTGGTATGGATGAAGACTCAATTATGAATGAATTTGCTAAATTAAAATACCATCGCGTACAATTGAAATTGTAATGAAAACAATAGTTATTATATATTTGTGTTTACGGTATTTAATTTTCAATTTAAATGTGACACAATAGTACTCTACTATGTTTTAGGAGCACTTCTACTATGCTATATAGTATTGGTGCTTTAATGTACAACTTAAAGTTGTACCATAACATTAAATGTATAAGTTTAGGTTGTACCATAAAGCAATTTGTACCATTATGTTATGGTACAACTTTACAACTTGAAGTTGTACCATCACATAAACGTACAAGTTCAAATTGTACCATAAAAGAATTTGTACAAAAAGTATAGGTACAATCTGAAGTTGTACCATAACGTAAATGTACAATTTTAAGTTGTACCATAAAGGCAAAATCTTATAGCATCAATACTATATAGCATTGTAAAATTTCTCATGTTTTAGATCCGTCGCTGGAATCTTGAGTATAGATTTCACGATAATGCATGAATTTATATCATCATATCATACTAATGTTACCCAGTAAAATTAAACTCTTGATGAATAAAGACTACATTTAATTTTCTGTTTATATGAAAACTATGCACTCATTTCTTTATTAGTGCACCTAGAAGTCACCTGTATATATGCCACATATATCTTATACATCAATTTAAGCCGTTATACTCGAATAAAAGTCGGTGTTATTTTGTTTTTGGTTGGTTTGTTGACAATTAATTAGCGGGTGGTTCATTCGAGTTCATTATGGGAACAGCTGCAACTGCATGCCACATGGTGAAGCATATTGTATATATTAAACTATTGTGGGTGTTAACATTGGGGTTGGGGTGATGAACAAAAAGAATTTGCAAGTTCAAAACATATGGAGAAGCGAATGTCTGGTGGAGGAAGCTAAAGTCGCTCTTTATCCCATGCATGCATTGACTACCTCTAACCCTCTCTCTTTGATTAACTCCTCTCCCTCTCCCACTATTAACGTTTCACCATTTTCAATGATCTCTGGCCCTTGGAGCCGGCACCGACTCGTCCTAGTAAATAAATAAATACCCTTCATTTTGAGATCTCAGTATAGTTCTCTTCAACTACTACACTACTTCCTCTCTTTCCTTGGCTTCTGTCATTTATTTACCTCTGCGAAAAGCTGGACGTACCACAACAAGTTTTCATCAGCAGATTAAGATTAACAATGGGTGTGATCGTGATGTTGAGGAACCTGTTCTTCACCGCTTTGCTGATCATCGCCAATATTGCTCCTATGGTTGTGTCTTCTCCTGATGGTCTCCCTGCTGTCGCCACTACTCATGTTGCTACCCACTTGGGAGAGGTATGGTAATCATTCAGTCAATCACTCCAGAGTAGTCATTAATTAGAGTTATAGAGATCAATTCAATTTTACATGTTTCTTTGAACCGTACGTAGGGAGCAACTCGGGATGGTAGTGTAAAGAGAAATGCTGTGAAGGAGGCCTCAACAACAGCAAGCATTAATACTGACGAGGGACAGCAGTATGAGCATAAGATGGAGAAGAAGATATTGGGAAGGAAAGCAGCAGGAGGTGGCAGATTTGGTGCAGCAGCTGCTTCGGAATTTGCTTCTACTACTGCATCATCCACTGCTGGCTTTGTTGCTTTCACTTCTGATTATCACTCTCCAAGGCATCACCCACCGAAAAACAACTAACTACCTAATTAATTACTTAGCACCTCCATTTTTGCTTACCTTATTACCTAGCTACCTCCATAGCTAGGTTTATTTCGTACGTGTCAGTTATAACTATATATCAGCATATAGATAATGTTATGAATGTCGATGATCGAACAGGCCTTTCTTTCGGTTTTTGCTTCTGTAGATCACTCTCTCTCTCTCCTGCTTATGTACTCTGCTCTTTGAGGATATAGTTTTCCCATGTCAGTGGTAAAAGTAAAATAGAGTAACCTGGTTTGCAAACTTCTCTTCTTTCATTTCTTTCTCAGCAATATATTATAAACGAGGCTCCAGTTTTCACCTATCTCAGACTCAATTTTTAAGAAAATGTGTTGAGGTCGAGTTTGCTTCGCTTATTAAAACATTGGCTCTAGCTCGTCTCAATTAATGAGCTCACGAGTTCTATTTCGAGTTTGCTTCATCAATCAACTCACGAGCTAAATTATTTCTCTAAATGCTTCAGCCCCTAAACTCTAAAATAATCTATATACATGTAATGGATGCCATTATTCCATCACTAATTATTTTCATGTTCATATCATATTTAGGTCAGAAATTTTGAATAGTTCATATAATATTAATTTATATTTAAATAATCTATAATAAATAATTTGTCTTCCGACTTATAAATGAGACATATTTGGTTATATATTCAAAGTCTTAAACTATCATACGAATTATATTTGGTTATATATTCACAATCTAAATGTACGAATTATAAGCAAAGCAACTCGTAAGTTATAGTTCGATTCGTTATTATATCTCTAGTCAAGTCGGCTCTGTAGTGTTGGCCACATGTCGGACAACGTACGAGTTGAACTCTACAAGCCACCAAATCAAACCGGTCGATCACGAGCGTTGCGAAGTAGATCCACCAACCCCACGCACCACTTCGTCTCTCCAGGGCTAGGCGCTCGCTCGCACTCGCTCAGTGAGTTTACAAGTCGAGTTGTCGTCCACGTAGAAGATCTGCTTCTGCTCGCCGAGCTCAGGTTACTGTAGCCGACGAAGGTAACTGCGCTAGTATCTGGCTGCTGAAGTAAGTTTCACTTCTTCCATGTTTGGTTCCCCTTTTATTTCCATTTTAGCTTCCCTTGTTTCTCCGATCTGATTGAAATTGACCTAAATTGAGTTTGTTCCAGACTGATTGAAATTCCCTTCGAACCCTAATTAATTTTGGTCTTGAATGTTCTAAGGTTCTTGAGTTGGCTGGGAATGTTGTCCATGACAACAAGAAGAACAGGATTATCCCTCGCTATGTGTTGCTGGCCATCTGGAACGATGAGGAGCTCGGAAAGTTGCTTGTCGGAGTGACCATTGCCCACGATGGTGTTCTCCCCAACATCAATCCAGTGTTGTTGCCGAAGGGCAAAGATCTATAAACAGAATATGGATTTTGTGATTGTAGAAAATCCAACATGATTCTTATTAATGATTTGTGAAACTAATATACAGGTTGTAGAGGAAAAGTAGACACACGTAGCAACTGAAAGCTAGCCACTTCCCACAAAGTCAGAAAATTAGTGGGAAGAATAAGAAAATAAAATGAAAATCATTTATATCTAATATGCCCCCGCAAGACGGAGGAGGTATCAATGACTCCGATCTTGGCTCGAAGCAAAAGAAAGCGAGTGGCATATAGAGGCTTGGTGAGAGCACCAACGAGCTGGTGTGTCGTGGGAATGTATGAGATATGAAGACAACCAGCTTGGACGAGTTGGCGAACAAAGTGATAATTAAGCGTTGTGAAAGACCGGGTTGGAGCTGAAGTAGGTAGCACCAAGGTTATCAGAGTAAAGAGTAGGGGCGACAGCTAGTGGGTGACGGAGCTCATGAAGAAGATTTTGCACCCATTCTAACTCTGCAGTGGCATTGGAAATGGCACGATACTCGGCCTCAGTACTGGAACGAGCGACTGTTCGTTGTTTTTGCGAACACTAGGAGATGAGGGTGGATCCGAGATAAACAAGATAGCCAGGGGTGGAGGAACGGTCATCGAGGTTACCCTCAGTCAGCATCCGCAAAACCAGACACAGAGAGAGCACTAAGTGATCGACGAATGGAGAGACCATAGGTGAAAGTACCATAGATATAGCAAAGTAGCCGCTTAACGCACTACCAATGATACGTTGTCGGAGCATGCATATACTAAGAGAGCTTGTTAACAGATTACGCAATGTCTGGACGTGTATATACAAGAGGAATCGAGTAGCATCTGTGGTTAGACTATCATCAGTGAGAGTGAGGGAAGTGGAAGCAACAAAAGGAATGTCAACAGACTTGGCATCGGTCATCAGAAAACGTTGGTGAACATCAGCCATGTTCTTATGTTGTGAGAGAATATACCCGGCGGTGGTGGGGATAATTTCAATGCCTAGAAAATAATTGACATCCCCGAGTGCCTTGAGGGAAAACCGTGTGGAGAGGGCCTCCTGAAAAGTGGAGAGGACGGCAGTATCATTCCCGGCGAACAGGAGATCATTGACGTTGACCAAAATAGAGGAGCGTACGCCCACGGGAATAAACGAAGAGAGAAGCATTAGAGTGCGTCTTGCTGAAGCTGAACTCAAGAAGAAAATCCGTCAAAGCAATATACCAGGCCCGAAGAGCTTGACAAATACCATAAATAGCTCGACGAAGACGACAAACATGAGTGGGCCAGTCAGGATCAACAAAGCCATGAGGCTGAGCCATATAAACTTCCTCGTGTAAGGGAGCCTACAAGAAAGCATTATTGACATCGAATTGAGTAATCGACCAATTGTGAGAGAGCCCGGAACGAATGTGTCATGAAAGTCAAGCCCGGAACGCTAATGAAACCCCTTGGCGACCAAACGCGTCTTGTAATGTTCTATAGCACCATCAGAATGATGCTTAACACGAAATACCTAGCGGTTGCCGAGAACATTATAGTGAGGAAGTCGAGGTACTAATTCCCAAGTAATATTAGCCAGAAGAGCGTTATTCTTAGCGAAAAGAGCATTCCGCCATTCAGGATATCGCATGGCATCCTTGACTGAAATAGGCTGTAGAGGAGGCGGTCCAGCCGGCAATTGAATATTAAACAGGCGCTTGGGCTTGAAAATGCCGGACTGGGCCCGCTTGCGCATCACTACAAGATAATTCTCTTTTAGCGACGAAATAATTCATCGCAGAAAAGCTGTAAATCCGTCACAAAATGGTTTCCACGATGATTTACGTAATTGCAAAGGGAAACAACCCTTCGTTGCATATATAGCGTAACAGAAAGTTCTGCGACAGAAAAAATGGGTTCGTCACAGAGAATGTCAAATTCGTCGCAGAAAGTTGGTGATTTTGCGAACATGTCGTTGCGGAATGATCACTTGGCGACGACCAGAACTACTTTGCAGAAAAATTGTTATCAGCGACGGATGCTTCGTCACAGAAATGAAAATTTAGCAACGAACTGATTCATCATAGAAGGTGAAACATTTAGCAACGGAGATTTTTTATTTTGAAGCAATAAACAAATCTCTTTTTTTTAAAAATTTATTTTCTATATCATTTTAGTATAGGTCCCATTAATTTTGTTGTTTAATGCGATAGTAAATCATAAAAAAAGTAACTCAACATGAGGTTTTCGCTCCGAAAATTTAGGAGTGGCGATTCTCCTCTTGTCGACGAAGGCTAGGGTTATGCTCGTCTCTCATGTCGGCAGTAGGCATGCCGCTGGATGGGAGGACTTCGGACAGTGCCATGCTGTCGGAATCAATGACCGGTCAGCGTCTACCACTATCCCAATCCTCTTCCCCCAACCCTAAGGGGGACCGAGAATCTCAGCAAACAAAAAAGCGAGCCAAAGCTACGGTGATAATACCAGACAATAATTCCGACCGTGATGAGATGCTCGAGGATGGAACAACGGGCAACCGCATCAACCCAATATTTCATCCCCTCGTCAAGCTGCAGGGGGATCACCGCGGTGGAGGAGAAAAGGTTATTCAGAGACAACGTGAGAACAGAAGATGTGTGGTACATAGCGACTAGTGGGTGATAACTACCTCACGGTGCACCAATGCACCCAAGATTATAATCCATACGAGCATGCAATCTCGTCGACACTGGTCTAGGCTAGAATATTGGAGATTCCGATCCACTACTTCCATCCAGTTGCGGTTATGAGGATTGGGGAACGCATCGGGAAACCAATTCGTGTGGACCATGCCACTAGCACGGGAGCCCGCAGTGACTACGCTCGTGTTTGCGTCTAGGTTGACATCACAAAACCGCTGCAATCCATGTTCACTATAAATGGGAAGAAGTACTTCATTCAGTACGAGGGTCTTGAGAAGATATGCCTTCAGTGTGGGACGTACTTCTCGATAGAGCACGTTGCTCATGCTCAAAACCGGGAGATGAAATGGAAGCGGATGGGACCCCCTACACCGCCCCCACAGCCAGCTGATAAGCCCACCGAAGTGTATGGGGAGTGGATGGTCGCGAAGAAGAAGCCGCGACCTCGAAAAGCTGGGAGTAGCTCAGAGGTAGGGGGCGAAGGAAGTAAGGGGAGAGGCCAGGTGGTGAATAATCCAAGTGGTTCTCGTTTTAGTGCCCTTGATGTCGAGGATACCGCCGAGCCCTCCACTGCGATAACACAAAGGGCAAATGCTTCTCCTGGGTGATAAGGGTAAGAGTAAGGCAGGGAGCAAGCTGAGTGAGGACTAACAAGTGAAAATAGGGTCAGAGATACAGATATTGCGCAGAGAGATCCCTGCTTCACAGATGGCTCACTCCTACTATCACTCTAGAAAATGGCCAAGTGTAACCACTTCCTAAAGCGTAGTATAGCGGGTTTGGGTTTTAATGTCAACCCGGTTCCTAGATGTTATGACTACTCAGCGAATTCTTATTATCTAGCGGTGAAACTTTAGTGCAAGTTCAAACAAGCAAACAAGTAAAGCAAGCAATTAAACGGTTGTTTTCAAGTCGAGAGAGGTCACCCGGATATGATTCCCCCTAGACTGTAGTTAAGACGGATTGTAATTTACCAAGTTCAGTTTTAATGATAGTTATACTGCAGGAGGTTCTTAACCAGTCTGAAGTCTCGACTAAAGGTCTCCAGACCCTCTCAATCTGAGTCCCCGGCGGGCGACTAACCTCCACCGGAGTAAACAGATTGAGGCCCTAACGAACCAAACCTCCACTACCGAAGTAAATTCGGTATAGAATAGTGAATTGGCTCCTCGACTAAAGTCGCCAATTCACCACCTTCAATTAAGGGTGCTCTATCAACCTAGGCAGATATTCTCTTACTAGGTCAAAGCAGAAATAACAAGAATTTGATCAGGATTCATGCCATTCAATCATTCAAACCTCAATTGAATATAATCAAATCATAGAATCTATACTTGGGTTCATACAATCAGACCTAACATACAAATCTAGGGTTCTCCATACCCAGATGAATAAGAAAACTACTCCATGGAGAGAGAAGCAAAAGCAGATTCAGATGTGGAAACCATAATATGAAGGATGGTTTTCTGCTACTGGTCGTCAATCGGCACTTCTCCAAGCTCAAGCCGGGCTCCAATGGTGATGAAGATCAAGCTAGGTCACTTGGGAACTCTGGTTCGTCACTTTCTCTCTCTAGGAATCCCTTTGTCTCTCTAAAACTCGGAACCCCTTCTCCTTTGGCTCAAATCTGCCTAAAAGGCCGACCCTGGGCAAAACACGGTCGAGGGCACGGCCGTGCTTTGGTTTTGCCCGCCCGTGTTTTGCCCCGTGTTAAAAGCACGCCCGCGTCGGCCAAAACACGATCGTGCCTAAATATGGACACGACCGTGTTTTGCTTTAGGCCAGCCCGTGTTTTGCTTTTCCATCAGTTCAGCTCTCGGCAATAAAAACACTAGCGTGCCTGTTTGTGTACACTGACGTGTTTTGGTTTAGGCCAGCCCGTGCTTTGGCCCCAGCTCGACAGAATGACTTCCAAATGCCCTGAAACTCGTTCTTAGCCTTTCCTTCGACGTCTGGGACCTGAAATATAACAAAGTAGCACAACCCGGCATAAAACGAGCCAAAAATACACGACTACTAGCCGCAAACGGATAAGAACTAAGGTTGCAAACATGTGCAAATACATCGTTATCAACAGACAACATATGATACTGCTGCAACTCGCCAGAATGGGGGAGACGCCTCAAAAACTGTGTCGCTCAGGGGGTAGAAGCTACATCACTAATCCCACCTGAGTCGTCTCGGGGAACTAATGAGCATATGAGAGATGAGACAACCATGGACACCACGCCTACAGTAGACGCGGAGTTGACAAATCCAAAGAGTAACAATAATAATTCACCACCTTTTGTTCCTGGAGACGCAGCTGTAACGAGAGTGGGACAGGAAGGAAAGCAGCGGATTGTGCCATCAAATGTGAAACTACCGGAGAACCCCAACGATGGGGCTGCCCCGATCAAAGTGTAACTACTGGTTTCCAGCGAGGACCTCTCGTCCTTCACGTCCATAATGGTTAGTCTGTTTGCATGGAACTGTAGGGGAGCAGGAAGCAAGCGTTTTCTGCGCGCCTTTAGAGAATACAAGAGGAAGTACAAACCCGACATTATGATCATTGTTGAACCAAGGATCAGTGGCACCAGAGCTTAGGAGTTAAGACAAGACCTCGGCTATGATGGCAAGTTGGTAGTGGAAGCTGTGGGTTTCTCCGGTGACATCTGGTTGACCTAGAATTCGTCTCAGGTGACTATTACGGAGGAGGATAGGTCTCTCCAAATGCTTCATGTCAAGGTGGTGGAAGGTCAGTCGAGTTGGTTTCTGACTGGTATCTATGCCAACCCAGCCTTGGTACAAAGACCTGAATTATGGCAATCCATGAGAAACTTGGCCGAAACTATGGAGGCCAAGAGAATTCTTGCGGGCGATTTTAACTCGATACTTCAGTCGGCTGACAAGCGTGGTGGTGCTCATTTTGATGCCAGTCGGGCCGGAAAATTCCAAGACTGTGTCATCGATGTCGGGCTACATGACCTGGGGTTTGTAGGGCCACATTTTACGTGGTTCAGGTCTGGGACTATGGAACGCCTTGATCGGGGTCTCTCTAACTTAGCATGGACAACGGCATTCCCTGAAACTACTATGCAACACATCCCGCGGATTAAAAGTGACCACATGCCCCTCCTGATGAAGTTGAAGCCGAGCTTCCCACCTGCAGGGCCGAAGCCGTTCAAGTTCCTAGCGGCTTGGTTGACGCACGAGGAATTCTCGGAGATGGCGGAGCATGCATGGGGTCGTGGCATAGACCTTCTTTCGGCAATGGCAGAATTTGTAAATGCAGCCATGGCCTAGAACCGGGACAAGTTTGGCCATATTCTAAAAAAGAAAAATTCTCCCCTAACCAAGATTGAGAAGCTGGAGCAGAGAGCAGGCAGTGAACCAACGGATGACAGGCTTCGATTGGCCAGAGGAGAGAGTTGGAGCAAATCCTCCTTGAGGAAGAACTGTTGTGGTGCCAGAAGTCGAGACTAGAATGGATCGTGTCAATCGATAGGAATAAAAAGTTCTTTCATTCAAGAACAGTCAGTCGCAGGCGGAGAAATCGGATAACGGCCTTGAAGAATAATACAGGGTAGTGGGTCGAGGACCAGGATGCCCTCCTTGAATTGGCCGGCACCTTCTTTGCGGAGCTATATACGGACGATGACCAACCCTTGCGTGTCTTAACGGCAGTGTTTGCGGGTCTCCCTTATGATCTTTGGATGCCTCTAGATCGCCAGCTGACCGCGGAGGAAGTACTACAATCGGTGAAATCCATGGGGGCGCTCAAAGCATCTGGTAAAGATGGATCAAACACGATGTTTTATCAGAGATGCTGGAATCTTGTTGGGTCGGCAGTTGTGGATTTCGCTCAGGCATGTTGGAGTGATCCAGCTCGGATCCAGGCAGTGAACGAGACAATACTGGTGCTTATACCGAAGATCCATCGACCCACTCTGATTGAGCAGTTCCGACCCATCAGTTTCTGTAATGTCTCATACAAGATGATAACAAAGTGCTTGGCTGAGCGTCTGAAGCCCCTAATGCCTCGTTTGGTGCATGAAACGCAGACCAGCTTCGTCCCTGGGAGACATATTACTGACAATATTTGTATTTTGCAGGAAGTGGTCCGTTCGATGCGAGCTAAAGATCGACCTTGCTAAGGCCTACGATCGCATCAAATGGAGCTTCCTGCGTAAAACTTTGGAGGTCGTAGGTGCGCCCGGGAAGTTTATTGACCTCACGATGAGCTGTATAACGTCGACCTCGATGCAGGTTTAGTGGAATGGATGGCTAACATAGACTTTCACCCACACGAGAGGGCTCCGACCGGGCTGTCCTCTATCGCCATACCTCTTTACACTCTGTATGGAGAGACTGGGTCATCTCATCTCAGCTGCAGTGGAAGGAGGGCAATGGAAGCCCATCCGATTATCTAGACAGGGACCTGAGCTTTCACACGTATTCTTTGCTGATGACTTAATCCTGTTCAGTGTGGCTTCCCTCACGCAGGTACATGTTATTTTAAGTTGCCTTGATGAATTTGGAGCGGCCTCAGGCCAACAGGTGAGCAGACAGAAGTCAAGGGTTTTCTTCTCCAAAAATGTTACTGCGGGAGAAGGGACCGCTATAAGCAACGCACTGAATATTCCCAAGACGAAAAATTTGGGTCGATACTTGGGAGTACCTGTCATCCACGATCGGGTGTCCAAGGCTACTTACACAGAGCTTATTGATAAGATAGACTCCAGGATGGCGGGTTGGAAGGTAAAATCCTATCAATGGCGGCACGGATCACCCTTGCACAATCAGTCTTGTTGTCACTGCCAGCTTATACTATGCAGACATCGCTCCTCCCGGCATCAGTTAGAGAGTACATTGACAGGAAAGTCAGAGGTTTTATATGGGGAAGCTCTAAGCAGAGCAGGAAAGTACACCTTCTTGACTGGGAAACACTCTGCAAGCCGAGGGACGAAAGAGGTTTGGGTATGTGAAGTGCTACAAGGATGAATGACGCATTTATGATGAAGATCATGTGGCGATTAAACACCGAACAAGATAGACTTTGGGCCAGAGTGATCAGAGGGAAGTACTTTCAAAGAACGACAGATGGGTGGAGGCCTAGGGCGACAGGATGGCTCTCAAACTTATGGCGAGGGGTCTTGCGCGTTCTACGTTACATTCCCGAGGGTACTCTATGGAATGTCAAAAATGGCACGTAAACCTTGTTCTGGGTATATAGGTGGCTTCAGGACGGGCCGCCACTTGCTGAGTTTGCTGTCAATCTCCCGGAGAAGCACGTGGGCTAACAGTGGCAGAGATGGTTCTAAATGGGGAGTGGAACCTCGCCTACATCAGACTCTTCCTTCCCGAAGTGGTGCTCTTGTAGCTTCAACTCCACCCGCCGCCGCAAGAGGAGGGACCGGACGTCCCAACCTGGCGTCTATCCCTGTCAGGATTGTTCACGATAAAGACAACATACTAGCTTACACGGGATGTGGATGATTTGGGTCAAAGTCACCCGGCCTGGAAAGCGGCTTGGAAAATCGAAGGGCCATAGCGTACTAGGACTTTTTGCTGGCTAGTCCTCCATAATCGCCTACTCACTAATGCGGAGAGGAAACGGAGGCATCTAACACAAAATGAGACATGTTCGATTTGTGGCTATCGGGCCGGAAACGACTTTGCATGCCATTCGAGATTGCCCGGGTAAACCAGAAGATCATAGGGCATGGCGGACAGATCATAAGAGATATTTGCTGGCAACGACTGCCGAACGAGTGGGTGTGCCTGAACACTCATAGGTCGGTGGTCGTTTCACATGGGATCTCGGCAGCAGGGGGTATGTTACGGAGCAGTGATGGACGAATGCTAAAGGCCTTTATGATCAACTTGGGATGTGGGTCGATCAATCATGCAGAACTTGCGGGCATTGCGCATGGGCTACGAATGGCTTGGGAGAATGGATATCGGCGTGTGGTCCTATAGACGGCCTCAGCCACGGCCATCTCGCTACTGCAGTCGGGAAGCGACAGCAACCCACATCACACCTTGATTCACACAATCAAGAAAGGGCTAGCTATGGATTGGGAAGTGGATATTCCTCATGTGTTCCGGGAGGGCAATGTCGTGGTAGATCACTTGGCATCGCTTGGCCACAGTCGTCCAGTGGGGTTTCATTTGGTTTCCACCCTTGACCCCATGCTAAATTACTAGTTGTACTACGACACTATCGGGATCCATGCGTCCCGCATTTTCAATAATTAAGGGTTAGAGCGCCCCATGCGCTCTGTTTCTTACCAAAAAAATTGTTGTTTAATCACTTATTACAAATTATTTTGGGGTTTATTACAAATTGTTGACCCCAGTACAGGTTTATCGGTTGCTTTGTTGCTTTAGTCTCCGGTGCCGACCACATCCATCTCTATTATCCTCAATCGAAACAGAAAAAAAGGGGGGGGGGAGCATTCATTAGATGTGCAACCAAAACAAGTAAAACCCAAACAAAAAAAGATGGAACCACACTAGATCTATGTCTTTGTGGACAGTTTGGGGTGAATTGGTGATGATCCATTCCTCGCCGCCGCCGAGATCTGTCTCCCTGTGTATCTTTATAGTCAGTTTGGGGGTAGTTCGACTCCGATGCGATAGTGTACGATGGAGAAGGGGAGACGACGAGAAGCTTTGGGGTTGCCTGTCGTCGTGCGCCACTAGCTTCACATTGTCGCTACCATCATGAATTTGCCCCTTGTGCAAATCGGGACCGGGGAGAATAGAGTAAGCCTCGTTGTAGAAGAAGAAGCAGAAGATGCTCGTACATTTCGTCCTTTGTCGCCGCGAATAGAGAGAGGAAGAGTGAAAGATCATATCTTATTTCTTCCTTCGTTTCGGAGAGAAAAAAGAGAGGATTAGGGGGTTGGAATCGCTCCCAAACATTTTGTAAAGATGGGCTATCGTCTTAAAAAGCCCCCAAACATTCCGCGACCATCGATTATCGTCACAGAAAATCTACTTACATTCTGTGATGACAGACAATCCTCGCAGATTGTTCAAGGGACTTTCTGCGACGACAAACAACCATCGCAGAAAGAGTCCATACATTCTGCGACGACAGACAACATAGCAAAAGATTTCACACAATTTGCGACAAAAAAGTGAAATTCGTTATTGTACACTTTCTGCGACAAATTTCCTATCGTCGCTATAAAATTTGTCGCAAAAAGTGCAATTTCTTGTTGTGCATGGAGTGGGAGCACAGAAGAGGAGGCAGTGGGCCGGGGCGGTGCTGAAGTCCAGATGGAGGAGTGACAGCGTGGGAGTGGGCTGGGGGGCACAGGAAGGCCCAGACGGAATGGACTAGTAGAGGCCAGTAGCTACTAGGAGATGGGAGGAACTACCTGTGAGTGTAGTAATGGTCAGAGAAAAATCAAATAGCCAAGTCGCCGGCTATGGAAGCTCAGTGGAAGGAGTATAATGAATTCCTGGAAATTGATCCTCAACAAATATGACATGACGAGAAAAGAATATACGGCGAGTGTTAGAATCAAAACACCGATAAGCACTACGCTGAGGACAATATCCAAGGAAATGACACGATCGAGAACGAGGATCAAGTTTGTGCGAACAATAGGGACGAAGCCAAGGATAACAAAGACAGCCAAAGACACGAAGTTTATGATAGTTAGGAGAGAGATTGAAGAGAAGAGTGTAAGGAATTTTACCACGCAAGGCTGAGGATGGAAGATGATTTATGAGATAAATTGCTGTGGAAAAAGCAAAGGACCAAAAACCGGTAGGAAGGTGAGCATGATGGAGAAGAGTTATACTAGTTTCGACTAGATGACGATGCTTGCGCTCAGCAAGACCGTTATCTTCAGGTGTATGAGGAGGAGTGAGAAGATGAGTAATGCCATTGTCAAGAAGATCATAACGTAATTTTTTACATTCTCCACCACCATCAGTGTATAAACATCGAATAGTAGTAGAAAAATAATTTTAAACCATTTTTCTGAAATCGAAAAAAACTTGGAGAACATCGAATTTACGACGTAAAGGAATACCAAGTATACCGAGTTAAATGATCAATGTGATAGTCGGCTTTAATACATCTGATTCTTGAACTTTATGTGACTATCCCATGATACATTTAAGCCAATTGGTGCAATTTTAGGGCTCGCTAACCCGGGAATGGTTGAAAAACCATTACTGCCTAGTGCCATGAGTTTGATATGTTATATGTGGAGAAAGCACGAAAAAGAAGCGAGTGCACAAGCAATTAATTGGGCCCAAATTGCTTTGTCTCGGGGAGGAGACCCAATTGGGCCAGGAAGAGGAATTAAGTGGACATGGTCCATTTAGTTGGACCGGCCATCATTAACTTGGACATATTTGGAGGGGGACTACTAATTTGGAGGGACGGAATTTCTAGGGAAAAGGAGAAGCAGCTAGCGGAGGAATTGGATTGGGACACGGAAGCTTTGGGAGAATTCTTTTTGGGCGAAACGAAAGCAGAGGGCGCAGGAGGGAATTGGAGGAGGAAAATAATTGGAATTGCTTGGGGGGGGGGGGGGGATTAATATTCTCTTGGGACAGGCAATTAACGGGGGAAGAGAGAGCTGCGCTGGGAGACTTGGCGGAACGGAATTAGGAGGAGAATTCCTTTTGGGACGGCAACGAGCAGTATTGGAGAAACAGCACAGCGCAGCGACGAGAGAGCGGAGCGGATTGAATAATCACGAGCTGTCAGGAGAGAAGGAATCGACGAGCATCGTTTGGAAAATTCTCCGTATTTTTGTTCCTTCTCCTTTCATTAGCATGATGATTATGAACATGATTGTGTGTTTTATTTTCGTCATGAACTAAACCCCAATTTCTGGGGGAAACACAATAGGATGTAGCTATTTCTAGAGTTGATGGATTTATTCATGTCTCTTTTCTTCCAATCTCTATTGCATGGAATTGCTTAATGCTTTGTGTTGATTGGCCACCAATATAATGAATCGTAGTTAATTAGGTTATTAGCGACAGTGAAACCCTAATAACTAAACCTATTTCATGTGACATAGTAACTTATCGAAGCGACAATGGATTAAATAAGGTACTATGCGGTCTTGATTGGGATATCGTTCTTCAGGCTAAATAATTAACTCATTGAGCTACACAGTAGGATTTGATTTAATTGTTTAGCACGTAGTAATTCCCGACAGGGATAGCTAGCACAGTAGTGATATCCTGGCTGTAGAGATATGGATTAAACTTATTGGAATATGTGAATTAATTTGGATATGATAGGTAGTGAATTCCGGTGTTTCTCCCAGAGCTTTCTCCATTGAATTTCTCCCCACATTTTTTGTTTATTTAATTTTGCTTTTAGAAATTAGTTTATCTTTTAAACCATTTTCACTTGTAGTTTGCTCTATAAAATTGATAGAATATAAGGTTGTACCAGTCCCTGAGAGACGATACCCGGATTTCCGGTTTTACTACAAGATAGGAACTGAAGCTATACGCTTTTGCGCTATCAAGTTTTTGGCGCCGTTGCCAGGGACTGCCATACCTTATTTTTGTTGGTTTTTGTGAGTGAACTATTTTGATCTGGGTGTTAGTGTGCAGGTGAATTTTTCAGGTGTATCCTCCTCGTGCATGCCAAGGAGGACGACTGGCAATTTACTGCCACTTGATCCAGAGATAGAGAGGACCCGCCGACAGAACAGGAAGTAGGTCAAGTTAGGGAAGCAGCCTACCACATCCACAAATCCTAGGCCTTCCCTAACCAAGAATCGTCAACAGAGAGGGCAGGCTTCATCACCTGTCGTCCCTACACCACCGACACCACCACCTCGTGACATTGAGCCAGACATCATGGTAGACGAGGATCGATCAATCAGGGCTCGTTTGAATTGAAGGACTGGAGCCCGAGTTTCATGTGTTGTCATTCCGGCTGGGGATGCAACCATGGAAATTACCCCAGCATTCATCAATATGATCACCAATGGATATAATTTCTCCGGGGCTAGCAATGAGGATCCTCACGAGCATCTTTGCCGGTTCGCGAGCATATGTGATACGATGAAGAGCCCAACTGTGTCTGATGATGCAATTCGTCTTCGGATGTTCTCATTCTCTCTGATAGGGAATGCATCACACTGGTTTCAGAACTTAACACCACGTTCCATCACGACATGGGCTCAGCTTGAGAAGGTCTTTCTGGATAAATACTTCCCACCTGCCTTGGCAATGAAGAGGCAAGAAGAGATTGTTACTTTTAAGCAGGCTGATGAGGAGAGTCTGACTGAGGCATGGGAGCGCTATAAGGGGCTATTGATGAGATTCTCAAGCCATGGTCTTGAAGATTGGAACGTGATCATTATTTTCTTCAATGGAATCAGAAGGGAGTTTCGCGATGCCCTAAATAATGCTTCTCGAAATGGTTTCACAAGGATGGAAGCTCCAGCAGCATATGAACTGGTAGAGAAGATCTGTTCAGAAGCCACTGAATGGGGTAGTGAGACCAGTATTCGAAGAAGAGGATGCTTGAATGAGATAAACAGAGTTGCGAGTCTAGAAGCCAAGATAGATGCCAAGCTGGATTCCAAGTTCGATGCACTCGAACGAAGGTTGGCCAAGATTGCTCTTGGTAGACAAGAGGAGGTTGCTTTATGTGAACTTTGTGAGGGTCCTCATCATAGGGACATGTGTCCACTGGGAGCTGCTCAGTTGGAAGATGTCCAATATATTAATAATCCGCGAAATCAAGGCCAGGGTGGTATGTATTCAAATACATACAACCCTCAATGGAGACATCACCCCAACATGTCATGGTCGTATAATAATCCAGCTGGTGTCCGAAACATCCCACCTCCCGGTTTCCAGCAACAACAACCTCAACCATAGAAAAAGCCCCAGCTAGAGGAGTTGATTTTGGCTCATATGCAGAAAACAGAAAATAATTTCAAGGGTCTTGATCAATTTTTCACTCAACAGCTAGCCATCAACAATAATATGCAATCATCTATGCTAGCTATGGAGAGGCAAATAGGCCAGATGGCTCAAACTTTGGCAGATATTCAAGGTAGGATTCCTGGGACTTTACCAGCAAATACTGAGAGGAATCCGAAGGACGCCATGGTTGTAGCAGTCACATTGAGGAGTGGGAAGGAGTTGGAGGATCCAAAGAGCAAGAAAAATCCGATAGAAAAGGAGCGCAAAGCAGCTGCAGAGGAAGAAAGTGCAAAAGATGAAAAATCTTAATTGCACAGGCAAACTGCATGCAATCTGCCTGTGCATGAGCATTCTGCCTGTACACCTCAAAAAGTGGAAAATTTGAAGAAGGAAGAGGTAAAGCCTTATGAACCTCCCGCACCATTCCCTCAAAGGTTAATGAAGCCCATGGAAGACCCAAACTTCAAGAAATTTGTGAATCTCTTCAAGCAACTTCATATCAACATACCGTTGGCGGAGGCACTTGAACAGATGCCTACATATGCTAAATTTTTAAAGGAGTTGTTGACCAAGAAACGCAAATGGGCTGAGCTAGAGAAGGTAACCCTTACTTCTGAATGTAGTGCTGTGATTCAGAATAAATTACCAGAAAAGAGGGATGATCCAGGCAGTTTCACCATTCCATGTGTCATTGGAGGTGCAGAGTTAAATAAATCACTTTGTGATCTTGGAGCAGGAATTAATTTGATGCCATACTCAGTCTACAAGAAATTGGGATTGGGAGATGTTCTTAAGCCTACTCGGATCACTCTCCAATTGGTTGATCGATCAGTGAAAATTCCAAAGGGAGTGGTGGAGAATGTATTGGTGAAGGTGGGAAAGTCTATTCTCCCAACAGATTTTGTGATTCTGGAGATGGAAGAAAATCGGGGAGTGCCTCTCATTCTTGGGAGACCTTTTCTAGCAACTGGAGATGCACTCATCGATGTTGGGAGAGGCAAACTGACATTCCGAGTAGGTAAGGAGGAGGAAATTTTTAATGTCTTTCAAGTTGATCACAATCACGATGCATTTGATGAATTTGAAAGTGGAGCCCGAGAAAGGAAAAATCCCTTCTCCTGTGATAGTGGACCACCCAAAGAACTATCACATGTCCTATTTGCTCAGATTCTGAAATCTAAGCAATGACAGAAATCCTTGCCAGATCACCTCAAGTATAGATATTTGGGTAAGGATTTCAATCTTCCTGTTATTATTCCTTCTTCACTGACATTGAAACAGGAAGAGTACTTTCTTGAGGCACTGCAATACCACCTACACCTCACTAAAGGGTCCAACATGGCAGCTAAGAAGGTCATACCGAATTTTCGCACACCTGGCCCTGCAGAGGTGACTCATATGTTGGATGGAGGTTATGCATTCTATCATTGCTCAGGAGGGTATTCTAGATACCTTTACATACCCATTGGTTGAAAGGTCCATGAACGTCAGGCTGAGGACGTTAAACAAGCACTTCTTGGGAGGCAACCCAAGGTAAGTTTTCTTTTCTTTATTTTTCTTTTTAGTTGTGTCAAACCCGTGCATGTTTAGATTAGGAGTTGAACATTAGGGACAATGTTCCATCCTGAGTGTGGGATGGTGAGTCTTAGTGTTTGTTTGTCCCTCATGCATGTGGTAAAAAAAAATTGCCATTAGGTTGAGCACAGCCAAACTGCATGCAGTTTGCCTGTGTTGGTGCATTCTGCCTGTGCAAAGCTAATGGCTAAAAAAACACCTAAAAATCAGAAAAATGTTAAAACATAACCTTGTACTCTTGTGGTAACATGATGTAAATGACCGTGATGCGTGTGAAATGAGTTTGTGCTTGAATGAAATTATCAAAATCACCCCACTAGTGTTGAATTGCAAAGTTCTTCACAATGAGCTTGATAGTTTGACTGACTTGATATGCTTTGAATTAGCAACACTCTTATTTTGTGAAGATAGTGTAATGAATTTTGGTGAAGTAGTTAGGTGGAAGAACATTGATAATTCGACATGTTTGGATACTGTGCTTACTTGCATCTGCTGTGAGCTTTTGACTTTGCATTGAGTCTCTCTGTTTTGAATGTTTTAGAGGGAGTGAACTGTATCTTTATAAAAGGAAAAATCCTACCTGACAAGTAAAATATAAGAAAGTTGCCATAACAATTAAAGTGTGGGTAAAAATACCAAAATCTTGTGAGGCAATCACTCATTGCACAGGGGGGTTAGGAAACGTTCAACTGAGCATCGGTTCGCGACCGTACGATGTTGCTTATCAAGTACAATCCCCCGTTGAGTGAAGTGTCATTTGAGGATGTGCATTGACCCTCCACACGGATCGAGGAAAAGGAGTTAAAAGAAGCCCTATTGCGAGTGCTAAGAATCAGAAATTGCTCTTGCTCGGTCACCGGTAGTAAGAAACAAATCCCACTTGTACTAAATACAAACACTCAGCAAGCAAAATCAGAAAGAGAGAAGCCTCTCCTTGTCATAAAAGGGAGTGATGTGCTTAAAGTTAAAATCATGTTTGCGAAAGGCTTCCCCCATTAGTTTTTTTTAGACTCATGCTTTGTTAATTGCTTATGATTGGTGTGAGTAAGCCAGATTGTCCTCACGAGATATGCACCTCACTGATGTGGTTAGATTCTCCTAATAACTGTTACACCATAAGTTGTTAATCACCCACTACCGACGATCGGAATTGAGTGTTTGCTAATTGAGTTTTTGATGGATTTGATTCAGTCAATGGTTAAAGGTTTGCAAGACCTTGAGTGTGGGGTGAATGGTATGATCATTAAAGCACAACTCGTCCTTTAAGAAAGAAACTATTGATTACAACAAGAGTACAAGGAAATTTTGTGTTTTATTTTGAGTGTTTGAGTGTTGAGTCTGTAATGTGTCATTGTTATAGATTGTTAGGTCTGGGTGTCTTTTGAGTCGTTGCTTAGGGACAAGCAACAATTGATATTGGGGTTGTGATAATCGGCTTTAATATATCTGATTCTTGAACTTTATGTGACTATCTCATGATATATATATATATAAGCCAATTGGTGCTATTTTAGGGCTTGCTAACCCGGGAATGGTTGAAAACCCATTACTGCCTAGTGCTATGAGTTTGATATATTACAGGTGGAGAAAGCACGAAAAAGAAGCAAGTGCACAAGCAATTAATTGGGCCCAAATCGCTTTGTCTCGGGGAGGAGACGCAATTGGGCCAGGAAGAGGAATTAAGTGGACATGGTCCATTTAGTTGGAACGGCCATCATTGACTTGGACATATTTGGAGGGGGACTACTAATTTGGAGGGACGGAATTGCTAGGGAAAAAGAGAAGCAACTAGCGGAGGAATTGGATTGGGACACGAAAGCTTTGGGAGAATTCTTTTTGGGCGAAAAGAAAGCAGAGGGCGCAGGAGGGAATTGGAGGAGGGGAATAATTGGAATTGCTTGGTGGGATTAAAATTCTCTTGGGACAGGAAATTAACGGGGGAAGAGAGGGCTGCGCTGGGAGACTTGGCGGAACAGAATTAGGAGGAGAATTCCTTTTGGGACGGTAGCGAGCAGTATTGGAGAAACAGCACAGCGCAGCAACGAGAGAGCGGAGCGGATTGAATAATCACGAGCTGTCAGGAGAGAAGGAATCGATGAGCATCGTTTGGAAAATTCTCAGTATTTTTGTTCCTTCTCCTTTCATTAGCATGATGATTATGAACATGATTGTGTGTTTTATTTTCGTCATGAACTAAACCCCAATTTCTGGGGGAAACACAATAGGATGTAGCTATTTCTAGAGTTGATGGATTTATTCATGTCTCTTTTCTTCCAATCTCTATTGCATGGAATTGCTTAATATTTTGTGTTGACTGGCCACCAATACAATGAATCGTAGTTAATTAGGTTATTAGCGACAGTGAAACCCTAATAACTAAACCTATTTCATGTGACATAGTAACTTATCGAAGCGACAATGGATTAAATAAGGTACTATGCGGTCTTGATTGGGATATCGTTCTTCAGGCTAAATAATTAACTCATTGAGCTACACAGTAGGATTTGATTTAATTGTTTAGCACGTAGTAATTCCCGACAGGGATAGCTAGCACAGTAGTGATATCCTGGCTGTAGAGATATGGATTAAACTTATTGGAATATGTGAATTAATTTGGATATGATAGGTAGTGAATTCCGGTGTTTCTCCCAGAGCTTTCTCCATTGAATTTCTCCCCACAGTTTTCGTTTAGTTAATTTGTTTATTTAATTTTGCTTTTAGAAATTAGTTTATCTCTCAAACCATTTTCACTTTTAGTTTGTTCTATAAAATTGATAGAATATAAGGTTGTACCAGTCCTTGAGAGACGATACCCGGATTTCCGGTTTTACTACAAGATAGGAACTGAAGCTATACGCTTTTGCCCTATCACAATGATAATCAAATAATAGCAATAATCATCAATAGAAGAAATGGGAGCTGGCCCCCAAACATCTACACGCTCACTGGATAAAGAGAGATAGAAAAAGGCAGTTTGTGTCTTTTATTGAAAAGACAAGAATCACGGGAAAAACTAGCTACCGAAGATGAAACCAGAAGAGAATAGGACCGAATAAGGCTAGTAAGAGATTGATGAGAAGCATAACCCATGAGAGCGTGCCAGGAAGGTGCCGATGTACGAGTGGTAACCAAGGCCAAACGAACTTTCTCCACCTCCCTAGGCACTTCATAGACATCACTATTGTTTTCCCCTCTTAAGCAGATGTGCCCCCATGCAAGGATCCCTCACAAGAAAATGTGTGTCAAAAAATTCCCATGGTTCTAAAAGCGTGCCTAGGCACTCGCCTAATCTCGCCCAGGAGCAAGTTAAAAGGAAAACGGCTCGTCTTGGCAAAAAGTAGCGGTGAAGGCGTCAGGATCCCGTTGTGGCCTCGATGGAGACTAGTTAGCATTGAGTTGCACCTCAAAATGATGTGATGAATTAGTTTTCTACTTTTTGATATGCTACTAAGGAGGATGTTTTTTTATTTCTCTATAGTTAGGCTAGGATATTGTTAGAGACGATCATCTTAAGAGTCGCTTTTTCTTTCTTTTTTGCGCTCCTTCGCTCTTAATCTAATTCGCTATTTTCCAACATCTTCTTCCTTACTTATTTCTCCACACTATGTTTTATTTATTACCATGGGTTGCTGATAAAAGTTTAGAGAAGAGAGGTAGATGCTATGATATTGGTACATGAACTTGTGATTCTAGACAAGTGTGAGATATTTTGCTACGTCGACGTCTAACGCTTAGGCGACACCTAAGCATGCTAGGCACAAGGCATAGTCTCAACGCTCGCCTTACGCTTAGCGCTTTCTTGAACATTGAAAATTCCAAAGACACAGAATTAGTTTGACATAATTTGGCGACCAAAATGAGGTGTTGCTTGATATTAGGAACAAATAATATGACTTGTAAATGGAATTGAGTAGGACCAAAAGAAATATTGGATGAGCCAATATGTGATATTGCCAAACCTGAACCGTCATCAACAAGGATCTCATTGGGCACTGTGTAATCAAAATATAATGATAATTGGCCCAGATCCGAAGTCACGTGATGAGAGGCTGTTGTATCCATAAGCCAAGGCCCAACAGATGAAGAAGAGCCCATATTAGTAAGATTAGACTGCCCTTGACGAGCCTATTGAAATGCTTGGCGGGCCTGTGGAAAGAGCCTGAAGCATTGGCAGACTAAATGCCCAGGCTCTTCACAATATTAGCAAACCACAGTGGCTTGGGCTATCGACTAGGCTCGTGTTGAAGAGATGGGTCGACCGATGGGTGAGAATAATGGGCTTGTTGTGTGGAACTTGAGGCTTGAGCGAAATCCAGTTGGTTTCGTTGTTGGGGACGAGAAAGAAGGGAGTTGTCGCTGCTACCGCCGCCATAAAAAAAGGATTTGTCGCCACCATAGCTTCCGCCGCTGCTGGAGGTGCGACGAGGTGGAGCATGAGAATAGAAGGTGGTGGGCACGGTATTGGTCCTGGCCTGCTCCTTGATATTGGCTTCATACTCAATAAAGGAATCCAATAGTTCTTCAATAGAGATGGTGGTCCCCCGTGCTCTTACCGCCGCCGAGATATGGCTATAGTCGGGACCAAGCCCACGAAGGCAACGGACAACCAGATCGAGATAAGAAAGAGAAGCTCAGCAGCTGTCTGCTTCAAATCATTGACATAAGTAAGAACGTCCCCATCCCCCTTGACAGTCCGTGCTAATTTCCCTTTACGATTGATGATTTGAGATCCAGAAAGACCGACATACAATTTTTTGAGGATTAATCAAGCTTCCCGAGAAGTTACAGCTGCAGAAAAAAAAGAATATAGAGATTCAGAGATTGAGCAACGGAGAGCGTGAAGAATTAGCTTATCTTGTCGGAACCTGGCGGTAGGCTGGATTGGGTTTGATTGCGCTTTCGACTGTGACTATATTAGGGCTGATAAACGGTTATCCGGTTAACGGTTTAACCAGTAACCGTACCGATAACCGGCGGTTATCGGTATTCGGTGGGGGAAACACAGCTAACGGTATACCGACCCAGACCCGGTTAGTAACCGGTGGTTAATCGGTATACCGCATATACCGATATACTGGATCAAAACCCACTTTTTCCATCAGTTTAATGGCTTCCGTCCTCTCCCCTGTTCTCTCCTCTCTCCATCCCCATCGGGAAAAAATCCCCTCTTAACCCATAAACACCCTCATCTCTTATATTCTCTCCACTCTCCATCTCCATCGAGAAACAATTCTCTTCAAACCCACAAACAGATGAAACCCCTACTCCTCTCTTTCTCGATTCGTTGACATGGACCACGTCGTCGCCGATTAGTCATCTTCAAAGGATCTACGATTCGTCGCTAGATCTGGAAATAGTTGTTGAAAGAGCTCTGTGTTCTTCGTCGGCTCGTCGGTGCTCGCCTAGCCACCACCTTTCTCCACTCCTCTGTCGCCTTCGTCGCCGCTGCTGTGGAGAACCCAGAACCCGATTCCAGATTTTGTTGGGAAAATACGCCGAGTCGCTCTCGATTCCAGATCGGGTGCCATGCAAACTCCTCGCGCGGCGACTCTCTCTTCCTCTCGAGGCTAGATCCAGCTACATGCTATCTCCCTCGCGCGTTGGTGCTTAGTCCCTCTCATTTCCAGATCTGGATACATTGCCGGCGACTCGCTCTGCCTCTCGATTCCAGATCCGGCGCCATGTAACTCCCTTGCGCGGAGGCGCTCTCTCCATCTCGAGGCCAAATCTCTTTTCTCTCTCGATTTCAGTTTTGGAGTCGCGGCCGAGACATGATAGTGGTCACTCGCCGTCGAGAAAAAATCATAATTGCCGGGGTTATCGGGTTGCCGGGTTCGTAACCGGTAACCCGCTATTCGATAAACGGTAAACCGACCATTTTTCGGCATCGGTAGTCGGCAGTGGTTTTCCCTAATCCGGTATACCGTTAACCGGTTAGTCGGTTACATGTTAACCGATAACCGACCGATTACCATCCCTAGAATGTATGAGTAGGCGCAACACCAGTACCGTCAATAAAGCTGATGAGCTCGAGTCCCATGAGAAGAGTCTCCAACTATGACCACCAGGAATTGAAGTTTGTTGGAGTTAGGTTTAGAGGCAATTGAGCAGCTGGATTGAATGTGATGATGGTAGGTTCTGCGACGGTGGCTGAGCTATTAGAGACGGTGGAGCCAGGCATGATGGCATGAGGAAAACAGAGGAATGTAAAAACATGGGAATAGAAGAATTTTGAAAGAGGGAATGGATTAGGGCTGGATCGACAAGATGAATGTTTCTTGCGTTGATACAATGTAAACAGAATATGGATTTTGTGATTGTAGAAAATCCAACATGATTCTCATTGATGATTTGTGAAACTAATATACAGGTTATAGAGGGAAAGTTGGCACACGTAGCAACTGAAAGCTAGCCACTTCGCACAAAGTTAGAAAATTAGTGGGAAGAATAAGAAAATAAAATGAAAAATCATTTATCTCTAATAAGACCCACTTTCCTAAACTCCCACCTCAACACTTCCTCCACCCTCAAACCCTCAATCATCATAACCTTGGGTGCCCTGCAAATTGAGAAACACGTCCAAGCCGCTGGAGGGAATAACAATTATCTTTCTCAATTTTTGTTTTTTCAATTTTTGTTTTAATTTTTATTTTTCCAATTTAATGTTAATAAATTTTAAGGATAATGTGCAATATTTTAAGTGTATTTATGTTGATTGGGTAGTGATGTGGCGGGTTGATCGTTAGTCAACGTTATTAATCGTCAAAACTAACAATCAACTCTTGAGTTTGGCCAAATTAGTAAAGTATATATAAGGTTAGTTCGGGCCATGATATTAAACGAACTTTACTCGAATTGAACACCCAACCACTTGTAAACAACTTCCCTCGTTTGCATCCCTAGTTTTTTTTCGTGTTTTTGACAAAGCTAAGGAAAATGTAACACCTTAGGCAAATCCAACATCGACAATGCATGGGAGAGATCCATGGTTCATAAGTAAGAAAGCGACCTTAACTGACAAGACACGTTTTGGGGTGTAATGGAGGAGTTCTTGCGAGAACTCCGAAGTTAAACGTGCTCAGTGTGGAGTACAACAAGGATGGGTGAACTTATGGAAGTCACTCTAAATTGTACCCCAAGTCGAAATCCGTGCGGGTGTAGAGGCCCAAAGCGGACAATAACTTGCTCGGGAAAAGGCACAAGGATGGATGACCTTATGAGAAGTCACTCTAAATTGCACCCCAAGTCGAAATCCATGCGGGTGTAGAGGCTCAAAGCAGACAATATCTTGCTCGGGAAAAGGTTCAGGATGTTAAAGAAAAGCTCAAATGGTTTGGAAGACGTTAACTAAATAAAAGGGCTATCCGCTAGTATGAGTTTTAAGTGACCAGGCATTGGGAATTATGAGTTGGGGTTTTCTAATAGACATAAAACCAAAATTTTTTGATAAAGAGCTTCATCGTCATCACTCAGGCTACAAGTGAACAAAACTTCTCCACTGAAATTGCATTCACCGAAGAACGGAAATTAAAGGGGGTGTTTAGCACCTTGCTGAAGCTTCTCACGAACAATATAGTAACTTATATCCCTTTGTGCCAACCATGAAAAACACATTCATGAGCTCTGGAAAAAAAATCGGTTAGATATCTAACCAAATTATTTATTCGTTACAATTTTAACTAACCTAAGTAGAAGCATAGAAAACAAAACCAAGAGGAACAGTAACTATTATTGACTCGTTTGCGAGATTTTGAATACATTTATTTTGTGTCAATTCTAATTTTTTATGGAAAGGCAGACGATTCAAATTGATTAGTTATATAAATTGATCCATTGAAATAAAAAGGAATAGAACGTCTTTGTAATTTGGTTGGTTGAGGTATACAAGCTAAAATAGGGCTCAATTGGTTGTTTAGGACGTATGGGAAGACCATTGATTATAACTAATCGAGACCTCTATTTGCCCTCCCTTGTTGCAAGACAATATTTTGAACTAAAGAGGACCGGTCTAAGTCGCTACTGTACCCATCGTAACGGCCTGATCATCATCATTCATCCATTACATTAGTGCAATTATATTATTTATCAAACTAGAAGACCAAGTGATGTGGGCATGTGGCTAATTGAGATTAACACAAATGGTAGGGTTAGTTGAGTATTATGTTTATTGGGTGCAAGGTTGTTAACCTACGGGCCGAATTCGCCCGAACCCAGCAACAAAAGTGGGCGCCAGAAACCCATTGTAGCTCTAACCCGAAAAAGTCAAACTCATTCGAAACCGGTCAGGCCCGGCCAAAATCGGACGGATTGACCATCCAAACTCTTGGCGGTTGTTTCTTCCTTCTTTGGTTGTGCCTGTAGTGGTGGGTTTTTAATTTTTCTTTGCGACTTGTACAGCGAAAACGGTATTAACAATGGGTGGGGAAAAAGAAAAGGTAAAGACAGATATTAATTCACTACCATAAATTTTCTGAATCGCTATTCGTCGCCCTAAAATTAAAAAATAAATCGCCCTAAACCATACTAAATAGACACATATACCCCTAACTTCAAACCTAAACTAATCCCTAGCAAACATCGTCCCCCAACCCCGTATGGGGAAAAAAGGAAAGAAGTCGTCGTCCACCCCAGAACTGCTCTCAGCCGCCGGCGACGTTCGACGTTGGTGTGTAGGATCAATCCAAGAACCATGTGAGGGTCTGGAATTCGACTCGGAAGACGCTGCTAAGATATTCTACGATGAATATGCACGAAAGCTGGGATTAGTCATCCGTGTGATGTCATGTCGTCGATCTGAAAGGGACGGGAGGATTCTTGCATGTTAGTCATTCTAGTCATGCTTGCAATTTTAATGCCACCTGCAACTGCTATTACTCTGGGGCTTGTGGATAAAAGGGAACAAACGCCTCTACGAAGAAGTAAATGGCTTTCATTGTTCACCCAACAAATTGTCCCTCTAACTGTGTTAGCATTCTGATAATGGGGAATAGCAATTCAGATAAAAGGGTCTTGAACTGGTTTGTTTTATTTTTTTAATAAATATTTTTTATCATTATAAATATAATTAAATAGTGTGACTTATTTAGTACACTAATATATTGTTAATCATTGAAAGACAGAAAATTAAACTAAGGGTATTAGAGTAAATTGAACATAATTAGGGCGACGAATAAGGAGTTTTAGGGCGACGAATAGCAATTTGTTTGTATTTTTCTTTTTTTAGGAAAGCTTCGTTTGTATTAAACCTAGACGATTGTGAATTATATGAAGTAGAAAAGACGGTTAAATTACATGTCTGGTCACTCAAATTACATAAATATTTCACGTTTGTCATCCGAATTACTTTTCTTTCATATTCGTCACTAACTTTACGATTCGTTTCACAGTTGGTCACCGACCGTTAGTCTCCGTCAGACTCCGTTAACTTTGTCAGTTTTCTGATGATAAAAAAAAATTATTATATGGTGGGTATTGTCCACTTCTTTGCCCAAAATGGGAGTCTTCACTTTGAGGTCTCCGTCTAGTTCTTCTGCCGCTGCAACATCATCTCCGGCGAGGCGAGAGTCTTCCAACGGAGGAGGACGACCTTTTTTCTTCTTTTTGTATCGCGGAGAGGGGCATAGCAGGTGACATGATTTTGGGCCTCCTTTCCCATTTTGGACGATGTGAGAGCAGGCAAAGGGAGGCAAGGCCAGTGGTATCGGATGGGCGGAGGAAAAGAGAAGATCGCCAATTACTGCTTTGCTCTCTTGCATATACGCCCAATTTCTGTTCCTCCACAAGCACCCACTCTTTCTTTTTTCCTCGTTCACAATTCCCTCTCCCATCTCCAATTACTCCACTCGAAGGACACAAAAGAAAAGGAAAAAGCTAGTGCCTTGTAGCTCTCTCTATGCATCGTCGATGACCTTGCAATTAGGGATTTTGCTTGGGAATTGTTTTGATTTAGAGATTGCTACTGTAACTAGGGTTTTTTTGGATTTGCTAAATAGGGATCATGCTACCACAAAGCAATGAAGCATCGATTGCTTCACGAAATGCTGATGAAGAGCGCCAATGGCGGCCGGAACGTCGGTAGCCACCAATTAGAAGGAAGCAGCGGCGATTTTATGGTTTGCGGTTGTCGGCGACCTTGACGAAGACGACGTCTCCTGGAATGTAGGTAACGATTGGGGTTGAAGACTGTGGCAGCCACTAGAGTTGGCCCGCCAGGGGGAGGAATTGGGCGAGCGTTTGGGGGAGAGAGTGCTTCAGTTTGGGGAGAAGCACTAAGTAGAAGAAATGAGGATAGCTTGGGATGTCTGGGGTGGGTTTGTAGAATTAAATTAATTTGACCGGCGAGAATCTGAACCAGGTGGTGTCGAGATAGGTTAGTAGGAGGGCGAACTGTGTGGCGGTTTCCGCTGAGTCAACGGTCAGAACTAACTTGCCGTCGGCATTTTTTTTTTTAAATTGACATGTCGGTCTAGTCAGTAGTTTCATTTTTCACATCATCAAAAAACTAACAGAGTTAACGGAGTCTGGCGCAGATTAACGGTCGGTGACCAACGGTGAAATGAATCATAAAGTTAGTGGCTAATATGAAAGAAAAGTAATTCGGGTGGCAAATGTGAAAGATTTATGTAATTTGAGTGACCAAACATGTAATTTAGCCAAGAAAAAACTATACAATTGTGTTTAACTACTTTCTCGTTTTTTTTTACAAGAGATATTCCATTCATAGAAAAAGATCACAAGTTACATCCTGGACCCAACCCAGGCACAGAAATCATACAATCGACACGAGGTCGGAGACAAAGACAGGGCCTTCCTAGCCACCAAATGGGCTATCGTATTGCTATTCCGACCTACGAACTGAACCCGAAAACCACCATTAACCTCCAACGGACTTAGAATCTCAGAAATGATGGCCCCCACACGCCCATCCCGCGCATCCTTGGTATTAACCTTCTCAATAAGCACCTTAGCATCACCCTCAAACCTCACTTGATGGATGCCAAGAGCCTGACACCACTGAATGCCTTCCCGAAGACCAAGAGTCTCGGCCACCAGAGGATCCACAATGTTAGGAAAGAACACCCCCTTCGCCAACAGCACATGCCCTCCCTCATCCTTCAAGATAAGGCCCGCCGCTGAATGAGAGTTAGCACTTACCGCACCATCCCACATAGACACGACACTCCGCGAGGTTTCGTCCTCCACAGGCAACTGCTGGGGGACTCGAGGCTGGTTCAGTCTATCCTCTAGTAAGCAGTAGGTCAACATTGCTTTTTTACATATGTTTTTATTTTTATTATATATTATATAAAAATACAAACTATTATTTTAGTGTAATATTATTTGTTATTACATATATTTTAGATGAAACTTGATATAACTTATTATAATATACATATTTTTTCACATATCCGGGTCAAACCAGACTAAAGTGGGCTAAATCGATCGACTCATTAACCCTTAACCCACTATCTCGACCGGGCCAACGGGCCAAACCGGGTTGACAACCTAGATTGGGTGACTATAGGGGCCAAGCGAGTCGAGGTTTTGCTTAGATTGAGCTCGGCTCGTTTATAAATTTTTCAGCTCGAATTTTGATAATCCTGATTGAGCTCGATATATGCTCATTAACACAACTTATCAAGCTGAGTACAAGGCTCAAGATAAGCTCGATTTGAAACCATTCTTACTGAAAAATGTATACACATAAAAATTTAAATGATAAAAAGAACTCTAAAAACCATAAATAATATCTAACTTCTGTACACATCCGTAGTAACAAGATAATGTTCATGTTCATAAGAGTAATTAATTGTTCCACAAACTTTAAACTAGCCAGCTCGCGAGCTTAGCTCAACAATCCACCGTGTCAAGCTAGTTCACGAGCTTATCAAGCTGAGCATGGTCTAGCTCAACCTTGGCTAGTTTATTAACGAGTCGACTCACGAGCCAGCTTGTTAAATAACAAGCCGAGTGTTGAATGATTTTTTTCGATTCACACTCCGAGATGCTCACTAGCGGCTTGGCTCATTTACAGGTGTATATATGTACGTTAGTGCACCGTAGTATTATGGTTAATCAATAAAAATTCTAGTTTATCTTCTGTGTTTTCCCCCTTCCAATTAGGGGATTTTTTTAGAAATAGCATCTTTAAAAAAAATTACAAAAATAACACCCATTCCGTAGAAATTACAAAAATAGCACCTTTTTTTAAAAACCGCACCCCTCTGGTGCGTTTTGCATGTAAACAGCACCCCTAGTGCGTTTTGCGATTAAACCGCACCTTGGGGGTGCTTTTAGTTTTGTGAGCCAAAACCGCATCTTGGCCATGCGGTTTGCGGTCTGACCTAACCAAACCGCTTGGCCCATATGGGGTCTAGGCCTGACCTAGCAAAACCGCACTTTGGGGGTGCGATTTTGCTTCTCCAAAACAAACCGCACCCTCAAAGTGCAGTTTTGGAAAACAAACCGCACCCCACCAATGCGGTTTGTGTGTCAATTATTTTCCGACACCAGACATGCAGCCATGCAGATTCACAGACGTGGGGCTGCATGGCAGATGAAAACCGCACCTCTAAGGTGCGGTTTTCATTGATGATTTTGCCTATAAAAGGCAGCCCGAGAAATCTTCTTCTCTTCACACCTCTCCTTCTCCCTTTTCAATTTTCTATTGTAGCTCCCTGTTTCTCTAGTGTTTTTGCGGTTAACGTTAACTTGTAAGTTTATTTTGTATTACTTTTTATTGTGAATTGTGATTTGTGATTTTTATGATATTAGTTGAACTACTGTTTTTTTTTTTTTTTTTTTTTTTTGCAGATAGCATACCAAAAGTTCACGCTTGGGTTACGGTGGAATGGTTACACAGGAGAGAGCGGAAAGGGGGTCACCTACGTCGGCGGCAATTTTCAGAAAATAAAGGTCGCTACCAGACCAATGCTTGAAGACCTCTATCAAATGTGTACTAACCTTACTTGCATGGATGGCACGAGAAGAGTTGATCGTATGGTGTACCGATATCCAAAAGAGAAGGCGGGTCGTTGTGGCACGAGGAATATCTCATAACCACTCAGGATGAGGTAGATGCCATGCTCGAATTCTTGAGGTCCAACAATCTTTCCAGAGCCGAGATGTTCGTTTACACCGAGCCGTTCGTAGGCATTGGAGGTCATTCTGAAGACGGTCAAACATCTGGTATCCATGGTGGAGATGAATTATATGGAGATCATCCCTACCAAAGTTACCATGATCCTCATTCCTATTTTCAGTACCATGAGCAAGGTGAAGGTCATCATCAATCTTACCCGTCATATGAAGAAGATTTTCAACCAGACCATGCCAACCAACCCCAGTACAACTTCCAATCAGGTAGTGGTAGTTTTCACAACTACCATTATGGAGCTGATGAAGGTGCCTTTCATGAGCTGGATCAGATGGAAGATGCCCTGGCAGCACCAGTCAGTGACCCCTCCGATGAAGAAGGAGATAACAACGTCAGTGCAGACAGCTCCGACCCTCTTGAAGGTGCTGATGATTCAGGACCAGAGTCAGACTCAGATAATGATGATGAGGTGGCTCATGACCGTGTACCAGTCCCCTACTACAATCACGTTCCAGACAGCAATTGGATGGTAACAGCGACATGACCGCCGGAGGTTCCAATATGGGGTCCACTCACTGGGTTTATGAAGGGCCAACAATTTGGCTCGAAGAAGGAGGTGCGGCATGCCATTGATACTGAAGCAATGACTCGACATTTTGAATGGCACACAACTCATTCCAACACGAAAAGTCTCATAGTCAGATGCTGTAATCATAACAAGGGATGCAATGTTAGGATTCGGGCCATCAACAGCAAGAGACACGGCCATTGGGTCATATCTCGTGCGGTGAACACACACACATGTGTGTCATCCATAACATCCCAAGGCCATCGACAGTTGAAATCCAGGGTGGTTGCTATCAAGCATCTAATTGAGCAAGATCCTGACCTGAAGGTGAAAGTCATAATCGCTGACATTGCAAGTCGTTATGGTTATATGATTAACTATAAGAAGGCGTGGCATGGAAAGTATAAAGATCTGGCCGCGGTATATGGTGATTGGGAAGAATCATATGATATATTAGTAATAGTTTAGTCTTATAACTAAATTAATTAAAATTAATGATTTAATTTCGAATATAATTCTATTATAATTATATTATTAACAATCAAATTTAAGTAATTTGCGGTTTTCTCCAAGATATATACATATTATCATAAAACAAACATACTAAATTAATTGACATAAATAACATCCTAAATGAATAATAATTTAAAGAGATACATACATATTGAAACATTTGAAATTAATAAAATTCATTTAAGTACACATAAACATAAATCGTATTGGTTGTTTGGTAAGTAATTTAATCGTATTGGTTGTTTTAAATAATTTAATCGAATATAATGCAACACTCGTTAGACTCTTAGAAGAGGCATACATCTTCTTAGAAACGCAGCCTTTTTGACAGAAAAAGGAGGGATCCGAGGATCTCTTAATACCCGATTTTCCCAGGAAATGGGAGGATCATGATAATCGCTTAAAACCCCATTTCCTTAGACGTGCATCTCTTTATAAAGAGTCGAAGTAAGTGGCGCTATGTATTCGATTAAATTATTGAAAACAACCAATATGATTAAATTATTTCAAATTTATTTTATATTCCACTTAGTACATTAGCAAAATAAAAGAAAGATAAATGATGAAGAATTGTATGTACCGGGTGATCGTTCCAAACATTCCTTGAACGATGGTTGGGTTGGTCATACAAGTCGGTCGGATCAATAGGCCCTTTATCCAAATAGTATCGTCCCCAACCTACGAGAGAATAACAACAAGGTCAGTACATAGATTAATTAAAAAGCTTATAACAAAAACAAAAATTGACCAAAATAATGAGTACGTACCGCTTGAAATTCATCATAATAAACTCCCTCTCCTTGGAACCACTAGTCCATTTTTTCGCGAAAGTCAGACAGAAATTCGGCGGGTTTTGAGGGAAAATCCAAAGAAATATTTTCTGATGGCAGATCGGACTTAGCCGCAACCAACAGACCACTATTTCCTAGACTTTTGGGAGGGGAGGGGAGGGGTTAGAAAGATAATTCTAGATAGAGAGAGTGGAGAATGGTTGTGGTGTGAAGAAATGAGAGGGGGGGAGGGGGGGTCTGGTAATTTCTCTCCCGGTCAAACCGCACCCTTCCGATGCGGTCTACAGTTCCCGAGGGTTGACCGCTCCCTGGCGTTGCGGTCTTCGATCCGTGGCAAGGATCGCTGACGTGGCGTGCGTTCTGCCCGCTAGATCGCCACCTAATCCTGCGATGTCCAAGGTCGCTGCCCACCAAACACAGACCGCACCTTGGAGGTGCAGTTCCCAGTCTGACGTGGCGCAAAACGCACCTTGGAGGTGCGGTTTGATAAAAATGATGCTATTTTTGTAAATGTTGTGGGCTGGATGCTGTTTTTGTAAAAAAAATTAATAGGTGCTATTATTGGAAAAATCCCTCCAATTAGTACTTTCATAGATAATTGTAATGGTTAAGACGAAGCTCTGCATCCAAAGTCGGAAAAATTCGCAAGTTACACATGTTTTTTAAAAAAAATTCTCAAAAAAAATTCACAATCTACGCATGTTTGGGTATTCATCGCGGCAGAGGAGGGCGGTGATTGCATCACCGCATGAGAGAAGGACGGTGATTGCATCACCATTGTGGAGGAAGGCGGTGAATGCTTAACCGCATTACACGGCCAACGTGAAGGCCTGACATGCGTCGAAACTTTAAACAAACATAACTTTGTGCTCGGTTATCCGATCGTAGCAAAATTTTTTTTGATTCCGCATAATTTTTCAAGATCTTGCAAGCCGCAAAAGGCCGTAGGCGGTTTGGTCCCGCCTTCGTCCCGAAAAAATGTCGTTTGCTACTCCGAACGAGCCTTTTTCGATTTCGTCAAACTTTGAACGACCATAACTTTGTTCTCCACAATCCGAAACTCATGATTTTTTTTTATTTCGCATAAATTTTTAAGGTCTACAATTTTTATCATAGACATAATTCGCTACGATCGGATAACCGAGCACAAAGTTACGTTTGTTTAAAGTTTTGACGCAGGTCAGGCCTTCATCGCCTTTCTTTAGAGCGGTGATGCAATCGCCGCCTTCCTCTACAGCGGTGATGGCAATCACCGTGTTTCTGTCATGCGGTGATGCTATCACCGCCTTTCTTTCATGCGGTGATGCAATCACCGTCCTCCTCTGCCGCGGTGAAGGCCCAAACATGCGTAGATTTAGGGGTGTCCAAATGGTTACCATGGTTATAACCAAACCAAATAAGGCTAAATACCATTAACCATATAATACAATATCAGAACCAAACCGTCCAAACTAATACAACAACCAAATTAACCAAACTAAAGTTTAATCGGTTTGGTTAATTGGTTAACCAGATTAACCAATATAAAATCACATTATCATTGACGATGAAAATTTTCTGGTTAATGCAACAATTCGCAATTTATATAATGAATAAAACATACCAATCAACACGTAGTTATAGTTGACCCTTAACAAAAAATCATGCAACTAAGACAATTATCTTACGATTAGTATAGAAGTATTCACCTAACAAAAATTTATGACAATGGTATGGGTTAATGAATTGTTATGTTTGTGTAAATTGACTTAGTCTCTTAGCAATTATCATAGGCTGAAAATGACCTTTCTTTCAAGTTTTCGTCCATCATAATATATGAAATTTATCTAAATCAGGGGTCCATATGTTGTGGTCTACATTTTACATATACAAATATACACTATATGAGCAATATTGAGCTTTATATTTTATGAGTCTAAAAGGGATGAACGTTAACTCTTGAGTGGTTATGCAAAGTATTAAGTATGTGTATATAATATATGTTAGATATATGGCTAATTATTTAACTGGGTAATTTGGTTTGACTGGTTAGGAGTGTCTGAAACCAAACCAAACCACATAAACCAAACAAGCTAAAAACTTTAACCAAACCAAACCAATTATCCAAATTAACCAAATCAAATTATCCAAATAGTATCGTTTAAAAAGGTTACCATGGTAACCAAACCGTTTGAACACCGCTACGTAGATTGGGAATTATTATCGTAACGTGTATTTTGAAAATGTTTTTTTTTTTTAAACATGTGTAACTTGAAATTTTTTCCTCGAAAGTCAGATAGCAAGATTCTACATCGTCACATCAGGTTCGTCCGTCCAATTAATGATGGTATGAGTGAAAGCGACATCAATAAAGTCCAATCATATCCCGCCCTCCACCACATACCAATTAACACCTCACCGCCGGCGAAATCCCTTCCCAAAACCCCTCTCAAGTATCAAGTGAACTCCTCTGCTGCCAATGGCGGACCATCCTCCTCCGCCGCCGCACATCCTCGTCTTCCCCTTCCCAGCACAAGGCCACGCCCTCGCTCTCCTGGACCTAATCCACCACCTCTCCCTCCACCGCCGCTTCTCCCTCACCGTCGTCACCACTCCCAAAAACCTCCCCTCCCTCGCACCGCTCCTCTCCCTCCACCAACCCCCCTTCCTCAACCCCCTCGTCTTCCCCTTCCCGCCCCACCCTCTCCTCCCCGCCGGCGTCGAGAACGTCCAACAAATCGGCAACGCCGGCAACCTCCCCATCATCACCGCCCTCCACAAATTATCCGACCCAATCGCCAATTGGTTCCACTCCCAACCCGACCCGCCCGTCGCCATCATCTCCGATTTCTTCCTCGGATGGACCCTCGCCCTCGCCCGCCGCCTCCACATCCCTAGGTTCGCCTTCTTCTCCACCCGCGCCTTCCTCGCCTCCCTCACCGACCACCTGTTCGCCGACGTGGAGGCCGTCAGGGACCTGGACCCCGTGGTGTTCGATCAATTGCCCGGCTCGCCGACGTTCAAATCCGAGCATCTCCCTTCCACGTTCCGCCGCTACGTTCCTGGGAATTCCGACTGGGAGCTCGTCAGGGAAGCCCTGCTGTCCAACCTGCTCAGCGACGGCTGCGTCTTCAACACTTTCCATGCCCTCGAGGGTCCGTATTTGGATTTCCTCAGGCGGAAAATGGGTCCCCAAAAGGTCTACGCGGTCGGACCGGTCAGCTTGTTAGGAACCGGAGGCGATCCAAAAAATTTGGGTGATCACCCGGGCTCTGACGTGATTCACTGGCTCGATCATTGCCCGGATAATGGTTCCGTGCTCTATGTCTGCTTCGGTAGCCAGAAGCTGATGACCAACCACCAGATGGAGGCACTAGCTGCCGCTCTGGAGCAGAGCATGGTGCGTTTCGTTTGGGTCGTGAAGAAACCAGGTCCGGAAATGGAATTCGGTTTACCGGATGGGTTTCAAGACCGGGTATCTGGCCGGGGGCTCGTGCTGGACGGGTGGGCACCGCAGGTTACGATACTGAACCACCGGGCAGTGGGTGGGTTTTTGAGTCACTGCGGGTGGAATTCGTTGTTGGAAGCGGTGGCTGCTGGAGTTCCGATTCTGGGTTGGCCGATGGAAGCTGACCAGTTTGTCAATGCTAGACTACTGGTTGAGGATCTGGGTGTAGCCGTGAAGGTTTGCGAGGGTGCTGACACGGTCCCTGACCCGGTCGAGTTGGGGAGACGGATCGCCCAGTCGATGAGTCAGGGTTCGGCCGAGAGGAAGAGGGCTGGTGAGATGAAGGACGAGGCGTTGGCTGCTGTGGAACAAGGCGGGAGCTCTCAGATTGACTTGGAAAGGTTCGTGCAGGATTTGCAGAAACTGCAAATTGAAGAAAAAGGAGAGGGTATTAAGTAAACGTGATTCGTTAGCCTCTTTATGTAAGAAAGAAACTCATTGGCAAGCAATGTCGTTTTGTTGTATGTAAGGAAATAAAACCTTTGCTAGTTTTCTGGAGGGATGAATAAAATCAATTCCTGGTCCTTTGGGTGTACCGTGTACGTGTAATTGGAATTTCAAAGACTAAAGTTCTGCCATGCAAAGGAGACGGTTCCCTTTCAGTCTCTTTCATGACTTCTACTACCCTCCGTATTCAAGGTATTGCCAGAAAAAGAAAACCCATAGTTGACATTCGAAAAATCATTCAGCTTCAAGTTGTCCGAGCATTGATGTTGAAACGTGCAGCAGAAACGCTACAAGGCGAATCGGATGAATGCTTCACCCCACCAGCAGATGGCTTCTGATCACTTCTGCAGACTGCTCAAGTAGAACCTGGTCTTTCTGTTTATATGCCGAGATGAGAAATTTCATACTGCTCCAAAAAACAAGTGAGTATCAAGCTTAGTATATATGAAGCATCATTGCAAATGGCTTGCAGCATTTTCCCTACTCAACCATGGCCACCTTCATCAAGTCGAGGATTTTCTTTGGGCCATCTTCTGCCAAACAGATATACATGTCATGGCTCTGTCGAGAGAGTGATGGATTTGAAAGACGCTATACCGTTGGAAGCTTCATATTGACAAAGAAACCAAAAACACACTTACCGTCATATCCTATTTGATACACAGCTCTGACAAATTTCTGATGCAGCTCAACAGGCCTAGGAGATACTCCTACCTCTCTCCAACCATCAATCTCCTGGCCTCCATGCACACATCCTCGTGATCACTCGGTTCCTCCTCCGTTGCTCAAAACTCCCCGCTCATCATCTCGCCGATCTCAGCAAGACAAAGACCAAAGTTGGCAGCTTCCTTCAGAAAAATGATGCAGAGATGCAAAACCCACAAAGAAGCCTATCGGATCATGGAGAGCTCTCCCCTCAACATTGCAGAATCTTCAACCAGATTGAACTTAGCAATGTTGCAATCTCAACCTTCAAGAAAGAAATTGAGGACTGCGGTCAATGAATCCACTAGAAATAAGAATCCTCCAGCTTTTCAGGCAAGAAAAGACCATGATCAATTGGAATCAAATCCACTAGCCCAAATTTACCAACATCATCGCCGAGCTTCTTTACCAAGAGATTCCCGCTGTGCATATTGGTGTTGAGAATCAAGGTATCTGTAATAAGCTGGACTAATCCACCTTAATTAGCTTCGACAGCAAGGAATTAAAATGAGAAGCAATGGAACCATGAAGCAAAGAAGACATGGAAAGAGCTCCTGCACACACAAAGAGACCTACAGAACAGAAAAGAAGCACTGTAAATCATTATACAAAACCTGCTACAAACGATCAGTTCACAAAAAATAAAAGAATAATGGAAAGAAAGCAGCATCAGTAACTAATTTGGTGGATTTCCCGAAAGCCATGGACAGTGATAGTGAAAAACATATCTGCATTTCCATCATCAAACTCAGTAGCCACACACACGGAAAAAAAACACAATCCTCTCCCACCAGAAATGATAGTGAAAAACAAAGTTTGAAACTCAACTGAATAGATCCATAGAAGCAATAGAAGGAAAATGGGAAGCAAAAAAGCTGGTAAACCTTTTTCATAATTCAGATGCTTGCCGATTTGAATGCTGCGGTCATCCTCCAATATTGACTTGGATGGGTTCATAGAAGATTTGCATAAACTGCAAATTAAGAAAAAGGAGATAGTATTAAGTACACATAATTAGTGCAAAGGATTACATAGTCTCGTTATGTAAAAATGACATAAACAATGTTATATTGCTTGATTGTTGTATTTCAATTAATCAAGAAATAAAACCTTGGCTACTATTCAGGAGGGGAAATGATGCAGCCAAACTTGACCATAACAGCACCTAGATCAGCCATCGAAGTCAACTGGCTGCTGCTGCTGGGAATAGTGGTAATAATCACATTACAAATATCCCAGTCAGGAGAAACACCATTACACAACATCATCCGGAAAAAGTATTTGGCTTCAACTACTAACTTCCTTCTACATAATCGATTGACGACTGAACTATAGTCTTGAATTGAAACTTCAAAACCATTTTCCACCATCTGATGAAACAATACCACTGCCCTTTGAACATCACCCTTTACGCAATACGCTTTAATAAGTGTGGCGTAAGCAACTTTGGATAACTTAATACTGTTGTGCTGCTGAAGATAAACCAGCAGCATATCAGCATCTCTTATATCACCACATACACAAAGGCCATCGATAAGAACATTGTAAGTAGCAGCTGTGGGCTCAAGGTGATGATTGCTCAGCATCTCATCATGCAACTTGAATGCATTTCTCAAGTCTTTCGCTTTGCAGAGTTGTTGGATGACCGTATTGTATGTGATTGCATCAGGTGTTAACCCTACCACTTGCATCTCCCTCACATAATTGAGAGCTTCTTGCAACTTCCATTCTTTGCAAAGTGCTTTTATCAACACGCTGTAAGTAATGTGGCATGGATCCACATTGTTCTTCTTCATCTCCTGCAGCAGTGTTAGCACGTACACGGAATTTCCAGCTTCAGCATATGCATCCATGAGAGTCGTGTAAGTTATTGTATTTGGTATCAATCCATGCAGCTTGATTGTCCGCAACAAACCAGTCGCCTGCTCGATCATTCCATTTGCAGAAAGCCCATAGATTAAAGAATTGAAGGTCACTATGCTGGGGAATATTCCCTTCCCTGTTAATTGTACGAACAACTGCATAGCCTCCTCGATGTTTCCAAGTTTTCCATAAGCATCAATCATGATATTGTACAAAACAACATCCAATTTAAAGCCATTGTCCAGCAAAGAATCGAAGTATGCTCGTGCTTCATGTATCATGCCCTTATCCCTGAAACTCCTCAAAATTGCACACTGTTCCAAAGAGTTTGGAAATAATCTACTGAAACACATCTTATTGTACAATCTGATAGCCTGTCGCACCTCTCCTTGCTTACAGAGACCATGAACAAGAACCGAATATGTTACGAGATCTGGTTGCAACCCATTAACTTCCATTTGCGATAACAACGTCAATGCTTTATCGACTTCTCCAACCTTGCACAAGCTACTGAGCAATATACTCACCGCGAGGACGCTCAGTTGAAGACCCTGAGAAAGCATCTCCTCAAGCAGCTTCAATGCTTCGGAAATGTTTCCAGCCTGGCAATGCCCATAGATCAGTATCGTGTAGGCAACACTCTCTGGATTTCTCTCTTTAAGTAGCATATCCTCAATCATCTTCGTAGCACCACTCATCAAACCAAGTAGATGAAACCCTTTAGCTAGGGTGTTGTAGGTTACCATATCAGGCTGTACACCTTGAATCTCCATCCAACTTGCAACCTCTAAAGCTTCCTCCATGGAACCAGCTATACACAATCCATGAATAAGAATATTATAACTATATGCATCAGGCAGTAATCCGTACTTCAGCATCATACCGAAGAATGATTTTGCAACTTCTACAAAACCCGAATTACAATACCTTGACATAACAGTATTGATTGAAACTACCGAAGGCCCAAGTTCCTTGCCCTCGATATCACGTATAAATGAAACTGCCTGAGTTAGCCTAGACTGCCTGCATAGGCCATCGACAACAATGGAACCAGAGTGCTCATTCGGACGGCAACCACTAGCTTTGATGTCGTTATATACATCCCACAAGGAATCCGTATGCCTCAAATTGTACATCAGACTATTGTAAGTTTGTACAGAAGCCCGTAAGTTCAAATCTTTCATCTTCACTAGAACAAAGAGTGCATCGTGAACCATCTCGAATCTTGAATAAGCAAAAGCCAACATATCCCATACATGATCAGTTGAATTCCAAGACCTAAAACTACTGGAGAGCAGCTCGCAAATTGAAGGAGCCGAGCCAGAGCCTAGCAGAAATCATAAGACATTCAGAACAAAAGTCTAATCTGAGCTAGTGCATAGAGTGAGGCATATTGTCAGAGGAGTCCCCCAAGAGAAATTAAACCGCGCACCTTCATCTAGCAGCAATTGGTCGAGAACCTTCCTCAGCTCGTCGAACCGTCTCATTCCCGCTAAAACATGGGAAACGATGAGGGCTGAAACATTCGAGTGCCGGAACCCAAACTCCTTCCTCAGCAAATGAAAGAAATCGACCGCGGAATCCCCATTCTGGTTACTCAAATCCCTAATCACCGAATCAACCTGGTCCGGGGTCAGCATAGCTATCAGGCTTCTAAACTCGCGTGCAGAAACGAAACTCGAGAAACCCAAGCAACTAACTCCGCGAACAATCTCTTGAACGATGCAGTCTCCAGACTCCGGCAGGGCCACGGAACCGGCGGCAAAAGCAAGAGCGGGTTCGTCGAGGGCACAGGCGGAGGCGGTGGAGACGGAAGGCTTGGGGAAGGCGAAGGAAGAAAGAGATGCGAGAATTGGGGATTTGAAGAAGAGAAGACGGAGGGGAGTTCTCCATCTGCAGAGCATAGAAAGGGGAAGCAGCGGCTGTTGTTCACAGGTAGGCTAGACGGGACTGAAAGAAAGGATTCAAATTGGAGAGAACGAGAAGAAGAGAAAGAGGGAAGGGCTTCGACTGCGAGAGAGAGGAAGGGTTTTGGTTTTCGATTGGAGGGAAAGAGACGAAGAGGGGGGTTTAAGGAACATCTGTTCAGCGCCTGACTGTGACTGAGACTAGAGAGGGGTTTTGGCTTGGGGTTTTGCCGGGCGGGAGGGGAGGGACAACGGATTCTGGACGTTGGGAATTTGCAATTAAACGGTACCGTCGTACCGATGACAAGGCAGCAGTAGGCAGTAGCTTTCTTCTGGGTCCAGATGGCGGGTCGTGTGGAGTGGACCTAAAGGTAGCGCGGCCCACAATACTAGATTCGGCCCAACATAATTACAGAGTCCCACTACAGATGTATTCTTACGTGATAGAGGCCAACTAGTGGTTAATGGTTATGGTCTAATACTTTTGGATTGGCAATGTGCATGTGCAGGATGAGGTATCTAGATATTTATATCAGTTTGTGGCAGGTCGAGTTCAAATCGATTAATTTATCATGATGTGCGGATTGGGTTAGGTTGATTTATATGGAAAATATAATTTAAAAGAAAAATATTAAAAATATACTTTTATCGTTAAAAACTCAATGAATAAACTATAATATGATAAATTATTTGAAAAATTGATGTCTCGCATGTGTACAACTTCATTATAGAAAAATATGAGGTAATAAAAGTAAAATCTTTAGTAATTTAAGTAAAGTTACATATAATTTAGGAAAAGACGGGTCGAGAATGAGGCGGTCAGAGCAGGTTGAGGAGAGTACCCATGCACGTCCCGCACCGTTTACGGGGCAGGTATTATCCACCTCAAAACAGGTCGGTTAAAATTGATCTGGACGAAATTATCATCCCTATTTGTCAGGCCACAGTTATGCTCGCAGGAAATAGGGTGATAATATTCGGTAATAACGTTGTGAAATTGTACCGGAGGTTGTACCTATAAAGTTTAAGGTAGAGTATTTGTGCTGAAACAATAGTTTAATCGTAGTTCAACTGTTTCATACTGCTAAAAATTACCTACCGATTTGGTTTCCGATAGGAAGATTTTCCGGTTTGACCATTGGTATTGTACGGTTTCATAAACCCGAGTGATAAGTGATAACATGAGTAGGAGTTGTCACCAAAAGAACATTAGGAGTATTTAATAAGAGTATTTATTAACAAGAAAAAATAAACAAAAGAGATCGATGGACACTCGTTCAGGGAAAAAAGCTGCTCGATGAGATGGGTTGGGGTCTCGAGTTTAGTTGTGTTCAGTTAATTATTATGTGTTGATTGTTAGTGAGTTGTATGGGCTTAGGATGTTTAGTTTAATTGTTACAGCAAAGATTGAAATACCGTACTGTACTGATGGTTAGATCATAAAAATATTCTATTAGAGGCTAAATTGGTAGGCAATCTTTAGCGGTATGAAGCGGATGAACCATGGTATTAGCATAAAATATTCTACGACTGGCTTTTTTGCTACAACTTCTGTTATGGTATTTCAATCCTTGTGTTAAAGAGGTACTAATTAACGCCCTATGTTTTTAAAATTTGGTACCCCTAACTTGGCAATTTGACGGTTTTGCCCCAAAAAATTCCCAATCCCTAACAATCTTCGTCGTCGCTGATTGTTGCTGGGAGTCTTCTCTGTCGCTCAGTGCTGCTGACCGTCGTTGCGGAAAAAAATTCACAATCCCTAACAATCTTCGCCGTCAACGAGTGTTGCGGGGAGTGTTCTCCATCGCCGAGTGCTGCTGCCGCCGCCGCGGCAACTGCCTTCCCCTAAAGAGAAAATTCAGTTAGGAATGCCGAGAGACTAGCTTCTTCAAGGAATGGATAGATGTGTCTGTGAGCTAGCCATGTGAACATCAGGATCCCAATTCCGCCTCCGTTTCTGGGTTTCAACTCGTCAGAGGTCATCATTTTCCTTTCGAACCTTGAACCGATGGCGAGCAGCCAGCCCGTAGGGCCTTCTCTCCTTCCTCAACGGCGACGGGTGCCTCCATTCTCAACGGAAACGAGGCGGAGCAATAGGAGAGATAGTTTCGCCGACGACAGGATAGATGGAGAAGAGAACGCGACTGAGAGGGATTATGGCAAATCAGCGACGGGATTGGCAATTATGGGTTATGGATTTATTGTCGGCGACCGACGGGATTGTCCCTGCGTGCGGGATTTAGGGCGGCAGATGGTTTTGGGAATTAGGGGTTTCCGTTTTAGTTATTGGTGGTAGAATTGTCTGTTTAGTGAATTTAGGGCGTAAATTTTAAAAGGTTAGGCCGTTAAATAGGAATCTAGTTGTGTTATGTGTTAGTAGTTAATAGGGCTTATCTGTCTACGTGGGGTTGTCATGCATGGACCCAGTAAGTGTTAGGAGTTGAGGTCAAGTGGGAGTGTTCTTGTGTAGTTGGAGTGTTATGAGTTAGTAGTTAATAGGGCTTATCTGTCTACGTATTAGGTTTTCGTTCTTATATAAATATGTAAGTTCGACATTAGCTCGGGAGGCAATCAATAAACTAAAAGGTTCATTGACACGGACATCGTTCTCTCGCTTGTGAGTTACAAGCAAAATTCTTGACTCCTGGGTTACGAGTTCATCAGAGATGCACAAGAAAGATGATATGTGGAATAAACACATAAATAAAAATAAAATTACAAGAGCTTGACCAGTAAGGGTGCTTTTGTTAGAGTTAGTCAATAAAGTTGTAATGCCATATTGACGGGAGAATGAAAGTATAACAATTGAGTCTTTTGACAGTTTAATTAATTAATTAAATTTTATATTAATTATTGTGAAAAGAAGTATCTTCCAGAACGGTAACTTTCTTTTTCTGTGAAAGGATATGTACTTTCAGGAAAGATAACTGTCTTTTTCTGTGAAAGGATGTGTATCTTTGGAATTTAATTTTCAGTTTTCACAAGTATAAATAGATGACTGTCATAATCTTTTTTAAGACGAGAGATTACTTCTTCTTCCCGTTTTCCTTCTCTATTTCATAAACACAAAAGTCTGCAAGATTACTGGAGGTGGTTAGGGATGGCAATGGGGCGGGTTTGGGGCGGGTTTGCCTAAACCATCCTCATCTTCAAATATACAAACCCATACCCGCCCCATACCCATGTGGGTGAATGTTTTGCAAACCCATCCCCATACCCGTGGGTTTCGGGTACCCATGGGTAATACCCGTACCCGTACATCCAACATTATTATAACTAAAACTTACAAGAATTTTTTTAATTATAACTCTAAACGAACCAATTATATCATGAAGCGAACAAAACACAATCGTTTTTTTAAAACGGGTCAAAGAATATGATCCTAAAATATCCATTAATACATAATATCGAGTATAATATTTTTCAAATTATTATGTTATAACTGTGATAATCTACTAAGTAATAATTAACTAACATAATCTCGTTGACAATGGGGAAATTGAAAGAGTGAATGGAGTATTGAGGGGAATGGATTAGGTTTTGATTAAGGTGGTCACTCAATTGCATTCTACTATTTATTTTCTCAAGTTATCCTCATCATCATTGATAGATTACAATTTGATCCACATATTTTTTATATGTGAAGAAATTCTCTTGATGAGGCGGGTATGGGTATGGGTATAGGACGGTCGGGTACCCGCGGCCATGGATATAATTGCCATCCATGGAGGTAATTTGCTCGAACCAATCAGCAGTTTGTTGTGGGGGCAAATTCACTCTATGAAAAATAGTCTAGTCACGATTTCAATCTATTTTTTCCTACTAGTTCTGGCGGCTTTTGTTTAGGATAATTCTCCCTCCTAAAAATAGGATCTAGCATTTCCATCCTTCGAGTCTCCTCTGAAACTTTATCACAATCGGATTCCAAATCGAGGTCAAGGAAGGACTTGTACCAAGGGGTAGCGCTTGGTAGAGAGTTGGCAAGTTATCCGAATGACACTCAAAACATTAGCATATTTCTCCGGATTAGCCACATTTTTAATTGGAAACATTTTAATTTTATCAAGATGGTCTCTTAGCCCTATCACAGCCTAAAAACACCACATATAGCAACAGATGAAAGTATCATCCACCGATGAACCAGTTGCTCACGGGTTAAGAGTTGTTTGTAATTCACAAGCGAGATGAACCAGTTGCTCACGGGTTAAGAGTTGTTTGTAATTCACAAGCGAGCGTACGACGTTAAGTGTCGAAAACCTATTTTGTTTGTTATTTGATTGATTGCGGATTAATGTCGAAAGTTGAAAGTCGAAACTTCAATTTATACTACTTTTTCCATGCTATAGTTAATTACTTGGTGGGGTGTGTGATGTCCTAACTAGGGATGACAACAAAATCCGAACCCACGGGTGCCCACCCGATCTAACCCAGTCAACGCGGGTAAAATTCGTGTTGATGGGTTTTGGGCCGGGTTTGGGTTTAAACCAGTTCGCTATTCATCGGGTTGGGTTGGGTTTAGGTAAACCCGCCCCATGGGTACCCGCAGTGCCGGACCCAGAAATTTTCTATAGGGGTGTCCTCTTTTAAAAAATAAATTTAATAAAAATAATTAATAAAAATAAAATCGTAAATATGAAAATACCTTACTCTCACAGGTTAAACAAGTCCATGATATGTTTTCATATTATGAAATAATTGTAGAATACACTTTGTGTCTATAGTGTTAAAAAAAATTGTCTCTATATATACCCTACTAGACAATCATTCACGAACTTATCGCATATTCGATTTGTAAACTTGTTCTTGATGTAACACAAAGTTGAAACACTCTTTCAACACTTGCCATACAATCATAAAATCAATACAAATTAAGGGTACTTTGAAATTAGTTTAATTGTTAGGTTTTTAAAATAATTAGAGATAGAAATTGCCATTTTATTATTACACATTGTTCAAAATCGAACAACAAATGAGTTGTAGCTCAATGGAAATTAAGTTTATTAATAATAACAGTGTTCTAGATTTGAATTATCCAACCTACCACTTATATTCCTATACACAAATGACAGTAGGATAATCATTTTTTCAAATTTAAGGGGTGTCCCACTATCAATTATATTTGTTGTGTCCATACGTAAATTACCACCGGGGGTTGGATAATTGTTTTCCAAATAATTAGGGGTGTACCCCCTGGGTCCGCCCCTGGGTACCCGCCCACATCCATATAATTAATTTTTTCAGTATATTTAATATTCTAAATAACCAATCTTATATATGTTTGTGGAGACATGTCTATTTTTTTCTTCCTAATTGTGTAGAATGAAGTTGATGTTATCGAGTGGAGAGTGAAGAAACTTAATTGACAAGGAGGAAGAAGTTTTCAATTAATCATGTTATTTATGGATATTTGTGATTTGCTTCAATTTTCTTGAGTTTTCTAGATTGGTGTTGAACCATTTGTATAGCTAATTTGTGATTTGCTTGAATTTTCTAGATTGGTGTTTTATATATGGATAATTTGTATTGGGAGATTGATATTTGATTTTAATTTTGATAGGAACTTGTTATTGTAAATTTTTTACGACAAAATTCCGTGGGTACCCATGAACCCGCAGATACCCAGCGGGTTGGGTTTGACTTTTTCAAACCCAGTGAGTTTTACCCTAAGTTTTTTTTCACGAATATACCCATGGGTTTGGGTTTGGCAAAACCCGACCCAACCCGACTCATTGCTAACCATGATCTTATGCGACTTAAATTAAATCAATCTAGTGACGAGAAGTCTAGGGAAAATGTGAACCATCCATTGCCACATGCATATTTAAACCAATGGATGATGAGTTTAGATACTAAAGTTCGAGTCTTGGTTTTTAAGATTAACCAAAATATCATATTTAGGGTCTAGAAATGAAGTGATGACAGATGGTAAAGACTTCAGAAGAGAATTGAATTTCAAATTGTACAAATAGGGTTGAGTATCTGTACCCATCCATTTGCTGGCTTAGCAAAATGTATACAACAACAATCAATTTCTACCAAGAAAAAAGGTTTAACTGAGCCAAGTATAGTTATCAACTGGTAGGGATTGAGCTTGTGCTATGGGTTTCTCCTGGTTAACTAGATCCTAACCAAGACCAAAATATCTAAGCTTACCAACTTCTAAATCCTTTTAAAGGTAATATGACCTTACTTTCTCATACGATAAGTTTATAGGGACTAGTGTTTAGCTATAATAAGTAGTCTCATAGAGAATTAGTTGAAGCAGCAATGTCACAGCATCATTACTTCATAACTTCCCCTGGTTTTGCAGCAACCTAATTCATAACTATTCATTATCATTAGATTTAAGGAGAGAAATGCACATCACTGGGGAAAAGAAATATAACAGTCCACAAATTTCCAGAAGCCCCATGATATCATATACATATAGTCTTTCCTACAGTTACATAAAAGAAATGTGGCTCCAAAACTCCATTTTCCGATCTTATTGTAGCAGTCTCGGATTGCAAAGAAGTCGATTCAGATTCCAAATCCTTTCTTCCTTTTCACATTAACTAGTTTTGCTGGTAGTGGTAGAGGAAAAGGGAAACCATATCCAAAAAATACTAATGTGGGATGAAATATCTCTGTCGATGCAGGCAATCTGTTTCCCTCAACCTCAAGCACTACTGAACCAAAAATGGGCATGGAGAAGAAGATAAAATAGAAAAGAAAAACACATCACAGAACAGAAGAGTGCAAGTTAAGAATAGTGATCATCAGCTGACAAAACCATTGCAACGGCATACCTACACATTTTTTATACACCAGTTGCATAATTACAATAGTTAAAAGAGCACAATATTGTTAACTATTCATCACATGGAACTGCTCTGCATAGTATAATGCAGCCCAGAAATCAGCATATATATTAAAATTCCTTTAAACTCCAAGTTTGGTAATAAAAACAAAAGAAATTGTCTTATTCTTGTGGAAAAATAAATGGCTTCGCCCGGGTTCGAACCGGAGACCTTCAGTGTGTTAGACTGACGTGATAACCAACTACACCACGAAACCAATTTGTGTATAACAATAACTTGAGCTTGCATTTAGCTTTACGCAACGGGTCTAGTCATTGATAACTAATAGATGGAAAAAATTACAATAACAAGTTAACTAGAGGTTAGAGGATACAGAAACCAAAATTTCCATGAACTGTTGTCAAAACTTAAAACACACATGCATTATTACTTTCATATCAATAAGTTACATTTATCTTTCTATTAAGGATATGTTTATGATGAATTACAAGTTTCATTATTATAATTAATATGAGAAAAATATGATAATAAATAGTTTAAAAGTATACGTGAAGGAGAAAGTTGACATGTCGTCATCAGAAAATTAAACAAACTCACACTTAATACAAAATTCAACTCGCCATGAAAAGGTTGGAAAAAAAAATCTGTTCTTTTTCTCCCCTCATGAACAACAAATTGCTTGGAACCCAATTGAAGAATATGGAAGAAAGAAAAAAAGAACTCAACACACACACACTTTACCAAACTTTGAATTGAACTCTACACACACACACTTCACCAAACTTTGAATTGCACTCACTATCAAATTTAATCAACTAAACCCAAACACACCATCATATCACTAGCTGTATGTGATGAATCCATCCTCCCCCTCCCTATTTAAGACCCACATCAAGTCCTTAGCTTGAACACTTTTACCAAAACCCCATCCTCTTATTTATTAAAAAAGAAAAAGAATCTTTAACTTATTACCAAGAAGATATCATTCATTAATATCCTACCACCAATATCAACATGTACAGGAAAGCAAAGGAAGAGGAGTGTTGCTACAGTTACAAGAAGAAGCAGCAACAAGCAGCCATTGCAAGCATCTTCTCATACAAACACTTGAAAAAAGTGTACCCTTCTGCTGGGCTGTACAGAAGCTCTTCTTCATCTTTGTCTTCAATTTCATCCAATTCATCATCTTCACCCTCACTGTCTCTTTCACAAAATTCAAACGATGACTCTTCTCTAACGGACCATTCATCTTCATCCCCACTCGACCACAAGGTTTCCTTAGCCCTCCGCCTCATTGCCCCACCGCGACAGAGGAGGAGGGAACATTCACCGACGAGGACGGCTCCTCATCCGGTGGGTGAACATGATCACGATCATGGTGATCGAGATGGTGGTGGTAGGGAGCCGAGGAGGTGCAATTGGATTACAAAGAATAGCGGTAATTATTGGTGATGATGTCAATTTATTAGTCTTTTAATCTGTTCTTATATGAAGTTTTTTATTCTTAATTCTTTTTATCTATCAACTCGTAAATTTATAATATAAGTATAGCGTGGTTGCATTTTTGTAAATAACATCACCGCATAACTTCTAACGGTTCAAATTGTGGTTGTAGTACTATCCAATAGGACTAATCCTCGTTTGACGCCAACCCATCAACATGCTGACCCGGTTCGGTTAGCTCGAAAGACTAGGAACACTCAAATTCTACGTGTGTAGAAGAAGTAAAATGATTTTTTTTTATTATAATCAAGATGTAAAATGAATTAGGGTTCGGTGAATAGGGGGAAGAAACCCGTGATGCTTAATGCTCTTTTTTAGTTGCTGTGTACGTAGCAAGCTAGCTAGGCTGCAGTTGAGATATACATGTCATCGTGATCAATGTGATGCAACACACATTTATCCCAAAAAGGTAGAGTTAGCGAGGGAAATAATTAACTAAGTCACAACTTGTTGCGTTTTAGGAAAGATTTTATTAGAAGATTACTTCTAAGTTTCTACAAGTTCTTTGGTCCAGCTTTTGATTTTGTCATCGTACGTGGTGGTGATATCATGTGGGAAATATGTGCAGACAGAGCTTATGTTGCATTTCATGACGAGTGTTGGGGAGTTCCAGTTTACGAAGACAAGTAAGCAAGCTTGATACACAGTTTTGAATTGCTGAATTAGGCAAAGAATCATTAATTTAGTTTTTCCTGTGTTGAGTATTACCTTCAATTCAATTCAATTCATCAAACTGATGCAATAGTGCCTGACAATTGGAGTGCAGCCAATTGTTTGAGCTTCTCTCGCTGTGTGGTATGCTGATGGACTACAACTGGACTGAAATTCTCAAGAGAAAGGAGCTCATCAGGTAATTTAATTAGTTAGTTTGTCTCAATCCACCGTTAATTAATTATTATTTTATCCATTTTACTGTATCTATATTGCCCTACTCATACCTGATAGATACACATATACAGGAAAGCATTTGGTGGGTTTGATCCAAATGTGGTGGCAAAAATGGACGAAAAAGAAATCACAGACATCATCTCCGACAAGACCTTATCCTTAGTTGAATGCAGAGTCCGATGCATCGTCGACAATGCCAAATGCATTCTCAAGGTAAACCCTTTTTTTTTTAATAATTGCGACATATATTAGGTTTTTTTATTTAAGAAATTCAATTTTGGAACTTACAGATTGAAGATGAATGATAATACCGCTAGATCAAATTATTGTTCCGGGACATCGCTAAAACTTTTAAGAAAAATGATTATTCAATTTTGATATTAGTTTGCGTATGGGTAAAATAAAAATATATAAGTGGTAGATTAGGTAATTCGGGTAAATATATATATATATATATAGAAGCGTTAGACTCGGTGATTTGGGTAAAACAATGATATATAAGTGGTAAACTAGGTGATTTGAACATAGGACACTACTATTATTGGTAAACACAAGTCTATTAGTAAAAATGCTATTCCTTCCCCAATTATTTTCAAAACCAAACAATTAAACCCAATTACGGACTATCTGCCCATCAGCATCTTAATTATTAGCAAAATTGGTTAACCTAGCCGTGCGTTCGTGAATGCAGATAGTGAGGGAATTCGGGTCATTGAGCGGGTACATGTGGGGGTACATGAACCACAAGCCGACGGTGAACCGACTGAAGCAGCCGAGAAACGTGCCGCTGAGGTCACCAAAGGCAGAGTCAATGAGCAGGGAGCTGTTGAAACGCGGGTTCAGATTTGTTGGGCCGGTCATCGTCTACTCTTTCATGCAAGCCGCCGGCTTCACCATCGACCACCTCGTCGACTGTTTTAGGTACGAGGAATGCGTCGCCCTTGCCGAACGCCCCTGGAGGCATATGTGAGTGATTCAGTGATCTTCTTTTGTTTCTTCTAAAATTCATATCCAGTAAGACACGAGTTTTATTCAAATATATATATATATTTGCATCACTGTGAAAATGATTATGTATGTATGTATAATAATCTATGAGAGTGTTTCTACATAGCTTAGTATGATGGGAGTCAACAAAACTTTTTTCCACTTTTGGTCGGAAATGGATGTAATTCTAGCTCTGGTTTTGTACTTGGGGTTGGATAGAATTGGCGAGATTGATCATATGATTATGCATGTAGCTCTTGAACACATTGAGGTATTTTTTTCTACTTTTGAGAATAATAATCTGGATAAACTCTGTGTAGATTCTATTTTATGTGATATATTATTTTTAGGTGTGGATGAAACCTATTAAGAGGCCGAGATCAACCTTAACCTGCATTCCAACATTCAAATCAATATATGTATAAGATACTTGAAAAGCATGGAAGAATAATAATTTCCTCAAAAAGTCGTATTTATTAAATCCTATTGTATCAACGGTATGACCGAAAAATCTAAATTTTCTTACACTTTTGTAGTTCGCATTTCTACTCGATAAGCTTTAACCTAAAGGTCTCTCCCATAGCCCATATTGATTGATTGGTGAACTAGCAAAATAATACATCTCGAGGAGTATGTGGGCCATCCTAGTGACATGAAGATGATTCGAAAACAAAAGGCAAAAATACAGTTGTATATCCACAACTATCACGTTTGTTACAAATATATCCACAACTATCGAAATACACGAAATATCCAATTTCGTTCATTGTTTGAACAGTAGGTATCAGCTAATGGTATGCTCCTCTTTTACTTTGCTTCCCTGGAAATGCCCCCACTAAATGGTGAATGAGCTTACAGTACAGACATTCTTGTTTTAGCTCAATCTAGGTTTGGTCTTTTTTTGGGGTTTCAATCGATGGGTTTTGCTTGCATTAGGGCATGTTCTTGCACTGAGATATTCATCCGGGTTGGTGTGAGATTGGTTGTTTAGTTTAATTTTGTTGATGATCTCTTGTATCTGGTCTAAGTTTTTTACTCGGACTACTGGATTGCTAGGTTTAGTACAATTTAGCTTTGAATGCTAGCTTTCCCCAACCTGCCGGCAGAGGGAAGCCTTCGATCGACGGCAGGCAGCCGCATTTCTCCAGAGTATAAGAAAGAGAAAAAAAAAATTATTTAGTTGCTGACGTGGCGTTCACATGTGAAATTTTGTTGACCTGGATCTTACGTGTGGGATGGATATGGTCCTAGTCAGCGTTCCGTCACATTACCTGACGCCGTAACAAACGACGTTAAAGTTTGTAACGGAAATGGATAAATTTGTCACACAGCCCTCCGATTTTTGGATATTTTGTGTATTTCAATAGTTGTGGATATATTTGTAACAAACGTAAATACGTAATAATTGTGGATATACAGCTGTATTTTGTCAAAACAAAATAACGAAACGGTGTGAATGAAGGTCGTTTCAAAGAAAAACAATGAAGGCCCACGAGATCACCCTCTGGATTCTGGAAGACCATTAATATTGGACCCATCCCTTTAAGCTCCCCAAATGTTCGACCAACATCAGAAGCCCAAATGTATTGGTCATGTTGACTCGTATTGTATGGTTATGATTTATGAAATTATTAGACTAGTGATATTAGTTGGTAAAAATATTTATGACTTTGTTACGGTGACATGCATGTCACGGTGACATGCACTTTTCGGTCGACCTTATATAGGATTAGGTCGACCTAATCTGTTGTTTGAGTGTAAAAACAGTTTCATGGTGCCTACTTTGGAGATTCATATCTTACAATTTCATGGTGCCTACTTTGGAGATTCATATCTTACAATTGGCTAGATGAAAATTGGAGATTAAAGGCTTGTTTTGAAGCTGAAGTGTCCCTCTACACGTTAAAGTACTTGGGAGCTCAATATAAAGTCCAGAAGACCATTTTTGAACCTGACCAAAAGGCTATGCCAAAACTGGGAAACTGCCTGAAAATGGCCAAGTCTGGCAACATGTTTGTCAAGCCTACTTTGGAGCTCAATTTGAGAAGCATGGATGCGAGTCAAGTCCAGGAGTCTCTACCACGTTATATTAAGTATTTTATTATACAAAAGCAAGACATTGGATGAAAGATTGAATATCTTTAAAGCTTCAAACAAAAGGCTCGAAGTTGCTACAAAGGCTGTTTTTCTGGCAGCTTGCTTGTGCTCGAAGTCTGCCAGGAAAACATCCTTCGTAGCAACATCGACCCTTTTGTTTGAAGCCTTACATATATCCAATCTTTCATCCAATGTTTTTAATTTGTATAAAAAAATACCTAATTTAACGTGGCAGAGGCTCCTGGACTCGACTCGCATTCATGCTTCTTGAATTGAGCTCCAAAATAGGCTTCACAAACACGTTTCCAGTTTTGGCATAGCCTTTTGATGAGGTTCAAAAATGGTCTTCTGGACTTCCTATCGAGCTCTCTTCCACTTCAATTTGTAGAGGGACACTCCAGCTTCAAAACAAGTCATTAGTCTTCAATTTCCATCTAGCCAATTGTATGACATGATTATCCAAAGTAGACACCATGAACTGTTTTTACACTGAAACAACAGATTAGGTCGACCTGATCCTATATGAGGTCGACCAAATCCTAAATGAGGTCGACCATATCCTATATGAGGTCGACCGGAAAGTGCAAGTCACCATGACATGCATGTCACCTAAAACTGAAAATAGAAAAAAAAATTAAAATTGTCTAATTTGAAATTAAATGAGTAAAATGACTTAAGAAACCATACTTTCAAAGTCAACTTATTAATTGCTCGTCCATATTAAAACTGAACTTGAAAAATCTGTAAAAGTCGATTAACTACATATTAATCCGCCATATAATTATGATATAAAATCATAGGGTGTGTGTTAGAAACCGAGTTCTCTATTTATTACTATAATTATTATTAGGGTAATTATCAATAAGGTTAGTAGTCATTTAATAGAATTAGGTTTATTGTTAGGGTTTTCCACTATTTCCTATATATATGTACTTTGGGCTTCCATTCAGAATCAATAAGAAGCATATTAAGAAAATCCCTAAACCCTGTTCTCTCCCAAATCCTCTCAATTTCTCTTCTTTCCCTAATCCGGCCGCCGGCCATTCTTTCTCGTTCTTCCCCAAATTCTACTTCTTAATCCTTAATTCTATTCTTCAAATCCCTAAATCCCAATTATCCAACCTGTTAGAAACCTTGTTTCTAACTGTGTGCATACGGTGACGTGCATGTCACGGTGACTTGCACTTTCCGGTCGACCTCAGTTAGGATTAGATCGACCTCATTTAGAATTCGGTCGACCTCATATAGGATAAGGTCGACCTCATTTAGCATTCGGTCGACCTCATATAGGATCAGGTCGACCTAATCTGTGTTTAAGTGTAAAAACAATTCATGATGCCTACTTTGGATATTTATATAATACAATAGGCTAGATGGGAATTGAAGACTAATGACTTGTTTTGAAGCTGGAGTGTCCCTCTACATATTGAAGTGGAAGAGAGCTCGATAGGAAGTCCAGAAGACCATTTTTGAACCTCATCAAAAGGTTATGGCAAAACTGGGAAACTGCATGAAAATGGCTTAAGTCTGGAAACATGTTTGTTAAGCCTATTTAGGAGGTCAATTCGAGAAGCATGAATGCGAGTCGAGTCCAGGAGCCTCTACCACGTTAAATTTTGTATGTTTTTATACAAATTCAAGGCATTAGATGAAAGATTGGATATCTGTAAGGCATCAAACAAAAGGGTAGAAAATGCTACGAAGGCTGTTTTTCTGGCAGACTTCGAGCACAAGCAAGCTGCAAGAAAAGCAGCCTTCGTAGCAACTTCGAGCCTTTTGTTTGAAGCCTTAAAGATATTCAATCTTTCATCCAATGCCTTGCCTTTGTATAATAAAATACGTTATTTAACGTGGTAGAGGCCCCTGGACTTGACTCGCATCCATGCTTCTCAAATTGAGCTCCAAAGTAGGCTTGACAAACACGTTGCCAGACTTAGCCATTTTCAGGCAGTTTTCCAGTTTTGGCATAGCCTTTTGGTCAGGTTCAAAAATGGTCTTCTGAACTTTCTATTGAGCTCCCAAGTACTTTAACGTTTAGAGAGACACTTCAACTTCAAAACAAGCCTTTAATCTCCAATTTTCATCTAGCCAATTGTAAGATATGAATCTCCAAAGTAGGCACCATGAAACTGTTTTTACACTGAAACAACAGATTAGGTCGACCTAATCCTATATGAGGTCGACCGAAAAGTGCATGTCACCGTAGCAAAGTCCAAAATCATAAGAAGTGAAACATCTTTGATTCAATACATTGATCAATTGTACATACACGAACTTCCCTTCCGCTGAATTACACCGTTTTCAAATATTATTTGCGCACACAAAATTAATAATACTAAGTGGTGATGGCGCGTCTTGTCGCGGGGCAAAGATGGCTTATGGGCATTTATTATGTGGCCCGTTATGGTATTTAGTCAGTATTATTAGTCTAAAATTAATTTTTTGTTAGCCGTTTTGTTAGTAACATTGACTTGACAATATGATATTGATTAAGAGATATATGGTTGTCAACACCCAATTTAAAAAAATTTGAAAATTTTGGCTAATAAATGATATTTACCTAAATCCAAGTAGACCCACTGATTATGGGTAGGGTATGGGTGACGTATATTTGGTTTGGAAGTTCGAGGTGGGTTTGGGTAGCGAATGGATATTTATTTTCATAATCTATATCTGTATGAGTTGGGTATGGATACTCATTTATTCAAGAGTGTTTTAATTACACATACAAAAATTAGATCTATTTGTAGAACTTAAAAAGTTACGATACCAAAATATAATACACAAAGATACTGAGATGTAATGTTCCATCAATATTTTGAGGACTTATATGCCAAAAAATAAATTTAGGTTATAAATATAAAGATATATTAAGTTTAGGATCCAAACTATAATTTGCATAGTTGAGGCCTAATTCCTTTTATGGTGATGTTTTAAGATGATAATTATTTACTTTTTTTTATAGAAAAATGGAAACTATTTATTTGATATGTGTAGATACCTAGCCAAACATTCCATGTATAATTATTGAAAATTCTAGCCTAGGTGAAAAAGAAAAACTATAGAGAGAAGCAAAAGGAATACAAACTGGAACTCGCTTAAAATTTCATGTCTTCAAATCCCGTTGCGGAAAATGAGGAATTTCTAATAAGTAATAACTATATATATATGGTTATGTCTTCGGTGCACTCACTTTTTTGGGTGCATTCAATGCACCCGCCTCATAATCATCATTCTGAGCAGGCAATTCATGTGAAAACGATGTCAATCATCACCTGTGGTATGATGAACAAGAACCACATGAATTTGTACAAAAATCATTCAAGATTCACTTTAATTTGAATGATTCGGGGTTTAGGAATTTAGGGTTAGGGTTAGGGTTTACAATTTGGGATTTTGGGTTGAGATTCAAAATTGAAGGTTAATAGGTTAGGGTAATGGGTTGATTAGTTGGGATTCTATGTTATATCATCATATTAGACTAATACAACCCATTAAATTTCAAAATTTAATGTATTATGACCACTTTTAGAGGTGAGTGCACCGAAGTAGCCGCCATATATATATATTTAATTGGACTCAACATTGAGTTGAAAAAGTTAGTGGTTCGTGGTTCAATTATTAATTCTCTAGACTGTTGGTGAGTCGTGTATGGACCCGTTCATACTTGTGATTAGAATACATAAAAATAGTATACTATTAGGATTAGACAAAAAAGGCAAAGAAATAAATAAAAAAGGATTATGGAAGGCGAGTGAAAAATGAAACGAAGAGGAAGTAGATGATGGAAAGGTTACGACCAATTCTTTTAATTGGTCGTCAATACAACAGTCAACCCTTTTCACCGTAGCAATTTATTGACACTTGTTTAGGTAGATCTCACATATTTTGTTACATGTAGTTAGTAGAAGTTTGTTTAGTATCAGTAAATGTATTAAATGAGTTTATTAATTCGCTCTTGCAATATTTTAGAGTCGTCTCTCTTTTATCATTTATGTAATGTTTCACGTAATGAGAAAATATAAAATGGTCGAACTTCTTCTACAGTTGAGTGATACAACATCTTGTACGGTACAAACTAAATTTATACTTTTATTTTATGGTGGATTGGATTCATGAGTTCAAGTGAAAATCTACACAATTGTAAATTTTAAAAAAGTGTAGGTACGAAAATCTCATAAATTTTAGTTACCAAAACATAATTATTCAATGATTTCACATTATAATTAAATTTCGGGTATCATGGATTGGATTCAAGTGTTGGCTCAAAAGGATTGGTGGATTTGATTCATGGATTCAAATGAAATCTAAACATTAGACCAATTTACATTAAAATTAAAGTTGGGTATCAAAATGTAAAATGTATATTATAATGATTAATTTGTTAGACAGTATTTAGTTTGTAATTTATTTGGCAACAGTAACCAAACTTCATGTTCATATATATTAATAGCTCTAGTTTATGCAAGATTTCCAAAATATTATCGGAGGGTTTGAATAGCTGTAGCTTCTCTCTTGCTCAAGAACCTGTTCTGGAATTACATTTGTCGCCTAGCTTGAAATAGAAAGAAAAGGCAGTGTGTAGTCATGCAAACCATCGAATTATGTTTCACTGTACAAAAAAACTAAATCAGAATCATACCCGAAAAAACAAAGGGCAATTCCTTATAAGTTTGATTGTAACACAAAGTCTTTGGGATTGATAGAAACAAAGCACCCATAAACATAAAAAGATGAGTCGTCCTTTGTAGCTATGCAATCATTGTAACACACACACACACACTCCTTTTTCAATATTATCTCAAAGTGAATGCCAATAATATCAAAGCTTTATCTCTTGTTAGATGTTGCTTGGGAATGTGATGGAATAAATTTGGTGCTACTCTATATAGCTATAGGTTGGTTTATCAACAAGAAAATCGAATGTTATCTCTTGTTAGATGTTGCTTGGGAATGTGATGGAATAAATTTGGTGCTACTCTATATAGCTATAGGTTGGTTTATCAACAAGAAAATCGACATTCGTTTATTTATAAACATTGAGTTTCTCAAATTTAATAGTCTTTTGAGATCCCTGTAAAATGTTCGACAGTATTATTGACTTGAGTTGTTGGAAATTTTTCAATAATTGGAGCTTGTATTGTATATATGGACGAAAATAAATATCAAGAATAAATTAATTACAATGACTCGACTTGTTGAAATATGTACGAAATTAAATCTTCTATTGGCATGTATCAACTCTCTTATCAAGTCAGATGCTCTTCTTTCTTACATATGTGTACAAGACAAAAGAGGAAATTCACGGTAGTGATTTGTTGATTAGATGGATAAATTAGGGGTGGGCATTCGATTAGTTGATGCAAAGCAGAATCCAAACCAGTCCTAATGGCTGACTGAAGCTGAGTTATTGGGATTAAACGGTTTACATACGTTGCTTAACAGTTTATCTAAGTCATGTATGATGGGGTATGTACAAATTTCAAGCATATGAGTTTATTTTCATTTGAGGAAGTGTGTACAAAAGTAATATAAGATTCATAATTAAATTTATACCAACCACTCGAGTTATTGTAATAAACAGTTTGAGAAAATTATTAACAATGACTTTTTTTTTTTGAAAACGGAGTTCATTAAGATTGCAACGGGCCAGGCCCAATGGAAAAGATACAGGCAGAAGATAACATGGGTTGGAAATAAGAAAGCAGGGCCCAAAACAAGACCTGGAACCCAATAGGGCCCAAAGCCAAGAACCCAAAAAATATTCCCACTCGCCAACCCTAGCCGCCTCCACCTTCACCCCTCTGTAATCCCCGCCGCCGTGACCAGGCAACGCCGCCTCCAACCATCAACAAAAGCAGCAGGTTCCCACCCATCCCGGTAGGTAGGATGTGAAAGGAGACCCTCCAAACAACCAAGCCGAGCCAATCAACCATACGCATCCCTCTGCTTGAAACTCAGGGGAACACCAGAGATCGATCGGTCGGCCGACGAATGAAATAGAGTGATGGAGATCTTCTGTCTTCAAGCTCTCCGCGCCGAGTCAAACGCTAAAGGCTGCATCTCCGAACCACCTAGATCTGCAAAGTGAGAACAAGGAGGAAGACAAAGGCAACGAAAAGGAGAAGACAAGCTAGATCTGGGCAGATCTAGCCTCCATGCAACTTAGATCGGACACAACATCTCTAGTTTTGAGTCACCAGAACAGAGGGCAAAAGATCATCCCAGTCAAGGGGAGAAAGAAACCCACACAAGAGAAAAGGAGCAGACCCGACAAAGGAGAAAGAAAGCCAACAGAGTAACGAAAAATAAACAGCAAAGCGGAGCGAGCCGAGCAAGAAAGGAGATGAAAACGAAAAGGAAGCAAGAGGGCGGAGGGCCGCCGCTGTTCGCCGGAAAGGCGCCGACGGCAACCCTCTCAGTCGCCAGGAAGAAGGGGTTTCTACTTTCTAGAGAGAGGTCGGAGAATTTTTCCGAAGAAGGGGTTTCTACTTATTAAATGATTCACTATAGAGGCTTTGCAGCCTTACCAAACCCTATTAACAATGACTCGATACAATAGAACTCATCCACAAGATTAAACTGCCAAATTGTGGCTGAATTGAAAGTCCATGCCTTATCCTTTTTCACTTGCGTAACAACAAAGAGATTTAGAGCATGCAATAATTGAACCTTGACTAGCTAAATGAACTCCACGATAAAAACATCTCCCAAAATCCAACCCTACTCGAGCTCTATGCAAGTAGTTGAATTTGTTTAGGAGTGGAAGTGGAAGTCAGTCACGAGTAGGATGGTAATTTCGATTTGATTCGTTTTACCCGATCTATTTGGCTTGTGAGGTGGGTAGGGGTAGTGTGAATTAGTACTCTTCGACTTGACTTGACTCGCTCCATTCTCGGCTCATTTTGCCTAAATTACATGTAATTTTATTCAAATTCTTTAGAATTTTATATGTTACCTAATATTTTAGCTACAATAGAGTTAATTGTAAATAGGTGAGAACCTTGATTTTTCGAATAACTTAACTAGATTTATCATGTTTTAGTTTGTTTCTTGATTGCTTAATGAAAAAATAAATATTTCATATATTTAAATTACAAACTTGTATGAATCGAACTGTCCCGGCCTATAGTCCATAATAAAACTATTTTACTTGTAACCGACCTACCACGAAGCGCGTATCGGTATCGAGATACCCGCCCCAACCTGCCTCATTGTCATTCCTAATCATGAGCTCCTTCCTGCCATCCAACAAGTCGATGTTGATGAGTTACTAGCATCAAATTTACTCAATCGGAGCATTGTATTATTGAGTTTGAACCATAGAACAATAGAACTTAATTGCAAAATCCAATTTCGTAAGGTTACGCTTAGTCAGGAAATGGAGAAGTGTACTTATAACCTCGTAATGCCCTCTAGATTCAGGCGACAAAATGCTTATCTACGTCCACCTCTTCAATTCCGTTCCATGGAGCATATAGTACTCCAAAAGACTACTTTTCTCCAACTTACTTATAGAAGAACAATTGACCATATCCATCACACTTACATACCCTCCACTACTAAAAATCTATTATAATTCTAGTTTAATCATGAAACCCTAAATCATTAACTGCCAGCCTAATCTAACCTAACACAGATGTCTCTCTAAACTACTTTTGCACCACTTTTTTGACAAACCTCAATGGTGAAACAGCCAGCTACCGACCATGGTTGGCTGGCGTCCTAAAGCTTTTTGCTTGACTACCCGAGAGAGAAGTGTGTCTGATGGATAATAATAATGTTAGAGAGCACAACATAGGTGCAGGCCAGGTTCCTGTTGCTACCCCACCATTTTCAATCGTCTGTGTCCTGTATATTGTTTCTTTCAGCTGATCCATCTGTATTAGCTTGTGCTTGAATCTTTGTTATCATCATCATTACGAAATGGCAACTGGCCCATCAACACGAATTCTCCATCGAGGAAAAGGGCAAGAAAACAAAACACGTACAGAGAGGGGGAGCAGTCTTTGAGATTAGGATGCCACGTTCGTATATGTACTTGGGCAAATTTTATAATATTTAATTACTTGTCTTTATGCTGTTGCTGGTATATATTGTGATCATGATTCTTGTTTAGCTAATTTTTCGATATTTTTGGGTTAGTTTATTCTTTAAAATATATATGTATGGTCAAATTAATCCAAACTTTATTTGTTTATGGCACTAATCCAGTGTCAGAGGTGATGAGAGACGACTGTTGCTGAAAATCTTTCATGCCAGTTCCAAGCCACGAGTATGTATTATTGCTTAATTCCATCATGGAAAGGCAATGTAGATGAATGTGCAAGTCCAATACAGCTTGTCAAGAATTAATCGAGTGGAATTCACACATGAAAGACAACTGACCTTCTCCAGGTTCCAAAACAAAAATTGACTTATGGAGTTGAAGTTTGTGTAGACTCTTTGTATTGTACACGTGAGTCAATAATTAGTATTTGGATCGTTGAGGAATTTAAGCATATGACTTTTTTTTATAAAAAGATTCCGATATATATCATGTCAAGAATTCGTGCTTGGGCGATTCGCTTTGGCTGTTTCAGTTCCCGAAAGAGGAGACTGCGCATTGGGTCTTCACAAGTGGTCCCTGGCATCTACACAACGATATGTGCTACTTGCGTAAATGGGAGCCGGGTATCCGTGCAGAGCAACCGCAGCAAACAATTCCAATCTGGGTACGATTTCTAGATCTTCCTTTAGAGCATGTAACGGGGCGTATTCTTACTCGTCTTGCCAGTATGTTAGGTAAACCTCTCTGGTTTGATAAGGCCAGTCGTTTGGGTCGAAGGCTGGGGTATCCTAAGGTGTGTGTGGAGGTTAGAGTGGATTCCCCTTTCCCTGAATCTCTTCGGCTAGTTCCAGACAAAAGGCCTCCATACTCAGTTCAGATTGAATATTGCAATATGCCAGTTATCTGCTCGAAATGCTCGAAGTTTGGGCATCTGTGTGAAGACACAGTGGTCCCTGCTGAAGAACAGATTGTTGACTCGTCTCCTGTAACAGTACAGGCCGAAGAGGTGGCTGGTTCTTCCTCGGTTAATGCATTACAAAATGAGATGTTGACTTCTCTTGCTGCTACAGAACACAATCAGGTTGACTCTAATTCACAGGTGGAAGTAAGCTCTGTCAACAAGGAAGGGTGTTTTCAGGAAGCTCTAGATAATCTTGTCTCTTCTCTTGTGGGAGGGTGCCCTGCTGAAGTGTGGCAAGCGGAGAAGCTTCCTTCTGATTCTGAGTTCCAAGGTGCAGTAGAAGACAATGGTGGCCAAACCTTGAGGAACTCTTTTGGAGCCCTGGATTCTCTTGAGTAGTTTGAGGTAGGCTCTCTGGCTATCTCTCCTCTCAAAGATCCTGTTCATTTCCCTGAGTTGAGTAAAGTGGCAGAGGGACAACAGAAGGGCAAGAAGCCTGGTAGGCCTTCCAAGGCCAAAACCAAAAGCAAGTAATGAACATCCTCTCTGGGAATGTTAGGGGTTTCAATAACCCTGTGAAGCAAGGTAGTTTAGTAGAAGTTCTTCGTCAGAGGAAGGTAGATATAGTAGCTATTCTTGAAACCAGAATCGATTCAGCTAAGGTCCAGAAAATACAAAAAGAGTCATTTCCAGGTTGGCAACATGTTGAGACATATTCAAGAGCAGGGACAGGTCGTATTTGGGTAATGTGGAGGGATAACTGCCCTTTGACTGTTCTGGAGAGGTCTGAATTCTATGTGATTGGCACCATATTGGGGAGTACTCAGTTGCAAGTAGTATTTGTATATGCATCAAATGATTCTAACCAGCGTAGCAGAATGTACCAGGAGCTCAAGGGGAAGATAGACATCACAATACCTTGGGTGATTTTGGGGGACTTCAATGCCATATTGCATAGCAATGAATCTTCTAGTCCTGTTATGCTGGGAGAAAGTACTAGGTGTTTTAGAGGTTGGGTTGATGAATTGAAGCTAGTAGACCATAAAGTGGTTGGTCCTTGGTATACGTGGACTAACAAGCAGGAAAACAGCCCTATAGCTAAAAGACTGGATAGAGTGTTGGTGACAGAAGAATGGTTATCAGTTCATCCTTACTCATCAGTTCTATCTCTCCCCCAGGCTTCTCAGACCACTGTGGTCTTCTCTTGTGCACGGACTCCAGGGGAAAGACGTTGCCTAAACCCTTCAAATATTTCAGTTTCTGGAAATCTCATCCTCATTATGTTGATTTAGTTCAAGAAGGTTGGAATAGTAACATCAAGGGGTCTGCAATGCAACAGCTATATCACAAGCTCAGAGAAGTTAAGCATAGACTAAAGAAGTTGAATAGGGATCATTACTCAGAAATACATGAAAGAGTAAGGAAAGCAAAAGAAGAACTAGAATTGGCTAAAAAAGAAGTGATGGAGCGCCCTGCCTCCTCAGCTTTTCAAGCTGGACAGAGGTGTATGGTCCAGCTTCTAGATCTAAAGAAGGCTGAGGAAAAATTCCTGAAGCAAAAGTCAAGAGAGCAGAGAATTAACTGTGGGGATCTTAATACCAGTTATTTTCACAGCGTGGTCAGAACCAGAAACTCCAGAAGTACCATTTCCAAGTTAATCACAGAAGATGGTAGATGTTTGGAAGGGATGGATGAAATTGGTAAGGAGGCAGTAGACTTCTATCAGAATTTGCTGGGGACAGTCAATCCTTCTATTAAGCATGTGACAGTGAGAACTATTCAGAAGCTGCTTTACCACCATCTCCCCCAGAATTCTTCTCTCTGTGCACCAATCTCAGTGGAGGAAGTCACATCAGTAATCAAGAGCATGAAGAGAGGAAAAGCCCCTGGCCCAGATGGATTCTCTGCAGAATTCTTCCAGGATAATTGGAGTCTGGTTGGCCCTTTAACCGTTGAAGCAATTTTGGACTTCTTTGCTACTGGAACTCTTAGAAGAGAGGTAAACTCTACAATCCTTGCCCTTATCTCTAAAGTCCCTAATGCCAGTTCAATGAAGTTGTTTAGGCCTATTTCCTGCTGTAATTTCATCTATAAATGTATCTCGAAATTGCTTGCCAATCGTTTGAAAGAAGTTCTCCCACAGCTCATTAGCCCTAACCAGACAGCTTTCATTAAGGGTAGACTGATATCTGATAACATAATCCTAGCACATGAATTGGTAAAATGGTACAACAGAAGGAATGTCTCATCTCGATGTGCTTTAAAGATAGATATTATGAAGGCGTTTGATAGTGTGGATTGGTATTTTTTGGTCACTGTCCTGAGGGCCATGGGAATCCCTGAGAAGTTTATTCAATGGATCAAATGTTGTCTAGAAACGACTAAGTTCTCTGTGTGTTTGAATGGAGGTTTAACTGGAAACTTCCCTGCCAAGAAGGGACTCAGACAGGGCTGCCCATTGTCACCATACTTGTTCACTATTAGTATGGAGGTTCTCTCCTGTATGCTTAATAGGGCAGCAGCAAGGAAAGTCCTACCTTTCCATCCTCAATGCCAAAGGATTGGGCTCACCCACCTCTGCTTTGCTGACGATCTTCTGATCTTCACAAAGGGTTCAGAAGAGGCAATGGGAACAGTTGCTACAATCCTAGAGAAGTTTTATCTGGTTTCAGGGCTAAGATGTAATCCTTCTAAGAGTGAGATTTTTTGTGCGGGTGTGAATGAGGAGGTGAAGAAAACACTGGTTAATTGTTCTGGATTCAAAGAAGGAACTCTCCCTGTCAGATATCTGGGGATCCCACTCTCTGTAGGGAAACCGAAAGCAGTGGATTGCAAAGCATTGGTGGAAAAGATTACAAGTCGAATAAGAGGCTGGCAACCGAAGCTTTTGACATACGCTGGGAAAATTCAGTTAATAGTAGCAGTTCTAGCTAGCATATCTCAGTACTGGATGAATATCATCCAACTCCCCAAGAAAGTTATCAAGGAAGTGGAAAGCCTGTGTTCAAAATTCTTATGGAGTAACATGGAACAGAACAAGAAAGCAAAGGTGGCATGGAAGCACGCTGCTTTTCCTAAGGAAGAAGGTGGACTGGGCTTTCGTGATTTATGGTCTTGGAACCAAGCTTGCCTGGCTAGACATATCTGGGCTGTTCTAGCAAATCAAGAAACTCTGTGGATTGCATGGTTGAAGGAGTACAGGTTACGCAATATTAGCATCTGGGAAACTCAAATTAGAGGGTTCTGGGTCTGGAACAAGATACTTAAGACTAGACCACTTCTTAATTCGTCCCTGATCTGTACTGAAGCTGGGGTAGAGTGGAATGGTGTTGTCATGTCTAGGTTTAGTATAAAAACTGTCTGGGATAGCCTCAGACCTCGAAGAGAAACTGTTCCCTGGGCATCACTGGTATGGAAGGGGCCTATGATCCCTAAGAATTCCTTAATAACGTGGTTGGTTATACAGGACAGAATTACAACGTTAGACAAAGTTAAGAAGTGGAACCCGGATGTTCTGGACATATGCCCCCTCTGTCATTCTGATCCAGAGACTCGTGACCATCTCTTCTTCTCCTGCTCTTATGTCAGGACTGTTTGGAGTATTGTGTTTGATCCTTGGCAGATTTCTCTTGGGTGGACTTTCTAAGGTGGGGTTTTAGCAGCTGTCAACAGGCTAGGAAAATGCAAGGTAGGGCGATCCATATGGTGCTTACTGGTTAGTGAGGTGTGGCGTGAGAGGTGTAGACGAATACATGGCAGCAAGTCCCTGGCTCCTGAAGAGTTGGCTCACAGAATGGCGCAGGAGGTGGAGTTCAAGATAGCAGGAGATTTAGTTTTTGCAGAAGCTGCTGAAAGGCAGAAGCCTTGGTATAAAATGTTGTAATTTTGGTTTTTCAGTGTTTGCTGTACAGGTAGTGGTTAGCATAGTTGAATTTTGGTTTTTCTGTGTTTGCTGTGCAGAGTTGAAAACATAGAAGGGAGATGTAATTGACAGTTTGTATGCTGATTGTATGATGAATAAAGCTCACCATTCATAAAAAAAAATACTCAATTAATCCCAATAACTCAAATTGAGTTGTTCAAAGAGACCCGGATTAAAATCTTAAATCATTTCTTCCACGGAATTGACCTATAGCCTTACGGACTCGAGCTTTTGCTTAATTGATTGATGAGTTTGAAGTTTAAAAATGTAAGTTTGCTTCATGTATTTGGGATACCCTCGGGTTATGCTTCTCCATCTATGCCCTTTACCCCAAAAGTTGTTTAATTTGTTGGTTCATTTGGCTCCATGTGATTAGGACCTTTAGGGATACAGTTAATGGTGGAAGAGCATTTATAATGAATCGCTATTTTCCGCCCGTGTTTTTACTATTTGCCGCCTGTAGTTACAAACAATAGGACAATTTTGCCCCTTCTTCATTTTAAAAGAAACTCTTCCCTCTCAAACCCTTCCACCTCCTCCCTCCCAACCATCGCTGCCGGCTAGTGCAACCTCCACCGCCGACCACCAAAAACCATCTTCACCTCCGTCCACCCCATCATCACCGCCGTCGGACCTCCCAAATCATCTCCGCCGCCGTCAAACTTCCGGACCTCCCAATTGAGTCTAAAATAAAAATAAATATATTTACTAAATTAACGAAACAGGAAAAAAAAAACTGTTCGCTTGCCGGCGCCGGACGCCATCCTCTCGTCGACGGCGGACATGGCCCGCCTGCGACGATCGGACGGGGTCCGACCATTTTCGGCGTCGGACGGCCGCCGGTTACTTTTTTTTGTTGAATTTCGGTGACTTTTTTTGTGGAAATTAAAGTGAGTTTTTTTTAGGATTGTGATTAAGTAGGTAAACTTATTTTAATATTTATAAAACTGATAATTAGGCATATTAAAGGGAGTTTTTTAAGGTAAGATTTATTTTTCGTTGATATAGGTTTGGTAGATTTTTTTTGTGAACGATGGAATATTAAGTAGAGGAGTTTATAAGTTTACATTAATTAAATATTTTATTTTGAGTAAGAATTTTTCAAAAGGAAACGTCCTAATTAACAACCTCTAATTTGTTAATTAACTACAATAACCAACGACTAACAATAACTTGCTAATTATTCGAAAGGAAACTTCCTAATTAACTTGATAATTATTTTCCTAAATAACTACAATACCGGCGTCTAGCAATAGTTCCCGAATTACACTCATTTAACATCCCACCCACATTTAACTAACAGATCAAAAAGAAGGGTTTGACTTTAACCAATTAGGGTTTTGTGAGATTAGGATTTCATTTAATTACTTAAAGTAATTTTTTAATTTGTTTGATAAAATAAGTTTAGTGAATAAATGTGGTGAGACTAGAATTAGCTAGATTAATTAATATTTAATATAATCGGAACAACGATAACGGTAACAAAAGATGAAAGCATATCATTCCCTTCTACACATTCTACCTCTCTCAAACTCTAAACCCTAATTCCCATAAAATAGCTAACTTCAACCTCAATCCATACAATCATACTACGACATTGTCTTAGAGGTAAAATCGTTTCTACTTCCACTAACAACATTTATTTGCATCATTGAAATACGCATGATAGGCTCAAGAAACACCTTTTTATGATTCACGGAGCCCCCAAAATCTCGATGGATATTTTGGCACAATTCATCTTTTTTTATAGTAAGTGTAGGGATTTAATTCCTTCCTAACTACTCACTCTCATTAGTCATTATATTCAATTCATTTCCTTAATTAATAACTGACGAGATTAATTTTTAAAATTATTAATTATTAACAACAGAAAATAACTTCCTTAAATAAAACAAAGACAATTACGGAGACGCTAATTAAGAACAGTTTTTTTTATTCTTTATCCGCCCGTCCTCCCGCCGGCGTCGGACGGGGTCCTCCCGCCGATGGTAGAGTGGCGGCGGCCTTCTATGGTGGTCTGACAGCGGAGTGGCGGTCAAACGGCGACGGAGGTGGTCTCATTCGATGGCTCCGACGATGGTGGTTTAACGGCGATGGTGGTCGGCCGGCGGTTTGCTCTGGTGGTGGTGGTCGCCGGCGTTAAATCAAGTGACGGTGGTTCTGCCGACGATGGTGGTATGGTGATAGTGTGAGGGTGATGGAAGGAGTGTTGATAGGGACAAATAAGTCATTTTAACTTAATACAAGTGCGGCAAATAGTAATGCCACAGGCGGCAAATAACACACACCCATTTATATGTAGGATACTTTTTCAGCTTGGGAAATGACTCTCATCAAAAGAAATGGTCGGCTGGGGATACGATAGTTCGGGGTAGGACCGCGTGTAGTGTAAGGGTTTAGTTCGTATCAGATTGTTTTTGTCTCATTTTTTTATAGGGTTAATTGCATGGTTGGTCACTGAAATTACAAAAAGCGTTCATGTTTGGTCACTATAAATATTTAATCTACTTTTGGTCACTAACTTTACAAAAACCGTTCATTTATGGTCACTCTCCGTTAGCTGCCGTCCAACGCCGTTAACGACGTCCGTTAAGTGATGACGTGGCTGACGGATTTTCCTAATCAGCACTTTTTAACCCCAAAATTGACTGACCCGACCCGCCACGTCATTTAAACCCGCCATGTCAGCTAAACCTAACCAAACCTCTACCCAAACCCGACCAGACCTGCTAACTAAAACCAAACCAGACCAGACTCCCAAAATTGTTTGACTAAAACCCTAATCAAAGAGGAAATGGAGGCAGAGAATGAATTACTTGCTAGCGATGTCAGTGAGGAGTTTATCGAAGCTGAAGCACTCCAAGCTCAGAGAAACCAGACCACCGCAGCTCCGATCGACGCCCTGCGCGCAGAGCGCCTCCACATCGGTAACTCGCTCCCAGGAATAATGGCTGATGTCGACAGATCTCCAGATGTACGGGTCCCGGCAGACCTTCCGCCACGAGGAGCAAACTAGCTGAGCAATCCGCAGGCGATCTGCGGGACTGAGATGCTCCATAATCACGGAGAGCAGCTCCATGGAGAGACCCGCCCAATCCCGAACTAACTTAGATCCGCTGTCGAGTGGCTGCTTCTGCGGCAGGGGTTGTTGTGGAGCCATCAGATTGAGCTTTTTCAAGGGAGAACAAGGAGTAGATGCGGAAGAGGATGTAGCGCCGCCGTGAAGAATTCGAGCGTGAGGGTTGGTATTTAGTCTTCTCCTGGGAGGCGTACTTGTGGTTGTGGAGGTAGCCATCGTATTCTCGCACGCAAGTCGGTAGGCCTTGTCCGTCTGAGTCTCCTTCTCCTTTGTCTACTTCTTCCAGCTTTAATGGAGTCCGTTCTCTCTCTCCTCACGGGGGAGAGATGGAGGCAGTCTTTGATTAGGGTTTTAGTCAAACAATTTTGGGGGTCTGGTCTGGTTTGGTTTTAGTTAGCCGGTCTGGTCGGGTTTGGGTAGAGTTTTGGTTAGGTTTAGCTGACATGGCGGGTTTAAATGACGTGGCGGGTCGGGTCAGTCAATTTTGGGGTTAAAAAGTGCTGATTAGGCAAATCCGTCAGCCACGTCATCACTTAACGGACGCCGTTAACGGCGTTGGATGGCAGCTAACGGAGAGTGACCATAAATGAACGGGATTTGTAAAGTTAGTGACCAAAAGTGGATTTAAATATTTATAGTGACCAAACATGAACGCTTTTTGTAATTTCAGTGACCAACCATGCAACTAACCCTTTTTATAACATATTTAAGAAAAATTAACAGGGTGAACATTTGGTCCGGATCAAACCAGACAAATCGATCGAATGTAACAATGTTCCGATCATTCATCTTAGGCGTCGTTCACTATTTCTCGTTGTCACATGTGTTTTGCACAACTCGGCCTTTTTTATTTTGCTTACCCATATTTCTTTCAAACAAAAATACAATTATCATCTCTAAAGTTTGAATAAACTTGTGACACATCCTATTTTATTCAATTCACTGAATTCAAATATTACAAATCTCACAGCTATAAAAAGAAAAATGTAGGGTAAAATACCTCGGGTATTTTAAGTGGCACCCGAGGTATTTTACCCGAAAAATGTACATCACTAATGAGTAGTTAATTCTTATGAAGAATAGGATTATACATTTTTTGTCCAAAAAACTAAAAATCATACTTTATCTTGGTAAACACTATCATGGCAGTAAAATCAAAATTTCCACTCCAGTTCGCTAAATTTAATGGATGTTCATAAGAATTGATATAGTATTAAACGTATGTGTTGACGGTCATCCTCCATCACAAAATAGCAAATATCGTAACCTACCACCTACGAAAACATGTTAGGCAAATATAACATCGTGCAAGTAATCAAAGAAAATGATAACGAATGATGAAGAATAAGGTGTTATAGATGAGAACTTTGCCAACTCGAAATGGCTGACTAATTGCATATATCAACATATATCGGATCAGGTTTGGATTGGTATATGAAAGTGACAATCAGTAAACACTTTGGAGGTAACGTAATTATTAATACTAGAGTTTATTAATTAGACCCATCAATATTACCAACTGTCATGCATATGGTAAATTAACATTGGGCCCACATTCTCCCAAAGCATCGTCTCAACCTTTTCTGCCGATTTCTTCAGGGACGCTTCTTCTGACTGATCTTTCAATGATTCATAAAAGGCTGAGTTTGTTGGTGGATCTCTTCATTCTTGAATCTTTGGCCATACCAACATTCAAGGTTCATCCTCTATAGTTGTCAACCCGGTTTAGTCCGTTGATCTGGACAAGTAAGTGAGTTAGGATTAATGGTTTGACTGTTATAATCCGATTTAGCCTGAAAATATGAAAATAGTCATTATGTAATTCATACATTTATAAATTATATAAAATCTTATTTGACATATAGGTAATAATTAATATATAACATTACTAAAAAATAACACGTCGTACTTGGATCCAACATATAATAAAAATTCACACACTTATATAGCATCAATATTCAAATGTTCAACATAGAATTTCAAAAATATGGTTAGACAAAAAGGAAAATGAAAATGAGTGGCATTTCGCAAATCATAGGGAAAAACGACGTCATAGGATCTCCAACCCGATAAATTTACAGCGAATTAATTCAACGAGTGTGTGTGGCCCGTTTTCCTTACCGGATCAGGGTTAAAACGAATCAACCGGTGCATCGAACGCAGCTTAACAACACTGATACATATAAAGAGGGATGGGGCCTTGTAAGTTTTAAAGTTGCATACAATTAAGATTAGTTATATGGTTAGACTGAAGGGGATGTGTGGTTATGGGTCGGGGAATGAGTTTGATCGGTGGGTTTGGAGTTGGATATAACGTAGGATTTATTTTGGGTTGATATCTTATAGGCGTACGTAAGCCATACATAATGAATACTTTGGTATACTCTTTTTTTTCCATCAAACTCTAAAAATAATATAACATAAAATCACAACTAATTAATCAATTTATTACTATAACCCTTAACCTTCAATTTTGAATCCAAACTAAACACCCTAAATTATAAAACTAAACTCAAACCCTAAATCTTAAATCCGTCAAATTAAAGTAAATCTTGAATAAGTGTTTTTGCAAATTCATGTGTTTCTTGTTCATGTAAGGAAGTGGTTAAGTACCATACATGAGCCTGTATAAGATCCAACATAACCTTCTCCCAACAACTCGAGTTATTGGGACTAACTGGTTTATGACATGGTATCAGAGCCTAGAACCGAAAGGTCATGTGTTCGAATCTCAACGACCCCCAATATTAACAATTGTCTTTCAGGCACATGGTATGGTGGGCCTGTGCAAACTTCAAGCAAATGGGTTGGCTTTCGTTTGAGGGGGCGTGTTAGAGAGTGGTATAAGATCCAACATAACCTTCTCCCAACAACTCGAGTTATTGGGATCAAACTTATACAGGCCCATGTATGGTACTTAACCACTTCCTCACACGCCCCCTCAAACGAAAGCCGACTCATGGGCTTCACGTTTGCACAGGCCCACCATACCATGTGCTTGAAAGAATGACAACGGTTAATATTGGGGTCGTGAGGACTTGAATACGTGACCTTAAGGACAAACCAGCTCTGATACCATGTAGAAATTGATGACGCGGAATTAGAACAACACACGAGACAACAATTTTATGTGGTATCCTCGATCGATTGATTGATCGAGACTAATCCACGGTGAGCTCATAAGAGCTCACGGCTGATCTCTTATTAGGATTACATCTTGACGGCTTGCTATCACACAAGTCGATAGCTAAGCTTATATAGATAAAACCCTAATCCAACAAATCAGACGAGGCCCATCAAGGCCCAATACTAACACGGTTTAATTAACCGCAACGGTTCATAACATCATAAGCAACGATTGATATCATTTTGACATGAATCGCATGCTCGGAATAACACTTATGAGGTGAGTGCATTGAATGCATCCCAAAAAGTGGGTGCACCGAATACGCAACCACACAAGTGGCTACTTCGGTGCACCCACAAAAATGAGTACATACAATGCACCCAACTCTAAAAGTAACCTTAAGACATCGAATTTTGGATTTTAATTGGTAGAATTAGTCTGATATAATATAGGATCATAACCAATCAACCCATTTGCCTAACCTATAAACCTACAAGTTTGAACACATGCACAAAAACCCAAATTATAAACCCTAACCCTAAATTTCTAAACCTTTAATCCTTCAAATTGTAGTAAATCTTGAATGTTTTTTTTTTTTTTTTTTTTTGCAAATTTATGTGTTTCTTGTTCATCATATCATAAGTGAAGATCGATACTGTTTTGATATGAATCTCATACTCTCATTAACAATTATGAGGAGATCGCATTGAATGTACCCAAAAAATTGAGTGCACCGAAGACAATTTATTCAACCACCAACAATTTTTCTTATGAGGGTGTGCATGTGCATATTAAGAAAAACATAAGGATTAAGGAGGGAGCTTATTTGGCATGCAGGTTTGATGAGCAAAAATCATGTAATCAAGGTATGACGTCAAAAAATTCCAGGTGAAGATGTTTGATCGACGAGGTCTAGACATGTGTATATTTCATGATGAGCCCAAGGAGAGTCTGTTTTATTCAGAGCATAGCAGCTTCTTCAATTCAACGTATGGAGTTGAGACTTAGATAAGAACACACGAAACAAAGGAAGGTTTAGTGTGTTTGGATGGTCGATTTTGTGCAGTCTCTCAGGAGGGAGAAGGCTCGAAATAGATAATTCGATGGGTGTTTAGCTAATCAATACAGGCTCCCAATAAACCTAGAACTCTCTAAGTTGTTTGCTCAAACTCGCGTCGCAAAAGGCTAGGTGAATCAACTAGGGTTTGTGCTCAATTCATCAAAAAACTAACGATTGCAATGTAATAGCAAGTTTAAATAGAACCTAACTACGTTTACAAGTCAAAGAAGGAAAACCTAGTTACAACCAAAACATAAAAACAACTTAATTACGCTAAGAGGATTCTGAATCCTAATCCGAGAAGGATTTGGATTGCTTGCAGGCAGTCTTCCCAATTGATGCTTCATACAATCTTTTGGACCATTTGTTCAAAGACTTCCAAGGATCAATTCAATCAGCCAATGCCTTGCCTCTGTATTACTTTTCTCGTACTTTGATGTGGTATGAAGCTTGAAACTCGATTCTTAGCCAACTCTCTTGAATCGAGCACCAAAGTAGGTCTCATGAACACGGAATTACACTTAGCCAAATTCTTGCAGTTTTCTTGTGTTGACAATGGGTTCTGTTGAGATATGAAAATGCCCTTCTGGACTTCTTCTCAATCTCCAAAGCATACCAATGTGTAGAGGAACACTCCATCTTCAAAACAAGCCCTTAAACTCCCATTTCCATCGAGCCAATTCAAAGAACCAAGCTTACAAAGTTGGCGACCTGAAACGTGGAAAAGACTTGGACAGTTTTTAGGTTCTTTCTTGCAATTCAACTTGACCTTTTTGACAATCAATCCTGAATGGAAAATGATGGATTCTAGGATTGTATCATTTCAACAGGCTATACTACAAACACAAAGAGTTCGGTTTCTCCTTCACATGACAACATATGCTCACCATGTATGTATTCCTTGCAGAGAGAAGAATATTGATGCTCTAAAACACAACACCTAACAATGGCTAAGTGTAACCAATGAAAGGGACTGCAGTATAGTGGCACAAGTAATAAATATCGAATCCACGGGTCTCTAGAGTTACTATTACTCAGCTTCGGTTCATTATCTAGCAAACTAGATTAAGGATTGATTAACTAAACTACTCTACTAACTAAACTAAGTAAAACTACTAATTACAGTTTGGGAACTCACTTAGGTATGATTCCCCCTAGCTCTTCAATTAGGTCGTAATTCCTTTTGGTTGTTTTACTGTTGATTAAACTGCGGAAGATCCGACAGTAGCTTGGAATCTCTTAAGCTGACCAAGCCCTCTCAGTCTAACTATCCGGCAGACGACTAGTCTTCACCGGGATAGAAAGCTGAAGCAATAAGCACAGAACTCCACTACTGGAATTGGATTCCAGTACAAAGCAGTAAACTGGCTAACTCTCGTATAGCCAATCTCCTACTATCGAATGATGAGGCTCTAACAACCTAATCAGATTCTATCTATCTCAGGTTGCAGCAGAAATCAGGAAAAGTTGATCAGACTTCAATTGACTTAATAAACATGCATCATTCGATTATAATCAAACAATATAGCATCCAAAACTTCATACAAGAAAGATCCTAACTCATGGAACTAGGGTTCCTCAAAACCTAAGTGAAGGGAAGTTACTCCATAGAGAAGAGAGAGACTGCAGAAATCTGATCTAGATCTTCAATCTCCATCTCCAAGCTTGATTCCCGAGCTCCAATGGCGAAGAAATCCTCCAAAATAGCTCCAAGAATGTTTCCAAGTCGCTCTCTCTCTCTCTAGGGTTCGTCCCTTGGGTGTTTGGGATCCAAAACCCAGGTCTCCCCCTCCCTTGGCTCGAAATTGGCCTCAAAAACCCGATTCTGGGCGAATTACGGGCTGAATTACGGTCGTAATTCTTCCATGCCAGTATTTTGCCCAAAACACGCGTTTTGGTTAAGTTTCAGCGCATCCAAACCTCCTCTCGGCAATGAAAATACGGGCATGGGAGGGGAAATTACGGTCGTAATTCTCCTGCCCGTAATTTTTCCTCCGCCCCTGTTCAAAGCTTCGTTTCTCCCTCGTCCGGACTCCAAATCAGTCGCCGTTTGAACCCAGACACTCATAGTCTCGTCCTCTATCTTTTCATGACAAGATTCCATGATTATTTGTCCATAAGATGAGGTGGAAATCCATTCTTCCTCAGGTCATGCTCGTGTTTCTTCTCCCGAATTGCCAAATGATCTCCGATTGACTTGAAACTTGCGCCTACGCTTCACTTTATGTGCTAGGGCCTGAAATGTGACAAAGGAACACCACCTAGCGTAAAATAGGACAAAGAAGCGATAATGCAAGGTTAAACGATCAAGAAACAAAGGGGAAAACATGTGCAAATATCGAGTCATCAAATTCCCCCACACTTAACCGTTTGCTTGTCCCCAAGCAAACCTAACTCAAACCAATGCAGCTCTCCAGACCTCTCGTCGGTAGAGGATTTCCTAGATCATATAGCAGCTTAGGAGGTCAACTGGTCTTCTAAGACGTTCCCTATCTCTCTCAATGCGACTACTAGACTCAAGCCAGGATCATGAGAAGAAGTAGAAGTAAGACAGTCAGTTCATGGATAAGGGACTCACAACATTCACAACCAAGGACTCGTTGTACCGGGGTGCTCTTTCACTTCATTTCACCGTTGGAACCCCCTTTTCACTTTCACTTTACTTTTGTTTACTTATTTTTTTCATTCACTTAGCGGGGGTTCCAACTGCAGTCTCTTACACGGTCGACCCTTATTAGTCGAGCAAGAGCAATTTCTGTACATCTGGCGCTCGCTAGAGTACTTCTTTTAACTCCTTTTCCTCAACTCGTGTGGAGGGTCAATGAAATTAAGGGGGTCGGAAGCTCTATCCGTGCCCTTAAAAACACATCCTCAAGTAGGCAAACCGTTCAACGGGTGGAAGTTTTACTTGTACTAGAGACAACTTAGCTTCACCTTGTAGGAGTACCCCACTAAGGATCACTAAAATCTCTTCCAAAACCCAATTTTGTGCAATGAACGGTGCCGCACACGTTGGGCTTACCCCATGTTTAAGATTTTATGATTTTTTTTTTTTTTATGTGAAGGATTTTATGATTTTGACATGGGGACCAACTGCTTTTCATTTTTCACATGAGCACCCTGTTCGATACACAATTCCATAACACAATCCAAACATAGTCACCATTACCACATGAATTCAACGGTCTTAGCTCCACTAATTCACAAAATCAACTGGCACAGCAGAGAGCTAGATAGGAAAAATCTTATACTTCAACATCCTCCATAGTGCTACACTACCTCCCTAGGTTGCACATTAATATAGAGACTGTCAATTCAAAGCATACTGAGCAGGCAATTTGCAATGAAACACGTACTTGGAGCCCTCAAATTTAAAAATTTGGACAGTGAACTAGGCTCCAAGCACACAAACAGCCAAACATTCACCCGCATACATAATCGAACATCCCCCCACACTTAAGCACGACATTGTCCTCAATGGAGGAAAGATAAGGTGGGTATAACGAAGTTACCAGATCCAGGGTGAATGATGGTGGACGGGGCAGGCGGTGTATTCTAGGAGGAGAGAGTGGTCAGACCACAAACACCACACAAAATCTCACAAAGGCTGAGTTATTGACTCTAAAATCAAATAACAAAACTTACTCAACCGAGGAGAAATAGAGAAAGAAATGCAAACCGACTGGTTGGGTTGCCTCCCAACAAGCGCTTCTTTCACGTCGTGAGCCGGACGATGGCTCCTAAGTTTCGGTCCATGCTAGAACCTCCTTGAAGTTGAGGTTCTCGTCGATGAGGTGGAGTCTCAAGTCACGAGCATGTGGTGTGGCAGGTGATGAAGGCTCATGTACTTGATGCAGATGAAGTCTCCACCCTCGAGACCTCTTCTTCTCTTCTCTCGTCTCATTACCCCAAACCAGATATGACAGCATCGATTGGCCACCATCGCGTCCACCAAGAGGGACCGATGTTGATGTGGCCTTGGTCTGGCAAAGAGACACTGCAAATGGGTCCTTGCTAAGCAGTTCCTCAAAGTTTGGTGGGGATATCACTTGCAACTCATGGTCGGTGCAGGCCTCTTCTACCTTAACTCCGTTCTCAGCCTGGACGCCAATTGCTTCTTCAACCCCCCTTTCTTCTTCATGTGGTATCACCCCTGGGAAATGATCAACAACTCCTCCTGCCTCATTTTCTTCATCCTCCACAACTTCTTTCTGCACCCTTTCTTGCTCTTCTTCTTCTAGCACAGATTGGAGAGCAAGTCGCCATGTAATTTCTTCAATGAGATCATCTTGCATCTCCTCGCTCGGGCCCGGCATGTTAGAGCAGAAATAAGGAATTGTGTGATCTACAACCAGAGGACTTTCCTGATCATGATTATCATGGGAGTTCTCTGTGATAACTTCTGTATGCTCCTCAATATCCCCATAGCCTTTGTCATCCTCCACCTCTTCTAGCGTGGTAGCAGAAAGGTGATCTTGAGCAAGATGTGAGCAAACTTGCTCCACCCACTCTGTTTGCTTCGCTGAGCGCTGAACAGTCTCCTCCATATCATGGAGAAATGAGGGATCGGAAGCAGCAAGGGCTTTGATTTGAAGATCCATCTTGGAGCATGATCTCTCAGTGTCTCGAGCAAACTGCTCCACGAGAAGCCTTAATTGTTTGTTCGGATCTTCCAGTGAAGTGTAGCACGGCTCTGCAGAGTGGCCCGTGAAGGCCGCCATTGGTAACTCCAGCTCCGACGGCCCTTCTGGTTGTGGGAGAAAGTCTTCTTGGTAATGAGGTTGTTCTTGATATGCCCAGGGGTCTGGTTGTTCTCCGTAGAAAGGGGGTTGGTACTGGAACCCGAATCCATAGTCTTCTCCTCCTTGATTGCTCCAGGGAGTCTCGGGGTAATACCACTCGGATGGTGGTGGATACCCCCACTGGTTGGAGAAGCCATGCGGATCCATGATTCAGATCTGCACCAACAAAAACAAAAACAAAAAACACCCAAGTGAAAAGCAAGGGTGGAAAAGAAAAGAAAAACGCTAAAGTAACAAACTTCTGCCTTTCCTAATAATCTAGAAAGTCCCCGGCAACAGCGCCAAAAACTTGATGCTCTAAAATACAACACCTAACAATGGCCAAGTGTAACCAATGAAAGGGACTGCAGTATAGTGGCACAAGTAATAAATATCGAATCCACGGGTCTCTAGAGTTACTATTACTCAGCTTCGGTTCATTATCTAGCAAACTAGATTAAGGATTGATTAACTAAACTACTCTACTAACTAAACTAAGTAAAACTACTAATTACAGTTTGGGAACTCACTTAGGTATGATTCCCCCTAGCTCTTCAATTAGGTCCAAGTTGTAATTCCTTTTGGTTGTTTTACTGTTGATTAAACTGTGGAAGATTCGACAGTAGCTTGGAATCTCTTAAGCTGACCAAGCCCTCTCAGTCTAACTATCCTGCAGACGACTAGTCTTCACCGGGATAGAAAGCTGAAGCAATAAGCACAGAACTCCACTACTGGAATTGGATTCCAGTACAAAGCAGTAAACTGGCTAACTCTCGTATAGCCAATCTCCTACTACCGAATGATGAGGCTCTAACAACCTAATCAGATTCTATCTATCTCAGGTTGCAGCAGAAATCAGGAAAAGTTGATCAGACTTCAATTGACTCAATAAACATGCATCATTCGATTATAATCAAACAATATAGCATCCAAAACTTCATACAAGAAAGATCCTAACTCATGGAACTAGGGTTCCTCAAAACCTAAGTGAAGGGAAGTTACTCCATAGAGAAGAGAGAGACTGCAGAAATCTGATCTAGATCTTCAATCTCCATCTCCAAGCTTGATTCCCGAGCTCCAATGGCGAAGAAATCCTCCAAAATAGCTCCAAGAATGTTCCCAAGTCGCTCTCTCTCTCTCTAGGGTTCGTCCCATGGGTGTTTGGGATCCAAAACCCAGGTCTCCCCCTCCCTTGGCTCGAAATTGGCCTCAAAAACCCGATTCTGGGCGAATTACGGGCTGAATTACGGTCGTAATTCTTCCATGCCCGTATTTTGCCCAAAACACGCGTTTTGGTTAAGTTTCAGCGCATCCAAACCTCCTCTCGGCAGTGAAAATACGGGCATGGGAGGGGAAATTACGGTCGTAATTCTCCTGCCCGTAATTCTTCCTCCGCCCCTGTTCAAAGCTTCGTTTCTCCCTCGTCCGGACTCCAAATCAGTCGCCGTTTGAACCCAGATGCTCGTAGTCTCGTCCTCTATCTTTTCATGACAAGATTCCATGATTATTTGTCCATAAGATGAGGTGGAAATCCATTCTTCCTCAGGTCATGCTCGTGTTTCTTCTCCCGAATTGCCAAATGATCTCCGATTGACTTGAAACTTGCGCCTACGCTTCACTTTATGTGCTAGGGCCTGAAATGTGACAAAGGAACACCACCTAGCGTAAAATAGGACAAAGAAGCGATAATGCAAGGTTAAACGATCAAGAAACAAAGGGGAAAACATGTGCAAATATCGAGTCATCAAATATCAAGCCACCTTGTATATGCTCCAATTATGACTATTGCTCTTGCTTTTTATATTGTAGTAATTAGAAATCCACTTTTAATCTGGAGGCAAGTGACCACTATCACGGAACTTCATATTGTGAAAACGTATTTGCAAGCATGAGATTATTTCACTCAAAAGAAACCATGTTTTATATGTTAAAGATCAACATTATAGCTTGAATAATTCAATTCGACAATGATCTTAGCTCATACATTTGAAATCGGTGTAAAAATGTTATGATTGAAGCTATTCCCTATGTTAATGTTGATTAGAACAAACTTTGTTTATGGGAAACTAACCACAAAAATATTTCAAATCAGGAAAATAATGATGTTGAAAAGGAGTATCATAACAAAACCAACGAAAAATATGACTATATCTCTTTAATCGAACCAAAAGTCAACCTAGAATATCAACCAAATAAATGGATGGTTAATAGATCACACATTATTGTCAAAAAAAATACTCACCAGTCAGCTCTCCAAGCAAGAATATCAAAGACATCCCAGCTGATGCATCATTAACTAATACTTTCACTAATGTTCCAGCTTTCGCTCAGTAAGAGTTTTCTAACTTGGTTTCTAGTAAATGCAATAGCTTCAAATAGCAAGAGAATACCTCCCTCGAGCACATCAATAAGATTTAGTCCACCATCAATCAATAATTCTCGACACGTAACCCTTGTCCGAAACCCAAATTAGCCTTCGTCATTTCAATAATTTTCCAAAACAAAATCAAACCCACATATGGGTCCTAAATCAAAGCATAAACCAAATCAGGAGGAGCAGTCATGGCTTTCCACGGCCTGACGAATGAGAGACCTAATTGTACGATGGGGAAATAAACAAGGTAAAATGAATGTATCGAAAGAAGCGAAGGAAATATGCTAATGCTTTCATAGATAGGGCCCGATACACTTACCTAGATCTTACACGAAATTGAGTTTCCTCATCGTCGTAATTGATAGTCTACTTTGTGGATGGCATATCTATACTACAAACACGTACAATGAAACAAAGGAACAAAAGAAGATTAAGGCATAGCAAGGCAGCCAATCGAATGCAATGGGGATAGGAATATCAACGCATCGAAGCCTTTGGCTGCCCAGAAAGAACACATTGCCTGTACCCAATGTAATTTCATGAATCAGAGACAGAGAGATGGATTTGTCACAACATGTGCGATTTGTCACAACAAGTGAATCTGGTTGGGACTCGATTCAAGCACTGATACCATTGGTTAAAGGTGATTTGTCTAGTTTTCATCATCAGAAGGAGCTTGTGTTGCAGAGGAGGTTTGCTTGTTGTCCAGGTGGTTCATATACGTCGGAGAATAGTGACAACGATGTATTGATGATGAGTTTTACACTTTTTGCATCCGTAGTGGAAAAACGAACAATTACTCTCCCTTTTCTTTTTTACCCATTTGAAATTGCTCTGGATGCAAGGATTTTGAAACATGCGGCTGGAAACTCTAACTTCCAATCATCAAGAACTAATCAAGTCGTGCTATAACTTTTTTTCATAGAGTACATGTATTTTTCCAATCAGATTTAACTTAAGTTACTAATATTTTTTTGTAGATCAAATTCGATCCATACCCGGCGAACATCGTTCATTGGCATTTACAGCAATTCCCCGAGAATATCGGGCAATGGTGCACGAGGGTCCCTCTCATTTGTTTAGGGACCGTGGAGTGGCACCTACCGAATAGATGCCTTCGTCAGTTTGGTCGGGAGCAGTGCATTCTATTGGAAGTCCCCGAGAATCAAAGGGCGTTTCACCACCGAGATGGTCGGCAAGGTACTCACGATTGGCCCACGAAGTTGGCGGAATTGATCGCGGTATGGGAGAACCGACAACTTCAGGATATCGTCACTCCAACAAGTGTGGGTCGAATGAGGTATCATGACCCATACATGGATAGATATCGACAAACATCGGTTCGGTACGTTACTCCGGAGGGTGCGGCCGATGGTGCAATAGTAAATATATTTCGTCTAATAAGATTAAATTTATTGCTTATTTCATTCTGTCACATCATTAGTCTTATCTTGCTAACATTTTTTTGTGATTTAGGCTGATGGGATCAAGCGGATCAAAGCGTTGACCCATGGGAAACATGAAATTGGACATGAAGATGTGAGCTTCATTTGGAGGATGACAAATAGTCTGCTTGGCTGTATCAGAGCACAGGCTCGTGATCATCGTAGATACCCACCCATGCCCGCACCGGTGCCACCTCCGGTACAAGTTGATGTCCCCCATCCCCCACCACCATACGAGAGAAAGAAAAGCAAGAAGGTTCGAGAAAGACCTCATGAGCCCAAGATAAAGTCGTTGGAGGCGTGGAGAGTGTCGACCCCCTTGGTTGTGGCATACGGTGGCGGTCTGAGCTCACGTCAAGATCCCCGTCCGAGCCACTCCCAAGATCCCCCCCCCCCCAGCTTGTCCCAATATCCCCGCCCGAGCCACTCCGAAGATCCCTGCCCGACCTACCATCCCGAGCATTTCCCGAGCTCATACCATGATCCCCGCCCGAGCTACCATCAATCCCCTCCAAGCTACCATCAATCTCCATATGATCCCCACCCGATCTCATACCACGATCCCCGCCCTACATACTATGATCCCCGCCCAAACTTCTTCAACGAACCCCTCACATCCTCGGGTACTTGGCATGATGGTTCCTCCACGACTGCACATCACGACTTCAATCCCATTCCTCGCCCACATCAGCCGTGGCCTCCTACCCCTCACCGTATGAGCGTCGATGACCCCGCTCGACCCCGAAAGCGCCGCATACCACGGATCGATGTTGACACAGCACCGACGAGCGCCTTTTATAGGCATCGGTCTGGTAGCGACCTTTATTTTCTGAAAATTGCCACCGACGTAGGTGACCCCCTTTCCGCTCTCTTCCGTGTAACCATTTCACCGTAACCCAAGCGTGAACTTTTGGAATGCCATCTGCAAAAATACAGTAGTTCAACTAATATCATAAAAATCACAATTCACAATTCACAATAAAAAGTAATACAAAATAAACTTACGAGTTAACGTTAACCGCAAAAACACTAGAGAAATAGGGAGCTACAATAGAAAATTGAAAAGGGAGAAGGAGAGGTGTGAAGAGAAGAAGATTTCCCGGACTACCTTTTATAGGCAAAATCATCGATGAAAACCGCACCTTAGAGGTGCGGTTTTCATCTGCCATGCAGCCCACGTCTGTGAATCTGCATGGCTGCATGTCTGGTGTCGGAAAATAATTGACACACAAACCGCATTGGAGGGGGCGGAGGGGGGGGGGGGTGCGGTTTGTGTTGCCAAAACCGCACCTTGAGGGTGCGGTTTGTTTTGGAGAAGCAAAACTGCACCACCAAAGTGCTGTTTTGCTAGGTCAGGCCTAGACCGCATCTGGGCCATGCGGTTTGGTTAGGTCAGACCGCAAACAGCATGGCCAAGATGCGGTTTTGGCCAGAAAACTAAAACGCACCCCCAAGGTGCGGTTTAATGACAAAACGCACCTGGGGGTGCGGTTTAATGACAAAACGCACCTGGGGGTGCGGTTTACATGCAAAACGCACCTTGGGGTGCGGTTTTTAAAAAAGAGTGCTATTTTTGTAATTTATACGGAATGGGTGCTATTTTTGTAATTTTTTTAAGGTGTTATTTCTGAAAAAATCCCCGAAAAAATTTTCATCCACTTTTTTTTTTCTTTTTCGGATTCCAACTCACATCCATGTGAAAGATATTAATTTATCAATGAAAAATTAGAATCATTTGTCATTTGAACTTCGAACAACCCGTCTCGAATCCGCCCACTACCCATTCCTACATTACATTTTTCACAATTTCTCGAATGTTCTGACTTCAAGTGACCAAGTTAATTAGCCCTGTCTTTTCTTGGTTTTTTTTATTTATTATTTTTTTGGGGGGTTAAGCATGCAAAGTTAACCTCGCTTTTTAAAAGTTGAAACAGATTGCATTTGACATCAAAAGAAATGAATGTCGGGTGCCAAAGGAAGGTGAAGGGGACAATTGTGCCCTTCATGATTGGATATCAGCCTAAGAGCCTAAGCTGTAGACCAACTTGATGTACACAAAAGTTCTTTGGGACGGGTTAGCATGCTAACCCCTTAAGGAGTTGGTTTTTTGACACCCATTTTAATTGGTCAATTTTTCATTAATTATTGACAAATATTAATAAAAGTAAACATAATAAATGTTCTGTTATTAAATACAAAGTAAGCATTAAATACACCACATTAATTACCACTTTACTGGTATTTGTACCATTGCACTAATACTCAGATATGACATTGCTACCAGTGCACTGATATCGCTACCAGTGCAGTGGTATATCTACCAGGACAGTGGTACAACATATCAGTGCAGTGGTATATCTACCAGTACAGTGGTACACCGTATCAGTGCAGTGGTATATTTTTTGGAGGTGGTCGGAGGGAGTCTGCCGATGGGATTTTCACCGGAGAAGTGTGGCGGTCGGAGGAAGTCTGGTGGTCGGAGACTGCTGAAAAATGAAAAATCAAATATAGTGAGAGAATTCCTAATGTGTATTTAATGTGTGTATTTAATTCCTAATGTGTATTTAATAGTGAGAGAATTCCTAATTAATATGGTACATTTAATTCCTAATGTGTATTTAATAGTGAGAGAATTCCTAATTAATATGGTACATTTAATTCCTAATGTGTATTTAATATGTGTATTAAATTCTATAGTTGTATTTAATATACTAGGGGGTGTCATTTTTCCAACCCTAAAGGTGGTTAGCATGCTAACCGAACCCAAGTTCTTTTGATATAAACTCTATCAATTCACTCTCACTCTCACTCTCTTTTATCGTTTGGGGATCAGTCAAGATCTCAATGGGTTGGCTCCCACCTTCCTAGCTAATCCCAATTAATTAAGCAAGCTTGTGTTCAATAATTACACATTCATTTCTTGTTGAGCTACCGTGTAAAGCAAGCAATAATATACTCGACGCCAAGTAGATGATTACGATTGTGCATAGTCATCTTTCGTTTTGGTTTGCTAAGTAGGGGTTCAAACGGCGTGGTTACCATAGTAATCATTTTAACCAGTATTGTTTGGATAATTTGGTTTGGTTAATTTGGATAATTGGTTTGGTTTGGTTAAAGTTTTTAGCTTGTTTGGTTTAGGTGGTTTGGTTTCAGACACTCCTAACCAGTCAAACCAAATTAACCAGATAAATAATTAGTCATATATCTAATATATACACATACTTAATACTTTGAATAAGCACTCAAGAGTTAAACGTTCATCCCTTTTAGACTCATAAAATATAAAGCTTGATATTGTTCCTATAATGTATATATGTATATGTAGAGTGTAGACCACAACATATGAACGCCTAATTTAGATAAATCTCATACATTATGTTGGATGAAAACTTAAAAGCAAGGTCTTTTTCAACCTATGAAAATTGCTAAAAGACTAGTCAATTCATACAAACACAACAATTCATTAACCCATACCATTGTGATAAATTTTTGCTAGGTGGATACTTCTATACTAACCGTAAGATAATTGTCTTAGTTGCATGTATTTATGTTAAATGTCAACTATAACCAAGTGTTGATTGTTATGTTTTATTCATTATATAAATTGTGAATTGATAAATTAACCGAAATTTTTCTCACTTAATGATAATGTGATTTTATATTGGTTAATATGGTTAACCAATTAACCAAACCGATTAAACTTTAGTTTGGTTAATTTGATTGTTGTATTAGTTTGGACGGTTTGGTTATGATATTGTATTCCATGGTTAATGAAATTTAGCCTTATTTGGTTTGGTAATAACCATGGTAACCATTTAAACACCCCTTAAGTGGGGCATACTGTTAGGGTTGAGCTAAGTACCGTGGAGAATGGAGATGTGTAGCTAAAAAGTGCATGGTTTGAATCACTAGCTTACTTAGTAAGTTGTCTGCCTAGACGCAAAAATTTTGGGGACATTTTACCAATCCATTACATAATTTATTAGCTTTAACTAACAATGTTTCTGGACATTACTCTTTAGGGTGTTTAATCCAAATATGACTAACTTCATCTTCATCCGGCATAAAACACATTATGTTTGATTTATATAAATGTCGTCGATATTGCTCAATTGTGTAGGCTAAATTGCAACCACTAAACCCGCAGGATTTATGTTGGTAGGGTTTGGATGGTATGAGTCATGTAAACACTCTAAAGCTCATTATTCTTCTCCCTCTTGCCACCGAGGAGACAAACCGTAGGTAAATAGTTAATTACGTAAATAAATAAGATGTGAAGTCTTTATATTGCAAATGTAATCCAACCCCATTGAACAGTTTAGTCGGTTTGGAACTTCCCACTTTGAACAACACAACAAATGGCATAACATAACAGAACTTTCCACCAATCCCCTCAAACGCTCATGTCCTTTTCCTAAAATTAAACAAAAGGAAAGATCCAAATTCCAAACCATAACACCAAGTCTGCAACCAATGCTCTGATAATAACAACAAAGAGTGACCCATAAAACAATGAGAGATATCACCATCCACAGCACAGATTCCTTTCCACATAAAACGGCTCAGCCCAGAAAAAAATAACTAAAAAAAGTTATCACAGCACAGCTGAATTCAATCTTTCTGTGGGCTGCTCTCTCTGCCTATGCTCAGACCTCCACTTGCCCAATCTGTGGGTACATCAATAAATTTCAAAACAATATGGTGTCAGCCTGAGTTGAAAATTGAAATTACTAGATCAGAGTTTGCTCCCAAACAAATAAAATTGAACATCTTTGCTCAATGAAGACCTATAACAGTATCCTTTTAACATTCCACTAATCACAATTCACACAACCAAATCCAACCGACCCCGATTATTCGATAGTGGTGTTTCAATTAGCTAGTGAGACACTTGATTTCGTTCCTTCGCGCAAAGTGAGAGAGTTTATTTCATCGTGAAACGAGACAGCTAATCAATCTAAACTGAAGCAAGCATGACCGTTTACATTGTGAAGAGTATTTTGCCGCCTGCTGGTATATGATATCACAGTCCATTCTGCCACAGCATGGGCGACCAGCATGCAAGCAAATCAATCAAGGTTCCAAATTCCGATGATTTATGCGTTCGTTCGTTCTGCTGTCAAAAACACATATTAATGATATTATTGTACCATTTCTCAGCAACAACCCAAAAGAAGGATAAACAAACACAACCACTGGTCCACTGCACTGCCTAACTCCTCCATAAGTACACAACAACCGCAAACACCGCAAGTAGAAAAAGAAGAATATACAGAAGATTTTTGTGACTCTTTCTTTCAAGGATTCCTCTCTACAATTTTTATTTATCAAACATTATCCATAAAGGGAGTGAGGAGACACAAACCCAAGAAAACAACAACAAAGCCCTTCCCCCAAACAAGAAAACAAAGAAAGAAATACAACCAATTCTAACCCTGCTCTGCTCTCCTCACTTTAGCTTGGCTGATGCCAACAAAGAATATTTACACTAATAAACTCCATTCCTTCCCTACTAACTCTTTTCTTCTGTTTTAGACCCCTTCCAACTACAACAGGTTCAACTTACCCCACCACACTCCTTCAAGGGAAAGAAGAAGGGGAAAGCAAGTAAAGCCAAACCCTCCTCATAAACCCTCAACTCTATCTAACAGTAGTAGTGTACTGTAAGTAGCAGTAGTAGATGTTGCTCATCCCACCATAGAAAAAACCTAACTTTCTTATTCCTCTCCTTACATCGGTATACTCTCTTCTTAACTCTTCAAAACTGGCATGAAGTCCCAAGCCTCTGCCTCTGTCTCTGCCCTATGGTCACCGATTTCCTCTTCTCAAATGCTGGATACAGCAGCTCGTGGAACTTGTCCAGGAACATACCCCACTCTTCCTCAGGCATATCAGCAAGCTTCACGAAGCTCACACTCGAAGGAAGCTGCTCGTTCGCACTCCTATGCCCCGATGACGAATTCATCAGATACCCGTTCTCCGGCTTCGCACCCGAGAACTTGGGGTACTTCTGACTCTTGTCACTTAGCTTGGTATCTTTAAGAGAAGCAGAGAGCATGGAGATGGAAGGGAACTTCATTGGAGCACAAGGTAGAATCCTACATTCCTCTTTCCCTTCTCCTTCCTCTCCTTCACTCTCCTCTTCTTCCTCCTCGATACTTTCATCCAGCTTCGAGAGCATGCTTCGACCCATCCCATTACCAATCCCAAACTGGTATGCCGGTCTTGACATGAACTCATCAGCTGTCATCTTTGCTGCAAAGTCATGGTTAACCTCCTCACAGTCGATATCGAACTGGAACTCGGCATCTCCTACCACATCAGCCCTGGGAGATACTACCTCTCTCTCAACTATCAATCTCCTTGCCTCCATGCAGACAACCTCGAGTTCACTCGGTTCCTCCTCCCCTGCTCGAAACTCCCTACTCATCATCTCACCAATCTCAGCAAGGCAAAGGCCAAAGTTTACAGCTTCCTTGAGGAAAATGGTGCAGAGATGCAAAACCCTCAAACATGCCTCTCGGATCATGGGGAGCTCCCTCTTCAGCATTACACAATCTTCAACAGGATCGAGCTTCGCGATGTACTCGATCTCATCCTCCGAGAAAGGAATCGAGGACTGTGGCCAATGAATCCACTCGAAATAGGGATCCTCCAAAGTCTCGGGCAAGCAAAGACCATGATCAATTGGAATCAACTCCACTTGCCCAAATCTACCAACAGCATCATCGAACTTCTTCACCAAGAGATTCCCACCATGCCTATCAGTGTTGAAAATCCTAATGTCTAATATACCAATACGGTGCACAGCTGAAACCGGGAAGCTGGAACTTCCATGATCACTTGCATCAAAATCGTGTTGAATGAATTTTTGGAAAGAAGCAATCTTGCTGGTGACCTGTTTCTTGCTGTTGTGAGCCTTGACACCACCATTGACCCCATCATTCACATTGAAGACAGAGTGAGTGATCTTAACCAGAGCAGTAGGCGGCACACAGGCGAAGTGGTCATGGTCAAGAAGGTATGCTGCAACTTCCCTGATCCCCGTCTCTCCAACCCTAACCGAGCGTTTTAAGCCTGGCTGCCCTAAAGCCTTCCCAACGAAGCCTTTCGGATTGTTTGGAGCAAAAGGCTCCTCGTCAGTCGGCTTCACAATGGCAACACTCTCACCTCTGATGTTCCTGAAGTAGTATGCACCGCCAAGCCCACCATGAACAGGAAGTGGATCAACCCCATTCTTAATGGCCTTCACACTGTCCTTAACCAGATGTTTCATCTTGGAAAAGCTTTCTGAATGTCCTAATACCTCAATGAGAGCACTCTTATCCTTCTGTTGATTATCCTTACCAGTTGGAGAGAGGCATGGAGTCGATGAGCTTCGATGTAGAAAGTTACGAGTCAAGAGAAGAGGCGAATCATTTCGAACAGCACTGAGGTCGTTCTTCAGTACCATATCCCCAAAAGTCAGTGAACTCTCCTCGGTTGAAACATTGAGGGCGATTGAAAGCCGCCTCTTCACAGTATGGGCGTTGTCACTTCGATCCAGCTCCATCCCCAGAACACAACCAGTCTCAGTTTGCACAAAGACTCGCCTCCTGCCAGCAGGCTGATGGTGTTTCCCGTCTATCATCCTGTTGGTGGTGCTGGTTGCGTTGTTGCCATGGTACTCCCTGCTGAGAGGACTCTTGAAGACTGCTGCCACTGCCATCTGTGTCTGAACTGGGCTGCTGTCCAACTTACGAGACATCAACGAACAGGGAGAACAGAAGGCCGCAGTAAAGGAAAGAGAGCTGTTTTTCTCTCCTCCAATGGATGCGCCAAGCTCAACAAAACCGATCGAGGTTGAACTTGCAGAGAACTCTTAATCATCAATCGATCAGTGACCCGCAAAGTTGGAGACAGTGATGATCAAGACCAGCAAGCCATTTTTATTTTCTTTTCTGAATCAACAGATCAACCAGAACCAAGGATCTGAAACAACAAAATAAGAAATGGTCAGAGATATGACTCAAACACTTGGCCACGGTGTAATGAAGGATCCGAGGAACACCAAAGGGAGAGTCAGAATAGAAGAACAAGCCACAGCAACAACAAAAAAAAAAAATCAATAGATCCCACTTGGCCAAATGATTCTAGTGTGCTGATGAACCCCACTGCACATTCTTTTCTTTGAAACACAGCAAGAAAAAAGAAGTACCCGCCTATATGTTTACAAAATAGTATATATATTATCCAGAGCATCGATTTATCTTGAAGCAACCATTAATGCATTATTAGCCACTGAATTAAGAGAAAGGATTAGAAAAACTTCCGCTGAGTAACTACAAAAACCCCTCATCTAATAATCCATAACGTTCCCAGCTGAGCTTAAACGAATCCCACCCTCAAAATTAATTAACGTCTTTCAATTTTTATCTTGACTGAAGGAAATTGGGGGGGAGAGGAAAAGCAAGCAAGAAATGAGCCAATATCTCACTGATTCTGAAATCAAACGCAAAAGAAGAATGAACAACCCCCAACAATTACAATAAAAAACAGAGAGGAAGGAAAGGAATCAAGAATCTGATAACCCAGAGAAGGAAAATGACAAGAGAACCAGCATTACAAATTAAAAAGGGAAGGAAACTCAGCACTCACCAGATTGCGAGATCCGGCTGAACCCACACGGAGACGAAGGAATCAGAGCTACCCACGGACCAGAACCACTGTTGGGTTTTTTCCACACGAGAACGAGTCGGCCAGAGAGCAATGGAATCGTCCGAGTTAGGGAGGAGGAGTTCAGCCCAGTTGAAGCAAAAGAGAAAACCCAGAACCCAGAAAAGAAGAAGGAATAGCAACAACACACCACAACCCGGGGAAAAAAAGGCTGATGCTTTTTTTTTTTCTAATTCAAAGGGTTCTTCTTCTTCCTCTCTCTCCCTTTACCAGCGCTATGAGCATTCGTTTCCTCCCTTTGGCCTACTTTCTCAGAACGTTCTTCTTCTTCTTCTCCTTCTTATTGCTTTCTCTCTATATTTTAACTCGTTGTGTGGGTTTGTGGAGGTGAGGGCCGGTGTCACAAACTAACCCTGGTTAAAAACAAACAGGCAAACAAACAAACTCCTTAACTCGAGCTCTCTCCCTCTCTATCTCTCTCCTTCTCAAAGGCTTTATTATTATTGTTAGCTTTCTTTTAATCGGGCTTTATTTGGTAAATAGAAATTTCCTTTTTTTTAATAACCCAGGAACCTCAATCTCACATTCACATGCCACTTTGTGACAGCGTGATCTACTAAACCTGAGGAGCACCTGTACAAGACACAACATCGGGAGACTTCGTCCCCGACACTCAGGCATGCCTCCGGGAACACACAAACGGCACCGCTGGGGATCGAACTCAAGACCTCTCACATCCTGAGCCAACCAGACCAACGATTTCACCGCTAGGCTATATTACCTTTGGCAAAATTTCCTATTTTTGGGTAATTGGTTTATGATACTCAATGTTTTTTTGTTGTTTCATATATAGTAAAATAATTCAATACTTGTGTAACCGTGTTGTACACTTGTACTAGCTAAATAGTATACAAAAAATAAATCATATTATTTAATCAACAATGAATTTTTACAATCACAGCATTTGGTAGTTGTCACATTTGTTTTGTCTTTGATGATCATTATCAATCTCAATAAATTCAACTAGATTGAGGATATTTGAAATACTTTACATTCGTAAATTTCTATATTTGTGACACAAAATTTCATTACTTTGGTCTTTGGCTAACATTCTACTGTGAAGGTTTTGTTGAAAAATCAATAACGATTAATAAAAATAAAATTTGAGGATTTTAAAATTTATGGTATTAATTGGAAAGACAAAAAAAAAGGAATTTGGATCAAGTGGCGAGGAAAAAGTTAAAAACAAAAGGCTAAACCTTGATTTGCCAAGTGGGAGGGGTTTTACTCGGGGGGGAATTGAAGACTGCGTGGAGGAAAAGATAAATTGGAAGGCTCTGGAGAAGAGATCGAGACCGTCAGATTCTGAGGCCGTGGGGTGTCTCGGACCGTAGGATGGGAAGTGAGAGAAACTCACATGGTGTCTACGTGGGCATTAAGGATTGGGCAATGACGTGGCGAGGTCAGAATGTTAACAGGTAGGGTCAGCCAATGGGAATTTAAATTTAACTTAAAAGTAAAAGGTTTACTTTTAGTTTTACATCCCGTTTTTACACTTTTCTTTTCTTACCGTGTTTCCTCTTCCGAATTTTTACCATTACCGCTCAAGTTCCCGTCGGTAGGGTGGCACATGGGTGTTTATTCCGCGGATTGATATCGATACATCCACAAATAACACAATTTGCAAGTAGTGGGGATTGATGTGGCTGGATTGCGGATTGATAAAACTCTCACCCGCACTTATGTGGATGGGTGGGTGTGGGTGGATTACGGGTCACCCGAATTACCCGTATCCTATTTTCACATGATATTTTTTGTTTCTTATAGTATCAAATATTCATCATATTTCTGAACTGTACTACAGTCTAAGCATATACTTCTAAATCGGGAGAATAAAAAATAGTTTTAATTACTATTATTGGTTGTGTAATATCCATTGGATATTGGAATGCAAATTATTGTTAATATCCATTAAATATTGGGATGAAAACTATAAATTATAAACTGTATCAAAATCACAAAATGGGTAAGTTTTCTTTGAACAATTGGTTGATAGAGTAGTAAAAACTTTTATGCAAATACTACATGTATTCACTTGAGAATGAGACAAAGGGAGAAGTGTTTAAATTGATACAGACTTACTAATTTACTATGAATTATTATAAATGTTAGTCAACTTTCTTAATGGCTAGTTGGAAAATTACTTTTGCGAGTTAACCCATGACCAACCGCACCCATCCGCCACCCACCCAACTCGACCCCGCAGAAGAATGTGGGTGGATTGAGGGTCAAAAACATACCAACTCGCTAGTAAGTGGGTGGGTCAATTTGAAACGAAAATCAACTCAACCCGCCCATTGCCCACCCCTACCCGTCAATAACCCCGTGGTTACTCACATTGTTGTTTGCTTCATGGATTTGGAAAATGAAGGTTTGGTAAAATTTGGATTTTGTAAAACCATAGATATATGAAGGTTTTGGGTTCATTATGAACTTGTAAAATACCATTGTTTCATTTATTTCATGATGGATTAGGTTAATTTGATTTATGTGCAAGAAGTGAAAATGACTTACATTAGCGTCATTGTTATGAGATGAGAAAGATAAAAAGGAGGGGTAGATTGGTCATAAATGATTGACTTTAAAGTCCATGATCAAGTCCCACCTTAAGAGATGGAATTTTCAAGGGTGAAAAATTATAAGAATTTTTATTTTTTCTTGTTTCTTCATCGGCTCATATCTTCTTGATTTTAACTCAAATTTCAATTTTTTCGTTGGGTTCTACAAAATGAGATCCATTTTCAATATTTTTTGAGATTTTTTTTTGCCTCTCGTTACCAATTGCATACCATATGGTATCTTCTTCGTTTTTAAGTCGTTTTTGACTTTTTTTGCAAAGAAGGAACGAGTTCATCATGATCTATTGGATGTACAAATTTTTGGATGAACAAAATACAAGACCAAAAAATATCACATAATACCACCCTGGTATGGGGTGGTATCTTGTGGTACACAATGTTGAAAGTCGTAAATGACAGTAAGTATACTCCTACTATCATGTATTCAATCATCCTATAGTCTTGGTGTGTTCATACCACCATGGTAAGCTTTTTCATACCATATGATATGCTCTTATTTAATATCAGTCAATACCATATGGTATATACTGGTAAAAAATGGCTCAATTTTTTTTGTTCCAATGTTCCAAAAATAAATCAAAGTGGATATAATTTTGAAGAGCATAATTAATCTGATCTAACTGTGCAAACAAATTTAAATTTCGACTTAAAACGAATGAGAAATCGTCCGTTAAAGATTAAGGAGAAAAAATTAAAAGCTTTCTACGAAATAGAAAAAACGTTTATGTGACGGATCCTGATTGGGTTATGAATAGTTACTCACCACAAAGTTATGCACAGCAAATCTTAGAAACACTTTGTTAAGCACATATCCAAGATTTAAGCGGACGCATTTTTATAATGGCTCAATTTGGCCATGTGGTAGTTTTTGCAGAAGCATCTTCTGGTTTGAGCTTTAAGAGAAGTACTTTTCAAAAAAAAAAGAGTGTTTGGCTGGAAAACTATTAAAAGTGCTTTTTAATATGAGAGGTTGTGTAAAATTACTATAAATGACTTATAATATAAACTGTGAATAATAATTATAAACAATAAAATATAGTCAAAATGAATGTTGTTAGACTTCTTTTATTTTAAATAATATGATTTTATGTTTTATTTTATTTTTAAAATAATATAAAATGAAAGAATATTATATTTTCTGAAATAAAATTAAAATATGGTAAGGATAATCTTGTATTTTCAAAACCGTTTTTCGCATAAGCTCCAAATCGGAGCTTCTGCTTTTATGTTATACAAAAGCGCTTTTCAAAAGCCAAACTTTTAGAGATTTTTGGCCCTACTTCAGCTTTTGAAACCGAAAAGCACTTCTAAAAGTCGGGCCAAAATATGTAGCCGGGCATAAATGTTCCTGAGGTTTAGGACTACGTAGTGGGTCTTTTTTTACTTGATGACAATATCAATATAATGCACCTATTTAATGATATTTCAAATTGAAGGTATTGAAAAAAGAATTTGACTAACATATCGTTTGGTATAAATGAATTCCATAAATTTTGAGGAATTCATTTTGAAATGAAATATTTTTGTGTTTGGTATTAAAAAGAATTCATTTTCAATTCTAAATTTTGAATTCTACGAAATTGGAACTAGTTATAGAAATTCCGAGGATTTGAGATAGAATTTCCAAATGAATTCTACAAGTATTTACTAATTATAATAGAATGACATGATTATCCTCTTTTATTAACTAAATTACTTATACACATATGACATACCAAACACATAAATTCATTTAACAATGAATTCTACACCACACTTCAATGATTTGAATATAACATACCAAACATATGATTTCATTTGACAATGAATTCTACACGGTAATTCATTTTACAATGAACTGAATTCTCGATTCATTTGGTACCAAATGGTCTACAATTAACATATTTTCCTTGTTATAAGAACCAAACCAGATCAACAACGCGACTAGTAGAATCGTCAAACATGTTATAATGGTGGCTCGGTCCATTTGTTTGGACGATTGAAAATGAATCGAATGGTTTTTAACGGTTGGTCATGAAATTATATGAATCACCCTGATTTGACTGGTCAACTGGTTCACTATATTAATTAAAAAATTAAGAAAAATATATTTTAACGTAAGATAAGGTTATCCAACCTAAATTACTCATATTATTTATGCTTCTTCTTTTTCCAGTCTCCTTGTGCGCTTTATGTGGTCTACTAGCGATTGTCATCATAATTACTAATTTGAATTTACAAAAAAAAATTGATTTCTTTTGTGAGACAAATCAAATGATTTGTTAGAACTTTTGCTGATAGATGATATGTATTTGAAATATTTATGGTTAGTGATTAATTTGGTGTTAAATTAGTGTATTATATATGTATTTTTGTGTTAGAGCATATTAACAATTCTATCAACAACTAACTTACGATTTTATAATGGTTAACTGATAAATCTTAAACCATTGAATTTTCCTATTCGACCTCTAGTCCGATTATGAAAACAAGGGATATTTGTTGATTGAGATGTTTGAATTTTGATTCTATTCTTCTAAAGATGTGATGGGGTGACCTTACATTTTAAGAAATGATTAAGAAATACTTAAAAATCACTTGAATTCTTATAATGAATTATTTTTTTTGGTGTAAATGAAAACATAGTTCTTGACATATATTATTAAGCTAAGATCTTATTCTTTCATTATAAGTGTAGTTAATGCTTTCTCCATTTTCGAAGGAAAAATGTAAATGTAATGGTTGCCATAAGATTTACGATAAACTGCAATAATGTACTATTAGTATTATCAGTGTTGCATTTTTTTTTTGACAAAAGATAATCTTATATAGATTCGGAAACGACAGTTACACCCTGGAGATCAGCCAGGTCTGAAAGTCAAAGAAACGACTCATGGTAGGGTACAAAGAAAGGGCTTTCCTAGCCACCAAATGGGCCGCCCTATTATTACACCGACCTATGAACCGAATACTAAATTCTGGATGGATGTGAAAATATTGCACGAGCTCTTCCAGCACAGCACCCATCCGGCTATCACTATGGTCACCTCTATTGATCTTCTCGATGATAACTTTAGCGTCCCCTTCAAACACCATGTCCGTGAATCCTAACCCTGAACACCAGATCACAGCTTCCCTGAGCGTAAGTAGCTCCACCAACTGGGGGCTATCAATTCCTGGAAACTGAATTCCCCTGACCATGCCTACCTCCCCAGTCGGATAAAACAGAACCACACCTCCCGCCGAGTGAGATCCACACCTTGTTGCACCATCCCATCTACAGACCATCCGAGGAGGGCCATCTGAGATTAGCTGTCCCTGATCAGGCTGGGTTGGTCGTATGACCCGGTCTTTAGGCAAACGCACCCACTCCTCATACTGCTGGACAAATTGTCGCATCAGTACCAAAATGTCGAACTGTTTGCCTTCAAACACAACCCAGTTTCATGAACGCCAGATCCTCCAAAGGATGGCTTCCACAGCCATGAACAACGTCGGTTGATTTATCAGCGCCATGACCTTCTTAAGAAATAGAGGAAAATTCTGACGTGGCAACCCCTCTCCCAGGTAATCCAATCCCGCGTGATCCCAGAGGGCCCGCGCGACCAAACAGTAGAGAAAGAGGTGTTCAAGCGTTTCAGAACTCGCCCAGCACACTGGGCAACGAGGACGTACCTGAACCCTTCGCTCGATGAGAGCCTCCGTCGTAGGGAGGACACGAGAGAGGATCTGCCAGACAAATACCTTCAGCTTTGGAGGGATATCCGCCTCCCAGAGACGTATCCAGGTTGCCTTATCCATCCAACTGACAGTAGACTGCCACCCACCCCTCCTCTTGTCTATCAAGACAGCGAGGTGATAAGCTGATTTGACAGTGAAAACCCCATCCTCAGTCGCGTGCCAAATAAGCCTATCTTCAATATTCCTCTGAGGAAGGGGAATAGCTTTGATGACTTTACATGTAGGGGGGTCAAACCAGCGACTAAGTTTATTCTCACACCAGCGGCCCTCCCCAGGCACGATAAGTTCTGCCACCTTCACCTCCCCATCCTCCGGCAACACCACCGGATTGACCTGGACGTGATCAAACTGATGTTGAGGGATCCAATTAGAATTGAGCATGGGGGCCGACCGACCATTCCCAATTTGCCACCGCAGTCCCTGCTCTAGCAACTGGCGGCCGTAAAGGATGCTCTGCCAACCCCAAGAAGGGCGGGAGCGAGCCGTTGCCGTAAGAAAAGACCCAGTCGGAAAGTATTTCCCCTTATAGACCTGAGCAAGCAGAGACTGTGGATCGTTCAAGATTTGCCAACCACTTTTGGCTAGCAGAGCCTGATTAAATTGCTCAAACCTGCGAAACCCCATACCACCCTCATGTTTACTTCTGCACATCTTCCGCCAGGACACCCATCGAATTTTAAAGTGATCTTCCGTTACGCCCCACCAAAATCTGGCCACATGTTTATCCAATGTACGACACAGAGACACCGGGAGTTTGAAGCAGGACATCACATGCAATGGCAAAGCCATAGCAATGGACTTAATCAAGGTTTCTTTCGCTGCCCAAGATAAGGTGCGCTGCTTCCAACCCTTCAGACGTTCCAGAAGCTTCTCCTCCAAATAACGGAAAGTAGCCATCTTGGAGCGGGCAAAACGGGTGGGCAACCCCAAATACTTATCATGGACACCCACCGCCCCTACCCCCAAAACCGTAGCCAGAAAGTTTTGGTCCGGCAGAGTCATATTTTTGCTGAAGCAAACTGCTGATTTTTCCAAGTTGACACGTTGTCCACTTAGTTCCTCATACTCATTTATGACCACAATTAGATTCTCACACTCTTGGAGAGTCCCCCGCAAAAAGAGGTAAGAATCATCAGCAAAAAATAAGTGAGAAATTCTGGGAGCCCTAGGCGCCATCTTCACTCCCTGCAACCTCTTTTCCTCAATCGCCTTACGAAGGAGAGCTGTGAACCCCTCTGTGCATATTACGAACAACAGAGGGGATAAAGGGTCTCCTTGGCGTAAACCCCGGGAGGGTAAAAAATACCCAGCTGGGGAGCCATTCATAAGTACCGAAAAAGAGGATGACCGGAGACATTCATGGATCCATCCTTGCCAGACCGGATCAAAGCCCATTTTACTCATAACAGCAAGCAAGAAGGGCCATTCGACTCTATCATAGGCCTTTTCCATATCAACCTTAAGATCCATGTACCCTTTCTTCCCTCGAGATTTGATTTTCAAATAATGCATTATCTCGTGTCCCAGAAGGATTGGACCTCCAAATTAAATGCAACACTGATAATGCATTTAAGTAAATCTTCAAGTAAATATTCGACGCCTGCCATTCGGTAATTAATTTGGGATTACTTAGTTGGCTCCTAGTAGTAAAGAGAGTTAGTAATGCGTTAAAACATTTTTATCAACTAATATCAAGAAATAAGTACAAACTATCCAGGGTCTCTCCCAAAGCAATATCTCAGTGAAGCTGCCCTACAAAATCAAAGGAAACTAGCTCTAAAAAAGATAGAAACAGAGCTTTACGCGCAACTCTATGAGCAGTTCCGTTTGTAGTTCTAGAAATTGTACTAAACTCTATACACAAAGCAACTGAAGAAAGGAAAAGAAAACAATCATGGAGGACTGGACCTCCTAAAGAATCCACCGAGACTTCATGGCTAATCTGTTGAGTAACCACTTTAGAATATGCTTTTACGATGGCACTGGGAAGAGACTGAGAGACAACGAACGAGATGGCATCTCTGGCTGCTAGGAGCCCAGCAAGATAGGGATCAATAATATCAGGATGTTGAACCCCAAATGCCAACACAACATGCTCGTCTGCCTTCGAATCACCAAGCCAGACGAGCAACCAAATTCACGGGCTGCAACATCAAAATTAATCTTCAGGAAATCAGTTGGAGGGGGTTCCCAAAGGGCGGGGCTAAGCGAGGGGAGCCGAGGAGCGGGAGAGGAGAGGGAGAGAGTAATGAGGAAAGTTCGTAGGCTTGGAAAAAATATATGGTCGAGCTAGAGAACGAGCATGTGGTTGATAATGTTCAAATACCACCTTATTACGAGACTTCCAGATCCTCCACAATATGCATATGCATTGGAGAACATGGGTTTGTGGGTGCTTAGAAAGCATAACATGTCGCCACTAGAGATTGAAATTCACAGTCGGGACCGAGATAATGAAACCATTTAAATCCTTGAAAGACCATAGTTTGATTGCTTAAGGGCAAATAAAGAATAAGTGTTCTAACACTTTTCGGACCTCGTCAAGAGAATTGTCAATCTCCTACATAGTAAAAAAACAATGATGATAATAAGTTTTATGTGACTTAAGATATTATATGAAGGTGTTCATTTTTTATTTAGGTGTGGGGATTCTAGATACTGAATTAATACTTATTAGGGAGTTATGAGTAGTATTGGTTATTTTTTCAATTAGGAGAAGTCTAAGATAATTTGGTCTCTTAAATATTTTTATAATTTCTTAGGAGAAGTCATTAAGGAAATAAATCCTAACTAATCCTAATTATCTCTTCCTACTTAGTCCAAATATATCTCTCCGTATCATGGTTGTCATGTTGGTGGTATATGTCGATCGATACAACTGGAACCAAAATGTACTGGTTACAAAACCGGTTGGAATGTCCCCAAAATGACCGACATGATCGATTTCTGACCTTCTAACAAAATGACCCTCTTTTGGTGATTCTAATTAAAAACAAATTGATTTGTTTCTTGAATTTGAAAGTTAGATGTTGATGTTATTTGTTGGATTCAAGTATAAACTTTTAGATTTTAGTGTTATATGTTGAATTTAAAATTTAAATATGATGATTTTTTTAATTTTATTTGGAATGTTGTATTTTATTTAAATATGGATGTAGATATTAGAGTTAAAACTTCATTTAGTGCTAATCATTTTTTCACTTCCCTATATGTTTTCCTAAAATCGGTTGTACTGCTGGTCGCACCATATCACTTGCCAAATCGACATGCTGATATAAATCGGTTTGACAACCTTGCTACCTACTGCTTTTGGCTGCCATCCAGAAGTTTTTCTTCTTCCTAACATTTTCTTGTTATTTTCCTGAAATACAACAATGAATTCTCCCTAATTTTATGTCCTTTATTAATTGTACAAAAGCGTCTCAATAGATTCTTTATCAGTGAAATTATAGTCTGGTTAAGGAGGCATTGATATCAGTGCATGATGAAGATGATAATGCACAACCCTATGGGTTAAAACCCTAGGCCTAACAAGCCATGAGCTAGAAGCGGCCAAGCATCTAAAGACGGCAACTTCAGTGAGAGTCGGGTCAATGGTGGATGGTTGGTCTAGACCTGAGAAGGGGACACCACATGCATGGTGGTGGCACTAGCGGCGTAGGTGTATGGTCCATGGGGTCAAAGCCATGAAAGTGGTTGCAGATTGCGACATGCTCGTCCTTGGGTCGATGACATGACGACTGCCTAGTCAGATGATGGGCTACAAAAAGGAGAAACTAATTTAGGGCTAACCTACTAGACCCAAAATAGGTCTCTAAATGAAATACGGACTAGTAGACAGGTAGGTATAGACAAGGATAAAAGGCTTGTGGGAAAAAATGTTAAGAGGGATGATCGACCATTAGGGCTCCAAATGATTAAGCGTAAGGCTCCACCTCCGAGACATTTTATTTCTTCTCTTCGTCCAAAACCATATATGAAAATGATATTGTGGCCTTGGTTTGGGAAAGACAAACCGTAAAATGGTCCTTCTCAAGAAGCTCCTCAAGGTCGGGTGTGGATATTCAATATGAATCTTGGTTTGTTTAGGCATCAGCCACCACAACTTCTCCCTTTCTTGGAAACCAACTGCTTCTTCCACCTCTCTTCCTTCTTGAAAAATAAGTTCCTCCCCGTGTTAAAAATTAAGAGCTTCATCTTCTTTGCTCTCTTCTTCCTCCAAAAATTCTTTTATTACCCTTCATCCTCTTCTTCAAGTATGAGATGGAGAGAAATTTACTGTGCAATATTTTCAACAAGATCAACTTGCTTATCCACCTTTGTGACCATCTCTCTGAATCTTGACTTGGGAGGGAGAGGAGTGTGGGTGCCTAAAATGGGACATGATTTCTCATTATCATTATAGGAGTTCTTCGTGACAAGTTCCATTATCTCCATAATGTCTATATTGCTCATCTCTTCATCCTTATCTTTTTGTGTGATATCTAAAAGGTGATCATGAGCACGTCGTGCACAAGATTTCTAAACAACCTCTCCTTGCTACTCTACATTCTTGAAATTCTACTACGTTGCACATAGAAGATTTGTGTCGAGGGAGGCAATAGGTTGGAAGGCCACATTGGACCGTGCTCTTTCACTATCCATAAAATAATTATCCATATCAGGCTCAAATGGGATCTTCGGCTCCGGTTGTGGAATGTAGCATGGTCTTGAACAAATTGCCATGAGGGCCTCTGATTCTAACTCCAACTCGGATAACAACTCAGGTTGTGGAGGAAAGTCTTCTTGAAATTGGGGGCATTCCAAGGGATATGGTTGTTCATCATAGAAGGGTGGTTGGTCATGGAACCTGAATCCTCGACCTTCATCGTCTTGGTGGGCCCACGAAGCATGATGTAACACTAATTGGGTGTTGGTTGATACCCCCATACATTGGAGAAGTCATTGGGATTCATGATTCAAAACTAAAAAAAAAAAATACTTATAAAAGCAAATGATGGAAGAAGGAAAGTAAAATATAACTAAAGCTACCATAAGATAACAAAAGGGAACAAAACACAATAACGATGATACGAAGAAGATTATAAGACATTCTAACACACTCACAAGGAAATAAGCACAAAAAATACAAGAGCAAACAAACTAAAGAAAAAGGTTTGAGGGTTGGAGAATGAAAGCTAAATTAGTAAACCTATTTCTTTCCTAATAACGTAGAAAGTCCCCAGAAATGGCACCCAAAACTAGATGCTTAAAACTAACACTACCGAGAAAGGGAAAACAATGAAAGGATCATAGTATAATGACTTCAAATTATAAATTACTCTATTTCTCGGGTTTCTAGGTGTAATAGTACTCAAATTCAAATTATTATATAGCCAATATGGGTTCTGATTCAATTACTTACAATGACTACGACTAGTCAAAGAAATAACGAAATGAATGAACTAAGATTGTTTCAAAGTGAGAAGGCACACTCGAGTTATGCTTCCCTTCTAACACTAGTCGGATTAAGATCAATGATGCTCTAACTTATGAAATCCTTGTTCATAATGGAGAGAGTCATAAACCGGACTTCAATCTCGATTAAAGCATTCCAGGCCCTCTCTAGTGGGTTTCTTACGGGGACTATAGTCAACCAATCAAGACCTAGACTCCTCTATTCAATTCAAACCCAATACAAAGTAGTTGGTAGATTGAATTTGCACAATTAACCTCCTACTTCCAATCAATGATTTTTCTAATCAACCTAATAATATATTCTCTCTCTTAAGTCAAATTAGCAATACTTGATCAAGGAAAATATAATTCAAGAATAATGCAAGATTGTATATGAATTTGGAGTTTAACAAGTTGGAGTACTCATACAATTATCAATTCAACAAATTATGGTTAGGATTTCTCATACTCAAGTGAAAGGGGAAGTTTACTCCATAAAAAGAGAACAAAATACCAAAGAGAAGGGAATTGACATCATGATGACTTGATTCTTCTTTGGATCTTCATCCGTCTCTTCTAGGCTTCTTCCTTAAGCTCACAATGGGTGAAAATCATCAATTTCACTCCCAAGACTCTCAAGGTTCGACTTCTCTCTCTAGGGTTCGTCCTTTGACTGTTTTATGTCCAAAACTCAGCTCCCTCTTTAAAAAGTTGCTGTAAATGTATGTATGCCAAAAGCAGAGGAAAAATTATTTACCAACATTCATGAGGTGATATTTTTTACGATCACGAATCACTAAAATGCAGAACTTGATTTAGTGTCCAGAGAAAAAATCATGGTAAAAAAGTTGGGAAAGTCACGCAATGACTTCCAAGAAGCTGGCGGTGAATTCCACATAATTGGCCATGTTTTTCATAAGATTTTATGGACATGTTTCACGGTAGAAACTTGAACTCATTGTCGCGACTTCCATGCTCTGAAACAACCCCACCTTTTTCAAAAAATAAACCATAATGTAAACTGAAAACCGGTTACTCCGAAGCAACCCAAACCACTTTTTAAAATAAACAAACCAACAATGTTTAAGAATTTCAAACGAAAAGCTCCAACACATGGGCAATAACAAATCCAAAACACTTGATCCACAAATCTTGAACCTTGAACCTCCAGTTTATACTCATAATCATGATACATAAAACAACTAACTAAATCTAACTCTAGCTACCCGCTGAGCTCCCTGCTAGGGATGGCAATTTCGGCCTGACCCGTTTTACCCGATATGTTTGAACTGCTAGGGATGCCATTCCTACTCCCTGCGACCTCGCCAATGCTGGTGCGGCTTCTCGCCTTGCCCTGCCTCTTCTCGAAATCCTCATCCGCTAACCCTTCCTCAACCTGGTGAGTGAGAAGGGGTCAGTCTCGTCGTTACTTCCTAAGGTCTTTACCCTAAGCAAACCCTTACTAACATATTATTAGCGGGATTCCTTTCTTAGACAAAAGCCATTATCGCTTTCATCCTTAATAACTTTGTTTTCAAAACAACCTATAGAAGATCTTTACTTCTATCCTTATCTTATAGAAGTTAGTACTTTATCCCGACATAACCCATAGAAGTTCTTGAAGTCTACCCTTAACTCAAACACAAAACACTAAGACCATTGCGTTACGTCTCGCCGTCCGGTGTTCCTACACTAGTATGCCAACCGCGTTACGTCTCGCCGTCCAGTTGCATACACAAACTTGACAATGGTATTGCGTAATGTCTCGCCATCTAGTCCATGCTCAGTCAACTACTGCGTTACGTCTCGCCGTCCATTAGTGACCCCAACATACATGATCAACTGCTGTGTTACGTCTCGCCGCCCAGCAGTGATCCGACCATCTACTGCGTCTAGTAGTGGCCCAACCGCCCGAGGGTTCAACTTACATACAAACATACATCACATACATAGCACAACGCATGCCTCCACCTTAAATAGGCGGTGGGATGCCTTACACACATAATCACGCATAACTCAAAAATTAACTAACATTACTGAAAATAAAACCATAAATTAAACACCTACGACTGAGATATTACCCACTTCACACTCGATTAATTAACAGTCTCACTTGATATAACCACCGACCAAAGATCCATCATGCAAGACTTAGACCTTCGAATCTTCTTCTCCTTGTGTTAATTCCTTATTCACATACCTTACCAACGATTGATCCTCGCAAAGCTTGCCAAATAGAAATTCCACTGTTAGCTAATACAATCACCAACCACCCATGCTCTAACCACCATTCTCATTCGTGCCCTTCTTGGTAATTAAGTTTTTCCCAACAATATCACACGTTTCCATCAACAATTAATCAATTCCCCACTCCCTGCCAACAATCCATTATCATTTGTAACCACAGATGTAAGTCCTCGACAACAATCCTAATAGCATACTGATTTGTAGACCCGCTTCCCATCTCAAATTTTTGAAACCAAGGACCCTTGCCATGAGATCCAGTATAATCCCCACAACCACCCAATAAACACCCAGTGAAATTTCAAGAAAAGAATAACGTCTTACCTCCGTATCATAGCTCACCGGAACTCCAAATTCCTCTCTCGAGTTGGGTTGCTCTCGCTCTCTGTAGCAATTACCATCTTGCCACATACAACCTAGTGTCCCTCGTCCAAGTCTCTCTCTCACCCCAGCTTCTTTGGTCTCGTTGACTTCCCCGGTGGAAAGATGACGACGCTGGGGACAGAGAAGGTCGCTCGGCGTTTCTCTCCTGATCCAAATAATTTCCCCACCAAGACCATTTCTTTCCCAGCCAATCCCCCTCATCAGCGAAAGGCTCTTTGCTTTATTTCCATGTTGTGCACGCTGCTGAAAGATCTCAACTTTGTCGGGGTCTATGGCGGACACAACTTTCCTTGGAAGGAGAGCGACGGTGACATTCAGAGGAAGTTAGCGATGGGGTTTGCAGCTACAACCTATTATTAGAGGAGGAGAGGAATTGAGACGTACGTTGAGGTATATGGGGAGTCTATTGGAGACATTGGGGAAAACAAATGTGGGGTTATGGGTGGAATTAAAATGGGGTGAAAGAGACCGACAGTTAGAGAAAAGGGTGGAGATTCTTTTTTCCATTTTCCTTTTTTTATTTTAATTAAAACATATTTATCCTTAATTAGGAAATATAAAATAATTGACAATAAATATGCTCCCAACCCAAATCGACTCAATTACTGATCGAACCTAACCCAAAAAATCAGGATGTTATATGCTCATTGCCATAATAATCCGTATTGACTCTCTTTTCACATTTTTTTCCTCCAAATGACCCAGAACTCGCTCCCAAACCTTCTCTACTTGCTAGGACCTTAAATATATCAAAAGAAAACAATCTAGCGTAAAATTGACTAAGGAGAGAGGATTACCAAGGTAAATGGTCAAGAAACAATAAAGAATTGAGGGTTCAAATATGTGTAAATTAGCATGCATCAAGTGGTGTCAAGCATGGCGTGAGCTAGTCTTCCCGGGCTTCCCACGAAGTTCATCGACAAGGAAGCGGTGAAACATATTGGTGCCCGCATTGGGGGACTAAGAAGCATGTGGCAACAAATATTGATAAGGGAACAACCCTTTGGCCTCCAAGGAAGGTAATAGTTTGCCATTGGAGACTGCAAAAAGAGGGTTGTGATGTGGTCATCAAGATGGAAACTGGTGAGAACTTCCCAGGACGAGAATGAGTGTTTTGCACACTATAGTGACCACTATCGATCCAACGCAAGTAAGTTTCAAGGATACCCAATCGCACACATTCCATCCACGAGATCCTATTGGTAGCTGTGAGGACAAGGTAGTCACTATCCTCATCAAACTATCAACGTGGAAATGGTGGATATGCCAGTGCGCATGGATCGACCTGCGAAGTAGCCTCACTCCATAAGCACTTCCGAGAAACAAGGGGATCGAAAAAACAAGATCGCAGACAAGGCTCCAAAGGTCAAGAAGAGGTCTTTTCAACATCCCAACAATTAGGGCTGGAAGTTTGGTACCGATATTTGCGATATACCGAATACTGTACCGAATTTATCACTATTTGGTATTACCGAATTACTTTTAAGGGATGGGGATTGGGATTCATTTTGGAGGGCTATTTGGTATTCGGGATTACGAGATTGAGATCAGTATATACCGAAATACCGAAAAATACCAAAAATTAAAAATTAATGAAATATAATACACAACCTTTGGTCATTCCTTACTCTTTCACAACTTAGAAGCTCCCATCCAACTCAATTTGACTTTCCAGTTTAAGTCACTCTCGTCCCTCACCTAATCTCTTGTTATTATCATAACACCAAAAAGCAAACAATAGTATTAGTCGTCTCTCAGCCTCCAATTCGTCAAATTAAAGATTACAAATGACAGGAATTTGAGATGTCACCTCTCCTCCATTCTCCTTATCCATATCCTAGATCTAGGCAAACTCAAGACTCTTTGCTTAGTCTCTTTTCCCTAAATTAAACAATGAATTCTCATTTATATATTTAATTATTAATGGAAAAGATAAATAATTTCATATTAGATAATACAGATTGGGATACCAAAATATTTAAAGATTGAGATTGGGATACCGAAATTATTTAGGGATTGAGATTGTGGTTGATTCTAGGGGTGTAATTTGGTATTCGCGATTTCGGTATTTTGTATTGGGATACCGATACCGTACCGATTGCCACCCTTACCAACAATCAAGCAAAAGGAGGCATAGATAGATACTCCTCAAACTATCCTAGTAAAGCCTCAGAGAAAAAATTAGCAACTGACTTGCACGAACTACACCACGAATTAATCCCGACTAGAGCCAAAGTTTTTAAACTCTAGTCGGATGTAGTATAGGGCAAGTATGTTTTAATTGTCAAACCCGGGTGGGCCCATGTACCCCTACTTCAATCACTTGAATTGTTATCTAGCAAAACGGTTTTGGATTTAAAACTAAGAAAACTACAAAGTAAACAAACAAGGAAAGTAAATCGAGGAGAATTCTACTTGAGAGGACTTCACCGGGTATTGCTCCTCCTAGTCTCATATTAAGAAGCAATGAACGAAACTCTAGTGTGAAGGATGTGTTCTTATACCGTGAGGCGGGTGCAACTAAATAGAGATAAACATTCCTAGTAGATCGGTTAAGGATTGAGACAAGAAGCTAGAGGACCTAGCTTTCTTAACCAACCAACCGAGGAAACTCTAACTCTCTTAGTCTACCAATTTAGGATTGTTGCATGAAGTTAGTGGACTAATTCTCTTAACCTTTCGGCTAAGGATGACAACAATAGGCTAGATGATCTAACCCCTCTAACCCGGTCGACTAAGGGTTGCAAACCAAGCCCTCGGATCTTCACCCGCACGGTGGATAGACCAATCACGCTAGAATCATGGTACTACTATGATACTTGAGGTTTTGGCCCTAGATAAACCTAGAGGCTAGGAGGTTAAGCTCCTATGGGCCAAAAGGGGATTTCCACTCACTAGGCTAATTGTGACCCTACAAAGAGATAATGCAAGCAACACTCACTAATCATGATTAATTTAAAGTTTGTCCTAAATTTGACTAGGGACAAATTGGCAAAGAATCAAGCTTCCCAAAGCCTCTTTCAACAAGGTGCTTCTCTCCACCTAGGTCAAAATGACCCAATCATGAGTAAAAGCTAGCACACTCAATCATCCATGAAAAATACCTCAAATATTATATAGAACACACAATCAACACAATAGAATCAAGTTCTTACATCCTAACATACATCTAGACTAGGATTCGCAATACCCAAGTGAGTAGGAAGGCTAATCCATAGCTACGCAAAGGAAAACAACAAAAAGGAGAGAAAGAACCATGGAGAGATGAAAATCTTCCTTTCTTCTTGCTTGAATCTCCGTTGAGAAGAAGAGATCTTTAATCCTCTAGCTTGAATTGAGCCAATCTCCTTATTCCTACTTTGAATGACACTTTTCCTCTCTAGAATGGGAAGAGGAAACCCTAATCTCTCACTAGAAAACTGCATTTTATTCTGAAAGTTAAAAGCCTAAAAAAGCCCACCTTTCTCTCTCCCAGCAGCCTTCTATTTATAGAGCCCAAAAGTTACTCTTCATGGTCAGATGTCACGGCCGGGGCATTGGAGCCCTGACCTTGACATTGGACCAAAACACATGTCAGTAGTGTTGTTTTGGTCCATCTTCACGGTCAACGGCTGATTTTCACGGTCAACAGACTGTGAACCACTCGGGCTCCAGTAACCTCTAAAAAGGCTCTGGAAACTGACATTGTCATGTCCGAAGGGAAATTGTCACGATCTTATGACCGTGACATTGGACCTCTGCCTGTGACAATGATTTCTCAAGCCCAATGATCAATTTTCAAGGTCTGTTGACCGTGACATTTGACCTCTGTCCGTGACATTGGATTGTTCTTCACTTTACTTCACTTTTTTGCGCTTTATCGACTCCAATCTTCCCGAAACTCTTCATCGACCTTCCCACACACGCTAGGACCTGAAATGTATAAAAAATAGCACAACCTAGCGTAAAATCGGCCTAGAGACGACGAAATGCAAAGTCAAACTAACAAAAAATGAGGGGGAAAATGTGCACAATTAGACTCGAATCAGCAATGTCTCATCCCATAGCTAAAGCACATGCCTCAATGCCAATTTCCAGTTGAGGGAGTCACCAAATCCCTATACCACACCCAGTGATCTTAGAAAGCCTAGCCGACTCACAGGGATGCTTCCCTTCATTCCTTTTGATTGTACATTATAATGTTGTGTATTTTTCCTGGAACTGCCAAGAGACGGGTAATGATCTTTTTTATATATTTAATCTTCGTTAATTAGGGCCAACATGCGGCATTTTTTTAATTATAGAAGCACAATAGTGGGGATAATGTCTTCAATAAGTTCTATTAAATAATAACCATGAGAAATACCTTCCAGAAAACAACACCAACGAATAACTAATTGACTGATGAATACAATGAGTCCTACAACTTGGATTATGACTTCTAGTAACATTGTATTTGTATAAAATTTCAATAGAATATGTTTAAATGGAGATAATTGAGATCGACAGCGACATGTTAATTAATAATTATATATATATATATAATGCTTAAAAGAAGGATGATAAGCTAGTTTAGTTTTGCACACGTAAATCATTATATGTAATTTGTTAATTTTATATGTTTAGCAATTGTCTTTTTTGACAAAAGATAATCACATATATTGATTAGAAGAATAGGCAATTACATTGTGGAATTAAGCCAGACACGAAAATCAAATAAGCGACATGTAGCCGGGTACAAAGAAAGGGTCTTCCTAGCCACCAAATGGGCTACCCTATTGTAACGAAGACCTACAAATCGCACACTAAGCCTGCTATGACTTGTGAAACAATCTACCACCTCCTCAAGAACAGCCCACATCCGGTTATCCCGGGTATCCGCCTAAGTGATCTTATCAATGATGACCTTGGCATCGCCTTCAAACCTTGTCTCCATAAATCCCTGACTTAGACACCAGAGAATAGCCTCCCGAAGAACAAGCAACTCCACAACCATAGATCATCCAACATCGGAACAGATAGAGTTTACCAAGCTTTTCTTGAAACCCTAGATTGGCAGGAGCAGAGGCGCCAATACACGAAGCAACGTCGTCAGGTTATCCCTCATCATAGACGTCCATTTAATGACTATGAGAATGATTACCATGAGTATGGAGGAAGACCACCAGAAACAGGGGGTTATGGCGTTGAACCAATTCGAGTGATTAAGCTCTCAATCCCATCGTTTGAAGGCACTAATAGTGCACTAGCTTACCTCGGCTAGGAGAGGAAGATGATTATGTTTTTCCAGTGTAGTCCTTACCCAGAGCATCCGAATTGAATTTATCCACCTATGAGTTTACAGATTATGCAGCAGCTTGGTGGGAAAAGATTTAGATTCGATGGAGATGGAATTTGCAGCATGAAGTTTCTACTTGGGCAGAACTCCGAGGCTTGATGTGTGATCGGTTTGTTCCTCCTCTCTATCAGACAGATCTTCAAGATGCCTTGCATGAAATTCGGTAAGGGGTGCACTCTGTTGATGAGTACTTCAATGAGCTGGAGCTGCTCATGATGAGAGCATATGTGCGAAAGACAAGGAAGCAATGATTGCTCACTTTCTACATGGGCTCAATAGAGAAATCAAGAATGAAGTAGAGCTTCTTCAGTTTGTGGAGTTGGAGGAAGTGGTGCATTTGTCCATGAAGGTAGAGAGGCAGCTGAAGGTGATTTCGGGATGAAGGTATCTACCTTCGTCCAAACCTATTGCAGAGAACATTTCTAAGGATAACATGAATCACCCTAAGCAAGAAGGGGAAAAGCCAGATAATAGGCAACGTTCCTAGTCATCGAGGCCAAGAATGAAGGCTCATCTGGAAGCATCCAATGCTTCAATTGCTTTGGTTGAGGTCACAGGGCTAACTAGTGCCCCAACAAAAAGGCTCTTGTCTTGCGAGATGGCGAGTACTTTTCTGATGAGGAGTATGAAGAGAAGCTCATGGGAAATTGATTCGGCTCTGATGCTAATTCTGAAGATGATGATGTGGATGAGCACATTAAACCTCCGACAAGTAAATCTCTTGGAGTAAACCGCAAAGCTTTATCTATTGAAGCCTACACCGAGACACAGTAGAGGGATAATTTTTCACTCTCGTTTCCTGGTCGACGGGAAGGTGTTGTCTGTAGTCATCAATGGTGGTAGCTGCACCAATGTGATTAGTCTGGATGTAGTCAAGAAGCTGGGATTGAGCACATCAAGCATCCTCAACCTTACACCCTACATTTGCTGAACGAGGAATATCAAAGTCAACAAGAAGACCAAGGTTTGTTTTCAAATCAGTGATTATGCAAATGAGATTGGATTTGATGTTGCTCAAATGCAGGCTGCTCATCTCCAATTGGTCTTCTGTGGCAATAGGATCGAAAGGTCATTCATGATGGAAAACACAACAACCACCGGTTCAAGAAAGGAGATCGTAATTTTCTCCTAATACATTGTCACCAGCTGAAGTCCGGGAAGATCAACAACAACTGGCCATGAACTGGGCCAAGGAGAAAGGAAGTTCAAGTGGCTCAAAGTCGGAGGATAGAGGTGGAGCACATCTGATGGCTCGAAGGAACATGTTGACTGCACTAAGGAGAAGTCCATTGAAAAATGCTATTGATGTTGTCTCCTGTAGGAACACCCAAGCTGTGAGGGCAAATCTTCTGCAACAGCGAGGGACTGATTCGACCCTCGCTGACCGGCCAAGAGAGAAACGTCGGGCATGCGAGAAGGGAAGACTCCCATCCAAGAAGAAAGAATACACAACCGGGTATCAGGGGTACAGACCGGGTAGCAGGAGCAATAGACCCCCCGGTCGGTGAGTTAAAATACCCGATCGGGTATCGAATATGAGTGACGAAATTTTGAGTTTTTAAGTTGTTTTAATTATTTTTAATTGTCCAGACCTATATAAAGGCTGAAACTCGGGTTTTAGGGTTAGTTTTGGCAGAATATTGATTTTTAAGTGGTCAAGATTCTACCTATTATATTGATGATAGAGCCTTCTCTCGATTTTGTGTTGAGATTGCACCTTCAATTCCATCCTATCCCAAACAAACAAAAAACTCAAAAAATATATTTCTTGTTCGTTCTTGAAGTTGCGTACTTTGATAACTACGGGTACAGGATTCGTGCTCGTATCAATTGCTATTGTTAAACAAATATTGATGATTAAAATTTAAATTTTCATAATTAGAGTCTAGTTTTTATTATTTTATGGTAAAAATGAGTTAGACATTAAAATAAATTAAATTTTATTTATTTATTATTTCTTAATTGCCACATCACTAAGTTAACGGTCAACTTTGATAGTTGACTGCCACATCAGCCAAAGTTAACGGAGTTGGACGGAGAGTGACCAAATGTGAACGGTTTCAGTAAATTGAAGTACCACCAATGGATTTAAATATATCGAGTGACCAAAGTTAAACGTTTTTTTGTAATCTCAGTGACTAACCATGCAATTAACCCCATAATTGCGCCTTCTATAATGCTGCAATCAAGAATAACCAATACTGTTTGCTAGATGAGCCAAATAAAATAACACAACAAATCAATGACAATAAGAAGAAAAAAGCAAAAGAATGGACACAAAATTTGTGACAACAATGATCTAATATAGTGGATAGAATCACAAGACAAACTCATAGAAGGATTCATTATCCATAATCGCCTATATCTTCCTTTCTCTCTTCTTCATGTTTTCTTTAGTTCCGGCAATTAGGGTTCACTTAAAAAGGAGCCATCACCACCAAAGGTAAGATAGCCTAACAGTAAAGATGTCGCGATAGTGAAGGCTTGAGAGTTGCAGATCCCAGGTTAGAATCCAAGCGACGCTCGTTGGGGTTCACGAAGGTACAATCATGCTCGGGGTGAAGCCCCGTTGGCATTGAATTGAATGAAGGTGGCCCCAGATTTAGTAGGTACCGCTCTCACAAAGTGACACGTGGGGCTGAGGCTCCTGAGTAATAAAAAAAGTCATCACCAACGGGTTCGCCAGGGTATCGGACACAGATGTCGTCCTTGGCCATTGTGTTGGAGGAAGCTTGATCACTGGCATCGAGAAATTAAGGAAAGAAGAAAACCAGAGACGTCCTAAAGCACCAAAAAGGGAAATTTATGATATTTTGATCAGTCATGGTAATCAAGAAACCAAATTGATCCACAAATCAGTGAAGCAACGGTCGGTAGTAGCATAACATATAAATTGGGGTTGTGGGTAGAATGGAATAATCCTTTTTTGGGAAAAATTTCAAAAGTAGAAGCAGCGTGTTTCAGAGAAGGGTTTTTGAAAGGAAAAAGAACAGAGTTGTTAGGGAGAGAACTCATGCTATAGAAGTGTGATTGTCAAGTTAGAGTGGTTGCAGGGAGCAAGACTCTAAAGGGGGAAAAGTTAATCTGCTAACTTGAAGATTCGTTAGCAGATACTAACTGATATCCAAAATACATGAACTAGTATCCAATTACTAAAGTATCTAGAGAGCACATACTAGGATTCAAAGTTTGCTAACTGATATCCATCATGAATCAACAATTATCCAAAATTCACAAACTAATATCTAGACAACACAGAATAGTATCCATACAGCACATAATTAGTATCCAAATAACACATAAGAGTATCCAGATAACACATAAGAGTATCCATATTGAATACTAGTTGGTTGATTGTGGATATTAGTTGGTATCTACTATCTGGATACTAGTTTGTGATGTTTTGAATATTAGTTTGTGCTATCTAGATACTCAACAGACGTGGATATTAGTTCATACATTTTGGATATTAGTTAGTATATACTAACGAATCTTCAAGTTAGCAGAATAACTAGGCTGCTCTAAAGGGTGATTCTGATAAAGTGACGGGGAGTCACATAGAGATCAACCCGTGTATTGTGTAAATCCAATTCCAATCATCATAGTGAAACGTCAAATGACTCAAATCAGAGATCCTTTGATCATGGACTAGTCGATACTGATTCATTAGTATCGGAAACCACGTAAAAATCCTTTGTGTCAATTTATGTTTTAGTTTTGCTAATCAAGACTTTAGTAAGTCTTTGTTTCTGGTTGAGGTCTTTGGTTTGCAGGGTGTCTGGAACTAGGGATCGAAGTAGAGGAGGAAGAAGGGCTTGCTCGTATAAGTCTTCACAAGCAGCTGAAAAGAAAGGCTCTATTTGAGTCCAATAAGTTTGACTCACTTCTACTGTCACTCCAGGAATTGGCCAAGTGAAACCACTTCCTAAAGCGTAGTATAGCGGGTTTAGGTTTAAATGTCAACCCGGGTCCTAGATTTGTCGACTACTCAGTGAATTCTTGTTATCTAGCAATGAAACTGGAATGCAAGTCTAAACTAACAAACTAACAAAGCAAATAAACGGTTGTATTCAGGTTAGGAGAGGTCACCCGGATATGGTTCCCCCTAGACTGCAGTTATGCCGGATTGTAATTACCAAGTTCAGTTTCTATGATAGTTATACTGTGGAAGGTTCTTAAACAGCCTGAAGTCTCGACAAAAGGTCTTCAGACCCTCTCAATATGAGTCTCTAGCGGGCGACTAACCTCCACCGGAGTAAACAGATTGAGGCCTTAACAAACAAAACCTCCACTACCGGAGTAAATCCGGTACAGAATAGTGAGTTGGCTCATCGACTAAAGTCACCAACTCCCTACCTTCAATCAAGGATGCTCTATCAACCTAGGCAGATATTCTCATTCTAGGTTAAAGCAGAAACAACAGGAATTTGATCAGGATTCATGCCATTCAAACCTCAATTGAATATAATCAAATCATAGAATCAGTACTTGGGTTCATACAATCAAAGCCTAACATACAAATCTAGGGTTCTCCATACCCAGATGAATGGGAGAACTACTCCATGGAGAAAGAGGCAAAAGCAGAATCAGACGCGGAATTCATACTGTGAAGGATGGATTCCTGCTTCTGGACGTTGATCGGCACTTCTCCAAGCTCAAACTGGCCTCCAATGGTGATGAAGATCAAGCTAGGGCACTTGGAGACTCTTGTTCGTCACTTTCTCTCTCTAGGAATCGCTCTATCTCTCTCAAAACTCGAATCCCCTTCTCTTTGGCTGAAAATCTGCTTAAAAGGGCATCAGTGGCCAAAGCACGGTCGAGGGCACGGCTGTGTAATGCCTCAGCCCGCCCGTGCTTTGGCTAGTGTTAATTACACGGCCAGCCTGTTGGTGCAAACACGGCCGTGCTTTTGGGAGGACGCGGCCGTGCTTTGGTGGACACGGGCGTGCTTTCAGCCCGTGTTTGCAGCTTGAATTTGCCAAACTCAATTAGCTCTCGGCAGTAAAAGCACGGCCACAGAACACGGCTGTGTTCTGTTTTAGGTGTGCCCGTGTTTTGGCTCTAGCTCGACGAAATGACTTCCGAATGCCCCGAAACTCGTGCTTAGCCTTTCCTTTGACACCTGGGACCTGAAATATGACAAAATAGCACAACCCGGCGTAAAATAGGCAAAAAATACACGACTATGCCCCTCAAACGGATAAGAACTAGGGGCGCAAATATGTGCAATTACATCGTTATCAAATTCCCCCACACTTAACCGTTTGCTTGTCGCCAAGCAAACCTAACTCAAACCAATGCAACTCTCCAGACCTCTATAGCAACAAAAAACCCAGATCATAGGTAGAGGACTTCCTAGATCATTTAGCAACTTACGAGGTCAACCAACGCACAAGTCATCTCATAGCTTCTTCGGCGAGAACACTAGTATCGAGTCGGCATTATGGCAAATAGTGAACAGAGGAAAAATGAATTGTGGATGAAGAGATTCTCAAAAACAAAGGATCATGGACTCAAATTTTTCAAGGTGCTCTATTTTCTTCTTGAAGATGGTTGGAACCCCTTTTCTTTCTATTTTGCTTGTTTTCTGTTATTTTTTCTTCTCTTTTTTTTTTCAAGGTTCCCAACCTGCTCTTACTGGCCATGCCAGGAGCGGATGTCTCGAGCCTCGTGCGGGGAAAAGACATGTAAGGGGGCTGGAGGTAGTAGGTGGAAATTGGGAACGGATTCCCGTCTCCCTTTACACACTTTCGCCCTATTCGCACGGGAGACGTTATTTTGAAGCACATTTTCGAGCACCTGTTAAACTCAAAACCAGAAACAAGAGTCCATGACAGGTAGAGAGTCCACAATACCACACAATTCAAGGGTCTTAAGATCACTAATTCACTCAATCAACCAACACAATATGAAGAAGAAATGAGACTTCTTAAATGCATCAACATCCTCCATAGTGCTACACTACCTCCCTAGGTTGCATATTACTATAAAGACTGTCAATTCAAAGCATACTGAGCAGGCAATTGCATGGAACACGTACTTGGTGCCCTCAAATTTAAAAATTTGGACAGCGGACTAGGCTCAAAGAACACAAACAGATCTAATGCAGTCAAAAGATAAACATCTAAACATCCCCCCACACTTAAGATCGACATTGCCCTCAATGGATAAGAGGGAAGGAAAAAGGGAACGATGTTACCGGTATGCACGGACTGCAGGAGACTGGAAACGGACCAGTCGGAGTGAAACGGACTGGAGAGGGGCCAGTCTGGAACAAAGCACAGCTAAAGGGGGACAGAAGAGCTCAAACACAGTATGTTAGGTCCAATGTCAGCCCAATAAGACATCATCCAAAACAAAAGAAAACAAACCAAAACCAAACTGGTTTACAATCCGACTCAAAACACAAGAAAGAAAGTCAAACCGTGGTGGGGTTGCCTCCCCACAAGCGCTTCTTTACCGTCTTTTAGCTGGACGCCCATGGTGGATACTCAGGGAAGTGAAGGAACAGGTGCCTCCAAGAGCGGATCCACGTCGCTCTTGAGGTACAGCTTAAGGTTGTGGCCATGCACCCGACGGATGCGACCACCATCATCAGTCAGCTCGACCTGGCCATCCGGCAAGATGCAGGCGAGTGAGTACCCGGACGGCCAGGGTGGTCGTGGTGCAGAAGGTGGGACCAGCTCATAGTGGTCTCCACCTTTCTTCCGAACAGGCTTAGCAACCTGCTGCTTCGGCCGCCACTCCTCCTTGAGCTTTTTGTTCGGAGACGAGGCTGGATGGAGTGGCGGCGAAGGATTGATAGGAGGGTCCTGCAAAATAAGAGGTGCAGAAGGATACACGAAACTCGTGTACCTGATCAGAAATGGCATGCACAGGTGTGACAGCAATCATAGCACAGTGATCAAATTCAGTCACAGAAAAAGTAGCCTGTTCATTCCCAGCACGCAGGATCAGTTTACCATCATGCACATCAATAAGTGCCTTGGCGGTGGCAAGAAATGGTCTCCCCATAATCAATGGCACATCCACATCCTCATGTATATCAAGAATAACAAAATCAACAGGATATGTGAATGCACCGACACTGACAAGCAGATCCTCTATGATTCCCCTAGGATGCACAATGGAACGATCAGCTAGCTGAATGCTCATCTTAGTAGGGCTAAGTCCACCTAGGTCTAGCTTTTTATACAACTTATATGGCATGACATTTATGCTAGCGCCTAGGTCCGCCAAGGACTTGCCTACATGCATGCTGCCAATAGTAAGAGGGATAGTAAAACTCCCTGGATCCTTGCGCTTTTCGGGCAGCTTGTTCTGCAGGATGGCAGAACACTCCTCGCTCAGCAACACTGTCGAGAGATCCCCAAGTTTCTTCTTGTTGGTGAGGAGATCTTTCATGAACTTGGCATACTTGGGCATCTTCGACAGTGCCTCCACGAACGGTATGCTGATGTTGAGCTGCTTCAACATTGCCATAAACTTGGCAAACTCAGTCTCCAGCTTGTCTTTGTGTAGGCGGGTGGGGAAGGGAAGCTGGGGTACATGCTCCTTAACCACTGGTTGTGGCTTGGGAGTAGGGGCTTCCTTCTCCACCCGCACTTCTGCATCGTCGGCTGGAAGTGCTGAAGCAGGTAGTGGTTCCTCCTGTCTGGCCGGGACAGGATCAGCAGATATGGTCTTACCACTCCTGGTAAAAATGGCATCCAGCTGCTGGAGCTGGTGAGGATCCCGAGGATTTGGGATAGTGGTGGCAGGTAGAGTCCCCGGTGCCCTGGTAGTGTTTTAGCGGGCCAAGATGCCCACCTGGGTCTGTAGATCTTGCAAAATGGCACCCTGGTTCCGCTGACCTGCCTCCAGTGACGTGATAGCAGCCTGAGTGCTAGTCATGAATGAAGCTAGAATATTTTCCAGCTTTGTCATCCGGTCATCTGGGGCAGGGGCTGCTGCTGGCTCGGCGAACTGGCGCTGGGGCTGCTGGAATGGTTTCCCCTGCCTAGGCTGGTAGGGCTGCTGCTGTGGGGCTGGCCCCTGTCGAGCCTGGAAGGGCTGCCTCTACTGAAAACCACCTGCTGGTGCTGGGAAACCAGGTGGTTTAGTGGTGTTGCTGCTCCAGGCGAAGTTGGGATGCTAGCGCCACCCCTCATTGTATGTGTTGCTGTACGGGTCGAGGCGCCGAGCATTGGCGATGAAGTCCAACTGCTCTTGGGGAGTGGTAGACTCCCTCATAGCCTGGCAGTCCTCCACTAGGTGATTGGAGCTCTCGCACCACTGACATTGAGCTACTGGAGGTGTAGCCAAACCTCTGCCCGGAATAAGACTGTTGGGCTGCTTCAATGTCTGCACTAGCTCAGCTACCTGCCGCTCGAGCCCGGATCTGGTCTCCATGGCGTGCACACCACGGTCCCGGGACTGTCTGCCTCGGCTACCCTGTCCCCAAGAATGATCTCTGGCAGCCAAAGTACTGATCATCTGGTTCAGCTCGGGTGGAGTCTTAGTAAGAATATCCCCTCCTGGGCATAGAGACTCAATCACCCTCTAGCTATCTGGAGAGAGGGCACTGTAGAAGTTCCCCACTGTGAATGCATCACTGAAGCCATGATGGGGGCACTGCCAGAAATAACCCATGTACCGCTCCCATGCATCACGAAGTGACTCATCTGGCTCTTGGCGGAAGTGAGTGATCTCCCACTGGATCTCTGTAGTCTTCGATGCCGGATAGTACCTGTGCACGAATTTGTCAGCCAGATCGTCCCAAGAGGTGATGGACAATGGGGGCTGGGTCTCCAACCACCTCTTAGCATTCCCCGCCAGAGAATGGGGGAAGAGATGAAGGCGGATTGCATCATCCGGGACACCATTCAGCTTGAACCCGTTCGTCAGCTGCAGAAAACGGGAAAGATGCACCCTGGCCTCCTCATCCTTCAAACCATGGAACTGGATAGAAGATGTAATGAGCTGAATCCAGCATGGCTTGATCTCGAAGTTGTTTGCTAGAATAGGCGGGTAGAGGATGACCGGGCGGATGTCAGCAATCCGAGGAGTGTAGTAGTACTCCAAGGTGGGGCCCGGCGGCGGTGGATGATGAACTCCATAATCCTGGGGTATGGGGTTGTTCCCCAGGACCTGATTCACCGAGGGAACCTGCTGTGGATTCCCCTGGTGTTGATTGTAGTCTCCGTCCATCCCGTGCTCTTCTTCAGAATCGCTACTCAGGTGGCCGTCTATGCGCTCTTCCGTAGCCAGTCTAGCTCGCTGTTGTCTCCTGAGCTGGCGACAGGTGCGATCAATCTCTGGATTCAACGGCAGTAAACCTCCGGACTGGCTACGGGTCATGCACTACCTGCACACACTCAAGCAAGCAAACCCGTGAAGGCACAAGTGGGACAAAGCAAACAAAGCAAAAAGAAAAGCTAAATTAACAGAAATCACTTTTCTTCAACAACCTAGCCGTCCCCGGCAACGGCGCCAAAAACTTGACTCACTTCTACTGTCACTCCAGGAATTGGCCAAGTGAAACCACTTCCTAAAGCGTAGTATAGCGGGTTTAGGTTTAAATGTCAACCCGGGTCCTAGATTTGACGACTACTCTGTTAATTCTTGTTATCTAGCAATGAAACTGGAATGCAAGTCTAAACTAACAAAGCAAATAAACGGTTGTATTCAGGTTAGGAGAGGTCACCCGGATATGGTTCCCCCTAGACTGCATTTAAGCCGGATAGTAATTACCAAGTTCAGTTTCTATGATAGTTATACTGCGGAAGGTTCTTAAACAGCCTGAAGTCTCGACTAAAGGTCTTCAGACCCTCTCAATCTGAGTCTCTAGCGGGCTACTAACTTCCACCGGAGTAAACAGATTGAGGCCTTAACAAACAAAACCTCCACTACCAGAGTAAATCCGGTACAGAATAGTGAGTTGGCTCCTCGACTAAAGTCACCAACTCCCTACCTTCAATCAAGGATGCTCTATCAACCTAGGCAGATATTCTCATTCTAGGTTAAAGCAGAAACAACAGGAATTTGATCAGGATTCATGCCATTCAATCATTCAAACCTCAATTGAATATAATCAAATCATAGAATCAGTACTTGGGTTCATACAATCAAAGCCTAACATACAAATCTAGGGTTCTCCATACCCAGATAAATGGGAGAACTACTCCATGGAGAAAGAAGCAAAAGCAGAATCAGACGCGGAATTCATACTGTGAAGGATGGATTCCTGCTTCTGGACGTTGATCAGCACTTCTCCAAGCTCAAACTGGCCTCCAATGGTGATGAAGATCAAGCTAGGGCACTTGGAGACTCTTGTTCGTCACTTTCTCTCTCTAGGAATCGCTCTATCTCTCTCAAAACTCGAATCCCCTTCTCTTTGGCTGAAAATCTGCTTAAAAGGGCATCAGTGGCCAAAGCACGGTCGAGGGCACGGCCGTGTAATGCCTCGGCCCGCCCATGCTTTGGCTAGTGTTAATTACACGGCCAGCCTGTTGGTGCAAACACGGCCGTGCTTTTGGGAGGACACGGCCGTGCTTTGGTGGACACGGGCGTGCTTTCAGCCCGTGTTTGCAACTTGAATTTGCCAAACTTAATTAGCTCTCGGCAGTAAAAGCACGGCCACAGAACACGGCCGTGTTCTGTTTTAGGTGTGCCCGTGTTTTGGCTCCAGCTCGACGAAATGACTTCCGAATGCCCCGAAACTCGTGCTTAGCCTTTCCTTTGACACCTGGGACCTGAAATATGACAAAATAGCACAACCCGGCGTGAAATAGGCCAAAAATACACGACTATGCCCCTCAAACGGATAAGAACTAGGGGCGCAAATATGTGCAATTACATCGTTATCAAAGTTCAACGAAACAGCCCAACTAATGTTTAATTTTGATTTAGTTTATTTATCATTTCGGAAACATAAGGCTACAATCTCATCAATGCTTTGGTCGATCTAATTTACATCTTTGTTGCTTACATTTTCTATTTCGATTAGGGTTCTTCGCGTTATCTGAAAAAGAAGGCTTCAAGTCTCATGCTCGACTCAAACCACACATGGTATCATAGCCCGACTCCGACGAACAAGGCTTAATCACCTTTGGAGGAGATGAGTTCAAGAGCAAACACTGGAGCAATCTTTATGGATGATGGATTCTCACAGACAAGACCACTAAGATTCGAAGGAGTGCATTATGGGTACTGGCATAATCGAATGTAACTCTTCATTAGATCAACGGATTTAGATTTGCTAGACATCATCTTGGATGGACCGTTGTAAGTGAAAAGAGTTTGACGAAAATGGTCAGACACGGACAAAAAGAGTTATCAGTTGAACTCTAAAGCCACAAATCTGATGTACTGTGCATTGGGACCAGAGGAATATCATCGTGTCACTGGATGCAAATCTGCAAAAGAGATTTGGGATAAAATTCAAGTAGCTCATGAAGGTACGTCTCATGTAAAGATCTCAACAATCAATAGTATGAAGCAAGAGTTTGAATCATTTGTCATGAAGCCTGAAGAATCAGTTAAAGACATGAACGAAAGATTCACGACTATTGTTAATAGTCTGATGAATCTGGGAATTACGTATGAGAGCAGTGACCTAGTCAGAAAGGTTCTTTGGGCACTACCAAAGAAATGGACCCCAAAGGTTACAATGACTGAAGAGTCAAAGGATCTTACAAAGCTCAGTCTTGATGAGCTCATAGGATCCTTAATAACACATGAAGAAAAACTAAAAAGGGATGAGTCTGAAGAACCAAAGAAAGAAAGACGAAGCATAGCCTTGAAGACTACTGCTCAAGAAGAAGACCTTGACAGTCTTGATGAAATGGAAGATGAGGAATTAGCCATGCTAAGCAAACATGTGGCTAAGCTTCTAAGGTTAATAAAAGGAAAGTGAAGAGGAGGATTGATAAATCGTTCCAGGGAAGGAGAAGATCAACAAAAATTCAATTCTTCACTGCCAAGACTTAGAAAGGAAGTAGTTTCAAGCAAAAAACAACAATCTCATGCTCGATGCTTCAAATGTGGAAGACTGGGTCACATAAAGGCCGAATGTCCAATGATGAATAGGGAAAAAGCATACGCTGCAACTTGGAGTTGCAGTGAAGAAGAAGATGATGATGAAATCATGCTGCATACATGGCACTGGAAGTAAGTGATGATGACTCCAAACCACCTCAGGTAAGTAACGCTGACTACTATTCTGATTGCTATAGTGAAATTGAGGAAATGATTGATAATATTAGAAACATTCGAGAAGAATTTTAAAATGTTAGACTTAAGCACAAAGTTGAAAGCCGAGTTTCTAAATAGAAATAATGTCTATAACAAGCTGAAAGAAGATAAACATGTTTTAGAAAATCAATTTCAAGAAGATAAACAGTGTCTTCTTGAAAATGAAATTCTTAAAACTGAGCTTCAAAATTTTAGAAAGTTACAAAACAATACAAATTGTAAGAGCAGTAAGGAATGTCATTCTAGCTAAATGAGGTTAAGATGAGAGATTGGACGGTTATATTACCAAATGCTAGGATTAGATACACACATAAGAAAAGAAAGTCAACTAACATTGGATGTTTCTATTGTCATCAGGACGGGCATTACATTGTAAATTGTAGGAAAAGGATAACAAAAGAAAACTAGTTAAATAACATGAGGTGTCATAACTGTAGTGAAGTAAGTCACTCAAAGAGATATTGTAACAAAACACTGAGAGTATCCAAACAAATTTGGATACCAATAACAAAGTAAAATAAGGATTATGCAGGTATGTCTCCAAGTGAGCATGTATGATAATGAATGAATCCAAGATAGCGGATGCTCACACCGTAACACGTACAAGAAACTTATTTTCAAAGCTTACCTTGGGAAAGAAAGGTAAGGTTACTTTGGTGATAATTACAACACAAGTATTCTGTAAAGGGTCAGGTAGGACTAACTCCTTCAATTAAGAATGTCATGTTGGTAGAGGGTCTTAAACACAATTTATTGTCCATAAGTCAAATGTGTGGCACTGAAAACAGAGTAGTATTTAAACCAGATTCATGCTATGTTGAGAACATCCTGAGTAAATAGGTCTTATTCACCGGAAAGAGAAAAGGGAAACTGTTCACTATTGATCTAAGGATTAATACCTTATTTTGGCCTGAACTATGACCATATAATCAACTTTGTCCCTTGGTTTCAGAAATTAACATCTTGGCCTTAACTATGTAACATATAGACTCAATTGGCCCGACACCTAGTTTGACCGTCAATTTGGATGGTCAACATCATTGACCGTTAGTCAACACGTCATGTCATTGCCTCGTCAGCCTAAAAATCATTAAAAAATTATAATTCAAACTATTATTTTAATTTTTATTATTTATAATCAAATTAACAAAGAATAATTCATAAAAAACATAAAATATTTTTTTTATTTTTGTTTAATTTGAAAATGATAAATTTTATAAATTAACCAAAAATTAACAAATTTTTATATATTTATTATTACACAAAAATAAAATATATAATTTATATCATACTTTTTAAATTCATAAAACTTAATTTGATAATTTTTGGTTAATTTATACAATTTACCATTTTCAAATATCCCAAAAAATAAAATATAAATTAAATTATATAGTTTAAATTTTATTTTTTTGGTTAATTTGAAAATGATAAATAATAGAAATTAGGAAAATAATTTGATTTTTATTTTTTAATAATTTTTAGGCTGACGAGGCAATGACATGGCGTGTTGACTAACGGTTAACGGTGTTGACCATCCAAATTGACGGTCAAACCATGTGTCGGGCCAATTGAGTCTATATGCTGCATAGTTGATGTCAGAATGTTAATTTCTGAAACCACGGGCCAAAGTTGATTATATGGTCATAGTTCGGGCAAAAAAGGTATTAACTCTTGATCTAAATGATAAAACTATGTTCAACGAGACATGCCTAGTATCTGTATATAAAAATGATTAGTTGGAATGGCACAGGAGGCTAAAAGGATACAAACATAATTGTTTACCACATGAAGTTCATGCCTGATGCAGTGATGCATGATGGAATGTTTGATTATGCCATATTACTCATGAAGAGCATTGCTTTGGAGTGGTGGTAAGTGTGTCGAATGGTACAATATTTTCTCCTATGCTTACTTGGAATATGAAAATATTATGGGAGATGCATGTACTTAGAAGTAAGTATACACAAATGAAAATAAAAACCGAGTTCATTGAGATTGAGATAGGAGATATCAGTATTGATAGGTATAAGGTAAATTTTATTAGTTAAGGTATTGTTTGGAGAATTGGAGTCTAATTGTTTAGATTCTAGCAAACTAAAGATTCTAACTACGTGTATTATTGAAAATATATTTTAAAATGTTCATTTTTTAGTTACTGTGATGATTAAAATTCAATGAAAAATAAGTTTTTGTTCAAATGAAATGTTTATCCTTAACCAGATCAATATTAGAGTGGTTAAAAAAATTTGAGAATTTATTAATAATTATATTTGGCAGGATAAGAAAATAAAAGTAGATAAGGTATGAGGAAAATAATATGACAAATCATGATATATAGAACTAGGGTGGAAATCGATACGGTATCGGTATCCCAATATCAAATATCGAAATCCTGAATACCGAATTACACCCTAAAGTCAATCCCAATCCCAATCCCAATCCCAATCCCTAAATAATTTTGGTATCCCAATCCCAATCTCTAAATATTTCGGTATCCCAATAGGTACTTCGGTATCCCAATCGGTATTATCAAATACAAAATTAATTACCTTTGCAATTAATAATAAAATATATAAATTAGATTTTATTGTTTAATTTAGGGGGAAAAGACTAAGCAAAGTGTCGCGAATTAGGATATTATTAAGGAGAAAGGAGAAGATGAGACATCTCAAGTTCTTGTCATTGGTAATCCTTAATTTGACACGAATTGGAGGTTGAGAGACGACTATTAATAGTGAAAGAATGATATATGTATAATTAAATGACACTCTTGGTAGTTTAGGGTCGTGTAGTAGTGAATGAGAGAGTCTAGTTGAGAGGATAAAATACACACTAGCTTATATTTCGGTATTGATCGGTATTTCGGTATATACCGATCTCAATCCCGTAATCCCTAATACCAAATAACAATTGAAATTCAATCTCAATCTCAATCCCAAAAAATAATACGTATATTCGGTAATACCAAATATAGACAAAATCGATACGATATTCGGTATATCCCAAATACCAGTACCAAACTTCCAGCCCTATATATAACCACCAGAGATTTGGAGGAACTAGAAATATATAAACGAAAAGTAAAGAGCCACCTGCCAGACCCTGGCGGTGGATTCGGACGTGCTGTGCTGCAGGCCCTGGCCGTCGTGCCTCCCACATTTTTCTCTGCATGTAAAATATATTCTATGAATTGCTTAATAAAATATTGAGTAGATCAAAAGAAGAAAATGAAAAACTAACAACCAAAAAGTGATTTGATTGTGGTCAAATTCAAATCTTATGACCAATACACGTGAAGTTGAGTTATGACTTCTAGCTGATCTGTCGACTTTATCTTTCTACGTCGATATTTCTATCAATTCATATAATCTTTTGTCACGAATTTCATTGGAATAATTATTTTTTTCTGAGTCGATTGAAAATTTATAATTCATAGTTATTTGGTTTTGGTGATAGTTTGTTTGAAATAATTACAATGCATGTCTTGTCCACAATATATTGTTTTCTGAATTTTCTGCATAAATAATACATGTATTGTTTGTTTAATGTGACATAATTTTGTGAGATTGTTGAGATTGTTGCATTGATATTTTTGAATTTTTTTCCTTTTTCCAACTATGTTTCTACACTTTTATGGGCGTTGCTTTTTTATATTAAAAAAGTAAAGAGTAAAAGTAACATTTTATTCAAAAAGTAATATAATTATTTAAATACTACAATAATTATGACAGAAACCAAACAATGTAAACTATAATATACCAATTTTCTTATATACATGTATATTACTATGCATTCATTTATGACAATCCAATTTAACTATCACCAAAACCAAATGATTTGAAATTTATAAATCCTTTGATAGTCATAGAAATAAATCCATTCATCCAAACTTGGAACCTAAAAAATTAAATTAATATTTTTCTATCGAGATTCAAATTTTCTTTTAATTTTTATTCATTTCTACGCTGAATGGCATCATCTTGCTATATAAAATACAAGGACAATAGTGTATGTCAAGGAAAATTCCATTCGTGTTCACCAAGAAGGCATCATTTTAGATCGTGGTCAAGCTCATCCATATATTCTTACGGCATAATTTTAGCTATTATTTTTTAGGGGGAAATTCCTTCTTGTTCGTTACAAGACCCCTATGCCGGGACAGCCCAATGTTTACAAGGAAGAATATTACAATGATTACATTGTAGCTGTAGGCAACTGATAAAAATTAATACGAGAACATTCTACTAATAGCTTGAATTTTATATATATATGGGTTTTGGATTTATTATGAATTTGATAAATATTATTGTTTGTTTTATGGATTTTATGATGGATTTTGTTAATTAGATTTGTATGTATGAAGTAAATTTTATTTTTATGGTCCTCAATAATATAAGAAGAAAAAAAAAATATAAGGGGTAGGTTGGTAAAAAAAATGATGGACTTCAAAATCCATGATCAATTGCCACCTAAAGGATGAGATTTTCAAATCTGTGGGGTCCCACAGATTTGTTACCTTTCGGGTCGTTGGCTTGAGGTTTTTGATGATAGATTTGGTCATGGAAATCCATTCATCATATATTTGAACGGAAATCCACCATTTGCCTTTAAGGAAATAGGAGGATGGAATTTTTAGGGCCTACAGACTTTGGAGGGTCCAAATCCATGGACCCCACGGATTTGGAAGTTCCATCTCTTGAGGTGGGATTTGGGTGATGAATAAAATCCATGATGGTAATTTACTCTTCTACCCTTACTTTTTTCTTAAATACAAATTTGTACGATTTTATTTCAATGGTTATGCAACTATAAAACTTTATAATGTTGTACTTTATAAATATGAGAATGAGAATTTATCATTTCGTTTGTAATGCCCTGTTATATTTTATTTAAATATGAATGTGCATGTGATTTGTTAGATTCAACTATAAACACCTTATGCTCATCTTGTGCATTATTATTTGGTTGACTCTCGGATTCGAAAATCGGGGAGTTAGGAAGAAGGTGATAAGTTATATCAATAAGGCGAGCAACTTGTTGCAACTGATACATAATATTGCGTACATTATTAGATGAATTGTTAATTAGTGGCAAATTTTAATACATTCCTATATTTTTAGTTGAATTATTAGTCCACATAGTGGTAAAGACTTTAAAATTTCTTTATACGTGTTGGATTTATTTTTAATAATTTTTTTGGATTATAATATAGATATAATATTAGATAAGGGTAACAAGGTAATTTGTATTTCATATCTACAAATCTAATCAAACAAAATCTATAATCAAATCCAACAAGCAAACAATAGACTTGCTCAAATCCATAATGCCACCAAATCCATTATATATTTATGGTTTTCCAAAATCCAAGTTCTACCAAAACCCTCATTTTTCAAATTCATGAAGCAAACGACCTGTTAAATACTTGAAACAAATAATAAATTTTGGACAAAGTCTATATGGATTCAAATCATTCACCAAATTCATCAAGCAAACAAAACAACCCAAAATTCCAATTCTTTATGTAAGGCATGTACTTACGCATGAAAATAACATATAAATATATGATGTCGTGCTATACATTTTGAGTCAACAATACTTCCAGTCATCCTAGTGAAATATATTTATATAGACTATAAATTAAAATGATTTTGTGATATAATATTATACCGTAGCAACTAATGAATAAACAACACATCGTGATTTTCTAAACCAAAACCTGAAGATCATAAAAAAAAATATCAATGGTTCTCATTTCTTCAACAACAAAACCTGATGATATAATTAGAGGTGTTCAAATGGTTACTATGGTAATTGTCAAATCAAACAAGGCAAAATTCTAGTAACCATGAAATACAATATCATAACCAAACCGTCCAAACTAATACAACAATCAAATTAACCAAACTAAAGTTTAATCGGTTTGATTAATTGGTTAACCAGATTAACCAATAAAAATTTACGTTATTATTAAATGAGAAAATTTTGGGTTAATGCATCAATTCACAATTATATGATGAATAAAACATTACAATGGACACATAGTTATAGTTAACTCTTACAGAAATGCTTGCAACTAATACAATTATCATACCATCAATAGAAGTATTCATCTAACAAAAATATATGTCATTAGTATGAGTTAATTAGTTATTTTGATTATGTGAATTGAATTAGTCTCTTAGCAATTATCATAGGTTGAAAAAGACATTTCTTTCAAGTTTTCTTCTAATATATTGTATTGAGTTTTTTTATCTAAATTGGCATTTATGTATCATGGTCTACACTATATAAATACAAATATGCAATATATGAACAATATTGAGCTTTGTTGTTGATGAGCCTAAAAGTAATGAATGTGTGGCTCTTAACTGGTTATGCCAAGTATTAAGTATGTGTATATAATATATATTAAATATATGGATAATTACTAAACGAGTTAATTTGGTTTGATTGGTTAGGAGTGTCTGAAACCAAACCAAACGAGCTAAAAAATTTAGCCAAACCAAACCAAACCAATTATCCAAATTAACCAAACCAAATTAGCCAAATACTATCGATTATAACGATTACCACGACAACCACACTGTTTGAACACCCTTAGATATAATTTATTCAATAGTAGCCGGTCGTTACAGTATGTATAATTTTATTTGTAGTTGGTGTTTAGTGTTTACCTATGGGCAATGGTGATAGTGGTAGTGTGGGTGGGTCTGGATTCCGGCCGGCGGGGAATCTGGGGAGAGAGTGAATGCAGCCAACTAACCATCAGCACAAGCAAAGTCCAATGAACCAAGACTCAACAAACCACAACACGACAAAAACGCCAATCTAAAAAACAAATGATTAAAATGCATAAACAATGGAAAAGAGCAAAGGAAAGGGACCGGGGCCGGTAGATTCATCCACATGGCAAATGGATAACGGCCCATCGTTTTTCCATTTTGGTGCTGGACTGGACTGGGTCCATTTTTATAATTATACCCTAGCCATAAGTGTAGTCGTGTACCCTTTTCTTTTTAGTATTCTGAATTCTACCGTTGGCAGACTGACCTGACCTCAAGTTGGGGGGCCAAAATTTTTCACAGGTGTCCTTCTCCTTCTGCAACCCTAAAATAGGGATGGTAAGGGGAATTTGGGACCGATTTCATTCAACCATTTTTATCATCATTTCCAAGTACATAAATTTATATCATATCACACCCGGTTTTACTCATACCCAATTATTGCGGGAATTTTTCCCGTTGACGAGATCGGGGCAACTAAAATTAAAATGAGTACATACTATGCATCTAATTCTGAAATTGGACTTAAGACATCGAATTAAGTATTTTAATTGGTAGTATTAGTCTAATATTATGATATAACATCATTATATATAGAATAATATAACATCATTATCGTATTAAAAAAGTTTCTATAAAAACATGATAATTTATATATATATATATAGAATGACAACTAACTCATGCGGTACCCTAACCTCTAAACATTAAATTCTTAAGCCTAATCCTCAATCATAAATTATAAACCATAAACTCTAGCCCTAAATCTTTCAAATAAAATAAATGTTGAATTATTTTTGTAAAAATTCATATATTTTCTTGTCCACTCAAATTACAAATGATAATTAACATTATTTTAACATGAACCGTCTGCCCAAAATAGAATTATGAAGTGAAACATAGCGTGAAAAAAAAAAAAAGAGTACACCTACAACAAAACCATCAATGTAGTTGATAATTGCTCAAATAGCCAAACTTAATCAAATCAATCATCCTCCATGCCATCGTCTCATGCACGCGGAGACAGTGATGATGGTGCGCGAGGAATTATCTTTCTGGTGGGCTGAATTGGGCACCTGGATTTCTCTCGTCAGGCCAGGGAGCATGAAGGAATTAAATAGGTACTTCATTGCCCTTTTTTCACGATTTTTATTTGGTATGAAAATATTTTGTTTTTTTACTATCAAATCCAAATAGATGATAGTAGCGGCGGATCCAGGACAGGTTAGAGCATTGAGCCACATTTGAAAAATGACGGAGAGGACTGGGCCGTAACACGATTAGGGGCGAAGCCATGATTTCCAAAATAGATGATAGCAGTAGCGGATCCAGGATAGAGTAGAGCACTGAGCCACATTGAAAAATGACGGAGAGGGATGGACAATAACACGATCAGGGGCAAAGCCATGATTTCCATGTCGGGGGCCAAAAATAAATAAAAAATTGTATACATTTTTTGCTTTAATAGGTAGATTAGTAAATTCATATTCAAGGTAATTTTCAAATATTTTGATTTATTGAATCAAGAAATTTGCTCACATTTATTTTAATTATTTACATAGTACAGAATACAAAACAAGATATTATGGCTTGCCCATTGGTTGCTAGTACATTTACAGCTAGTCTACAACACTGACTTTGTGTTATTTATGCCTACTTTGGGATATCGTCAAATTTCCGAGGGGCCAGCTGAGCTGCCTCCGCCTCTGAACACGATGAATACTTAAATGAATACCAAAAAATAAAAAATTTACAAGTACTATATTAGCTCTAGTTCTAGAGAGGGCCAGGTCGAGGCCCAGAGGGCCCCCCCTAAATTCGCCGCTGGATGGTAGATGGGTAGAGTTTGATAAGTTTGTACTCATACCCATTTACTTAGATTGGGTTGAGTTTTTAACAAATGGATTTGAGTTTGTACCCATGCCCAAATTCAAATTCCAATTTGATATCGAAACTTAGTATATATGCATATTTAGTACCTAAAATTAATTTTTTTTGCATATAAGTCCTCAAAATATCGATAGAAAATTACATTTTAGTAACTCAATTTTTTGGGTCTTACATTTTGGTACCTAAACTTTTCAAGTTTTGTACTTAGGTCCAATTTTTTGTATGTGTAGTTAAAACATCCTCAAGTAAATGGATATCCATATCCAATCCGTACCCAATTATTAGATTATAAAAGCAATATTCATACATTTTTCAAACCCATCTACAATCCCCAAACCCATATATACCTCATGCATGCCTATCCATTATCAATGGGTCTACTTGGATTTGGGTATAATTACCCATGGGTGGGTAATTGTCATCCCTGATTTTTATTGTACACCTTTCTCATCCAATTTCTTTCTTATTGTTTTCTCGTTGAATATGATTGTTATTTCATTGGAGAAATACTCGGATATCATTGAAACTTTTAAATTGGGGGACGAATACCATTGCAAAAACATCATCGAGTATTATTGATGCTGATTTTATGAGGATCGTCCAAAATTTCATCTAGTTTCGTCAAACAAGCTAACATAAATAATAAAATATTGAGTATGCATATGGTGCCTCGCAAGTCACTGTAAGTTGCACAATTCGGTCGACCTATGCGTCATTGCAGTAGACCGATTACACGGTCGTGGATAATCTGATGGGAACTCACGGTCGACCATTACCATTTAGTGGTCGACCATTTTAAGTTATGTGACACCAAATTGGTTGACCACAATGAAAAATAGAGTCGTCCTCTCCGTGAACTGGCAAAGGCTAAACGCCCTTAGATGATATGAGGTTGACCACATGATGGCAGTTATTACCGAATGGTCAACCATTTACAGCAAGAGGTCGACCAAATAGAATACTAAACTACTATTCAATCCATCAACCCCCTTGAAGATTATATGCTCGGACATACGCACCATCATGCATCTCAAGTCACATCTTCTTCAGGGATGTAACTGTGTAGAACTCCTGTCTTATGACTCTTAAGTCAACCTTTTCACACTAAAATGCTCAAATAACAGAGGCAGGATCATCCCATAGGGAAGATTCCTGTTTGAACTCTCTGCAACAGCAAGCATGTGTTTAAATATCAGGTATGGCAAGTCCACCTTCTCATGTGAAAGCAGGTTGGTGAGGAGCTCCATGTCAAAGTAGGTGACTGCCTCCCGATGTCCACCATTCGGAAGAATTGCTTAGGAGAGCATGTGGTGAAGAACTCTGGCTTGAACTGTCAGCTGACGAATAGTTGGCCTACTGCGATCCTCAACATCTTCCTCTTCAGCAAGATCACATATAGTCTGAATTTGCCTGGCTATCGAGAAATGAGTTTCATTCCAAGCATTGTAAGAATCGATTCTCTTCCCCTGGTTTGGAGCCTCCAGTACTGCTTCCAATACACTCTTGCTGATACGCATCTCCATCCCATTCACATAGGTTACGTTCCAAAAGCATGAATCGTTCCATTTGCAGAATGCTGATAGACGATGTTGTTGTAGAAGTATTGTACCATTTTTGGGTCGTATGGTACATCGAGTGATATCACCTTCGGCCAATATTGTTCCACAAATGGTGCCAGGAACCCGTAATTTTCGAAATGCTCATACGCATCAATCGTCAATGACCTTCCAAGAGCCACCCTGCAGTTGTGCATTCTCCTCTCTTCATATTTATCACTCTGCTCCTTGGTCTGGAACAGAGTTGGGTTGAAATCTTCCCATTCATAATTTGATGAGGCAGCCGATTTCTCTAACTTTCTTTTCTTCTTTCCTCAAAACTTCCTGAGATCAAAGAAGCGACAATTCACGTTAGCCAAATGACAAAACCAAACAGACTCGATCGACCTATCTAGAAACTGGTCGACCTATACTCTGCATGCATCGATAAAATCAAACAGATTCGGTCGACCTCAAACAAAATAGGTCGACTGTTGTTTGGAAGCAAAAGCAAAAACTTCAAGAAATTAGTCCAATTTGCTAGTATCATGAAACCAATCATTATAGGTCGACCTGACTGTAAATAGGTCTACCAATTATTGCAAGCAGAAGCAAAAATCAAACAAAAATTAGTCCATCTTGTTAACTTTGATGAAACCAAAGGGAACATGTTGACCTTTTTTTGCAAACAGAGTGAAAATCATCATAAACCGACGAAACCAAACATCTCTAGGTCAACCTCACACAAACTAAGTTGACCTAAGTTTGCAAGCAGAAGCAAAAAAATTGCCATATGCATAAATCGACGGAACCAAACACCAATAGGTCGACCTCTTTTCATTATCGGTCGACCTTTGTTTGCAAGCAGAAGCAAAAAATGGCCATTCGCAATAATCGACGAAACCAAACATCAATAAGTCGACCTCTTTTCATCCTCGGTCGAACTTTGTTTTCAAAATGAAGCAAAAAATGGCCATTTGAATAAATAGACAAAACCAAACATCAATAGGTCAACCTCTTTTCATCATCGGTCGACCTAAGTTTGCAAGCAGAAGCAAAAAATGGCCATTTGCATAAATCAATGAAACCAAACATCAATAGGTCGACCTCTTTTCATCCTCGGTCGACCTTTTGTAGATTTAAATCATCATACGAGAAAAATAAAACAATCTCGGCCGACCAAGGATGAAGAAGGTCGACCTATTTTGATGAGAAACCTGCAGATTTTCGGGGTTCCAAATCAAATCGTAACAAACGATACGATTGCAAACAGATCTGGTCGACCAGGAATAGAGGCGGTCGACCGATTCTGGCGAACAACATACAAAAATTCAATTTTTTCTGCTTTGAGGTTCGGTAAAACCAATCTAATCTGCCATGAACAAACAGAAAAATAACCCAAATGACAGGAATGAATGATAAACCCACCTTATTGTTCTTATTAGCAGCTGAGGATGAAATAGAATGGAGGTTTTGGTGCTTCTTCTAGTTTTTTTTTTTTTGTGGAAGAAGAAGAAGGGAAAGGAGAGAAAGAAGAAATATGTGCTGGTAGAAAATGAGTGGAGGAGGCTGCTAAATAGTGGAGTAAAGTGGATAGGAGGATAGGGTTTGAGCGGATTTTGAAATAAGAACCGGTCTGGTTAGCAGAACAAGGAACGCTTGACCACGGCTGATAAACGGTCGACCGCTTGTGGGTTGGTCGGCCTGTTCATATATCAGGTCGACCGTTTTCTCTTCCCAGTTAATTTAAACCAACAATCAACCCACGCTTATATTATTAAGATAATTTAAAAATACATAGATCCAAAAATAGAACACTACAATCATAGTTTAAAATATAAACTAAAAAAAAGTAGTACAAGAAATTCATGTTCTTTTTTTGGGGACTTTGTTTCGGACACTTATGGCAAAAATGACCATATTCATTTCGAGCACTTTCTTATGCTTTTACCCTATGCATTTCTTGTTGACTTGAATGTTCCCTTTCTCTTCCCAATTTTTGGGTCTTTCGCACTTGGAATTAATGCTGGAAGGTTTGCAGGTGCAGTGGTATCCATTCTCTCCCTTGATAACTCAATTGCCGATTGAGTAAGGTCATCCAACGCCTAACAGACATAATTAAAAACAGCTTCACTACCACACGCGATGTCACACAAACGCTTACACTTCAGTGACAATCCCCCATGTCTTATTAGTGTCTTTGTATTTTGGGTCCATTAAAGCTTGAGCCACATAGAGGGTAGTGCTGTAAATCCCCTAATTTTTTATGAATGTAAGCATATGTCTGCATGGAAACCCCTTAGATTCAAACAATGCATACTCACATTTTAGATGTTGATTGGTCGGAGTAAATGTTAACCTCCTTCTCCGATTTGGGTCCATGCAGTTCTTCAGAATTAATGTCTCTGTTCCATCTGCTTCAATTCTTGTCTCCGCCAACACATAAGAAGCTTCGTTCTCTAGTTCAACCTTGAAGATAGCAAATGTACGATATGTGTAGAGATACTTTCAGCTTGCATTTCCCATGTGCGAAGGGCATGCTTGCAAACCAACCTTGTGTGCCTAGAAGAATAATCATCGTGCAACTCCGTGTAACGCATCCCCTCCAGTGCCTCATCAATGCCCTAAACAAACGGTTGCAAGTTGTATGAGTTCCTACGTACCCATTTATCCAATGGTTATATGACTCACATCGTGATGTTGATTGGATGCCACCAAAATAAATATCCTTCAAGTATGCTTCTGCCCAAAGTTATATGTCAGCGTACAAATCCCGCAACCACTTATTTGCAGACAAACCATGTTCAGTTATCAAATTCTCTCAGCGGCTCTCAAACTCCTCAATTGATATACATGTGTTTTCCAAGTAGGTAAATGCGCTAACGAACTCTCTATTACGAACAAATGTGGTTGCATTTGTCTCAGTATGCCAAATACACAGCAGATGAGGCACTCCAGCCAGTACAGTAGCAATAGCGCCACACATAGAAAATTAAGTGGTAGACAAGTTAGGGTTACCTTTCTGGTGTTGGAATCCTTATCCAATATGGATACCACGTACATGTCAGGTCGACCGTTTCTACTATTTTCCTAAATATTTCCAACTTTGATGTTGCTCAGGGAATGAAACAAAGGTAAATCTTTTGATAGCAAAATGGTCGACCTTTGAGATAATGGGGTCGACCTTTTATATTGTTCGCTTGTTAAAGAGGTCGACCATTTGCTGTAAACGGTCAACCGCGTCATTGAGCTCACAAAACCGAAAGTACAGATTAGGTCGACCACCGTTTGTAATAGGTCGACCGAAAAGTGCAAGTAACAGTGACTTGCAAGTCACCGTAGCAAAGTCCTAAAATATTTTATTTTAAGCTATTAAAAATTAGATTAAAATAGGTGGAAAATAAAATAAAAATAAATATTCTTGTTTCATCCCAATTATCGTTGATTTCTTCCTCATTTGTTATGCCATCCCCAACCCTCTCCATCACCTCCTACCTCTGTCACCCGTCGTCAGAGAAATCTGAAAGGGAGATAGATATATGGTATTTTTATGTTGAGATTTAATTTGAACCATCTAGTTATCATGAACCAGATCTTGCTATTAGAGCTAAGGTAAATCCAGTTATGCAAATAAGGAACATAGACCAACATATAAGAATTGGCAAGGGCGTGGGGCCGATTGGTGATTATATCAAGAGTGATATTGACGTAGAAGCAAGAAGTATATTGAGGGTAAGAATTGCTGGAGATGGCAACATGCCTGCAGGTGTGGGCACCATTTGCTGGTTTTGATTGTTGGCGGCGGCGGGAGGAAGGGGATAATAAAGTAGGGAAGAAGATGATGGACATGCATATGTTGGCGCCATTTACGGGAGATGGAGATAGAATGTGATGGAGAGGTACTGCTGGCAGTGTAGTGGAGGAAGAAGAAATTGATGGTGGCTGGGGAGAAACAATAAGTTTCATTTTTTAAAATTTTTCTTTATTTTAATATAATTTTTATTAGTTTTTATGAGGAAAATAATATTTTTTAATTATTTTTGTTAGAATGTAGGACAGAACTGGTCGAAATTTTTTATGGATCTCTACAAAATCGAGTTCAATGATACTTGATGTCCTATTTTGTTTTTCAATAGTACCGAACCCACTTTCAATAGGTTGAATGGATCACGATTATTAGGGGTGAACAAACACACCCGCAAATCGACCCACCCAACCCAACCCACCCGTATTTATCTCTAAAACGAAGGTTTTGGGTTGGGTGAGGATTTTCTTTTGTACAACCCGCCTCTTATGGGTTGGGTTTGGATTTTGGATTACACAACCCGTAGAACCCGACCCAACCCGTGTTCCAATTATTAGTATGAGTTCGTATCCAAAAAAATATTTATATCGTATATAGCCATACTTATGAAAAAATTAAGATATTTCGCCATGTTTTTCTCTTATGGTCTCCCTAATATAATGCATTCTTCAGCGTAAAATTTAGATATAATTTAATATAGCTATGATTCACGTAATTCTTTTTCTTGTGTACAAATTTAATAGTATAACATATTATGGATGCGTTCATTTGTAACCATTTTAATCTATTTCAACAAATATCGTGAAAAAATAGACATTAGTTGAAGTAAATTAAATTTTATTAAAATTCAAACAATTTTTTTGAATTTTGATACCATTCACCTCAGTTTATTCGTTTGAATTTTTAATTAGTTATAAAATATTTTTATGGTGTAGAATAATTACATATTTTGTGTTGGGTTGGGTTTTTACTTAAAAATATCGCCAATCCGACCCAACCCAATTAGAAACAAACCGTAGGGTTCAATTTTTTTTGGACGAGTTTAAGTTTGATATTTCTCAAACCGTAACGCATAGATCAGGTGATTAAAATGCCTAAACCCTTACCACCCAACCATGTAACCCTAAAAATTATGTCTCCCTTATTTCACATTTATCTGGTATGTGGAATTTTCCACATTGGATTTCCCAAGATTCAGTCTTCTTTTTTTGCTATTAGTTTTGTCTTACTAGGTTTGTGCGTTTGATGAGTGGTGCTTTTTCATTAGTTGGTACTTTTTTTATTATCTATTATTGGTTTTTAAAGGTCTCGTCGTTTTACTTCTTTTACATTTGCATATTTTCATATGATATGGGGATTAATACATGATTTTGGTAATAATTTGGTTGAGATTGTTATCATACTTAGTATTGTTCACAATGTATTTGGTAATAATTTGGTTGAGATTGTTACCATACTTAGTATTGTTCACAATGTATTATATTTTTGAATTTTCTGCACATATAATATAAGATTGTTTGTTTGATGTGACACAAACTACCACTCAAATGAGGAACATCGTTAAATCTGACCTTTTATATGAGATTAATGAGCAATGTTGTCAAAACCGAACCGTTATATGAACCAATATAGTGAACTGTTCGCACTTTACTGGTTTACCTGGTGTTAGACCATTAACAAACTGGTAGCTAATAAACAAGATTATTGAGTACAATTTGAAAAATATAAACATATAATGTGATAAATTGAAAGTTTGATGACTAATTTAACTTATGTTTTAACATTGAGTACTGTAAAGCAATTTTCCTTTAGGGTTAATATATTTGTCTGGCCAAACTTTTCACAAATTTAACATCCTGGCCAATCCTTTAGGTAATTAACATCGTGACCTGAACTAATCGTATACTTTACTAATTTGGCCAAACCCGAGAGTTGACCGTTAGTTCTAACGGTCAAGCCCTTTAACTAACGATCAACCCGCCACGTCATCGCCAACTCACCGTCTTTTAACATAAAATAGTCATATTTTTCACATAATCCCATTTAACTTTGTATTCTAACCGAAATTAAAAAAATAATAAAAAAAACTAAAATTCCATCTTTCTTAGAGCAGAAGAGAATGCAAGGAAAATGAAACAAGAGAAGGTTGCTATGTTAGAAGACTTCACCAAGGTTTCAGAATTGAGTGCAACAAGTTGTCTCGAATTGCGAAAGATGAGGCATAGATTTGTTCCCTTCAAATGAGGATGACATAATGCTTCTTCGGTGTACTCTTCTTAGTCGTGATTGTGCTTGTGTTTTCATTATTTATTATGTAGCACTATCTGTTTGTCATTGAAGTGCACCCTTGGAGGTTGACACTCTGCTGCTTTTGTGTACTCTTGCAGGAATTATTGTGTTTGTAATTTCAGATTTTCTTATGTAATGGGTTATGGATGTTTGAACGATTTTAACAAAGTTAGCAGTCAATGTCCTAACAATTTCATATATCACCATCCAATATAAAACACGTCCTAGCATGTACAAAAGAGGATCATTCCTGCTAACAAGCTACCATAATGCCAAAGTAGGACAACCTAATAGAAAAGGAATGTGTGCTCTAAACTTCAGAGTTTTATGATTGCAATTGGGATCATAAAACAGGCTCTTGTCAACACTTGCAGCACCTTCATCTTCGGCTATGTTCCCTCTAACATGAGCAGAATCTTCCGAGCCCTTGTACTCTATCTCAATCGATCCTTCAACATTCACTTCTTCATCTACATTCCTTTGAACCTCATTGCCATCCAACTCCACAGTCTTACTAGCCTCGCCAACTCTAACAGTAGCATTATCTTCATCACTTTCAAATAACTGGTCTACCTCATCTCTAGAACCATCAAACTCGGCTCTAAATGCTTGCCTCTTTCTTCCAACCTCGGCTCTAATTGTATGATACTCCTCGTCTGATGTATGATGTCTGAGCATCCTTATCTTCATCAAAGCGCACAAATTCATGTACCCTTGAATTATGTCCAGAATCACTCGAGCCTTCAGGATCATGCCCATAATTGTCTCCCATAAAGCCCAGCTCGCCAAGATCCTTGGTTGCCTAAGGTAAACCCGTACCTCTCCATTGGCAGCCACTGGAAGCAATCCATTTACAGCCTCAACATTCGATAAGATCTCGTGTAACCCGGTAGCCATGAGGTCAAGTACCAAATTCTCTCAACCGAGAGATACTCCAAATCTTCAATCAAAGTCTTTGTCAACTCGAAATAGGACAACACATCATCATGAACTTTCACAAAGTCAACAGTTCCCCCAATGTATCGTGGTACATTTGTTGACATATCCATAGCGATGCCATGATCGAAAATAAGATCAATCTTGTGGTCCATCCTACCAAAGACAAACACAATTCCATTACTTTAATCCTTACTTTACTCACTGAACCCTAAAAAGACAAATCATGAGTGTAATTTAATCCCAATTTCACCAAGTGAATGCTAAAAACCATGTCGAAAGCATTACTTTAATACCAAAACCCTAATCTTTGTCTACATGCTGGATTAAATTATAAAAGGAGGGAAGAGAAAGGTATTGCTTACGTTGGTGCTGCCAACACGATCTTGGCGTTGTGGTCCCTTACTTGTGTGGCCCCGTCGTCGTCGCTTTCACCCATTTTTTTCAATCGACAGAAGCAAGAACTGGGGGTGATAGCGACAACTCAAAATCTTCAAATGGGTTCGGGGAGTAAAAGAGAACTGGATCAGAGTTTGAGGAGGGGACGGAATCGACAGCGACGACGACTTTACTCGACCGACCGCTGCTGCGACTTCATCGCCAGATGGAGGAAATGGGTTCGTCGGAGGGGAAGGTGTTTGAAAATAAGTGGCTAGGGTGAAATGGTAGGGAATAGAAATGGTCCCGATAGGTCGCTTTTAGTTTTTTTTAAATTTCTGTTAAAATAAAAAGTTAAATAAGATTATGTGGAAAATCTTACTATTTTAAGTTAAAAGACGTTGAGTTGCCGATGGCATGGCGGTTGACCGTTAGTCAACGGTCTTGACCGTTAGAACTAACGGTCAACTCTCGGGTTTTGCCAAATGAGTAAAGTATAGGATTAGTTTAGGAGACGATGTTAATTACCTAAATGATTGGCCAGGATGTTAAATTTGTGAAAAGTTCTAGACAAATATATTAACCCTTGCCTTTAATATATATATTTAGAAAGAAACCCTAATACCTCAACCACGCCCCTTCATCTTTCTCCGCCGCTTTCCACTTTTCACAGAAGAAAAATATATTTCTCTCCCACCCTTCCCCTCTACCTCTCCCTCACGTCCCCAAATCTTCCCTCTCTAACTCAAACTCTCACTTCTCTCTCTCACAATCTCACGACCCTTTCCTTCTCTCGATCTCTCTCTTCCAATTATCAAACCCTCTCTTCCACGCTCTCTCTCTCTCTCTCTCTCTCTCCATCCTCCTCTTTCTATTTCAATTTTGAGTTTTCAAATTTTAAGTCGAGAATCCTAACCACAGGGCGACAACGCGGCCAAATTCATTTTTATTCGGCTGGTGGAATGGTGAAAACCGTTGGGACGATTTGAACGACTCGAGCGGTTAATCGTTCAAACCGTTCACCAACCGACCAGTTCACCCATTGCGGTTTTTTGACTGATCCGAGTCGGGCTGATGGTTGGGTCCTGGTTTTACCGGTACGAACGACCAGACTGACTCGGTTTTAACAACACTGTTAATGAGTTTGTTTGGTTGAAATTATTGTTTTTATTTTCGTTCCAACTATACTCCTAACTTTTTGTATGTGTTACTATAAGATGAGTTGTATCTCATTTCTCATTTTCTTGTACATATTATTTTGGGCTTGAGACTTGTTGGTGATTGGGCTTTATTTGTGACCCATGCAGGCATGGAGAGGATTGGCCAAATGAGTCACGCCTCTCTCCTAGGATTAGGATGTAGGATGGTGTTTATATAGTTCTTTGCTGTAACAATGGCGGCTAAGAGAGACAGTTCTGAATAGTGGATTTGAGCTCGAAGAGTCGCAACTCTTATGTGAATTAGTCTTGGTTCCAGGAATACCATGTAAATCGGTTTGCCTATTTGTTCCTTTTCGTTATCTGTGATTGTCTTTTATGGTATCATAGTCTACTACAATGGAATCCTAGCCGTTCCCCGGCAACGGCGCCAAAAACTTGACTCACTTCTACTGTCACTCCAAGAATTGGCCAAGTGAAACCACTTCCTAAAGCGTAGTATGGCGGGTTTAGGTTTAATTATCAACCCGGGTCCTAGATTTGATGACTACTTAGTGAACTCTTGTTATCTAGTAATGAAACTTTAATGCAAATCTTGACTAACAAACTAACAAAGCAAGTAAACGGTTGTATTCAGGTTAAGAGAGGTCACCCGGATATGGTTCCCCCTAGACTGCAGTTAAGCCGGATTGCAATTACCAAGTTTAGTTTCTATGATAGTTATACTGCGGAAGGTTCTTAAACAGCCTGAAGTCTTGACTAAAGGTCTTCAGACCCTCTCAATCTGAGTCTCTAGCGGGCGACTAACCTCCACCGGAGTAAACAGATTGAGGCCTTAACAAACAAAACCTCCACTACCGGAGTGAATCCGGTACAGAATAGTGAGTTGGCTTCTCGACTAAAGTCACCAACTCCCTACCTTCAATCAAGGATGCTCTATCAACCTAGGCAGATATTCTCGTTCTAGGTTAAAGCAGAAACAACAGGAATTTGATCAGGATTCAAGTCATTCAATCATTCAAACCTCAATCGAATATAATCAAATCATAGAATCAGTACTTGGGTTCATACAATCAAAGCCTAACATACAAATCTAGGGTTCTCCATACCCAGATGAATGGGAGAACTACTCCATGGAGAAAGAAGCAAAAGCAGAATCAGACGCGGAATTCATACTGTGAAGGATGGATTCCTGCTCCTGGACGTTGATCGGCACTTCTCCAAGCTCAAACTGGCCTCCAATGGTGATGAAGATCAAGCTAGGGCACTTGGAGACTCTTGTTCGTCACTTTCTCTCTCTAGGAATCGCTCTATCTCTCTCAAAACTCGAATCCCCTTCTCTTTGGCTGAAAATCTGCTTAAAAGGGCATCAGTGGCCAAAGCACGGTCGAGGGCACGGCCGTGTAATGCCTCAGCCCGCCCGTGCTTTGGCTAGGGTTAATTACACGGCCACCTGTTGGGAGAAACACGACCGTGCTTTTGAGAGGACACGGCCGTGCTTTGATGGACACGACCGTGCTTTCAGCCCGTGTAATCAGCTCATGTTTGCCAAACTAGAATTAGCTCTCGGCAGTAAAAGCACGGCCACAGAACACGGCCGTGTTCTGTTTTAGGTGTGCCCGTGTTTTGGCTCCACCTCGACGAAATGACTTCCGAATGCCCTGAAACTCGTGCTTAGCCTTTCCTTTGACACCTGGGACCTGAAACATGACAAAATAGCACAACCCGGCGTAAAATAGGCCAAAAATACACGACTATGCCCCTCAAACAGATAAGAACTAGGGGCGCAAATATGTGCAATTACATCGTTATCAAATTCCCCCACACTTAACCGTTTGCTTGTCCCCAGGCAAACCTAACTCAAACCGATGCAACTCTCCAGACCTCTATAGCAACAAACAACCCATATCGTAGGTAGAGGACTTCCTAGATCATTTAGCATCTTACGAGGTCAACCGACGCACAAATCATCTCATAGCTTCTTCGGCGAGAACGCTAGTCTCGAGTCGGCATCATGGCAAATAGTGAATAGAGGACAAATGAATCGTGGGGTAAGAGATTCTCAAAAACAAAGGATCATGGACTCACATTTTTCAAGGTGCTCTATTTTCTTCTTGAAGATGGTTGGAACCCCTTTTCTTTCTATTTTGCTTGTTTTCTGTTATTATTTTTTTTTCAAGGGTCCCAACCTGCTTTTCAGAAAATGGGGCTCCCACCTAGCAGAGGTTTTGCGGGAGCCCGGCTCTTACCGGCCATGCCAAGAGCGGGTGTCTCGAGCCTCATGCGGGGGAAAGACATGTAAGGGGGCTGGAGGTAGTAGGTGGAAATTGGGAACGGATTCCCGTCTCCCCTTACACACTTTCGCCCTATTCGCAAGGGAGACGTTATTTTGAAGCACATTTTCGAGCACCTGTTAAACTCAAAACAAGAAACAAGAGTCCATGACAGGTAGAGAGTCCACAACACCACACAATTCAAGGGTCCTAAGATCACTAATTCACTCAATCAACCAACACAATATGAAGAAGAAATGAGACTTCTTAAATGCATCAACATCCTCCATAGTGCTACACTACCTCCCTAGGTTGCATATTACTATAAATACTATCAATTCAAAGCATACTGAGCAGGCAATTGCACAGAAACACGTACTTGGAGCCCTCAAATTTAAAAATTTGGACAGTGGACTAGGCTCCAAGCACACAAACAGATCTAATGCAGTCAATCGATAAACATCCCCCCACACTTAAGATCGACATTGACCTCAATGGAGAAGAGGGAAGGAAAAGGGGAACGATGTTACCGGTATGCACGGACTGTAGGAGACTGGAAGCGAACCAGTCGGAGTGAAGCAGACTGGAGAGAGGACCAGTCAAGACAAGCACAGCCAAAGGAAACCGAAGAGCTCAACACAATATGTTAGGTCCAATGGTCAGCCCAATAATACATCATCCAAAACAAAAGAAAACAAACCAAAACCAAACCGGTTTACAATCCGACTCAAAACACAAGAAAGAAAGTCAAACCGCGGTGGGGTTGCCTCCCCACAAGCGCTTCTTTACTGTCTTTTAGCTAGACACCCATGGTGGATACTCAGGGAGGTGCAGGAACAGGTGCCTCCAAGAGCGGATCCACGTCGCCCTTGAGGTACAGCTTCAGGTTGTGGCCATGCACCCGACGAATGCGACCACCATCATCGGTCAGCTCGACCTGGCCATCCGGTAAGATGAAAGCGAGTGAGTACCCGGACGGCCAGGGTGGTCGTGGTGCAGCAGGTGGGACCAGCTCATAGTGGCCTCCACCCTTCTTCCGTGCAGGCTTAGCAACTTGCTGCTTCGGCCGCCACTTCTCCTTGAGCTTTTTGTTCGGAGGCGAGGCTGGATGGAGTGGCGGCGAAGGAATGATAGGAGGGTCCTGCAAAACGGGAGGTGCAGAAGGATACACGACAGGCTCGTGTACCTGATCAGAAATGGCATGCACAGGTGTAACAGCAATCATAGCACAGTGATCGAATTCAGTCACAGAAAAAGTAGCCTGTTCATTCCCAGCACGCAAGATCAGTTTACCATCATGCACATCAATAAGTGCCTTGGCGGTGGCAAGAAATGGTCTACCCAGAATCAAAGGAACATCCACATCCTCATGTATATCAAAAATAACAAAATCAACAGGATATGTGAATGCACCGACATTGACAAGCAGATCCTCTATGATCCCCCTAGGATGCACAATGGAACGATCAACTAGCTGAATGCTCATCCTAGTAGGGCTAAGTTCACCTAGGTCTAGCTTTTTATACAACTTATATGGCATGACATTTATGCTAGCGCCTAGGTCCGCCAAGGACTTGCCTACATGCATGCTGCCAATAGTAAGAGGGATAGTAAAACTCCCTGGGTCTATTCGCTTCTCGGGCAGCTTGTTCTGCAGGATAGCAGAACACTCCTCACTGAGCATCACTGTCGAAAGATCCCCAAGTTTTTTCTTGTTGGTGAGGAGATCTTTCATGAACTTGGCATACTTGGGCATCTTCGACAGTGCCTCCACGAACGGTATGCTGATGTTGAGCTGCTTCAACATTGCCATAAACTTGGCAAACTCAGTCTCCAACTTGTCTTTGTGTAGGCGAGTGGGGAAGGGAAGCTGGGGTACATGCTCCTTAACCACTGGTTGTGGCTTGGGAGCAGGGGCTTCCTTCTCCACCCGCACTTCTTCATCGTCAGCTGGAAGTGCTGAAGCAGGTAGTGGTTCCTCCTGTCTGGCCGGGACAGGATCAGCAGATATGGTCTTACCGCTCCTGGTAAAAATGGCATCCAGCTGCGGGAGCTGGTGAGGATCCCGAGGATTCGGGATAGTGGTGGCACGCAGAGTCCCCGGTGACCTGGTAGTGTTTTGGGGGGCCAAGATGCCCACATGGGTCTGCAGATCTTGCAAAATGGCACCCTGGTTCCGCTGACCTGCCTCCAGTGACGTGATAGCAGCCTGAGTGCTAGTCATGAATGAAGCTAGAATATTTTCTAGCTTTGTCATCTGGTCATCTGGGGCATGGGCTGCTGCTGGCTCGACAAACTGACGCTGGGGCTGGTGGAATGGTTGCCCCTGCCTAGGCTGGTAGGGCTGCTGCTGTGGGGCTGGCCCCTATCGAGCCTGGAAGGGCTGCCTCTGCTGAAAACCACCTGCTGGTGCTGGGAAACCAGGTGGTTTAGTGGTGTTGCTGCTCAAGGCGAAGTTGGGATGCTGGCGCCACCCCTCATTATATGTGGTGCTGTACGGGTCGAGGCACCGAGCATTGGCGATGAAGTCCAACTGCTCTTGGGGAGTGGTAGACTCCCTCATAGCCTGGCAGTCCTCCACTAGGTGATTGGAGCTCTCGCACCACTGACATTGAGCTACTGGAGGTGTAGCCAAACCTCTGCCCGGAATAAGACTGTTGGGCTGCTTCAATGTCTGCACTAGCTCAGCTACCTGCTGCTCGAGCCCGGATCTGGTCTCCATGGCGTGCACACCACGGTCCCGGGACTGTCTGCCTCGACTACCCTGTCCCCAAGAATGATCTCTGGCAGCCAAAGTACTGATCATCTGGTTCAGCTCGGGTGGAGTCTTAGTAAGAATATCCCCTCCTGGGCATAGAGACTCAATCACCCTCTGGCTGTCTGGAGAGAGAGCACTGTAGAAGTTCCCCACTGTGAATGCATCACTAAAGCCATGATGGGGACACTGCCAGAAATATCCCATGTACCGCTCCCATGCATCACGAAGTGACTCATCTGGATCTTGGCGGAAGTGAGTGATCTCCCGCTGGATCTCTGTAGTCTTCGATGCCGGATAGTACCTGTGCACGAACTTGTCAGCCAGATCGTCCCAAGAGGTGATGGACAATGGGGGCTGGGTCTCCAACCACCTCTTAGCATTCCCGCCAGAGAATAGGGGAAGAGATGAAGGCGGATTGCATCATCCGGGACACCATTCAGCTTGAACCCGTTCGTCAGCTGCAGAAAACGGGAAAGATGCACCCTGGCCTCCTCATCCTTCAATCCATGGAACTGGATAGAGGATGTAATGAGCTGAATCCAGCATGGCTTGATCTCGAAGTTGTTTGCTGGAATAGGCGGGTAGAGGATGACCGGGCGGATATCAGCAATCCGTGGAGTGTAGTAGTACTCCAAGGTGGGACCCGGCGGCGGGTGATGATGATGAACCCCATGATCCTGGGGTATGGGGTTGTTCCCCAAGACCTGATTCACCGGGGGAACCTGCTGAGGATTCCCCTGGTGCTGATTGTAGTCTCCGTCCATCCCGTACTCTTCTTCAGAATCGCTACTCAGGTGGCCGTCTATGCGCTCTTCCGTAGCCAGTCTAGCTCGCTGTTGTCTCCTGAGATGGCGACAGGTGCGATCAATCTCTGGATTCAACGGCAGTAAACCTCCCGACTGGCTACGGGTCATGCACTACCTGCACACACTCAAGCAAGCAAACCCGTGAAGGCACAAGTGGGACAAAGCAAACAAAGCAAAAAGAAAAGCTAAATTAACAGAAATCACTTTTCTTCAACAACCTAGCCGTTCCCCGGCAACGGCGCCAAAAACTTGACTCACTTCTACTGTCACTCCAGGAATTGGCCAAGTGAAACCACTTCCTAAAGCGTAGTATAGCGGGTTTAGGTTTAATTATCAACCCGGGTCCTAGATTTGATGACTACTCAGTGAACTCTTGTTATCTAGCAATGAAACTTTAATGCAAATCTTGACTAACAAACTAACAAAGCAAGTAAACGGTTGTATTCAGGTTAAGAGAGGTCACCCGGATATGGTTCCCCCTAGACTGCAGTTAAGCCGGATTGCAATTACCAAGTTCAGTTTCTATGATAGTTATACTGCGGAAGGTTCTTAAACAGCCTGAAGTCTCGACTAAAGGTCTTCAGACCCTCTCAATCTGAGTCTCTAGCGGGCGACTAACCTCCACCGGAGTAAACAGATTGAGGCCTTAACAAACAAAACCTCCACTACCGGAGTGAATCCGGTACAGAATAGTGAGTTGGCTTCTCGACTAAAGTCACCAACTCCCTACCTTCAATCAAGGATGCTCTATCAACCTAGGCAGATATTCTCGTTCTAGGTTAAAGCAGAAACAACAGGAATTTGATCAGGATTCAAGTCATTCAATCATTCAAACCTCAATCGAATATAATCAAATCATAGAATCAGTAATTGGGTTCATACAATCAAAGCCTAACATACAAATCTAGGGTTCTCCATACCCAGATGAATGAGAGAACTACTCCATGGAGAAAGAAGCAAAAGCAGAATCAGACGCGGAATTCATATTGTGAAGGATGGATTCCTGCTCCTGGACGTTGATCGGCACTTCTCCAAGCTCAAACTGGCCTCCAATGGTGATGAAGATCAAGCTAGGGCACTTGGAGACTCTTGTTCGTCACTTTCTCTCTCTAGGAATCGCTCTATCTCTCTCAAAACTCGAATCCCCTTCTCTTTGGCTGAAAATCTGCTTAAAAGGGCATCAGTGGCCAAAGCACGGTCGAGGGCACGGCCGTGTAATGCCTCAGCCCCCCGTGCTTTGGCTAGGGTTAATTACACGGCCACCTGTTGGGAGAAACACGACCGTGCTTTTGAGAGGACACGGCCGTGCTTTGATGGACACGGCCGTGCTTTCAGCCCGTGTAATCAGCTCATGTTTGCCAAACTCGAATTAGCTCTCGGCAGTAAAAGCACGGCCACAGAACACGGCCGTGTTCTGTTTTAGGTGTGCCCGTGTTTTGGCTCCAGCTCGACTAAATGACTTCCGAATGCCCCGAAACTCGTGCTTAGCCTTTCCTTTGACACCTGGGACCTGAAACATGACAAAATAGCACAACCCGGCGTAAAATGGGCCAAAAATACACGACTATGCCCCTCAAACAGATAAGAACTAGGGGCGCAAATATGTGCAATTACATCTTTATCATCCACCAACTATGCATTGCGGGATTTTTAGTTCAGAGTTTTTGTCGAGGGTCGTGGTCTCTTTGGAGTACTTGATGGAACAATTCAAAACCATCCGAAACAGCCGCCGCTCATGTTATATCTTAGTGGAATCATAATGATGCGAGAATAAGATCTTAGCTACTTGGATCAGTCGATGCTTCGACCTGTTTAAGCCTTGGTTTGTTATCGACGACTAATCACATGTGGAAGCATCTAGCTTCTACATATTCGATCGTGAGCACAGTACGACAATTTGAGATTCAGCTTTTATTGGCCCGCTTGGAACAAGCTGATCGCTCCATTACTGCGTACTTTAACCTTACTCAAGAGCTCTGGACTAAGCAAGACCTTGTTACAGCAGCCCTTCGCCCTCAAACTGTCATCGAAGAAGCTTTGTAGGAGAGGCAATATACTCACCTCCTTCACTTCCTAATGAGATTACAACCATAATTTGAATTTGTTCTATCGTTTTTGTTAAACAAGGATACACTGAGTTTTGATGGGATTTACGCTTAGAAGAGACCAGGCTGCAAACTCAGTCCCAGCTTGATATTCGTACGGGAGAAGGGGAGGTCGTGATCGTCGCTTCTGCTACTGAGTCATCTGCCTATACGGTAAATCCACCTCAATTTGAATAGTGTATTCCTGTTTATGAACTTATTTGTCACCATTGTAGTGAGAAGGGTCATCTATAGAAACACTGTCGACGTCGTAACTACTGTGTTTATTGTAAACGTCCTGGACATATTATCTTGGACTGCCAAAGTAGACAACACAATGAAGTGAGGTATGGTTCTAGTTCTGGTGGGTCGTGGCTTGTTGGAGGCTCGCCCGCTGCCAGAAGCAATGGCAACATGGCTGGAAAGAATTGGAACTCGGGTTCGTCAGCTGTTGGGGCGCGTGGTGGTAATCACCCAGCTCGGTCGGACTTTGTTACTATTCCACCTGTTGTTGCTGGCGCCAACAGTAGCTTTAACTTGTCCGCAGCTTCAGTAGAGGATTTGGTTAATGCGGCTCTTAAAAAATCACTTCTTACAGATATCAGTGCCACATGTGCAACACTTTAGGGCTCGGGTAAGACCTCTCCTTGGCTTTTAGAATCCACGTGCTTCAATCATATGATGTATAACAAATTCAACCATAAGAATTGGGTGCCCGCTAACAATATTGCTCTTCAAGTGGCCAATGGTGAGAAATTGGTCGTGAATGGGATTGGTTCTGTAGAGGATTCAAAGCTATCTTTATATCAGACTTTGCATATTTCTGAGCTTGTTCCTAACCTAGTTTTAGTCGAACAACTTACTAAAACAGGTTGTTATGTGTTTCTTGCACCTTCTGGTTGTGTCATATAGGATTTGAAGACATGGAGGAAGATCGAAAGGGGGAGTAAACGAGGGAGGGTCTTTCACCTGGAGGAGCTTCATGATCTTTCAGGCTCGTCTGTCGGTCTCTATTGCCTGGTAGTTCTTCGCCTTTCAGTTTTTCGAGACAGTCTGACAATTTGTGTAGTCTTTGACATTCGCTGTTAGGTCACCCTAATAATGATCATCTTGCAATGATGTTTAGAAAGTCTTTGCTCGGAAAAAATACTGTTGGTTTTCCCACCAAACATTATTATACTAGTTGTGTTTACGCTAAAACTGTTAGTTCTTCTTTTCCCTTGAGTACCACTATCATTAGTGAGCCCTTTCATATCATTCACTCTAATCTCTGGGGTCCTGCATCTGTTACTTCTCTATGTGACTATCGTTGTTTTGTTTTTTTTATCGACCATGCCACCTGTTTTACCTGGACTTATTCCTTTGTTTGAAGTCCGAGCTTCGTTCTATGGCTATTGAGTTTTTAAAAATGATTCAGACTTAGTTTGGTCGTCTAGTAAAAATTGTTCGGTCTGTTCTTAGGGGTGAGTTTAGCTCTATTCCTCTACATGATGTCTATCGTTCCATTGTGTTCTAAGCCAAATGTCATCTCCCGTCGTTTCACAACAAAAAGGTCTTGTGGAACGAAAGAATCGTCATGTCGCTGAACTTATGCGTGCTCTTCTTCTTGGCTCTCATGTTCCTGGTCGTTTTTGGCCCCAGGCTGCATCTTGCTTGACCAATTATCAAATCACTTCAGTTCTGTGTTATTCAAGTCCCTATTTTGCTCTCGATTCTCGAGATCATGATTATTCGCGTCTTAGAGTCTTTGGGAGTCTCTGCTTTGTTCTTCTTCCAAAGCGTGAGCATACTAAGTTGTCATGTAAGACTGCTAGGTGTGTTTTCTTGGGGTATAGTGATGTGCATAAGGGATACTTGTGTTATGATCCTACCTTACACCATATGCGCATTGCTATCACAGTCGTGTTTTTTGAGCATCTCATGTATTTTTCTTCTAAGTCCACCACCGATCCCTTCCCATTTCCTAATACGTCGTTACCGATGTTTGCTGATGTCGATGGTGATTCTCTCACTCTCCCTCCTAGAGAACCGCACACTCCCACACTCCATGATCTCCCTCCCATTTACTCCCCTTCACCAGTCACGGCTAGCTCACCCAGCTTAATGTCTTCCACCTCTAGTTCATCAAAGTCGTCTTCTTCATCACCTGATCGTTACCCATCACCATCCCCAGATGATCCTCCACCTCCTTGTCGTTCCCTTCATACGACACAAGGTATCCCACCTCTTCATTTCCAGGATTATGTAGGTTACAACGTAGAATCTTTGGTTGTGCCCACTTGCTATAACCAAGCTAAGGGCGACCCAAAGTTGGAACAAGCAATGATTCGAGAACTTGCGGCTCTTCATGAGAATAACACCTGGACATTAGTCCCTTGTCCTCCACATTTGACTTCAGTGGTTGGCTGTCGGTGGGTGTACACCATTAAGAGGAACCCCGATGGTATAGTAGACCGCTATAAGGCTCGCCTGGTTGCACAAGGTTTTACACAAGAATTGTGCGTTGACTTTAATGAAACCTTTGCGTCGGTCGTGAAGATGTCTACTGTTCGTACTTTACTTGCAGTCACTGCTCAGCAGGACTGGCCAGTTTATCAGATGGACATTAAGAATGCTTTTCTCTATGGGGACTTGGAAGAAGACATATATATGGAGCTTCCTCTGGATTATACTTTGGGTACTTCTGATCAGGTATGCAAACTTCAGAGATCTTTGTACGGTCTTAAACAAGCACCCAGAGCATGATTTGAGAAGTTTCAGTATACTATTACTGGTTTGGGATTTCAGTATCCGTCCTAGTTTACTCGTTCTAATTCTGACGGGATTGTTGCACTATTAATGTATGTTGATAATATGATCATCACTGGGACTTATTCTGATGGCATTCAGTGTCTTAAGGATGACCTCCATGCTTCGTTCAGTTTAAACGACCTCACTGATCTCTCTTATTTCCTTGATCTCGAGGTTCTTCGTAGTTCTTGAGGTATTTTGCTTAGTCATCGTAAGTATATCTCTGATCTACTCGAGGATCATCATTTTTCCGATTGTAAACCAGTTTCTAATCCGATGGAACTTAATCTTCCTCTTGGTCGTGATTATGGTGACCAGTCTGTTGACGGATCTTCCTATTGGAGTATTGTGGGTAGTCTGATTTATCTGTTTGCTACCCGGCCTGACATATTTTATCTTGTTCAGCTGGTTATTCAGTTTATGTCAGCTCTGCTGACTCGCTATGACACAACACCAAACAATGGCCAAGTGTAACCAATGAAAAGGACTGCAGTATAGTGGCACAAGTAATAAATATCGAATCCACGGGTCTCTAGAGTTACTATTACTCAGCTTCAGTTCATTATCTAGCAAACTAGATTAAGGATTGATTAACTAAACTACTCTACTAACTAAACTAAGTAAAACTACTAATTACAGTTTGGGAACTCACTTAGGTATGATTCCCCCTAGCTCCTCAATTAAGTCCAAGTTGTAATTCATTTTGGTTGTTTTACTGTTGATTAGACTGCGGAAGATCCGACAATAGCTTGGAATCTCTTAAGCTGACCAAGCCCTCTCAGTCTGACTATCCGGCAGACGACTAGTCTTCACCGGGATAGAAAGCTGAAGCAATAAGAACAGAACTCCACTACTGGAATTGGATTCCAGTACAAAGCAGTAAACTGGCTAACTCTCGTATAGCCAATCTCCTACTACCGAATGATGAGGCTCTAACAACCTAATCAGATTCTATCTATCTCAAGTTGCAGCAGAAATCAGGAAAAGTTGATCAGACTTCAATTGACTCAATAAACATGCATCATTCGATTATAATCAAACAATATAGCATCCAAAACTTCATACAAGAAAGATCCTAACTCATGGAACTAGGGTTCCTCAAAACCTGAGTGAAGGGAAGTTACTCCATAGAGAAGAGAGAGACTGCAGAAATCTGATCTAGATCTTCAATCTCCATCTCCAAGCTTGATTCCCGAGCTCCAGTGGCAAAGAAATCCTCCAAAGTAGCTCCAAGAATGTTCCCAAGTCGCTCTCTCTCTCTCTAGGGTTCGTCCCTTGGGTGTTTGGGATCCAAAACCCAGCTCTCCCCTTTCCTTTAGCTGAAAAACGGGTTTTAACCAGCAATTCCCGACTCACACGGGCAGGCCGCACGACCATGTGGCTCACCCAGTTGCCCGTCACTGATCTCTCTTATTTCCTTGATCTCGAGGTTCTTCGTAGTTCTTGAGGTATTTTGCTTAGTCATCGTAAGTATATCTCTGATCTACTCGAGGATCATCATTTTTCCGATTGTAAACCAGTTTCTAATCCGATGGAACTTAATCTTCCTCTTGGTCGTGATTATGGTGACCAGTCTGTTGACGGATCTTCCTATTGGAGTATTGTGGGTAGTCTGATTTATCTGTTTGCTACCCGGCCTGACATATTTTATCTTGTTCAGCTGGTTATTCAGTTTATGTCAGCTCTGCTGACTCGCTATGACACAACACCAAACAATGGCCAAGTGTAACCAATGAAAAGGACTGCAGTATAGTGGCACAAGTAATAAATATCGAATCCACGGGTCTCTAGAGTTACTATTACTCAGCTTCAGTTCATTATCTAGCAAACTAGATTAAGGATTGATTAACTAAACTACTCTACTAACTAAACTAAGTAAAACTACTAATTACAGTTTGGGAACTCACTTAGGTATGATTCCCCCTAGCTCCTCAATTAAGTCCAAGTTGTAATTCATTTTGGTTGTTTTACTGTTGATTAGACTGCGGAAGATCCGACAATAGCTTGGAATCTCTTAAGCTGACCAAGCCCTCTCAGTCTGACTATCCGGCAGACGACTAGTCTTCACCGGGATAGAAAGCTGAAGCAATAAGAACAGAACTCCACTACTGGAATTGGATTCCAGTACAAAGCAGTAAACTGGCTAACTCTCGTATAGCCAATCTCCTACTACCGAATGATGAGGCTCTAACAACCTAATCAGATTCTATCTATCTCAAGTTGCAGCAGAAATCAGGAAAAGTTGATCAGACTTCAATTGACTCAATAAACATGCATCATTCGATTATAATCAAACAATATAGCATCCAAAACTTCATACAAGAAAGATCCTAACTCATGGAACTAGGGTTCCTCAAAACCTGAGTGAAGGGAAGTTACTCCATAGAGAAGAGAGAGACTGCAGAAATCTGATCTAGATCTTCAATCTCCATCTCCAAGCTTGATTCCCGAGCTCCAGTGGCAAAGAAATCCTCCAAAGTAGCTCCAAGAATGTTCCCAAGTCGCTCTCTCTCTCTCTAGGGTTCGTCCCTTGGGTGTTTGGGATCCAAAACCCAGCTCTCCCCTTTCCTTTAGCTGAAAAACGGGTTTTAACCAGCAATTCCCGACTCACACGGGCAGGCCGCACGGCCATGTGGCTCACCCAGTTGCCCGTGCGAGTCAAAACGCAGCGTATCACTTAGTTGAATTCCAGGCTTCTTACACGGCCAGGGTCGCACGGCCGTGCAGCTCACCTTGCACGGCCATGTGGATTTTCTGCTCTGCCCGTGTTTGCTCTCGCACAATCCCACACGGCCAAACTGTCACTTGCACGGCCGTGTGGGTTGTGGGTGTGCCCGTGCGACTTCCTTTGTGACTTGCCTAGCGCCCGATCTTCGCCCAATCGACCCCAACTCGCTCCTAAACCTTCATTCACTTGCCAGGACCTGAAATATCACAAACAAGCACAACCTAGCGTGAAATCGGTCTAAAACACGAGAAACCACATCTCAAACGGTGTAAGAACAGGGGGGGTGAAAACATGTGTAGTTAACGGTCTATCAAACTCCCCCACACTTAACCGTTTGCTTGTCCCCAAGCAAACCTAACTCAAACCAATGAAACTCTCCAGACCTCTATAGCAACAAACACCCCAGATCGTAGGTAGAGGACTTCCTAGATCATTTAGCAGCTTACGAGGTCAACCGACGCACAAGTCATCTCATAGCTTCTTCGGCGAGAGCACTAGTATCGAGTCGGCATCATGGCAAATAGTGAATAGAGGACAAATGAATTGTGGATGAAGAGATTCTCAAAAACAAAGGATCATGGACTCACATTTTTCAAGGTGCTCTATTTTCTTTGAAGATGGTTGGAACCCCTTTTCTTTCTGTTTTGCTTGTTTTCTGTTATTTTTTTCTTTACTCTTTTTTTTTCAAGGATCACAACACCACACAATTCAAGGGTCCTAAGATCACTAATTCACTCAATCAACCATCACAATATGAAGAAGAAATGAGATTTCTTAAATGCATCAACATCCTCCATAGTGCTACACTACCTCCCTAGGTTGCATATTACTATAAAGACTGTCAATTCAAAGCATACTGAGCAGGCAATTGCAAGGAACACGTACTTGGAGCCCTCAAATTTAAAAATTTGGACAGTGGACTAGGCTCCAAGCACACAAACAGCCAAACATTCACTCGCATACATAATCGAACATCCCCCCACACTTAAGCACGACATTGTCCTCAATGGAGGAAAGATAAGGAGGGTAGAACGAAGTTACCAGATCAAGGGTGAATGATGATGAACGGGTCAGGCGGTGCATTCCAGAAAGAGAGAGTAATCAGAACACAAACACCACACAAAATCTCACAAAGGTTGAGTTATTCACCCTTGATCTGGTAACTTGACAACGGCGCAAAAAACTTGACACGCCAAAACACAACACCAAACTAAATCTCACAAAGGTTGAGTTATTGACTCTAAAATCAAATAGCAAAACTGACTCAACCGAGGAGAAATAGAGGTAGAAATGCATACCGACTGGTTGGGTTGCCTCCCAACAAGCGCTTCTTTCACGTCGTGAGTCGGACGATGGCTCCTAAGTTTCGGTCCATGCTAGAACCTCCTTGAAGTTGAGGTTCTCGTCGATGAGGTGGAGTCTCAAGTCACGAGCATGTGGTGTGGCAGGTGATGAAGGCTCATGTACTTGATGCAGATGAAGTCTCCACCCTCGAGACCTCTTCTTCTCTTCTCTCGTCTCATTGCCCCAAACCAGATATGACAGCATCGATTGGCCACCATCGGGTCCACCAAGAGGGACCGATGTTGATGTGGCCTTGGTCTGGCAAAGAGACACTGCAAATGGGTCCTTGCTAAGCAGTTCCTCAAAGTTTGGTGGGGATATTACTTGAAACTCATGGCCGGTGCATGCCTCTTCCACCTCAACTTCATCCTCAGCCTGGACGCCAATTGCTTCCTCAACCCCCCTTCCTTCTTCAAAATGTGGTCTCTCCCCTGGGAAAAGATCAAGAACCACCTCTTCTTTTCTTTCTTCCTCATCATCCACAACTTCCTTCCTCATCCTTGCTCGCTCTTCTTCTTCTAGAATAGATTGGAGAGCAAGTCGCCAAGCAATTTCTTCAATGGGATCATCTTGCATCTCCTCGCACGGGCCCAACATGTTAGAGCATAAATGAGGAAAGGTGTGGTCTGCAACCAAAGGACTTTCCTGATCATGATTATCATGGGAGTTCTCTGTGATAACTTCTGTATGCTCCTCAACGCTCCCATAGCCTTTGTCATCCTCCACCTCTTCTAGCGTGGTAGCAGAAAGGTGATCTTGAGCAAGATGTGAGCAAACTTGCTTCACCCACTCTATTTGCTTCGCTGAGCGCTGAACAGTCTCCTCCATATCATGGAGAAATGAGGGATCGGAAGTGGCAAGGGCTTTGATTTGAAGATCCATCTCGGAGCATGATTTCTCAGTGTCTCGAGCAAACTGCTCCACGAGAAGCCTTAATTGTTTGTTCGGATCTTCCAGTGAAGTGTAGCATGGCTCTGCAGAGTGGCCCGTGAAGGCCGCCATGGGTAACTCCAACTCCGATGGCCCTTCCGGTTGTGGGAGAAAGTCTTCTTGGTAATGAGGTTGTTCTTGATATACCCAGGGGTCTAGTTGTTCTCCATAGAAAGGGGGTTGGTACTGGAACCCGAATCCATAGTCTTCTCCTCCTTGATTGCTCCAGGGAGTCTCGGGGTAATACCACTCGGATGGTGGTGGATACCCCCAATGATTGGAGAAGCCATGAGGATTCATGATTCAGCTCTGCACCAACAAAAACGAAAAAAAAACACCCAAGTGAAAAGCAAGGGTGGAAAAGAAAGAAAAACGCTAAAGTAACAAACTTCTGCCTTTCCTAATACTCGAGAAAGTCCCCGGCAACGGCGCCAAAAACTTGACTCGCTATGACACAACACCTAACAATGGCCAAGTGTAACCAATGAAAGAGACTGCATTATAGTGGCACAAGTAATAAATATCGAATCCACGGGTCTCTAGAGTTACTATTACACAGCTTCAGTTCATTATCTAGCAAACTAGATTAAGGATTGATTAACTAAACTACTCTACTAACTAAACTAAGTAAAACTACTAATTATAGTTTGGGAACTCACTTAGGTATGATTTCCCCTAGCTCCTCAATTAGGTCCAAGTTGTAATTCCTTTTGGTTGTTTTACTATTGATTAGACTGCGAAAGATCCGACAATAGCTTGGAATCTCTTAAGCTGACCAAGCCCTCTCAGTCTAACTATCCGGCAGACGACTAGTCTTCACCGGGATAGAAAGCTGAAGCAATAAGAACAGAACTCCACTACTGGAATTGGATTCCATTACAAAGCAGTAAACTGGCTAACTCTCGTATAGCCAATCTCCTACTACCGAATGATGAGGCTCTAACAACCTAATCAGATTCTATCTATCTCAGGTTGCAGCAGAAATCAGGAAAAGTTGATCAGACTTCAATTGACTCAATAAACATGCATCATTCGATTATAATCAAACAATATAGCATCCAAAAATTCATACAAGAAAGATCCTAACTCATGGAACTAGGGTTCCTCAAAACCTAAGTGAAGGGAAGTTACTCCATAGAGAAGAGAGAGACTGCAGAAATCTGATCTAGATCTTAAATCTCCATCTCCAAGCTTGATTCCCGAGCTCCAATGGCAAAGAAATCCTCCAAAGTAGCTCCAAGAATGTTCCCAAGTCGCTCTCTCTCTCTAGGGTTCGTCCCTTGGGTGTTTGGGATCCAAAACCCAGGTCTCCCCTTTCCTTTAGCTGAAAATCGGGTTTTAACCAGCAATTCCCGACTCACACGGGCAGGCCGCATGGCCGTGTGGCTCACCCAGTTGCCCGTGCGAGTCAAAACGCAGCGTATCACTTAGTTGAATTCCAGGCTTCTTACACGGCCAGGGTCGCACGACCGTGCAGCTCACCTTGCACGGCCGTGCAGCTCACCTTGCACGGCCGTGTGGATTTTCTGCTCTGCCCGTGTTTGCTCTCGCACAATCCCACACGGCCAAACTGTCACTTGCACGGCCGTGTGGGTTGTGGGTGTGCCCGTGCGACTTCCTTTGTGACTTGCCTCGCGCCCGATCTTCGTCCAATCGACCCCGAACTCGCTCCTAAACCTTCATTCACTTGCCAGGACCTGAAATATCACAAACAAGCACAACCTAGTGTGAAATCGGTCTAAAACACGAGAAACCACATCTCAAACGGTGTAAGAACAGGGGTGAAAACATGTGTAATTAACGGTCTATCATCTGCGTACTGATCATCTTGCTGCATTTCATCATATTCTTTGCTATCTTTAGGGAACTCGTGATGTTGGTATGTTATTTCCTTCCTCTGACCCTGTTGGCTTACGTGTCTACTGTGATTCCTACTTTGTTGGTTGTGTGATAATCGTCGTTCTACTTCTGGTTGGTGTGTTCAGTATGGGGGTAGCATTTATTTCCTGGCGGTGCAAGAAGCAAGACAACGTCTCTAAATCGTCTACTGAGGAGTATCGCTCCATGTCTGATGTTGCCTCTAAGCTTGTCTAGCTTCGTCGACTCTTGGCCAATTTCGGCATTGTATGTCTGATTCCTATGGAACTTTTTGTTGATAACACGAGCTCTATCCGTATTGCCGTTAATCCTATCTTACATGATCGTACTAAGCACACTGAGATTCACATCCATTGCATCACAAATTTGGTTCATGATGGCGAGATCACTTTGCATTACCTTCGCACAGAAGAGCAGGTTGTGGATATCCTTATGAAAGCTTTTCCCTCGAGTCGTCATTGGTACTTGTCAAGCAAATTGATGCTATCTGCTCTGCATCAATTTGGTGGAGGATGTTAGATGAGTTGTATCTTGTTTTTCATTTTCTTGTACATATTATTTTGGGCTTGAGACTTGTTCGTGATTGGGCTTTACTTTTGACTCATGTAACCCATGTATGGAGAGGATTGGCCGAGTGAGTCATGTTTCTCTCCTAGGGTTCCGCTATAGGAGGGTGTTTATATAGATCTTTGCTGTAATAATGGTGGCTAAGAGAGACACCTCTGAATAGTGAATTTGAGCTCGAAGAGTCCTAACTCTTTCTTGGATTAGTTCTTGAATTCCAGGGATACCACGTAAATTGGTTTGTCTGTGTGTTTCCTTTCCGTTAGGTTTAATACACTTGTATATCCAAAACTTTCACGGTTATGCCAATAATATCTAAATTTCCCGAAATACCACTTATATCCATGTTTTAAATTTGTTCTTTGCCAAATCTATCCATTTCCCAATATATTTTTGGTTAAATACACTTGTATATCCAAAAACACCATTAAAGAATGTGAAGGAATTGGATATAAGTGGTATTTCGGGAAATTTGGATATTATTGGCACAACCGTGAAAGTTTTGGATATACAAGTGTATTTAACCTTTCCGTTATTAGTGATCGTCTTTCAGTTACTTTCTTATATTTAACAACAAAGGTTAAAAGTTATACTTCATCGTAAAAGTAATATACTTTATTCTATAATAACTATCACAAAGACTAAACAATCTAAATTACAATATACCAAGGTTAAAAGTTATACTTCATCGTAAAAGTAGTATTTTACATGTATAGTTTGCAATGCATCGATTTTTAACTAGCACCAAAATCAAATAAATTAAGTGTGTGCAGGATCAACAATAATGTCAGATTATAAGAATTGCAACTTCATTACTACTTGGAAGATCATATTTAGAACCATCTTATCTTAGATTTGCCATAAGTTTTTAACTTCATAAGCTATCTAAACGTTAGGCGACATATTGAAATTGTCTAACATTTCCTTCAACCTAGTGACAACAACTTCACGTAGAGAATTCAAATTATCACGCGTCATAATTGAATGATGTCGACATACAACCTAGTTCTCTCTTTGATGAACATATAACTTAGCAAACTTAGGAGTTGAATTTTCTGTATCATAGATTGTCCAATCGATGACAACATTTTCGGCAAATTAAAGTATGTATAACCTACGTTCATCGTTTAAACTGTGGTCGATCTTACTTCCCATAGGACTAAATCTGAAGATATAATTATGTATCTTAATAGAATCTTGAAAATGCTTTGTAACGTTGCTATTTTACTATAATAAAATCTTAATAGACTTTCTTTTGTTTACAACAAAGTGAAGCCATGAGAGCGATATAATTTTTTGTTTGGGATTTACATTTCATTTTGACAAAACTTCAGCATAACAGTGACATTTACTTGAAAGAGAGCATAGAGTGAAAGATTGACATGTTTGGTAACTAAGCATTCTAACAGTGACATTTACTTGAAAGAGAGCATAGAGTGAAAGATTGACATGTTTGGTAACTAAGAATTCAAGAAATAAATATGTTAGATTAACAAAAGGATTAGGTAGTTGCATCTGATGAGGAACTAATCAAGATGTTGTTGCAGTCCTACACCGTCAAACTATACAATTATAGTTTGACATTACATTTAACCTTTTATCAATGATATTTATAGTTCGACATTACATTTAACCTTTTATCAATGATATGAAAACAAAATATTAGTTATAAAGACAATTTACCTCCACTTCACAATACTCCCATATTAATTAATAATCAACTATCCAAGAAAAGGGGCAGTGGCGACAACTGTATGTTCCTCCTTGTATCTACATTATCCATAATCATGAAAACTATAGAGGCTCGAGTTTCCTCTTCACATCATGCAACTAAGTTTCCTCATAGATATTATGATAAAAACATCACACGATTTAGCTAGAGGTAAGCATAAATTAATTGACGTATTTTGTTTGGAAATGAAGTGATAACACCTAAATAGGTGTTATTTAGCCCTTATTCTCGAGGCTTTTGCATTATGCATCACCGTGTCTAGGCCACATATCAAGCTAGTTTAGACCTATTTTCGTTCCTATCCATAAGACATCAATTTTGGCATGGGTTATCTTGATATGAAGGTTTCCAAGGGGAAATACACCCCGCTTTGTCGGATTTTATGCTTTCTTGGTGTTTGTGATGAAATTCTAGGTCTTATATTCATTTACAATCTATCGGGACTCGATTTGAAATTAATTAGGGAATGTTTGCATTGCATAGGAGCAAAAAGGGGATAAATAACACAAGTTATGGGCATGGCACGGCCTTGACCAGGGAGTGACCATGTTCAGTGCCGTGAACAGTAGCCACGAACTCAGCAAGCAGCCAACAAAAGGGCAGAAAGTTTTGACACTCGACGGGCGGCCAAGGGGATTTTTCAACCTCGAAAAATATCGCGAAACAAACATAAAGATCTAGAATGTGATCTCATGATGAAGGTTGCGATCTCGACATTTGAAGATGATAACACGACACAGAGTTTCGGGTGATTCAACACCATTTTGGCCAGATCAGGACCAGGTCAAAGGCATGATGAGGCCATGATTTGCACTATAAATAGTACGAATACCTCCTTTTCTACACTAGAGTGAGAAATTAGGGTTCTTGGGTAATTTTAAGAGAGAGTAACACCTTGAGAGGGCTTGGGAAAGGTCAAATCCATACAAGGATCAAGGAGAAGGTGCAATCCAAGGAGAAGAAGATGATTCCCAACATTTCCCACTCTTAGTTTGTATTTCCTTTCTCTCTCTATGATTTGAATCCCTATGGTTGTTTAGAGGATATGAACCTTAGCTTATACTTTGTGTATGTGATAATTTCCCAAGCTCGTGAAAGCCTAGGTCCTTTGATCAAAGTCACGCAACAACAACTCAAGCTTGGATAGTTCTAATTGACCTTTAAACAAACATAAATATAAAGGGATACGTGGGGATAGATACTCGCCACAATCAAATGTGATCGTTTGATTGATAAGAGTCTTGCCAAGCTCTTCTGGATTCTTCAACAGAAAAACTCAAACTAGGATCTTGCACTAGCTATGGAATCCATCAATAGCTAAAACAATAAAGCATAAGCACAACAGTTCCATGGGGAAAAACACACCTCGATGTAAAATTCTTATTCATCAAAGTCTAACCCTAAAATTCGTGTCTTAAGCCCTTTATATATCATAGGGCAAATAAAAATAACCAAAACCAGAAAAGAAACAAAAACCTAAACCGAAAAGGAAGGCCGAACTTGGCCAGCCCGAAACCCGGTCAAAATCCAAGGTTAGGAATTTGACAACACCGGTCGGGGGTTATTTTGTTGGAATTATTCGGTCACATTACTTGATTCCCCAGGCATGGAATTTGATGATGCTGGTCGGAGGTCTCCGCTGTGCGGACTCACATCAGTATGGGTCATATGTTATCATGGTTATAAACCAATTTATCTATGCCTGTTGATGTTTGTGCATGATAATCTCCTGCTTTATTGTGATTGATTTGTTCATAACCTAAGTGAGATTTCCATCGCCTTAGGTCAAGATTATCATAGACATCAATTAGTGTGGGATTGTCTGTATCGCATTTGCCTTAGTTGCAACTTGCAACCTAGATATTAGCGGAATTCATTGTCTTGCATATGAATTTATGGTATAATTGGGTTTAAATAGGATGATTAACGCTTATAATTAGGATTTAGATGAGTGTAAATGTTTCTTACCTCGATTGGATGACCTAGAGGCCTAGCTAGAGGCCGAGGTGACAATCCCCTTCTAATTAGATTCTCACCTAATTGATGTTTGCCAGGTAAGTGCGTGACCAATGGTTTACCTGAATTGTGTGCGGACTGGTACAACCCGTTTGGAGGAGGTAGAACCTGTCCCTAGTTAGGTAGACCGTTTTAGGTGACATTGGGTTGGTGGTCTAGCTAAGAGAGGGGTTGATTGCACGACCATTGAGTCTATTCTCACCTTCATGACCTCCATAGCTCAAAGTATTGTTAAATTGTAGCCCGTATCAACCTATAACTAGTGGGAGTCAACCCTAGACAAAAATCTCATCCCTAGCGGTCTCCCAGCCACTTAGTTGGTTGTTTGTTTTGTTTTAGTTAGGTTAGGTTAGTTAATTCACCCAATTTTCTGATTTTATATATATATTAGTTTGGTGTGAAGTAAAAGTAACCATAAGGATCCCCTGGAATACGACAGAGCTGCTATACTACAAGCCTAGCATCAGTATACTTGTTGTTGTTAGGGTTAGAGTAAGTGTGCTTCAACTTTAGAAATTTAAAGCTCGACCCGCCTGCGTGTCATGTTATTGACACCATTGCTGGCGAAACAATGGTAACTAGTTGAAAGAGTTAGGTTGTTAATTTGTCTTACTTTCTTTCTTATATTATTAGTAGTAATAGTATTTCATAGTAATATACTTAAGCGTTATTTTGTTTCTTTTGCTCTCTTTCTTTGCTTTGTTTTTCTCCAACCTTTGTCTTTGAAGGTGTTTTTGTTTTTTATTTGGTGTAGATTGAATCATGGATCCATATGGCTTCTCCAACACATGGGAATATCAATCAACAGCCGAATGCAGCCACCCCCGAAGCTTCATCAAGAAATCAAGAAGTTGGAAGCCAAGAATATGGGCTCGATGAGGTGGCAAAGCTAGTAGAGATTGTTGAGAAAGCATGTGCACAACTTTCTCACAATCCTCTCTTAGCATTTGAAGAGAGGATGGAATTCGATGATGCGAGCCATGAGGACTTTGAGGAACAAGAAGAACTCATCTTGGAGAGCTATCGGGATGAGTATGAACAAGAAGTACCTCATTTGGAATCTCACACCTTTGCTTATCATACGACCAACTTTGAAGACCAAGTCATGAGGGTGGTGGAGCAAGATGACCCTTTCAACTACCTTGCATGGTGTCTTTCCCTCCAATTTGTGATTGAAGAAAGGATGGGAATGTGAGAAAAGGGGTTGAGGAGGAGGAAGTGAGCATTGAAGAAGAGGAAGATCTTGGTTGTTCCCAAGGGTTAGACCAAATTTTATAAGAAGGAAGGGAGGTTGAAGATGCAAATGGTGTCCAAGATAAGGACAAGGTTGAGATGGATATAGCTTCCACAAGTTACACGTGCTACCAAAGTTTTCCATCCGGCCCTATTACACTTTTAGAGAAGGACCCTTTTGTAGTTTCTCTTAGCCAAGCCAAGGCCACACCATCATCAATTCCTCTTGGTGGATTCAATAGTGGTCAATCAAGGTTGCATTACATGGTATGGTGCAAAGAGAACAATGAAGAAGGCAAGAAGAACAGGTCTCGTGGGTGGAGACTAAATTCTCACCAAGTCCAAGACTCATCCACACCATTTGAGGCATCCAATGCTTGAAACTTAAAACACCACCTCACCGACGAGAACCTCAAATTCAAGGAATTCTTATGCTGGACCGAATACTTGAAGTCAATCATTCGACGATAAGACCTAAAAGACGCACTCGTTGGGAGGTACCCCAACAACCAGTTTTCATTTTCTTACTCTTCAAAAATAAAACTTGATGATAGATAGTGTTTTAGGAAGTGTTTAAAGTCTTAGTAGTGAATGAACTCTTGCCATGTCAAGAATTACATGAATGATGGTTGGAGACATTCAGTTGTTTGAGAAATGGTTGCAAATATTGTGTTGTTGTTAAGCATTTTTTTCTGGCCTATGAACCTAGTTACTTAAGGCTAGGGTATGGTATGACTAGTACAATAGGATCATAGATTGTATGCTTATGTTTATGAATAATGAATGTGTATGTGTGTTTGGAGGCCTCTGTGGGCTTTATTTTTTATGAAGTTTGAATGTCGTCCACCAAGTGCTCGATGAAATGCCCAAACCAAATTAATCATGTTCTCTTGATCAGTTGATTTTCAATTGACTTGTTCGGTTAAGAGAGACCGACCCTTAGGAGCTTGTTTAGGACTTGAGATTGAAAACCATAATTGTTTGTTTCATAGATTTCATGATGAATTTTATTAGTTAGGTTTGTATGCATGAAGTGAAATTGACCTTGATTATCCTAATTTGTATGAAAATGGAAAGAAAATAAGAGAAGTAGACTGGTCGTAAATGATGAACTTCAAAGTCCATGATAAATTTTAGGGTAAATACAATATAGTAGTCAGAACTATTAAGTAGCGGGGAAATATAGTCACAACTATCGAAATACAAATTCTTAACCATAACTATTTTTGCGGGTCAAGATATGGCTAACAACCTGTTACTGTTATTTAATTTTTCATGGGGACTGCCACGTCAGCATTCATACTAGTGTTAACGTCAGAAAATATTAAAATAATAATAATTTATTTAAGTAATCATTATTATTATTATTATTATAAAAAAGGAAATAGAAAATCTCCTCTCACACACGTCTTTTTCCTCCTCCTCCCATCGTTCTTCTTCCTCTGTTGCACCACTCCACTGCCACCATAATTGCTTCGGTTGCCCAGAATGGGAAAGACTCCCCACAACGACGGTGCAACCCACTAAGAGACGTGGAAGACTCGCCGCATTCCGCCCTGGCCACATTCTTCCTTATTGCTGGGTAACAACCGTAATTGCGTCCCTCGCTTTGCCGCCGTCGCCATTAACCCTAATCGAGAAATTGATGATTCCGTTCTTAGGACACTTAATCAACTCCGTCAATCAAAACCTAATCGCTCGCTATGGGCTCTCAAGATGTCCAAGTCTCACCTCATCAACCATTCCAGCATCAATTCCATCATTCAAAACTTAATCAAACTACATGAGGGAAGAAACAGTCGATTGACCGCCTGTGTAGAAGCACCACTTGAGCGAAGAAGCAGCTGACGGGTGGGAAGGGGAGCTCGACGACACCCTTGTCTTTCTAGAGAGGGTAGCTCCGGTTGTTGCAGTCCCCCTTGGTCGACCCGCAGTTGAACGCTTCCGCCTTGGGTAGAGAGGAAGGGGAGAAGAAGAAGAAGAGAATTTGGGGGTGACCGGTCTGATTTTTGTTTTTTTCTAATAATTTATTAATATATAAGTTATCAATATTGATCGGGTATGTGGCATTTTTCGTTGATTGCCACATCAAAATATCTCTTCCAGTTCAGTATAACATCTGCCAACTCACCATCATCTGACGAAAGTGTTAACGGAGACTTAACGGTTGGCGATTATTTTGAATTTCGATAGTTGTGGCTATAATTCCCTGCTGCTTATTACCCTAAATTTTACAAAGGAGTACGATTTAGATTTCTGTTGACCCGTGAATTTAAGTCCTCAAAGTTTATGGATCTGACGAATTTATTGTCCTTAAATACATGAAGCAAACAAGAGAATTTGTACTCTATGATAAATCTAAAGCCATTACCAAAAGACAAAACCATCACCAAATCTATCAAACAAACAACTCTTAATGAGCTTTCATTCTTTGGGATTTTCTTTGCGACTGTAAGAGTCTCATCAGTCGATATTTTGCTTTCTTATAGTTGGCAGTGATACTACATAGTGAATAGATAGTTAGATACCAATTGAGAGCCAAGAAACGATGAGGGGGGACATGAGTTGAGAGAATTTCATTGGCCATTAGGACAGACAGAGAAGGGGTGGACAGAGGATTTAAGGCACATTTCTCGTCACGAATCTCTAGAGCTGTGTCCAAAAATAGCAATTTGACGCACTAAAGCGGGATCGTGGCTCTGATTGGGGGAATTGGGTGACCTAAGCACAGCGCCAACTGATTGCACTTGAAAGGATGAACTATTCTCGCTCGATGTTCAACCGGTAACTCTTGATAACCTCTCTCATCTGCTTCATTAGAGGTTTTTCTGGCTATATCGTGTTTTCCTAGCTCTTAGACCCGAGAAGATATGGAATCAAAGATGTTGAATATTAGCACCCATGAAGCAAGAAACGAGTTTGAGTATTCACTGAGACAAGCTTTTGTGGTACTTGAACACAAACTAAGGCCCCCATTTTCTCTTTCCATCCCAACCCCCCATGAGTATTCCCAACTCATTCATGCTCTTATGTACGGGGTCTTAACCGAACCACAATTTGCCAAGATTCATATGAAGCATCTTCATGGCATGGTCTCCGATGGGTATGCCCTTTTTGTTAGTTTGACTTTTAGATTCGTACTTGAGTTGTACACCAAGCTAGTTGATTATGTGAAACAATAGTTGTTTGGGTTGTCAATGAAATGGTTCATGTTTCCGGAGTTGGTTTCGATGGTTTGCTATTGGGTTTGTTGAGGCATACTACCTCTGATTAAACTGATAGGAGTTTGTGGTTGTGCTTTGAGTTGATTAATATGTTCTTGCCAAACTTTTATCTCTTTACTGGAAGAAGTGTCCTTTGTGTTGACAAGTGCATTCTATGTTTATCTTCGCTTGTTGGCCGATCACTGTAGAGTATCAGGCAATGTTGGAGTAGACTTGTTGAAGAAATTAGAGATTGAGTTTTGTGTGAAGATGTCGAGAGAGAAGCTTCATTTGAGCGTCAAGATTGGGAGGGACTTAGTTAGGCTGCTTTAGGATTTGGTTCGTGTTCCAGAGTTTCGCAATAGATGGAAGGATTTAGTTCTGGTTCCAACCAAATTTAGAACAGAGGGGTTTTCATATATTGCACAATTGTACTCTACTAGGAGGACCTCAAGTAGGTATTTCTTGCTTTGAGTCACCTCAGAAATGGAGCTACAGTTGAGGTTCTTACTTGTTCATGTCAAGTTTAGGCATCTGAAGCATTACCAAATGTGATTTGCCAAGAAGTTCCTGTTTGAGCCGGAGAGGGAGACTCCTATAGTTGGCCTGATTCGGTTCATATGTTGAAGCCAATGCCAAGTTGGCATTGTTTTGTGACTGCCTTTTCTTTGATGAAAGAATGGACAATATAATGAACATTGAACCGACAATGCTACTGATAGTGTGTTCCATGCCATAGCATGTCAGCATGACCCAGTATATTCCGGAGTATTTGTTGCTTTGCTTCTTGTGGACAACTATGACCAGGAGCGTCCTGATACCATTGTTAAAGGTGTGTCATTAGGCTTCACCAGCCTCGCCAGTAAAGGGGTTATAAACTCCGTGGATACTCTGACAACATGCGATGCCCTTTCGCTTTTTTTTGAAAGACAGACTTAAGAAGTTATTGTCAAGCACAAATCAGACAGTCCCTCGTAAGTCATATCCATACCACCTCTCTCACTGTTCTGCAGATGCTTCACCTTTAGAAACTCCAGCTTCACACCCAAACCATGAACCTGCAGGTGCTTCCTAACTAATATGTAGTGCAGAGTTGCACAACCTGTCAGAAAGCATAGGAAACAGTCCTGGAAGAGGCGTCCTAGTCAAAAGCGAGTTTCTACGTAGAAACGTTTTGGTGATCTATAAGCGTAAAATCGTATGTTTTTAAGTTTTAAAGCGAAGTTTTTAACTACATAAGTTATAAAAACTGAGATTTTGTGTAGAAGCGTTTTATTGACTTAAAAACGTAAAATCGTAAGTTTTTAAGTTTTAAAGCGCGGTTTTAACTACATTGGTCCTACTGTTGCTTTTCTATTTGTATCCTTGGAAAGTATTGTCAGAGTTGATACGTCTTATTAAGAAGCAAAGAGAAATGAAATGTCGAGTAGATAGTCGATTTATCATAGATATTTTCTAGCTGCATGTTGTATGAGTGCCTCATCTGTCAAAAAACTTGCATTATGCATATCATCGGTCTTGTGAAATCAATCAGAATAGGCCAAGGATGCTGCAGTTCTTTCTGTGTACTACTACTCTATCCTTCAATTGTTAAACATCAATGATGTTAAAAGATGAAAGCAGCTCCCTCTGGATTCCAGACTCGTATTTATATTTATATAGTCCTGATACCGCTAGATTCCAGTTTCCCACCACCTTAAAACATATTAAGCTCACAAACAGAAAACTCGTTTGAGTAGTCAATGAGGTATCTTGGGTCAAATTTGACAAAAATAAATTAACCAATTACCTCATTCAAACTTCCCAGAAATCAATACTTGAAAACAATCAATGAAACTGAAAAAAAAAAAAAAAAACTTGAATCCATCAAAACTCCAAAGAAATATATATCAGATTCAAACTACAAAAGACCTGTATATATCGAGATGACCTGATTATGGAATTCTCATGTTAATCAAGTGATCAAAAGCAGATTATCATTATCCATATTATGATGGGCTAATAGGGCAACAAAACCCTATAGTTTCCAGCTCGGGCTTACGAAGCCCATAACCCCAACCCACAAGAGACCGCTGCTCCATCTTCGTTTTGATTGGGCTAGGTTCAAGTCCTTAAACCGCATAACTTAAGAATTATCTTAAGTGGTTGCTATTGGCCGAGACAATTTAGGTAGTTAATAGGTTGTTAATAATTAACCGGTGATTAGGGGTAATTAAGTATTAAAAAATAAAAAGAAATCAAAAGTCAGCCGCACTCATAAATCACCTTCAAAATTCTTATGCAATTGGCGCAAAAGCTGCCAAATCCGCACCCCGCAAGCTGCCTCTCCGTCATTAATATAACGTAAAAGCATGAATGATTAATAAATATATTGTAAATCATTAATAATATTATTTGAATCGTTAATAATGATGTGACATAACATTAATAATTCATTCTTATGTGTTAATCATGAAAATGTTTATGGTTAAAAATTTATCTTATATTGTTAACGACCTAATTTTATTTTTTAACGTTGAAGCCTATTTATTATTAATATTTTTTTAGTGTTGAAAAAAAGGACAACAAATTTTTGAACGTTTTTAATTACATTTGACACTTGATAATGAATCCAAACATTTTAATTGATTTTGTGTTGGTTCTCAATGAAATTCAATTTCTTTATCAATGACGTGCACATTTTTTATTAATGGTTTTCAATATCCGAATGTTGTATATTTACACTTAATATTCAATAATAATAAAGATGTTGTAAATCAATGATAATGTTATTCAACTCATTAATAAGGATGTAACATAACTTTAATAATTCATTTATAAACATTGATAATGAAAATATAAATCGTTAGCAATTGAACTAAATTCGTTAATAATATAATCATAAAATATTGATAACTATACTGGAATTGTTGATAATGATGGGGTATATCAATAATAAATTATTTCATAATCGTTGATAATGTAATTGCAAACTGTTAATAATGTCATTGAGAGTGAGAGAGAGTGTGTGAACATTTTTAATTTCCTTTTTAAATCATGAAATATTAATTGCGAATTTTACTTTTAATTTGGAATTTCATTAACTCTTAAATACAAAAATTTAATTATATCTTTTATTGCCCTTTTAAGTGGTTAGACTTATCTTTCTCTGTCCTCTTCCTATTGGCCAATAAAAACTTAAGAAACTCCTTAAGTTTTAGGCTTAAGGACTGGATCCAACCCGGTTTTGATTATGTTACAGTGACAGTTAGGGCTGGGAAACGGTGCGGTCTGGTCTAGACCAGACCATATATACGGTATATGGTCCAGACCGAGAGGTTGAAATATAGACCACAGACCAGACCACAAACTATACGGTCCGGTCCAGACCACGCTTGTGCGGTCTAGTTCGGTCTGGTCTGGTCCAGATAGACCACACTCAACGAAAAATGAATAATTTGTTTAGTCAACCACACAGAAAATTGAACCAATAACCAAGAAAAATAAATTGTTATTTGCCTTAACACATTAATTCTAACATGCATGAATAATTTTGATACCCTAAATCTTAGTGTAGACACCACTTTTTGTCCGGGTAAAACTAGGGCTGTCAATCTGGTTTGGTTAACCAAACCATTAAGTATGAAAAACCAAAAATCAAAAACCAAATCCCAAAAACCAAAACCATTAAGACCCTTATTGGTTTCGGTTGCAAAAAACCAATAAGGGCTTTAATGGTTTTGGTTTTGGTTTGGATAACCAAAAAACCAACATATACTCATACACTCATATTTATTCTCATTTTTCTCCTTTTTATTGAATAAACGTCATAATAATGATAAATGGCCATTACAAATTATTGGTTGGCATGCGTGTAAAAAAAACAAAATTTGTTAATAAATAATTTTGTTCTTATTGGTTTCTTAATGGTTTCTATTGGTTTTTCGGTTTTAACCAAACCAAAACCATTAAGTTGCTTATTGGTTTAAAACCAAAAAATAGAAACCATTAGCTTTCCAATTGGTTTGGTTTCGGTTAAAACCAAAAAACCAAAACCATATGGACAGCCCTAGGTAAAACATATATAATGAAGTAAAATTTAATTTTTGTTTAAGGTTGGCAATAGCACATCTTAAATGATCTTTTAACGAAAAATGTATTTTTAGTGTTGGAATGAGGAGTCTTGTTGGCCATAGCTCATCGTTACAATGCGGATCAATGAGAATAGCAATAGCTAATCTTAATTGGTACAATTTGATAAGGATGACATGCTTTGATTAGATGAATTAACATTCACTTAGTTTTGGTCACAAAATTTATTGTGTAATTGGCTATTAAAACATTGGGTCTTATGAGATTGGACTTTGGTTTCAATAGATAAAAGAAAAGAAGAATTAGGAATAGAAATAACATCTCACTAAAATAAGTTACAATTACGTTAAATACAATCACATTACTAAATAAAAACTACTAATACAATTATATTACATAACAACTAATTACAACTACCAAAATAAAATGATCCAAGCCTGCCCAAGTCAAAGTCCAGTCAACTCTGGTCAATGCCAGTCAACGGGTCAGTCCACACAAAAGCCCAAAAACCTCAATTCACCAATCATGCCTTAGGTAACCAGATCGTGGAGCGGGAGCGAGAGCGTGAAAGCTTCTATTTTGTAAAGAATTGATATTAAGAGCGTGTAAAAAGCGTCATGATTATAACAATATTATCAATTACTAGTAATAAAATTTGGCCAACTATATCAATAAAATCAATTGAACTACACTCAATTGAATTATTCATACTTGTTTTAAGAAGTTGTTTTAAGAAGTTTCAAGAATATGAAGGATATTTTCCTATTATAATTAAGACCATAATTTACTTCAATTATTTTATATTAGTTAATGCTTACAATTGGAGAAAAAATAAATTTTATTTATTATAATTATTATGGCCACGTGTGTTGTGATGTGCCACATGTGCCCACACCCCCACACCTCATCATCTTCCCTTCCTATGTTCTCTTTCACTTTCCCTTCAATCATCATCTGCATTTCACCACTACCCAATTTCTCTGTCAATTCTACTCGCTTTCTCTTTTCATTTCCTTCCTTTGATTTCACTTTCCAAGTTCACTAATTCGTGATCAAACGCAAGGCCCAACCAAACAAATTGGCTGACCAAATCATCAACCCCCATCCAATTTCATGCTAGCTGATCTCCAACTTCGTCGATGTATTCTGTTCAAAATCTCCACCAACTTGTACGGCGTCTCGAACTTCATCGGCCGCCATGGTTATCCGTTCCTTGAACCTAGACGAGGCCGTCGCCAAAAACAAAGAAGCAAATTTCTCTGGAGCGGGAGCGCAATGCCCAACCCAACAAATTGGGTAACCTAATTCATGCCCATGTCAACCAAACTGGTTTAGCCCACTTCACATACCCAAACCGGTCCAACCCAATCGATAAGTTACACAAACATAGAGCGGCCCCTATAACCTCTCAAATCCAATTACATTGTGCCAACACATGATTTTTGGCTATAAAAAGAGCTCTTTAGCTCTGGCAAAAAGAAGGGCAGAACAAAAAAAAAAAAAAAAACATTCCCTGATTCACTTCCTTCCTTCTGCTGTTCGGCTCCTTCTTCCTCAAAATTCCAAACAAAAAAGAGGAACACACAGACAACAAGAAAAACTCCCCTGACTCTCTTCCTTTACCTGACACCTTCTTCTTCCTTCTTCTTTTTCTTTTCTGATCAAAAGACAAGACAACGAAAATTCTGCAAAAACCACTCCCTTCTTTCTTCATCCCCACCTTCCCGTCTCTGAACAAACAGACAGCGAAGAGCAAAAACCCTGCAAAATTCTCAGATTCTTCTCAGCCACAAAAACACATACAAACAGAGAGCAAAAGCCAAAAATAGAACATGCAGTGGAAAGAAAACCGTCCATGCTTCCTCTCTTTCATTAGATAAAAAATAAAACGACAACACAGCAACTTTCGTTTCCCATTCCTACAGCAAATAACCATCCCACAATCACCAAAAGCCACACAGAAAAGAGGAAAACACAACAGTTTCCTTTTCACTTAATTGTTCTTTAGCCGCACAAAGAAGAAAAACACAACAAAAAGCAGCAAAACCAGGAAAGGAGGAGACGACGCAAAGACAGCAGCAAGAAGTTTGGAGGAAAGGCTAGAATCACCATCAAGCTACAAGAAAAGGGTTGGTAATACAGTAATCCTAAATCTTGCCACCATTATCATTCAACAACATCATTTATTTTATATAATCTCTACTACTACCCTTCTCTAAAAATGGTCTCGAGGAGGAATCTACCTAACCAGTATTCAAACAAATTACAAGTTAACAAACCCATGATCTGATGCAATCAAAGCTTTCTTTTTACTATATACATATGTTTATATTGATTAAAGCTTTTTGTATTGTAAACAAACTAGATTCGATAATTATACTAGCCTTATATGTTTAGTTACGTTCATGTTGGCTATAAAAATTACTAAGTTTTCTGTGTGTTAAGCATACAGTCACAAACATACTTAAGATAAACTACTCACCCTAAGCTACCTAATCAGATTTCATAAACTAGGATCAACAAGCAAATTAAACCAGCTTTTAGTTTATAAACTCTAAACCTATTCTTGTTCATAACCTTACACACAAATAGCAAACATAATCCCAAAGCAGAAACAAACACACAGATCTCCAAAATTGAATCCCATGAATATGAATTTCCGGCAGCAAACCATCATAAACAACACAAAACTCCCAACACCAAAACCCGTCTAAAAAGTTTGAGCAATTATCACAAAAATCCCAAACTAACCATTATAGCAGATTATCAAAACAATCACCTGCAACCGATTCTCAGAATCAAACTCATCATGAACACCATAACACAGATTTCCAGATTTGAACCCCCTAGAATGATCACAAAAAGCCAGAATTCCCCAATGGTAGAAACCTACCCTAAATTACCCCCAAATCGACATACATCATAACCTCATTCCATGAACACCTCATTTAACACTATTTATTACTACTTATATGTTAAATCTTACATATACTGTGCCTTTATTGTAATCCCTTTCATTCTTAGTCATATTGTCTTTAAAGACAAACTCTGTTTACCCATCATTTCCATATGCATAGCAGCGACATCATTTATAGCATATAGCACAAATGATTGAAACCATCAAAACTTCACTCAATAAAAGGCTGTAATTAAGCTAGACAAGCAAGACTCGATTTTGTTTCAAGGGAAATCCCTCTAATCTATTCATAATCACACGTCCATACACAAAACTCAGATTTGCAACACCATTTGTCAAAACTGTCAAAATCCCAGAGTTAAACCATTCTCACCACAATTTCCAGATTTAGACCATCCACAAACCATAAATCTGTCCCAGATCCCCCCCAAATACAACAAAGACTACCGAAACCAAACTATATCCAACGAATTTATATGCCAAATTACCACACTAACACAACCAAACCCTTCCAAACTACGTTAAACACTAACTCAATACAAAACTAAAGCTTTAATCATCAGACACATAATTCTAGATTACAAACAAACTTCAATTTCTAAACCCATACACAGGTTAAAATAAAAAAAACCCAGAACAGATTTCCGAATTCATCACATACACACACAAGCTTAGTCTTAAAAGTTAAAACCCAGTCATACATACAAATCCCCAGTTTCAATACCGATGTAAACAACCACAATTTTCCAGAATTCATACTCAATCATCTCAAACCAAAATTTCTAGAATTAAAACCAGCAAAACAAAATTTATAAATTCGGACCCAGAATCTTACTCACCTGCCATGTCTGCCGTCGGCAACACTGTCAGTGCTCGTCGGCGGTGACCCTCTTTCTGTCCAGTCATGCTCTCTCTCCACCCTCTGCCAAAATGGAAGAAACCAAAAAATACAATCAGAACCCTAAACAACCCCTAAATCCAAAGAAAATCAAAATCAAACCCCTTAAAATCGACATGCATGTGAATGAAAATGATCTTACCTCCGTCACCCTCGTTGGTGTCGTCATCGGTGTCGATCGCCGTCTTCCTTTAGACGCTGTCGACCCTCCCTTCGGTCCTTCCCCTCGTTGTTCCTAGGGAATAATAGAGGAAAGACAGGTCGAGGAATGGGAGTCATGAGGAGATGGATTGCGAAGAAAGAAGAGGGGATCGAGTGAGAAGAAGAATGGAAGGAGAAAGGTTTGTTTCGTTCTTTCTTTTGTTGGATCGTCGATTGTAGAGGATGAAAAAGGAGAGGTAGAACGAGTGAAAAATGTGAGCAGCTAGGGTTAGGTTAGGCCTCCAAAAACGGGTTCACACACCCGGACTCAAAAAATGACCAAAATACCCCTCTAATTTCGACTAATTTACCCGCTGCCACTCGCGGATTGCTTCTGTGAAATAATAAAAAAAATTCGAAACTGTGAAGTGTCGAACCAGAGACCCTGTCATCACTTATTGCTTCAAATCAAAGCAACCAACCACTAAGCTATGCTATCATACTTGAAACTTCAATCTCCTCATTTACTTTTCTTCGTGTTTATCGTTAATACATAATATTCGTGTCATCTAATCGTGCTAGTATTTTTGCTTTAACCAAATTATGTATACCTCTAAACATTTCAAGATATTAAAAACCTTCGTTAACCCATTCGCTTTGGCTTCATTATTCATACCCATGCTCGTTTTACTTAGAAAATATCTTAATACGAAATCATGATAAATAAACCATAATAGTTACTCTCGATGGAATCATTTGAAAGATGTTTTACCATTCAACTACTAAGTTGAAACATCATAAATACATTACCTAATAACTCAAATTATCATCTTAGCCACGATCAATAGAACGTGTTAAGAACGCTCACATTTCAAATCACTCATTTTAAAAACTTCAATATCATCGAACTACGTGGACTTTGATCCCGGTTAGCCCGGGTACGTAGGCAACCAATAGGTTTCAAGTCCAACTAACAAATTTTATTCGCATTCCTAATGTGTGAGACTCAACATTTAAAATTCACAATTACACCGAACTACGTGGACTTTGATCCCGACTACTCGGGTACGTAGGCAACCAATAGGTTCGAGTCCAGCTAAAACATTTTCGTCACATTTCAACGTGTGGGACTCAACATTTAAAACTCACAATTACAACGAACTACATGGACTTTGATCCCAACTAAGTCGGGTAAGTAGGCAACCAATAGGTTCAAGTCCAACCAATCTAAAAAATATTTTTACGTCAATAGGCGTGAAAATTATCAAGTAACTACAACAATTCAAAATTTACGTCCAATTGAACTTTAAAAATACACCCCAAAATTATTAAAATCCTACAATTAAATACATAAACAAATCACAATTAACATTACACCCAATCTCTAAAAACTTGTCGATTTACGTAGTACCCGTTATGGGGCGTTGTGGGGTGTGTATACACTTCCCCACACGTAACCGTACTCCCGAACCTATAACAATCTAAATTTCGCAGACCAGAATTCTGGTTTTAACAAGAAAAAAAAAATTAAAACCGGAAAAGGGTGTTCGACCCACCCCAAAGCACGGTTGATGGTGACTCCAAATCGATTCGCGACGGATATCCCGATCTCGATGAATGTGTTTGGCAAACCAAAGCCATTATTCTGTGCCACAAATGCGCAGATGATCAATATGTCTATTCTCTTTCTTGGTCCCATGTCATAAATCTGAATGTTTGCTTTTTATACTCTTGTGTGACATAAGCCAATTATTAATTGTGAAAATAATGGTTAGGATACTGACAGTGAATTTGACGGCTTTGACAGTAATTTTGCATTAATGACAAAGGAGCATCCCATACTTAAGGAATGATAATGATCATAATAAATATTAATGATAAATGGAACATCCCCTACTTAAATTGGGGGGAAGTAGACTTGCCTAGCTAGCCCATAATGAATCAATATTTGTGTGCCTGAAGAAGAAGGGCTGCCCATCATGTCTGAATCACTTTTTTTTTGTTTGATAAATGTCTGAATCACTTAAGAAACTCCATTTCCTCTCCCCCTGTTTCTACTGCAGTTAAAAATCAGTACCCATTGGGAACATTAAAGATCTCAACTTTCTGCTGATAACAAATCTTCCCATGTGATTACTTGCACAGAATTAACAAGAACAAGTGAAAAAGATTTCATCTTTACTACAAACAACAACATCCCATCTTGTTCCTTCCCTTTAATTAAAAGCCTGCATATACTCTCTAAGCCAAAAGAAAAGTCTTGTGCTTGCCAAAATCCAGATTCTTGGAAAACAGTTTCAGGAATTTGGTTTTACAGTCCACCATTGGCAATCCCAATACACCAAAGTCAAAGGAAGAATCTTACCTTTGCAACATGTCACATTTCTAGAACCTCGCAGGCTTTTTCTATTTGCTCAGAGAACCAGACAGGCAGTTCTAAGAAATGGAGAAAATTAGTTGTACCAAGGTTGTTCTTCCAGGCGAGTCCGAGGAGAAACCAAGTGGCAAGATTGGGTACAAGATTGTCAGCAGAGGGATCAAATGTGAGAAGCTGAGGAACCTGATTATCAGAGCAGTGAAAGCTCACAAGTCGAATTCGAGTAATCCTGCTTCTTCTACACCTGGAGAATCCAGGTTCTGGACAATAGGAATCACACTGCTACTGATTGTGATGTGGGCTTGTGGAATGCAGTCAATGGCTTTCCATAATGCCAAGTGGCCAGCCACCGCGAAATTTCAATTTGCCCATCCTGCTGTTCTTATACCTGAAAGTACAAAGAGTTTCTTCCTTTGCTCTGAACTCCTGTCAAAATTATGGCTCCATAGAGTAAAAGCATCTTACTTTGGTTTTACCTTCTCTTCAGGAGTTTACCGCAACAATGGATATCTGACCGTCTCATCCAATGGAGGATTGAATCAAATGCGATCAGGAGTAAGTTTGAAAAACTTTTAAGACATCTTTTACGCTTGTTTCCTTTTGTTGATTTTGGTTTAGTCTTTGGTTTTTCTGAAAGCTGATTTCTTTCAGATTTCAGACATGGTTACTATAGCAAGATTCTTAAACCTGACACTTGTTGTTCCTGAACTGGACAACACCTCATTTTGGCAAGATAACAGGTGGATGAACTCAAATTAAAAATCAAGATATCTTGTGGTGATAAACCCAAATTTACTTGAACAACAGTTTCTTGCTCAATTAATCAATGCCGCTACCTTTTGCAGTCAGTTTGGGGACATATTTGATGTGGATCACTTCATTGATTCCTTGAGAGATGAACTCAGGATTGTGAAAGAGTTGCCCCCAACACAGAAGGAAAAACTAAAGACTCAACCACTGTATCAAATGGCAACTCGTAGCTGGGGTAACATGTCCTATTACTATCGCACGGTTAGTTTTATTGCTTTTTTCAATTTTAACAGTCCAACCTTCCCATACTTGAAACTTTGGTTTAAGTTCTGAGTACTTGAAATTTTTGGGCGACAAGAACAGGTTCTGCCAGTCTTCAAAAAGTTTGGAATAGTCCATTTCCTGAAGACTGATGCTAGACTCTCAAACAATGAGCCTCCCGAGAATGTTCAGAAGATGCGGTGCAGGGTTAACTATGAAGGTCTAAGGTTCACTCCACACATAGAGAAAATAGGGAAGAAGGTTGTGAGCATCTTGAGGAATAAAGGTCCCTTCTTGGCTCTTCATCTTAGATTCGAAAAGGATATGTTGGCATTCACTGGTTGCACCAAAGAGCTTGATAAGGAAGAAGTAAAAGAGCTTACCTCAATGAGGTTTGTGATTCAAGGTTTCTTCATTTATCTGCTCAATTTGGTTTTTCTTCTCTCATGATCTTATTTATTATCATCTGTTTGAAAAGGTATGCATGTCCATGGTGGAAGGAGAAGGAGATAAACTCAACACAGAAAAGGGAAGAAGGGCTATGTCCATTGACTCCAGCGGAAGTTGGACTTGCACTGAAAGCACTCGACATAGATCCGGAGATCCAAGTCTACATTGCTGCTGGAGAGATATATGGAAAGGACAAAAGACTCGACGATCTTAGAGCTTTCTATCCGAATCTGGTTAGTTTGTCAGTTTAATGATCATGAAATAACAACCTTCAGAGATATTGTCCATAATTCTTAGTCTGGTGATGATGGTTGATTTCTGTTGCTTTGTTAGGTGAAAAAGGAAACATTGCTACCAAGCGCAGATATGGGAGAGATTAGGTACCACTCAAACAGGATGGCAGCAGTGGATTATATTGTGTCATTGGCTAGCGACATTTTTGCTCCAAGCTATGATGGTCACATGGCCAAAGTTGTGGAAGGCCACCGCCGGTATCTGGGATACAAGACGACTATACGTCTGGATAGAAAGGTTCTGGTGGCACTGATAGACAGGTACAGAAGTGGGAAAATGAAGTGGGATGAGTTTTCTGATTCAGTGAAGAAAACTCACAGTGGGCTAATGGGTGGACCTATTGAGAGACTGAAGATCCCTGGCAAGCCTAAAGAAGAGGATTACTTCTACTTAAATCCCGAGGAATGCTTGCCAAAAATTGATCCTTCTTTAAGGGGTTTAAGGTCAGACAAGACAAAGCATTAGAAGCTCCCCACTTTTCTGATAAAAGAGACCTGGAAGCTGTGTTCTTTCTTTCTTTTTTACTGTTACAGTTAGAAAACATCATTTGTCAAGTGGTTATGCAGTACATATATTATTGTAGAGTGGTTATGCAGTACATATATATTGGAATATAAAAGCCTTGATTTGACATTTACTGTTCATAAAAGTCTTACTTCTAAGTTTACCATTAAGCAGTAAAACCATAAATAACTTCACTTTTAGTTTGAAATATTTTGCATAATTTTCTTATTTATTTTACTTTTTCCCTTTATTTTATTTTCAAGATGTCACATATTTTGTCTCATTTATCCTTTTTATTTAATTTGTTTTGGCCATATATGAGAACCTCTAACACTAGCTATAACTCAAAGGCTAAAAGGGCAAAATGGGCAATTAACCACTAGAAAGCTAAACCCAAGAATTGAGAGTTAAAATGAGACTGAAATTTGGGGGCTAAAAATGAGGGGCCACATCGGACAAATCGACCTCTAGCACGCCTCCCCTAACTGTGAGCTCCAATTTTTGCAATTGTTTTCTAGTTGTTTTTAAAACAATTTAGACCCATTTTCAGTAGAAATTGGACCGCTTGGTTGTCATTTGAAACCAAAAAAATACATACAAAATTTTGAAATTAAATATCAACGGCTATAAAGCACGAGCATCGAAATAACGGTTGTGGACGGTCATAAAACGGCTGGAAAAAATTCTATGAAACTCTCATCCAACCCCTCATTTCATACACCATCTCATATCTCGGAAAAAATCCCAAAGTACACATGTTCTTAAAAAAATTCCCCAAATACATAAGTTATAAAAAATTTCCCAAAATACACATGTTTGGCATTCACCGTGTTTGACAAACGCAGTGAATATAATCACCGTGTTCGACAAACGCGGTGAATATAATCACCGTGTTCGACAAACGCGGTGAATAATTCACCGTTTAAAAAAAAACGGTGACGTATTCACCGTCTTCATCTAAAACGGTGAACAACCAGCAAGGTAATCACCATTTTAGAAGGAAACGGTGAATCAATCACCGTATTAATTAAAAGTGGTGACATTTAAACCGTTGTGATTGGCCACGATGAAGCGAAGCGGATCGCTGACGTGGACAAACGCGGTGTATTCACCGCGTTAAACAAACACGGTGAATACCCCGTGTTTGTTTGCGTCAGCGATCCACGTCGCTGCCGCGTTCACCGTGGCCGTCGGATGCGGTGAGGCGCGGATCGTGGTTTTCTTCCCAGATCCGACGCCTCATGCTAAGCCACGTCACTCGATCCGCGCCCATTCACCGTCCTCGAGAAACGCGGTCACTTCACCGTTTCTGACTGAGGCGGTGAATGCTCCCCAGTTACATTCCGCATATCCCTTCCCCCAACTATAAATAGACCCTTCCCCCCCCCCCCCCCCCCCCCCCCCACCACTTACAACTCACACCACAACCATTTCACTTCTTTCTCCCTCAATTTATCCGCTCTAGTCTCGTTCTAAGTACGCTCTGTGGTTGCGGATAAATCCGATCTTCCACATCAGAAAGAATTACTAAAGTGTGACCCTAAAGCCCTAGTCCCGCTAAGGTCCCGTCCCTTACAAACCGTAACCCGTCGAACCTCTGTCCGGCTTCTGCCAAAAAATGGACGAAGAGGCTCTTCGTGTAGGTTTTTTTTGTGTTCTTATTTTTAATCGAATCAATTTGATTTTGTGATTTTTTTATCAAAACAATCTCTGATTTGATTACTTTTTTTATAGATGGGTGCCGAGATATACGATCCTCGATTGTATATCCATTATGGGCCAAGAGATATGAGACTCTTAACCGATCAAGAAGCTCATCGCTCCCGTGCTATTTGGGATAACAATCCTGTAATTTTATGATTTATTTGCTTTATTTTATTATTTTCTAAGGTTTTATTTTGCTTTATTTAAACTAACAAATTGATGTTTTTCCTATTTTTTTGAAGGAATCACTTATTCCCGTCATTCATAAAGGGACCACAAACTTGCCCCCTTGGCATCCACGGTTGGCGCCCTATATAGAGAGGACCGGGTTGGGTATGTTGCGCCATTTCATGCGGATCGAAATCGACAACGATCTGCTTACGGCAATGGCGGAGCGATGGCGTCCCGAAACCCATACGTTCCACCTTCCGGAGGGGGAAATGACGATCACCCTCAAAGACGTGGCGATCTTCACCGGGGTGCCGATTACTGGAGATGCCATCATTGGGCCCACTACCAAACCCGAAGGAGGTTGGGGGCCGCTCATTCTTGCTGAGTTGGGATTAGACATGCCGACCACCACACCAATTCAAGGACGGGGCCATCCACCGTTGAATGCGGGACAAGTGTTGGTCCCGTGGCTGGTAGCTCACATCCAGAATGAGGTGCAAATCAATGACGAGACTCCGGAAGATCAAGTGGAGCGCTATGAACGCATCTACCTCATTGGTCTGGTGGGTGGATTTCTGTTCCCCGACAAGTCAAACCGGTGGATTCAAGGCATATGGTTGCCATTGCTCACTGGTGACTGGGACGCAATCGGGGAAAAGAGTTGGGGATCGGCCGTGCTAGCTGGCATATACCGGGAGCTGTGCACTTGCTCGAAGGTGGGAGCAAAACAAGTTGGTGCTGCGATGTTCATCCTACAGCTGTGGGTTTGGGAGCATCTTCCAATGTTCGCACCTCAAGAACCACGTCCATACCGGAGAGCCGATGATGAGTTAAACTTTCTGCAATATCCCCCTTACGGTGTCAAGTAAGTTTATTCCGTACACTTTCTCCAAACACCTAGCCTCCAAACTTTTTCTCATCTTGTGCTTTTTCGTAATGAGCAAAAGAGGTGTCAATGGGTCCGAAGATTAAGACATAGCATTATGTCAAGCTTGGTGCAAAATATCATGCGACAGATAGGTGAGTGTTCAAAACGGTCATTTCACTTTATGATCGCTCCCAACTATCGACGGTGTCACGATTCAAGATAATAGGTTTGACGTGTAGCGCATGGAAGGGGGTATTGAGGAAAGGTAACGAGCAAAGATCTAGTGACCAAACTGCAGATGTTTTGGTAAGTCCATTTCTTTTTCAAGTTATGAATTTTATTTTTTCTTAATCGTGATTATGAAATAATATTACATATGTAATATATGTAGATGATCATGGCGAAATACATTTATAAGTCAGAGATGAAAAATAAGGCTTTCAAGTATGAGCATTGTTGGAGGATCCTGTCATGATGCCTTAAATGGCATCCTGATCCTGCACTCGATATTGCACTTGTTCCACCTATGGCTAGCGAGTTGAGCTCATTTACTAACCTTAAGCAATGAGCTCAACGTGATTTAATGGTTGATCCACAACAGGCTTCCAAAATTGGAACAATTATGCTGCTACTTCAAGATGGTCTTCTTCTCGACGGATTTGCACCTTGCACACTCATCGTAATGGTTAGAGCAAATGGCTAACTATGTTGGGTTTATGGAATAGGATGCAGAACTCTTTAATCTGGGAATTTTAATGATTACTCTCCCTCCTCCTAACACGGCCCACAAAATGTCATCTCAGTCTAAGTTTACGTGCTAGGGATGATCTCATAGTTCCTCTTGATAAGTTTAACTTATCATGCATACTAGATCTGTGCTTCGACCAGAACGCATGCGAACTCTCTAGGATTGTTTTAAGAGGGAATTCCTATAGCAGGGGTTATGTAGCCACGTCCACTAAGGAACCCGAAAGATCATTCATCTACCCTTAATTAGCCATCTGGCACTACCCAGTCTAACCCTAAAATTCTCACCTAGTGTTAATTCAGTTGTAGGTTAGTAGGGTAGAGTTGGGAGACATACCCAAGTATAATCAAGCATAAATGAAGCATATAATCAATAAACAAACATATCCATTAATAAATCCTAACACAATTACATCTATATTCAAAACATAAATCTAGGGTGTTGGGGGTTTCACCCCTAATGCCTAGAGAATTACAACATAAAGGGGGGAAGAGGGTACATGGAAGAAAATAGAAGAAGTCTTGATGTGAGATAGCTCCCTTCCTCCTTCTCCTCTTCCCTCTTCTCCTTCCTTCAACTTCTCTTTATAACTTTCTCTCTCCTAAAACCACAAATTCTCAATCAAGTTCAGCTCTTTAATTTAGGGGGAGGAAGCCCCTATTTATAGTTTTATAGGCTTTGGGCGAGTTCATGGGCGTGATCTTTGGGGTAATTAGCACAAAAGGTCACAAACCTATGCACTTAGTGAAAACGGTCACAAACCTTAAATTTTGCACGTTTTAATAACAAATGTATGGATGACTAACGGAAATGTCATTCCGTCTATCTCCATCTAAAAAATCGTTACTTTTCCCCAATCAGCATACTACCACGTCACTTAAAATATTAATAAAAAATTAATGACCAAACCCAGCCAACCTACACTCAACCCAACCAGTTGGTGACTCAACCCCCTCATCACCGTCGTCTACCCTATCGTCGACAGTACCTCTGCCAAAACATCTCTTCACTCTCCAAAATTCTTTAGTCCGACGAACCTTCCCTTCGCATCAGGTGGAAATCCCCAAAAGTTACCGGCCAAACCCAGTAGCACAATCCCCAACACACTCCCCACGCTGCTCACCACTGCCACTTTCCACACTGCCGCTCTCCCTCCTTCCCCTGCCATTACAAGAGTAGGAGCCGACAAAAGCTTCACGACCAGCCCAAAATGCATGTTGGGTGTCGAACTACCCACTCGAGATGAAATTGGGGTTTCAAGCTCACTGTCTTCCCATCTCCCTCAAATATCGCACAGAGGAGATTGATAGCGTTAACATCAACAACATTCGTGAAATTGATGGCGATGGGGTTTCCTGGTTGGAACAGATTCTACCTCAAAAGGTTGCTGGAATTGGGGATATTACTCCTCTTTTTGTTAATGGAATTGATAGTGTGGAGAGGAGAATTATGGATATGGAGGTGAAGAGTTCAAATTGGACATGATGGACCGATGGGTTTCTAGTTGTTTTTTGGTTGGGTTCTAATGGAATTAGTTCTATGTCGATTGGGAATAAACGGAAATATGCAACTTATGGGGATTTCGTTTGGATGTGAAGGGAAGGTTCGTTGGACAAAAGATTTTGGGAAAGTGAGGAGATGTTTTTGGCAGAGGTAGGGTCCACGGTGGGGTAGGCGACGACAATGAGGGGGTTGAGTCGACAACTGGTTGGGTTGAGTTTGGGTTGACTTGGTCTGGCCATTGATTTTTCATTAATATTTTTAGTGATGTGGCATGCTGACTAGGCAAAAGTAACGGTTTTTTAGATGGAGATGGACGGAATGTACATTTTTTTATTCGTCCAAATATTTGTTATTGAAACGTGCAAAATTAAAGGTTTGTGACCATTTTGTACTAAGTGTATAGGTTTATCACCTTTTGTGCTAACATCTTGTGATCTTTCAGGTTGAGGCCGCGATGTGTAGGTTGCCATTTACGCCTTGCTGGTAGTTGGGTTCACGGGCTGCATCGCGGTCACAATCCTTGCTTTTGCAGCCGCGAACTTTGTCGCAGACAGGTCTAACGGAGTTCGCGAGTCGATTGCCAAGACTTTCTATACCTCTTTCGTTGGCTGCTCCTGAAGTTTGCTCCCTCGGCTCAGAACTTCGGGGCCACGATCTCGATCTCGATCGTGCCAGTTGCGATCTTCTAGCATTGGTTCACATCCTCTCTTTATGATCGTGATCTCCCTGCCTTCAACCGTGATCTCTCGGTTTTGGTCCATAAGTGCACATTTTTTGTACCTAAATCATACATATAATCTAATACACCCTAGAATAGTAATATTTCATATGAGGAACGAATCAATGGTATATTTGACGATATATTGGCAATGAGGAACATAAAATGACTCAAAACAAGTCTAAATATGGTTTCCAAATAACAACATTTTGAGTGTTATCATGTTCTACAAAGGGCAGGTTTTACTACTTGTAGGGTCGTCTCTAGCAACGAAGATCATGCAAGAGTACCACAATTCTCTCGTCGAGGGGCATTGGGGACAAGAGTGCACCTTGACGAAGATAAGAGGGTAGTTTTATTGGCTAGGGATGTAGAATGAGGTGAGATCATATGTGGCTTCATGTGAGACTTGTCAACATGTCAAGGCCTCCCTACTATGATCGTCTGTCATTGCCGGTGTATGAGAGAGTGTGGGAGGACATTAGCATGAATTTCGTAGTCGGTTTACCGCCATCGGGAGGTAAGACAGTGCTGTTGGTGGTGGTGGATCGACTCAACAAGTACATACATTTCCTGGTCTTGGCTCATCCATATACTACATGATCGTGGCAGAGTTCGTGTGGGTAGTCGTCAGGCACCACGAGTATCCTAGGTCCATTGTTTGTGATCAGGATGTACTGTTCTCTTTATGGCCAAAATGGGGCTGAGGATGAGTTTTGCTTATCATCCTCAGTCAGATGGACAGACAGAGGTGGCCAATAAGCACCTGGAGCAGTACCTGCAATGCTTTGCGCATCCATAGCCGCAAGGGTGGCTGGCTATGTTGTCGTGGACGGAACTTTGGTATAACACCACCTATCACCGCGCGATTCAGAAGACTCCGTTCAAGGCCCTATATGGTCGAACCTCACCGACTTTGGTGCAGTACCCGGACGGGTCTAGCACTGTAGACATCGTGGATCGTGGATGGTGGCAAGAGATGAGACTTTACAAAGGCCGAGGGAAAATTTGGCAGCTTCGAATAACCGGATGAAACAACTTGTTGACTCTAGTCGACTAGAGGAGGAGTTTGCGGTGGGAGATTGAGTGCTAATCAGGCTGCATCCATACCGCCAAACGTCTGTATTCAAGAGAGCTTACCAGAAGCTTGCCACTCGTAACTTTGGGTCGTGCCAGGTGGTGGAGCGGGTTGGAGAGGTGGCGTACAGGTTGCAGCTAGCGGCGACAACACGCATTCACCAGACATTTCATGTCTCGTCCTTGCGCATATATCGAAGAGCTGAGACACCGGAGGCACTGCTCAGTCTACCGGTGAACGATGATGGAGGGTGGAGCTGACACTGCTGGAGGTGCTTGATACTAGCTGGGTTCGACGTGGTTGGAAGCTGGTGGAGGAGAGCTTGGTCCGTTGGCAACAAGTGGAGGTCGAAGATGCCACTTGAGAAGACACGAAGACCATTCGTCAGAATTATCCGACATTCGACCTTGAGGGCAAGGTCAGTCTTTAAGAGGGGAGGATTATTAAAAACCCGCTGAAGTCTGGGTTGGGTTAGATGGGGCTCGACCCTACCTTTCTTTAGCGGGTTGATATGTGATTATCTTAGGCTATAAAATTTCATATTTCTATTCATATAATTAAAAAATTATACTGCATGAGTATCTATTTTTTGTTTAACATATTACTCTGTATTTACAAAAATAAAACTGTTAAAAAAATAAGAATTGAACGCTCCGCACGGACTTACAACCTAGTTATTAATAAAAATAACAATAAGGATAATGTGGGTTTCTAACAGTAAGGATTGCCCCTATAAGTTCAAGAGAACTTGTTTCATGCTAAGCTTCCTTGTCAGAAGTGGGGATCTTCCTTCTCTTCATTATGAATGAATCTCAACAATACTCAAGAAGATTCAGTGTCAATTCTTCCTACATTAATTGGAATCTCAAATTATTCGTACAAGATGATTTTTATATGTAATATCTTTTACACATGTCAACGATTAACTATGACATGTTCACAAGGTTGTCAACTCGCGGGTCGACCTATTTTGACCCTAACCCGGTGAAAAAAACGGGCCGCACGCACTCGCCGGGTCAACCGCTACAAGGTACCAGGTTGGAGATCAAATTGTGTCATTTTTTCTTCGGTTTGCGAAATGCGCGTTTTCCGATTTTTCATTTCACCTAACTCAATCTCTGGAATTCTAAGTTGAACATTTGAATATATATGTTATATAAGTGTGTGTGAATTTTCACTATATGTTCATGTTATTTTGGTGGAATAATATATGTTATAACTCATATGTTAGATGAGATTTGATGTAATTTATCAGGATAAGTACAATATAATGACTATTTTCATATTTTCGAGCTAAAACGGGTGACCCATTAACCCTTGACCCACTAGTTTGACCGGGTCTGAGTCAGCCCGCGGGTTGATCATCACCTTCTTTGTTTTCTGGCATTAATGGCTAATGAATGAAGTACGGAAGCATAAGAAGAGCTTCCATTGAAGTTTCTTCAGGATGGTTTTTCTCTTTGTTTGCGGTCTATTCAAATGAATTAAACAAGCTTTTATAAAATAATAATAATAATAAAATAAGAAACAAGATTCAATTGTTTGATGTTCATGAATGGTAACCTCAATTAGTTAATGCTTCATGTTCACTTTCAGGACAGGAAACAACATGAAAAACATTTTCCAAATCTCATCAATACTTCTTGACCCCTTTTCTTTTAAGAGAAAATACACTCAAAACAATCGTCACTCTGCCTGTTTGCCAGAGGTGGTTCCTCGAACTTTGTTTCAAGGAATCATTTCCTGGGTTCAAGCCAGGACAGGGCATAAACTCTTTTTAACTTTGGTAAGGTATTCCTATCTTCAATATCTTAGTTATTATCATAATGCCTCAGAAGGAAAAGGATGATAGAGATGAGCCATGTGAGTCTGCTGACTTGTTAGAGAAGGAAAAGGCATCTAAGCCAGTGGGCAAAGCTGAAACATTGCACAATTCAACAGTTACTCCTTCATCTAATCATTCTCCTCCACAATCACGTTCAAAGTTGTGTTTACTAATACCTGCAATCGTGGTGGTAGCATTTATCTGTACTATGGAGTCAGCAACATTGAAGGATCGATTCGTGGTATTAAAGCAATGGCCTAACATTCCATCTGTTGTACCAGCAAGTAAGTCAAGTATTGCATCAGCTGTCAACAGAAAATAGCCAAGAACTTTCCATTCCAGAAACTCAAAAGTCTGCAACTTTTTCATTTTCTTTTTCTTCTTTTGTAGTACGTCAAAATAACGGTTACCTCATGGTCTCGTGCAATGGCGGGTTGAACCAGATGAGAACCGGTGTAAGCCTGTCCTGCTAAGTTCCCTTTATCATCTCTATACTATCTTAGCTGATTGGGCTGCTGTATTGTTGTTACAAAAAGCAGATCTGTGACATGGTTGCCATTGCTAGATTCTTGAATGTCACGCTTATATTTCCTGAGCTAGATAACACATCCTATTGGCACGATCAGAGGTGAAACAGAATCTCACTTGATGGTGTTCTATAGTTCTTTTGCCTCGAATAGATGAAAGAATGCTGTATGTCTATTAATTCCAGATTTTGTTTCATGAACAGTACGTTCGAGGATATCTTCGATACGGATTACTTTATTGGGTCATTAGCAGATGAGATTAGGATACTGAAGGAACTGCCTTCAGAGGAAAAGAGGAGACTGGAATCACAACCTCTCACTTCTATGGAACCCATCTTATTTCCCAACATGTCTTATTACTACAATACGATCCTTCCTCAGATACAAAAGCACAAAGTGCTGCATTTCCTGAAAGCAGATGCAAGGATTGCAAACAATGGACCCCCTGAAGAGTTCCAAAAGACCAGATGTCGAGCCTGCTATGAAGCATTGAGATTCACTCCTCATATTGAGGAGGTGGGAAGAAAGATTGTCAGAAGATTAAAGCAGAAGGGTCCTTTCCTAGTTATTCATCTGAGATACGAGATGGATATGTTGTCCTTTACTGGTTGTACGCTTGGTTTGTCCCATGATGAGATTGTGGAGGTGATGACATTGAGGTCAGCAACCCAGCAAGTTAAATAGCTTTCCAAATGCTTGTTGAAGATTGTGATTCTAGTTTATAAACAAAATTAAACAGGAAGTCTTACCCTTGGTGGAAGAGCATAGCAGATCCTCGCAAGAAAAGGAAAGCTGGATTGTGCCCATTAATGCCCGATGAAATTGCATTGGGATTGCAGGCACTGGGGATTGACAGAAACATCCAGATCTATATTGCTTCTGGGGAAATATACGGAGGAGAAGCCAGAATAGCAAAGCTGGCAGAAGCTTTCCCAAACATGGTATCATTAGTTTCCCACTGTTCAAATTCTATGGTTTGTTTGTCAGCTGGTTCATTCTTTATGATATGAAAAAATACAGGTAAGAAAGGAAACACTGCTCGATTCATCAGATCTCAGCCAGTTTCAAAACCATTCAAATGCAATGGCAGCTCTGGACTACATTGTTGCGGTGGAGAGTGATATCTTTGTTCCGACGTTCGGTGGGAACATGGCATATGCTGTGGAAGGCCATCGAAGGTATAAAAAATAAATTTGTTTACAAGTTGCTGCTGAATGAATTTTGTTTCCTTTCATAATGGTCTGAACTCTGAATCACTTGGCTTGGTTACTCTTGGGAAAAGGTACCTGGGATTCAGAAGAACCATTACAGTAGACAGAAAGCTTCTGGTGAGCTTGATTGATCAATACAAGATTGGGAAACGAAGCTGGAGCGAGTTTTGCTTCATAATGAAGGCAGCTCATGCTGGAAACCGTATGGGAAAGCCTAAAGAGAGATTGAAGATCCCAGATCAACCCTTCAAGGAGGATTATTTCTACTCAAACCCACTTGAATGTCTCGCACATTCACCAACCAGCCCCTTGAGCTGAACACAAAACTGTGGTTCCCAGTGTAAACAAACAGTAGTGTCAGAATAGCCGATCCATCAATATACATATAGTTGTATCTCATAGAATAGAAGACGTAGGACACTGCACAATACAAGCAATGGGTATCTTTTATAGGCAATCTAGAGGGAAACACCATGGAACAAGCAAAAATATATTTATATAACCTAATAGGCCTTAAAAATGAATCACCATGATCCCAAATTCCCAATAGAGCCAAGAAAATGAAAGGAAAAAATAAGCATTACAAAGGGTAAAAAAGGACGGTAGAAAAAGTAACCCGAGCAAAGACTAAGTCTTCAGGCGCTTCAGGAAGTGGTCAGAGTCTCTTTCACTAGTTACATCCCTCAAATGAATTGTGGATTGATGGTTCGCAACAGGGTTCTGAATATCCTGGAAGGAAGAAGATAGGATAATATTATTGGCCAAACAACGTGTATCCAAATTTAACTTGCTTTGTTCTTCGATGAGGATTCATCTGATCCTGATTGCGCAATCTTACCTTATTAGCTGATGTCCCAGAAGCCAACCCTCTGTTGCTTCGTTTCCCAAGATCGATTTGCACTGAAATGTTTGCTTGTGAGAGATCTATTCCTGCAGTCTGTAGAGCTTGTGTCAAGGCATTCAGCAACCTGATATACCCAGAATGCCACAATCATTAGGAATTAGACGTAAAACTGGAAGCACGCATCTGTAGAAAGGATGAAACCCACCCTTCAGAGTAGGCACTGGAGATGCTGATTGTCCCTCCTTCAATACTCAGTTCCTCCGCCTGGTTCAGCGAATCTCCAGTCACAGCACACTCGACTGATTGTGGATCTGAGTATGCTTGTTGAAGAGGGATAGTTGTTTGCAAGCGCCTGGTGGGAAGAGAGAAGCCCTTGTTTGTTAGGTCAGGTTGGTGCTGATCCATGGCTTTGTTGCATGCTGCATCTTGTGATGGATCAGGTTCCATAGGAGTATTCTGTGCACTTGCAAGCATGGTGGGGGTAACAGCAATGTTATTCTCATCAAATTTCCTGGGAAACACCGGTCCTAAACCAGAACCATTATTTATGGCTTGTGGATGACCAACAAAACTTTGAACACGCCAATGACTATTTCTCTGTTTCAAGGAGTGCCAGCAGGTGTCAATCTTCTCACTAATAAACATAACATTTTCTAAGTAAAATAAATAATAAACTCCAACACACCAATCAAGAGTTAAGAACTAAAACCATAGCTGAATGATGTCTAAGGACATGAAATCAACAATATACCTTTTATTGAAGGGAATCCTAAGCAGGTGGAGTGAACACATCACATGACTAACAGAAGGGGAGGGTAGGGCGAATGAAAAGAAGTTCAATCAGAATCAGGAAGTCTCCATTATTGGGATATTAAAGCATGCCAATATAAAGATGTCCTTTTTTCTTGATTTCTCAAGTATGTTCCATGTGCAAATTTGCACACACAAGACCAGACATCCATAGATACTAAAGAACCAATGTGCATGATTGAGCACACCAGCATTGTGGTGGTAGCCCACATACCACGAGCCAAAAAATCCGTAAAATGACACATAACATCGTAACATGTAATGGCAGCCAAGGCAAGCAGTCAACATCAGAAACGTATAGTGTCTGAAATGGAGTGGTGGGCAGAAACATGCAGGTGAACTCTGTACAGAAAAAGCTTAGAGCTTTACCCATGGCATCAACTTTGTCGGCTCAGTACTCAACCCCTGGTAGGAACCTTCATACTTTTGCACCTTTTCTTGTAAGTATCGGACATATTCAATCACCTGCATGTTGGTTTCTGGTCAGCAAAATAACAAGCTTCATAAACCAAATTTATTAGTAGATTACCATTCAGTAACGTTGTTAAATGTTACCTCTAATAGAAAGGATGCCGTATCTCTCTTCTGATTACATTGAGGAATAAGTTCTCTGAGTATCTGAAACCTGAAAGGCATTGAGATTGATTAAATATTAGATACCCCCATTCTTAAATCAATTCTATTTAACTTCTCAATGGACAAATACCAAGTATAGGATAACCAAACTTTTCAAAAACACAATAGAAGCTAAGGAATAAGTTAGAAGACCTCAGGAACAAGTTACAAACCTATCATTGATCTTGCTCCTCCGTCGCTGCTCTGTCACAGAATGTTTAGATCTCACAGCACTAGCCTTGTCACTGTTCTTCCCATCTGCTGCCACACCAAAATCCCACATCAAGACACCAAAAGACAAGAACTTGATTCAGAACAAAATTGAGTGGGAAGCTCAACAACCCCCAGTTTTTAGAACAGACACAATTAACATGAAAGCTACAAGTTTTTCCCATGCCCAGAATTCAGAAATGAGAATTCAGTACCCCAGCAAGCGACAGCAAGTCTCAGAGGAGGCGAAAAAACAAGGTTTTGAATTCTTAAAAGGGAACAAAAGCAAAGTAAAACAGAACTGGATCTAGCAGGGGGGTGAAACGAAGAACCAAAAGAAGCCCATCATATTTTACCTGTGTTATTGTTAGTTCTGTTGCTGTTAGCTGTAGAGATATTGGAAGAAGGTCCATCATTTCTGGAACCCACCGCCACCAATTCCTCGTCCTCGTACTCGTCTCCCTCCTGATGATTCTGATTCCCCTCACCTCTCATTTACAAACTCTCATAAACACCTGATTCGGATAAACCCACAGTTCAGATTCACACCACAAGTTCCAAATCTCTTTACCCATTTTGAAATATTCTTTTCTGATAAAGAGGCGGCTAGAAGTACACTGTCAACGGAAGGAAGGAAGGACCCATTCCATTTTTTTAAAAACTTTTTGTCTTCAATGATAAAGAAAGAAAGAAAAGGGGGAAACCTGGAGAATTGTCAGCGATGATTGTGAATTTCGGGGTTTTGCTTTGTCCTCTTTGTCCGATTCGCCGGAGAGCAGGCGCCACCGTGTGGTGTCCTCTTCTTCGACTGTGCTGGTGGTGGTGGGTTGCTGAGAAAACTTCGCCCTTTTTTTATGTTTTGCCGATGAAAGAAGCCTCTCTCTCTGGCTTGCTCATTCTCTATCTCTCTCTACTCTCTATATGCCTCCTGTGCTGTCTTTCTTTCGATTTGTGTTCTAATCTACTGTTCTTTTTTTTTTCGTTCTTTTTTTTTTCGTAGCCTGATTAATTTCTTTGAGGCAACAAAACAATATAATAATTAAATATTTCTGTTGGGCCCATAGTTGAGCGATATTCGACCTTAGGCCCAATAGAGATAGCCGAGCCAGGCCCAGAGGGAGGCCTGATGTGTGACGTGCGGTTAGCCTAGAGACGGGACATGCATAGGCATGCTGCCTGACATAAAATATTGATCGTGACAGGAGGAGATCTCTCCAAGAGATACATGCCTCAAACAAGTAGGACCGAGAATTGATTAGTAGCCGTAGGCGGTTCTGGTAAAGCAATACCTAGTTAGGACGCCTGACAGAGCATTTAATGGTAGCCTCAACTACTTTCCCTCTCTCCAAACATAAACACACATTCTTACTTCTCTATCTAACTTAAGCATTGGAGAGTGTCCTGGGCAACCACACACGGACCCTTGTTTTGCAGTGGTTAGGAGGGCACCCAACATCAAGAACAAACGCCTCACTCGCACCTCCTTCTAGCGCCTATAACATTCTAGGCTCAAACAATTTGGCGCCCACCGTGGGGCAGAGTGAAGCACTGAAGAAAGGATGGAAGTGAGCTCCGGGACCCCAGTCAAGGGTGTAGTAGAAAGAAGCAGCATTCACGGTTTTGGAAATGTCTACTGTAGAGGAAGAGATGGAGATGGAAGATCGCGTTAAGAGCCAGGGGCAGCAAATGTCCAGCATGCAAGAAAGCCTGGCTCAGATCTTGGCAATGCTCAAAGAGAAGAGCACGTCCGAAAAGGAAAAGGACTTGTCGGAAAGCTCAATAAGGCAGAAGACGAAGGGTAGGGAAAGGGAAGAGGATCCTGGCAGCCCTGCTCAGAGAGAAGGCGAGGAGTCCGAAAAAGAAGAGAGCGCGGAAGATCTCAGTTTGGGTTTTCTAGAGGAGCACCTCAGACCGCCGTATGGAAAAGGAAAGACGCACAACAACAAACTCCAAAACCCTCTGGCCAAAAGCTTGTTCAGGACACAGGTCCCGCCCAACTTCTCGTCGCTGAGGCTGCCAACTTACGATGGGACTTCAGATCCTACGGACCATCTAAGCGCCTTCATGCTCAAAATGAAATTGATCAACGCCTCGAACGCAGATCTATGCAAGGTGTTCCCTGTCACGTTTGGCAGTCAGTGCCGAACCTGGTACACCTCCTTGCCAGAAGGGATAATTGAGAAGTTCAAACAGTTTACCACATTGTTTTCATCAAAGTTCGCGTCCCAGAGAAGAAGGAAGCTCACCGTGTCAGTGCTTATCAACTGCAAGCAGGGAGAAGAAGAGACGCTGACGAGCTTCTACGATAGGTGGAACACCATAGCCTGCGAAGTGCAAGGAACTCACCAAGCATAGTGGCGGGTAACCTACGAATGTCGACTCACAGTTGCGAGCTAAAGAGAGCTCTTATAAATAAAGAGCATGTGTTGAAGTCTTGGTGCCTGATCCGGATTGCCTAGTTAGGAAAGCGATTCTGCCAAAAGAAGTGCTAATAGCGGAAGACGGAGCCAAGCGCATCAACCCTAGAGTTGAGAAAGCTGAGAAGAAAGAATGAGGATCGCCAAAGAGAAGAGGGCGCTCACTAGGCAGGAGAAATTATAAGCCGCAATACTCCAACCGCGACAACAGGCGCGAAATGTTTACTACTGACAAAGAAGAGAGGCGAGGGGAACGAAGTAATACGAAGGAGGCCCACCAGACGCATAGGGAAGAAGACGACCGAAAGTGGTGTGACTAGCACCAGATGGCCACTCACGACACCGCAGAGTGTCGCGAGTTCAAAGCTAGCCTCAAATACCTAAAGCCTGGGGACCTGAAGAACCACTAGGATACCTGCCCTAACCACCACGAAAGAAGGCATGAAAAGGAGAGATCGCCGAGTTCGAGAAGGAGATCTCACACACCAAGGAGAAAAAGGTCAAGGTCGCCGAGGAGGGAGCAGTCTCCACGTCGTGAGCGCTTGCCGCCTCCATCGAGAAGGTCTCCTCCCCGTCGACAACCTCATTTAAACGAAGATGATGTGGAGGTCATAACAATAGCAGGAGGGCGCAAACGCCCCAGAATGGAAGGGGACCGCCTGGTCTGGTGCTTGAATGTTCACAGGAGCGAACATGTGTAGATTAGCTTCGCACCCTCAGAACTAGTAGTCGAAGAGTGTGGACAAGACCCGCTGGTGATCTCTTTTTGAACAAGAAAGTTCAAAGTCAGAAGGGCGGTGGTAGATAACGGAAGCTCAACAGATATCTTATTCTATTCCACAATCATGAGCATGAAGAAGAGTATACAAAATCTTAAGCCGTCGGCGACCAGCCTCGTGAGATTCTCGGGCTCGAAAATCCAAGTGTTGGGAGTAACAAAAATACGCCTCATGGACTTCCACGTGGCCGATTGCCCATCGGCCTACAATGCGATCCTAGGGCGTGGACTACTGTCAACATTCTCAATGGTCCCATCCACATGTCATCAGATGCTCAAATTTCCTACCGGAGGAAATGTTGGACGTGTCTGGGGAAACACCCAGAAGTGGTTGAAGAAGTCGACTTGGTTGATACACGAGGAAGCCAACCCCGCCCATAAGCGGTTGAAGAGGACGCAACAGTGGTCCTCAGTGAAGAAGAGCCCGAAAAGAAGGTCAAAATCTCATCTCACCTCTCAAAAGAGAAGGCATGGGAGTTATTGGCTCTTCTCAACGATTACAAAGATTTGTTTGCGTGGTCCTCGGAGGACATGCCAGGCGTCTCTAGGGAGCTCGCTGAGCATCACTTGTCGGTAAAAAGTAGGTCCAAGCCCATACAACAAAGAAGGAGAAACGCCTCATTGGAGAAGCATATGGCATTGGAAGAGGAAGTGAGGCGGTTGCTGAAGGAGGGATTCATAAGGGAGGTCAAGTATCCAACGTGGCTAACAAACCCGGTGTTTGTCCGCAAAGCATCAGGATTGTGGCGAATGTGCATAGACTTTACAAACCTTAATGCGGCCTATCCCAAGGACGCATACCCTCTCTCGCGGATAGACCAACTTATGGACGCGACCGCCAACCACGAAAGTCTGAGCTTCCTAGATATGTTCTTCGGATACCACCAAATTCGGTTATCCGAAGAAGATCAAGAGAAAATCGCTTTCATGACCCACATGGGAAACTTCTGCTACACAGTCATGCCCTTCGGACTGAAGAATGCAGTAGCCACATATCAGAGAATGATAGATGCCGTCTTCAAGAAGCAGTTGGGAAAAAACTTGTAAGCATACGTCGACGACGTCCTCGTCAAAAGAAAAAAGGAGGATGACCACCTCAAAGACTTGTTGAAGGAAACTTTCGAATCTTTGAGAAGAAAACCCAAAGCAAATAGAAGCCATAACCAACTTAAAACCGTCGAAGACGGTCAAGGAAATCCAGGCGTTCAACGGTAAAATGGCCGCCTAAGCCGCTTTATCCCAAGGGCAGTAGACAAGTGTTCCCAATTCTTTCAAATGCTGAAAAAATCGGCATCAAGACTACAATGGAGCGCTGAGTGCGACAAAGCTTTCTTCCAGCTAATAGAGAAACTAGCCTCACCACCAATTCTAAGCGCCAAGCTCCGAAATGAACCTCTGTATCTTTACTTGGTGGTCTCTGAGCAAGCGGTTAGCTCAGTCCTGGTGCGTAGATCCGAGGATGCCTCTGGCCATCCCGTTTACTACATCAGCAAGGCGCTTCTCCCAGCAGAAACACGGTACATGCCAATAGAAAAGGCGGTCCTCGCCGTCGTTTTGGCCGCTAGAAATTTGCGCCCATACTTCCAGGAACACCATATCACGGTTCTCTCGAACCTCCCGCTGAAAAAGATCCTAAAGGGAATGGACGTGTCTGGAAGCATGACCAAGTGGGCGCTCGAACTAAGTGAGCATGACATCGCATACGCTCCACGACCCTCTATCAAAGGGCAAGTGCTCGCAGATTTCGTCGCCGAAGGCTTTAGCTTGGAGGACACCGAATATAAGGAAGAAGTAGTGGTGTGGGGCCTCTTCATCGATGGAGCCGCAGGAAAAGGAGGAGCAGGGGCAGGAATTGTTATCGAAACGCCTAAAGGAGTGATACATGAAATCTCACACAGGTTTCACGAACCGAAAACCAACAATGTAGCTGAGTACCAGGCACTACTGAGCGATTTGAAGATCACCATAAATTTGGGAGCCTCTCATCTACACATATACTCTGACTCACTGTTGATAGTCAACCAGGTTATGGAAAATTATGAGGTAACAGAAAAAGCTCTCGCAAAGTTTGCAGGACAGGTCAAAGGCATCTTGTCCCAATTGGAAACCTGGAAGCTGGAGCATATAAGGAGGGAAGATAATCACCATGTCGACAACCTATCCAAGCTAGCAACCGTAATGGTCTTCGAGGGGGACCGCCAGGTAACCGTAGCAAAGGAGGCGGGTTCTAGCTATGATGTCATGGCCGTGGAAGACGGGATCCACGACTAACGCTCTCCGCTGGTCGACTACCTGCAAAGGGGTTTGGTCCCCATAGACAGTCTTAGCCAAGGCACTAAGACGGAAGGTGGCTCACTACACCACAGTCGAAGGGTAGTTTTGCAAAAGATCTCTCTCGGGAAATACTTGAAGTGCCTTGGACCAGAAGAAGCAAAATGGGTAATAAAAGAAATCCACCAAGGCACTTGCGCGTCTCATTCTAGACCAAGAAGCCTTGAGAGAACGGTGCTACTACAAGGGTACTACTGGCCAACCGTAAAGAAGGACACGATGGAGGCGGTCCAAGGATGACGTGCCAAGTCCATGCCAGCAGGCAACACATGCCCAGCGAGCAGCTGAAGAGCATCATAGGACCATGGCCGTTCGCACAGTGGGGCCTAGATCTATTGGGACCATTCCCCACGACTCCTATGGACAAGAAGTACTTGGTGGTCGCTGTAGACTACTTCACAAAGTGGATAGAAGCGGAACCGCTCGACACAATCACAAGCGCCAAGATCCAAAAGTTCTTTTTCAACAACATAATGTAACGTTCGGAATGCCTCATACTATAATCACTTATCATGGTACACAGTTTGACTGGAGACCGTTCGAGAACTTATGTGCAAGAAACTGTATCATCTACAACATGTCGTCGGTGGCTTTCCTTCAAGCCAATGGACATGTTGAATCTTCCAACAAGCTCATCTTACGCGGCCTAAAAAGGAGGTTGAAGGATTCAAAAGGAGGGTGCATCGCGGAGTTACCCCACGTGCTCTGGGCACATCGCAGAAATTACAAACGAGCCACCAGGGAAACACCATTTTACACCGACATACGGTTCCGAGGCGGTTGCACCAATAGAGATGGCTCTCCCATCGCTCAGAGTCCAAACTTACGACCCCGAAGATAATCACTAGAAGCTACTCCATTAGATGGACAGATCGAAACAAAGGCGTACAACACCAAGGTAAGGCCCATACCACTAGAAGAGGGCGATATGGTCCTGAAAAGAAACTTTGAGCAAAAGGAGGGACATGTCAAGCTGGTCGCTGCATGGAAAGGACCATTCCTCGTTGGGGAAAAGCTAGGGCCGGCAACATACGTATTGGTCACGATGAGAGGAAAGCCTGAGGCGAAGACCTGGAACGCCATCCACCTGAAGAAGTACATCGTAGTATAGGGAAAGGGGAAAAATCGCATGGCCGCTCAACTTTTGAAGCAATCATCACGATTGTAGCCTGCGATGTATTTTGTCAAGTTTTCCATGTAAGCCGAATCCTGGCCCCCGAGGGTAGCCAAAGGAGATTCGATCAATGAAACCACCTCCGAGTGTTCATCTTTGTCAATACCAGAATATTCCTAAACCACCTCGGAGCCTTGAAAATTAAAATTGTGCCAAACAATCTAAACCGCCTTGGAGCGTAAAACTCAAGATTGCACATACAATTTAAACCGCCTCGAAGTGTAAAAATCACAACAATCTAAAACCGCCTAGGAGCTTCAAACTCAAGATTGTATCTAACAATCTAAAATTTCCTTGGAGCATAAAACCCAAGATTGTGCCAAACAATCTAAACCGCCTCGGAGCGTAAAACTCAAGATTGTATCTAACAATCTAAAATTCAAGATTGTATCTAACAATCTAAAACCGCCTCAGAGCGTAAAACCCAGGATTGTGCCAAACAATATAAACCGCCTTGGAGCGTAAAACTAAAGATTGTATCTAACAATCTAAAACCGCCTCGGAGCGTAAAACCCAAGATTGTACCTAACAATCTAAACCGCCTCAGAGCGTAAAACTCAAGATTGTACATACAATCCAAACCGCCTCGGAGTGTAAAACTCAAGATTGTATCTAACAATCTAAAACCACCCCGGAGCATAAAATTCAAAATTGTATCTAACAATCTAAAACCGCCTCGGAGCGTAATACACAAGATTGTACATACAATCTAAACCGCTTCGGAGCGTAAAACTCACTATTGTATCTAACAATCTAAAACCGCATCGGAGCGTAAAACTCAAGATTGTATCTAACAATCTAAAACGACCTCGGAGCGTAAAACCCAAAATTGTGCCTAACAATCTAAACCGCCTCGGAGCGTAAAACACAAGATTGTAGGTATAATCTATACCGCCTCTGGGCGTGAAACTCAAGATTGTACCTACAATCTAGACCGCCTCGGAGCGTCGACTTTCAGATTGTACATACAACTAAACCGCCACTGAGCATAAAACTCAAAATTGTGCCTACAATCTAAACCGCCTCGGAGCGTAAAACACAAGATTGTACCTACAATCTAGACCGCCTCGGAGCATTGAGCTTTCAAGACTGTACCTAACAATCAAAACCGCCTCGGAGCGTTGAGCTTTATAATTGTGTCAGACAATCTAAAACCTCCTCGGAGCGTAAAGCACAAGATTGTACATATAATCTCATGGCGTCGATTTCAACATTGTGCTTGCAATCTAAACCGCTCCCGAGTGTTAGGCAAAATATCATTCCCAAAAAATCTGAGTGACCTCGAGAAAAATAATAATACTGCATAAATAAAGGCGTCACAACGGACGCACAAAATATTCACCGCCTTATGGCAGATTTAGTTTTCAAAGCTTCCAAGAAACAAAGCAAAATTACAAGCCAGATAACAGTGCCTCCTTAATCCTGTTGGTCATTCTCTTCACCTTCGGCAGTCCCTCCTTGAAGACTGGTTTCTGGGGCGGCTGTCGTCTGAGTGGAAACATGCTCTGAATTTATGTCATCATCACTCCAGTACTCGACCGCATCCCATATTGCGTTTGTGTCCCACACAAACTCGGGACGCACTCGTCAACAGCCTTGAACTCATCTGACGCCCAAAACGCCGCTCTCGTCGATTCGGCCATTTTGAGCAGCTCAGTCTCGTGAGCGTCCTCCATCTCGGCATTTTCCGTCCTAAACTTGGCTAGCTCCTCTTGCAAAGCATTTTCTCGTGCAGCGAGCAATTTTGCAAGAAGAAGTAAAAATAAGAAGGCGCATCGAAGAGGAAGAATGAAGAAAGAAGGAAGAATGGTGGGTATAAATAACCCACCAAAAGAATTAGGCGGCAACGACGCGACGGTTGAGTGACCGAGGCAAAAACCTAGTCTAGGAATTCAAAAAAATGGGCAATTGATGTGACGCCGGAGCTGCCCGTTGTACGAGCTCGACGATCGAGCATTGACACGTGTCCACACATGCAACAGGTCAAAAAATCAAAGAGGACCGTGCAAAGCAGAGAAGTTCAAAAATATCGCGCATATCCCCGAACAAGGAAAGTGAGAAGTCCAAGCTCAGAGTGAGAAATCTTCGTCTCTCAAGCGGCCAGGGGCAGAATGTAGGATAGAGGTTATAGGGAATGGACCGCTCAAACCGGGGTTCGAGAGCGCTCACAAGAAGGAACCGCTCAACATGAAACATAAAATTCGTAGCCGCCAAAACCCATAGCTTTTCACGACTAAAGGGCAATTGTTGGGCCCATAGTTGAGTGGTATTGGACCTTAGACCCAATAGCGATAACCGAGTCAGGCCTAGGGGGAGGCCCGATGCGTGGCGTGTAGTTAGCCTAGAGACGGGACATGCATAGGCCGCCTGGCATAAAGTACTGATCGTGACACGAGGAGATCTCTCCAAGAGATACATGCCTCTAAACAAGCAGGACTGAGGATTGATTAGCCATCGTAGGCAGTTCTAGTAAAGCAGTACCTAGTTAGGACGCCTGACAGAGCATTTAATGCTATACATTCAGCCTAACTGGGTATAAATACCCCTAGATCGACATTGTTGGTAACCTCAACTTCTTTCTCTCTCTCTAAACATAAATAAACATTCTTACTTCTCGATCTAACTTAAGCATTGGAGAGTGTCCTGGGCAACCACCCACGGATCCTTGTTTTGCAGTGGCCAGGAGTGCACCCAACATCAAGAACAGGCGCCTCACTCGCCCCTCCTTCTAGTGCCTAGAACATGCTAGGCTCAAACAATTTCGAAAACAATTTAATAGTCAAACCGTTAATTTTCTGTCCGGTCAACTGTTAGTTTATTAGGGTGTGACAATTTATTGTATACATCAGCTGATTTTTGCTATCAACAAAAAATTAGAGATTAATTTTATTTTTAAAATAAAAAACGGAAAATAAAAGTTCCTGCTCTTTCATCATCGCCGACACTCTTCTTTCTCTACCACGCCACAACGATCCTCCTCGCCACAATCTTCCATCGCCGTTTCAATCTACAAATCCCATATGCATCTTAGTGCTCGGACGCTGACATGGGGAATCATATGGAGGCGGAGAAGGAGTCTATGAAAAGGAATCACGGTCGAGAGTCCCAAATTCGCCGCCGCCATCAAAATCACCAATAACAGATCCGTTGCTCTGCTGCTCTCCAAGAACATTCGCCGCCCGCCACGAACAGAGGGATGGAGGTTCGACAATCTTCGATTGGCCTCCTCTGTTTCTCAATCGCCGACGCCATTAATAGATTTTCAGACAACCGGTCGGATTGAGCTTGCAAACGACGACAAAGTTGTTTTTGAAGTTCCAGGTAAAAGTCATTCTTCCTTGGTACTCTCTTCCGCCTGATTATCCCTCGTCCCAATGAGTATATGATGAGGAATTTCAATTCTTATCCAGATCTGAGGTAGGAATCATTATGGACTGGCGGCAGGGTTGCTGCAAGAGATTATGGGTGACGATTCTATAGAGCAAAGAGGTAAGGGGAAGGAGAAGGGAAAGGTCATCGCGGAAGATGGGCACAATCATCCACCAAACTCGACAAAGTCTTCGGCCGCTTGATAATGGAGTTTGCGAGGCTCTTGATAGGCACAATCGAAGGGGAGATTGATGGGCACAATCGGTCGTCGATGCTCATCTGGGCTCTCTTGTTCATCGTTATCAATGCTCGCGGACTGTTTAGGGTTCTTGGAGCCATGAAAAAGAGAGAGGAAGATGAAGTGGCGGTGGTCTTAAAACCATGGTAAAGGAAACCGTACCGGACATCATACCGGATTCATTTCTGGTATTGTATTTTGTGGTACGACCGTGGTTCAACCGTTTTGTACCGGTAAATACCGTTTTTCACTATTGATAGAGAAATGAAATGCGATAGTATCAAAAATATAATCCATAAAAAAAAGAACCAAATAGAGCATTATACAACCACGGTGACCCATTTTCAACATAGAAAAATAGCAAAATAATATTCTTTTTAATTATTTTCCACATATTGGACGAGAATACGGAGAAATGAAGCTGAATCATAGACCAGGAAACCTGATCATACCAACCGGTTCAACCGGTCAAACCGAAAAAACCGGCCGGCACGGTAAAATCAGCACAATCAGCCCACCGTACCGCTTTTGGTCCAATTTCCGGTTGAACCGGCCGGTACGATCCGGTTTCCTGGTCTATGCTTAAAACACGTTCAAAAGGGTCAAAACTGTAGGCTCGAACCTGCCAAGGATTGGTCGGCTTCAGTGCCGGGAGTGCGTTGGTGCCAAAGTAGACGAAGGATTTCGTCCACACTCGCTTGGGTAGTTGCGGAATGGGTCTCTAAGGCATGAATTCGGCCCCCAAATTCCGCAACACTTCCTTCTACACGACGAAGATCATCGTGGATAGTGGTTTGGAAGGCTTTTTAGAGAGTTTCCAAGTTAGCCTCGAGAGAGTCAATCCTCTCCTTGTCGGCAGCGATGGGTTTGGGGCCCATCGGCTCTGATACCAAATGTTGGAATTGGTTATCAAAGGTGTGTTGGCGTTCTTTTTACGGCGAGAACCGGCCAGCTTTGGTGTGATTTTTGGCTAAAAATTTATGTTGTTGCTTCTTCTTATTCATTCAACCCTTATATAGGGAACTGAGAACCTAGAATTGAGATCGGGTTACAAGAGAATAACTGCCGAATCTCCTACGGTTTGGTAAATCACCGAGGCAATCTTCCAAAGACACTAATCCTATCCGCTAGACGATCACAAGATTGTATCCTAATAAATCAAAACAAATAGCAGCTACACCGACCTGCTTAACTTCCATAATAATCCTAGTTGATATACAGAGCAGCAACAATCCGACGCGGAGATCCCTTAAGCAACCTACTAGCCACGTGGGTGCTTATCCTCTCCTACATGGACAACCAACATACAATAATTGATTGGGCTAATACCACTAGAACACCCAAACTATCAATAAAATTCCTATTGCGTCTGTTAGAATATGACTTGAATTTTATTTGGGCTTTTGTTTTGTGTTTTGAGTCTATTATGTTTGGGTTTTGTTTTGACCTTTTCCTTGTAGGTTTGAAAAATGTGTTCAGTTTTCTGTTTGGAATTAGTAGAAGAGTTCTATAAATACTCTTCATCTCCCTAATCTGTTGTGAGGTTAGTGAGTTTAGTTTGTTTGGTTTGTCCGTTCCGGATTTGGTTTGTAAACTGTACTCTCCACAAATTAGTGAAATTTGTTCTCCCTGCCCGTGGATTAACTAGCACACATTGTGTTAGTCAACCACGTTAAATTTGTGTTCGTTCATGTTGGTTTGGATTATCGATTGCATGCTTCTGTTCTGACACCTTCGTATGAAGAAAAACGATAGTACTAAAACGAAATTGAACCACAACGCAAGAGTTTTATGTGGTATCCTCGTTCTTGACTAAATGAGACTAATCCACGGTGAGCTCGAAACGAGCTCATGGCTGAGAATATTATTGATTGACTTCTCTTGCTTGCATACCACACACAAGGTAGCTAAGCATATATATAGGACTAGGGTTGACAGCCCATGACAAGGCCTACTGGGATGCGGATCCAACGGCTAATGACAAGGTAAGTATAACAAGGTAAGTCTTGTTCTACAAGGACAAGGACACACGGTTACTTTGACAACAAGCAACTAGAAGTAACCGTAATACTCCCCCTCAAGATGAGGCATGGATATCAAACATGCTCATCTTGGACAAAAGATGAGAAAACTGATCATGACTGAGACCCTTAGTGAAAATGTCAGCCGGTTGATCTTGACTAGAAATCTTAGTAGGCGCTATATCGTGAGACATAACCCGTTCGTGTACGAAGTAGCAATCCATTTCCACATGCTTAGTGCGCTCATGGAACACCGGGTTAGCTGCAATGTGAAGGGCAGCTTGACTATCACAATATAGAGTAGTAGGCGACGACTGTTGGACACCAAGATCAAACAATAATCAGCGCAACCAGATGATCTCACTGACCGTGCTTGCCATAGCACGATACTCCGCTTCTGCAGACGATCGAGCAACCACTGACTGCTTTTTGGTTCTCCAAGACACGGGCACAAAACCTAGTTGGATGAAGTACCCCGTAGTGGAGCGTTTGGTGGTAGGACAACCTCCCCAATCTGAATCACAAAAGGCTGTAAGAACAAGTGAATCATGAGCGGGAAAGTACAACCCCCGACCTGGCGATTGCTTGAGATAGCGAAGAATTCGATTGGCAGGATCCACATGAGCCCGTGTAGGTGCATCTACAGCTTGACTAAGCAGATTAACAACGTAAGCAATATCAAGACGAGTGACTGTCAGGTATAAAAGACGACCAACCAGTTGACGAAAACCGGAAGGACCAGTAGCTGGCGGCGAAGGAAGGCGACCCAGCTGATGATTTTGTTCGATTGGTGAATGACAAGGACGTGTACCCTGAAGTCCTAAATCTGCCAGTATATCCAAGACGTACTTTCGCTGGTTGAGGACGATCCCTTTACTAGAATGGGCGACCTCTATACCCAAGAAATACTTCAAATCGCCCAAATCTTTTATAGTAAAGCGATCATGAAGGAAAGATTTAACCTTATGGATAAAAGATAGATCATTACCAGCGAGTATGACATCATCTACATAGATGAGTTCTGCTACGAAAGAAGTACTCGATCAATAAATGAACAATGAATGATCTGCTCGACTCTGTTGGAAGCGAAGCTCAAGCAGTGCTGCATAAAATTTTTTATACCAATTCCTAGAAGCCTGACAAAGTCCATATATACACTTATTTAGTCGACAAACACGAGTGTCCCCCTTTGCAGCAAATCCCAGAGGAATTTTCATGTACACTTCTTCATTCAAATCCCCATGTAAAAAGGAATTATTAACGTCGAGTTGATGAAGGTGCCACCCTTTACTGACTACAACAGCGATAAGACAACGAAAGGTGACTAGCTTGGCAACCGGGGCGAAGGTATCATGATAATCTATACCTTCGATTTGAGTAAAGCCCTTTGCAACAAGTCGCGCCTTGTAGCGTTCAACTGAACCGTCGGGATTAAATTTAATCTTATAAACCCACCTGAAATCAATGGCTTTCTTTCCTGGTGACAAAATGACTAGGGTCCAAGTATTTTTTGCTTCCAAAGCGAGGATTTGAGCTTGCATCACATTCCACCAGTACTTGCATCGAATAGCTTGCCAAAAGAAACGTGGTTCATCAAGTTCGGAGATGCGAGTGAGATAGGCTTGATGCTTGTCGGACACACGAGTATATGTGTGATAGACCGTTAATTGCACAGGTTTTTACCCCTATTCCCGAGCCGTTTGAGATGTTGATTCTCATGTTTTAGGCTGCTTTCACGCTAGGTTGTGCTTGTTTGTGATATTTCAGGTCCTAGTACGTGAATGAAGGTTTGAGAACGAGTTCGGGGTCGATTGGACGAAGTTTGGACGTTTGGCGAGAAGCTGAGAAGCCACACGGGCATGCCTGAAAGCCACACGACCGTGTAAGGAAACCCATGTGGCCGTGTGGAAATTCCAGGGAACTCACACGGGCATCCTGGAAATCCACACGGCTGTGTGGTTGTGGCCGTGTGGGATGGCAGGAAATCACTTAATCGAAACTCGGCGTTTTGACACTCACAAGGGCAGCTAGGAAAGCCACACGGCCGTGTGGCCTGTCCGTGTGGTCGGGATTTTCTGGGGTTTTACCCAAATTCGAGCAAAAGAGAGGGGATCGACTTTTTGGAGCAAAAAAACAGAGCCCTAGAGAGAGAAAGTATGAAGAACACCTCATAAGAGTGGTTTTGGAGCTGGGTTTCATCAATCAAGCTTGGAAATCATCCTTGGAGTGAAGATTGACATCCCAGAGCAGATTCTTCCCATCTTGATGAGTATGACTGCTTTGTTTACTGTTTTCCTCTCTCTCTATGGAGTAGAACCCTCTTTCACTTGGGTATGAAGAACCCTAGTTCCATGTGTTAGGGATCTTGATTATAATGACTTGGGATTGTTATACTGTTTGGTTTTAATCGAATGATGCATGATTCATTGAATCAATTGAAGTCTGATCATCTTTTCTTGATTTCTGCTACAACCTGAGATAGATAGAATCTGATTAGGTTGTTAGAGCTTCATCATTCGATAGTGGTAGATTGGTTATACGAGAGTTAATCAATCTACTGCTTTGTACTGGAACTCAATTCCAGTAGTGGAGTTCTGTGCTTATTGCTTCAACTTTCTATCCCGGTGAAGACTAGTCATCTGCCGGGTAGTTGGACTGAGAGGGCTTGGTCAGCTTAAGAGATTTCAAGCTACTGTCGAATCTTCCGCAGTTTAATCAACAGTAAATCAGCCCAGGGTAATTACAACTGAGACCTAACTAAGGAGCTAGGGGGACTCATTCCCGAGTGACTCTTCCTTTGCTTTAGAAAACCGAACCAATTCCTGCTTTCTTACTGATTGTAGTTAAAACCACAATCAATCGACTTAGTTGACTAGATAATAGATATTCACGGAGTAGGCAGTAGATCTAGACCCCGGGTTGATATTTAGAACTTTCCACTTTACTGCATTCCCGGACTGCGATTACACTTGGTCGCAGTTTGGTGTTGTGTCGTAGCGTGTCAATGTGACATAATTACTCATGGGATATAAAGCTTGGTTAGATGAAGCTAACTCTGGCATTTCAATGTCAAATCCTGAAAACTTCACTGGCAACTGACCTTGCGTCTGCCGATTGCTGCGCCGAAGAGGAACTGGCTGCTGAGCAACTTTGGTGACTGCATTTGGTAGGGGTGGCAGTTCGGTTGTCGATTACCGCTTAACCGGTCGGTTAAACCGATAACCGCCGGTTAACGGTTGGCCGATAACCAAAAATTGGCAAAGACGGTCGGTGTTCGGAAGGACCATGGGAGAGCGCTGTTAACCGGCTAACCGATTTAAAACCGATGGATCCAATCAATTCCCCTTTCCCCCATTAATTCTAATTAATCACCCACCACGGATCCAATTAATTTCCCCTTTTCCATTTACAATTCCAACTAATCCCCCACTGATCCGATCAATTCCCATTTAACCCATTTAATTTCCCTTTACCCAATACAATTCCAATTAATTCCCCCACCGATCCGATTAATTCCCATTTACCCCATTTAATTTGATAATTTCCCTTTCCCCAATTACAATTACAATTAATCCCCCATGAATTCCATTAATTCCCCGTTCATTTTCGAGATTAATTTTCCGATGGATCCAATTAATTCCACTTTCCAACTGCGTCTCCGCCTCCGTCGGCGTCCTTCCCCGTTCATCCATACTTGCCGTCGCCGTCAAGGGAAGCAGAGCAGGCGAGCCACGTGAATAGAGCAGGTGACCACGACCCGTCTTCTTCTTCCTTCCTCCCCGTCGCGGTTCATCGATCCTCGTCGCCGGTTTTTCCATCACCGTCGAGAACAACCGGCTCGTCGCTCCCGTCGAGAGAAGCAGAGAAGGACCAAAGCGCGCGCCCCTTCACTTTCGCTTAAATTCGGCTAACCGCGATAATCGTTCGGTCGGTGTTCGGCAACCGACTAAGTGTCCGTCGGTGTTCGGCAGCTGATTAAGGTCGCTCAGTTAACCGAAAAACCGACCCTGCATTTACTTGTTAAACCAAAACCGACCGATATCCACCCCTAGCATTTGGTGGACTTGTAATGACAGGCAGCGAATTGGAACTTGCGGAGCGGAATTGCGCGCCATCATTCACAGAAGGCAAGGGCGGGGAACGCTGTTCTCTACAACACTGCAACCAGAGGCATTTCAACTTGACAAACCAATTCCAGAGCCTCATTGATCGAAATTGGGAAGTTAAAATCTCCCACATATACAGAGAGTAACAAGGTAACTGACTTTATTACTAATAGAGGACTTTCTTATTAATAGAGGTTACTTAGTCAACATAGGTTATCATGATTTCAGTAATTCATACCCATGATTATCTTTTTGGGTATTTTATGACACTATGGGCCTCGTTCAATCTCGATTAATTTAAGTGCCAAGAAAAGCAGTGTAACACCCTACCCTATACATATTACCTAATCATATTGTTAATACAATTGCAGCAGAAATAATATCGGGTGTTACATTAATTATTAAAATTTACCCAAATAAAATTTTGACATCAATTACTCGTGTAATGGGCTAACAGTTCTTCCATCTAATCCTGCAAAATAATTCATCTGAATCCATACATTCATAGACAAATATATATATACTCACAACCATATGCATTGGTTTTTCAAAGCCATAGTCACAGTTTCATACTACACAACTGCATACTATACTGATACATGCTATAATCATCACAACTTACATAATTACACAATATATACATATCATCAACTTTCCACACCTATGGATATCTCACACTACATCAGAAGCTAGTGTTCACATGAAAAATGTTCTCAAAACATTTTTACAAAAAGGTGTGGATTACTGGCCAAAATCCCGAGTAGTAGTCTAAGCACAAAATAGTTGAAGACCATACCTCATCTTGCCTTCAACTCTAGCTCCTCTTCCACCTAACACTTATCTACTGCTGCTGCCGATGATATGCTTACACATAGCATAAGAAGAGAAGAAGAATAAAAGAGGGTCAACTCATAGTTGAGTGAGATAATCATAGCATCGTGAGTTCATAACAAAGCATACCCCTACCATACATCTAACAATCAAGCCAAAACACTAGGATGAGACCTCAGCCATCCGACATCCCAATAGGCAAAAAAACTCAACCATCTTGACTTATGCATATGCATCTTATCATATTTTAATCATAGGCGCCTGGCTACTCCCATGCTAATTACTCTCCCGGGAATACGGACCAAACATCTCATGGATGTGGTCATATCGGACCCACCACTGTCGGTGTAGTCATATCAGACCTGACACCACTCTAGGTGTGGTCATATCGGACTCAACACCACTATGGGTGTGGTCGTATCTCATGATGAATCAACGGGCAACACCACATTAGGGGTGTGACATAACATATCATAAGGGAGTAATAGCATGGGGAGCCCTAATTACTATGTAATTGACCATGAGACCAAATCACGTTTATTTGGTAATCTTATACATGATCCATATCTCATCTTGCTTATCATAATTCGTTACTTGCACATGTACTTGACTTGGCCATAATTGGCTTAACATAGGTAAAACATGAGTAGTATAATTGCACTTCCTCGGGATAAACCCTCGTGCAAGTCATCCTCCTTAAACATCATAATATCACCTTGGGGAGTTTATTCCCCCACTTGTTGATCCAAATACAACCATAATATCACATCATGTCAAAACACCTTGTCGAAGAACCATGAAGTCATATCAACAGTTAAGCCACAAATGGCAACATGTATGCAATCATCAACATATATAAGGTCCATATCGATTAGAGCAAGTCAATAATATCATACAGCAGTCCAGGGTTCATCATATAGCACAAAATTCCATACACCCCCTAATGATGCCATTCTAGTTCACCTAGGTAAATTATAAGCATCAATATAATTATCGTGATATGACAAACCCGGTATGCCGTGTTAATCCCTCACCAGTTCTGGTTGTTGAAACACCCGTTCTAGCCTCCCGTACCCCAACTTCACTTTCTCAAACAAACCCGGAATCAAAATCCGAGATTGTCATAATATCCCCTGCAGTGTCCCCGTCAATGTTAGTTCTAGGCTCCGGATCAAATTCTCGATAAAAACACATCAAACCCTGGCCGGAGCTAAATTCAACGATTTGGACCGACCTAAATAATTGCCGAAATTCATGAATTAGAACTAGAGGATTGATTACCTCACTGCAGGAAGCTTCTATATGAAATTTGGGCTTAATCCGGCTTTCGGAGCCACCGAAACCCTAATTCCTTCGATCGAAAACTCAAAAAACTCGAGAGTTTTGGATAATAGATGCTCAAGAATTGAGCTCTACAAAATTCTTGCAAGCTCCCCTGAATGCCTCTGCTCGCACTGTTCTCTCGGTACAGAATGAGAAAAGAAAGAAGAATGAAATGGAAAAGAGACGAGAATGGGTATATATAATTAATATGTATACTTATCCGATCGATAATCCGATTTTCATCGAAATACTATCAAAACACTCGATTTTAAATCGTGAAATTTTCTAGCGATCGAAATATGGGTTTTGCTGGAACGAGATGTTACAATTCTCCCCTCCTTAAAAGATTTCGTCCTCGAAATCTAACCTAGAGTTGTACCCTTAGTCCGCTTACTTACCCTTGACATGGTGTATCGTAGATAAACCATTACCTAACTCTTAGGTTAGGTTAGGTGATTCATAACATAGAAAGTAACACATAACACCTCAAGTTCCCATGTTTAGTTTTCAAAAACCTATACTGGGCTATCACAACCAAAACACATCAACAAGTTCGAAACATAACTTACTAAGCAAGATTGTTAACCTTTAAAGTAGGTCGCTACCAACTCAGAGTACTTCTCTCGCATACTTGCTTTAGTCTCCTAGGTAGCACTCTCACTTTCTTGATTCCTCCACACAACCTTCAACATTGGAATTTCCTTCCTACGAAGAGTCTTATTCTGAAAATCAACAATCTCAACTGGAACTTCCTCAAAAGTTAAATCTGGACCCATCTCGATCTCTTCTGGTTGTATAACATGGGAAGGATCCACTTTGTACCTCTTCAGCATACTAACATGAAATACATTGTGGATTTGGGATAGCTCAGGAGGCAATGCTAGCTTATATGCCACTAGTCCAATCTTCTCTGTGATTTCATTGGGTCCAATATACCGAGGTGCAAGTTTCCCTTTCTTACCAAATCTCATTACGCCTTTCCAGGGTGACACTTTGAGAAATATTTTCTCACCCACTTCGAAATTAACTTCACGCCTATTCGTGTCAACATAAACTTTCTGTCGATCTTGAGCCACCCTCAAACGCTCCCTGATTTCCTTAACCTTATCAACTGTGATCTGAACTATCACTGGCCCCGAGATTTGCCTTGCTCCTTCTACATCCCAACATAATGGTGTTCTACACTTCCTCCCATAAAGTGCTTCATAGGGTGGAACACCCAAACTACTATGGTACTGATTATTGTAAGAAAACTCAATCAGAGGCAAATGGTCAATCCATGATTCCTCCCATTGCATTACACATGAGTGAAGCAACTCCTCCAAGGTTAGGATGGTTCGTTCACTCTGCCCATCTATTTGAGGATGATAAGCTGAAGTTAAATGCAGTTTAGTTCCCAAGGCATCACGTAAACTTTGCCAAAACCGAGATGTGAAACTCGGGTCTCGATCAGAGACAATAGAAATTGGCACACCATGCAATCTGACGATCTCCTTAATATATAGTTGAGACAAGGTCTCCAGTGATGGTTTCCATCTAATGGGTAAAAAGTGAGCCGATTTGGTCAGTCGGACCACAATAACCCATACTGCATCTTTTCCCCTTGACGATGGGAGACCATATACAAAATCCATTGTGATTCTTTCCCACTTCCATTCTGGAATTGGAAGTGGTTGCAGTTTTCCCACAGGAGCTTGATGTTCTGCCTTAACTTTCTGACATACCAGACATATGAAAACATTTTCAGCCGCTTCTTTTTTCATCCCACGCCACCAAAAATATGGTTTGATCGTGTGATACATTTTAGTAGCTCCTGGGTGCATAGCATAAGCAGAAGAATGAGCTTCATCTAGGATCTCTTTCCTCAAGTTATCAAACATTAGGAACACATGCTCTTCCATTCATCTTCAACATGACATCTACCATTTCAAATGGGCTTTCTTTTCCTTCCTCAATGTCTTGAATGATTTTCGCCAACTCTGGATCCTCCTTCTGCTTCTCACGAATTTTGTCATGCAACAAAGGTCGAATGTTCAACCGAGCTAGTAACCTTGTTACACCCTCCACTTCCAAATCCACATTCATTGCCCTTAAATCAACCAGATCATTTATATTCTTCTTCTCCTTTCTGCTTAAGGCATCAGCAACTACATTAGCTTTACTTGGATGGTAATTAATTGTACAATAATAATCTTTTAGAAGTTCAATCCATCTCCTCTGACGACTATTTAAATCCTTCTGATCCATAATATATTTCAGGCTTTTGTGATCAGTTAGGATTTTAAAAGTCTCACCATACAAATAATGTCACCAAATCTTGAGAGCAAATACCACCGCTGCCAACTCCAAATCATGAGTGGGATAATTTACTTCATGAGGATGCAATTGCCTAGAGGCATATGCGATAACTCTTCCATCTTGCATTAACACACAACCCAGTCCTTCATATGAGGCATCACTATACACCACAAACTCTCCATGGTTTGAAGGTAAAGCCAGTACTGGTGCTGTGGTCAATTTCTTCTTCAGTTCATCAAAACTCTTTTGACATGATTCATCCCAAACATACTTGGTATTCTTCCTCAACAGTTTAGTCAATGGTGCACCAATTTTAGAAAATCCTTCGACAAACCGCCGATAATAACCAGCCATGCCAAGAAAACTTCTCAACTTAGACACATCTTTTGGTGTAGCCCAACTCACCACTGCTTCCACCTTTTTCGGATCCACCTCGACACCTCTTCCAAAAATTACATGTCCCAGAAATATTACCTCCTTGAGCCAAAACTCACATTTTGAGAATTTTGCATATAATTGTTTCTCTCTTAGAATTTGCAACACAATTATAAGGTGAGTTTTGTGCTCCTCTTCGCTTTTAGAGTATATGAGAATATCATCTATGAATACAATCACAAACTTATCAAGATATTCATGGAAAACTCTGTTAATAAGAGCCATAAATACTGCTGGCGCATTAGTGAGTCCAAAAGGCATTACCAGTAACTCATAATGCCTATATCTTATTCTAAAAGCTCTCTTTGAGGTTGCTCCATCTGCTACTTTCAGTTGATGGTATCCCAACCTCAAATCAATCTTAGAAAAGACTGATGCACCCTGCAATTGATCAAACAAGTCATCTATTCTTGGGAGGGGATAACGATTCTTCACCGTTGCTTTATTCAACCTCCTGTAGTCAATGCAAATTCTCATTGAGCCATCTTTCTTCTTGACAAACAAAACCGGTGCACCCCAAGGTGAGATGCTAGGTCGAATAAACCCCTTGTCTAGCAATTCTTGCAATTTTACTTTAAGCTCCTTCAGCTCAATTGGTGCCATTCTATACGGTTCCATTGAAATTGGTGTTGTGCCAGGTACCAATTCAATATCAAACTCTACTTCCCTTTCTGGTGGAAGGCCGGGAAGTTCTTCAGGGAATACATCAGGAAACTCCCTTACCACCTCTACATCATCAACCTTCTTCTCATTTACAACAGTAACTTGAGCAAGAAAGGCTTCACAACCTTCCTTCACTAATCGAAAAGCTTCCAAGGCAGAAAGAAAACCATGAGTCTCCTTTTTCTTAATGCCTCGGAATACAACATGACCTTTATCTGGTGCATTGAATAACACTTCTTTCTTTTGACAATCCACAACAGCTCCATGTGTTGCCAGAAAGTTCATTCCCAGGATGACATCAAATTCATCAAAAGGTAGCAGAATTAAATCTGCTGCTAGGAAAGCTCCTTCCACACAAATGAAGGAACTTTTAATAACTAAATCTACCTTCAAGGTGTCCCCCACAGGTGTTTTAACATTTAAGGTATAACCTAGCTTATCTGGGATTAAGCGTAGCCTATGTGCATACGTATATGACAAGAATGAGTGAGAGGAACCAGTATCGATCAAAGCATAAATTTGCTTGCCAAGGATAGAAAGCATACCAGTCACCACTTCTGGTGCCACTTCCGCCTCACCCCGAGTCATTGCATAAACCCTTGATGTTCCCTGTGTTCCTACACCCTGTGTACCCCTTCCTGATGACTGATTTTGACCACCACCTCTACCACCATGTGAACCACCACGACCACTCTGAAATCCACTACGGCCTCCCTAGGAACCACCTCTGGTTGGGGCTCTACTAAAGTGCACTGAAGGTTCGGACTGAGTAGGTCTTCCTCCTCCCCTATAAGGACAGTTCCTCATGATGTGACCCGGCTGGCCGCATTGAAAGCATACTCCAGAAAAGCTCCAACACTCTCCAAAGTATCTCTTCTGACAAACTTGACAAACTGGAGCTTGTGTGGCTGAGGGAACTGGTACCTTGTATGATGTTCCCATCATAGATTGACTCAGTGTTCTCCCAAAAGTGTTGGGACCTCTCCTCGGTGGGTAACGAGGTCCAGAATAACTCACTCCAAACTTCCTCTTCTTCTCCTCTTCTTTGGCCTTATGTTCCTCTCGGCTCTCAACTTCATAGGCTTCATACTTAAGTGTTGGCTCCTTGATTGTGGCCATGCTCTCTTCATCAACACTGTGGATCTTTTCTTTCAACCCTAGGCGCAACCCATTCAAGTATCTCATCTTCTTCTTATGCTCAGTATCCGCCAACCCATCTTCAAAGTAGAGTAGTCGAACAAACTTGATGGTATACTCAGTAACTGTCATGTTCTCCTGCTTAAGGTTGGCGAATTCATTATTCTTTGCCCTGATAAAAGCTTCGGGAAAAAACTCTGTCTTAAAGGCCTTCAGGAACTCTTCCCAGGTGAACTGAACTCATTGGCCATTAACTCTTGAGATTGAGGACCACCAGCTCCTCGCGTACCCCTTTAGGAGAAAAACAACATATTGTACTTTTTCCTTTGGGGTTGCATAAAGATACTCAAACACATCTTCCATCTCCCTCAACCACTCTACCACAGCATCCGGACTCACATCTCCCTTGAAATCACTACCACCCAAACTTTTCATCTTTGCATAGTCTAATACTGGCGGTCTTGCATCAACGGCCTCCACTCCTCTCGACTGGTCATTAGGAACATTATGACAACTTTCGTGCGAGCTACAAGGAAATATTGGCCTTAGATTGATCCACACAAAATTCATTCTTAACCAAATCTCTCACTTGGTTAAAACAAAAATTTTCCCAAAATAATTACTTGAAAACAAATAAGTTCAAAACTCAATTTTGAAAACCATGTTGCAAGTAATTTCATCCAACATACCAATAAACATAATCATGTAAAACTCAATTCCCAGTTTAAGTCATTATGGGGTACTCCCCTCCTTAGGAGTGTTCAACCTCCCATAGGGTATAGTACGCCATAACAACAAAAAGAGGGAACTAGGCTTTGATACCAAACTGTAACTCCATACCCTATACATATTACCTAATCATATTGTTCATACAATTGCAGCGGAAATAATCTCGGGTGTTACATTAATTATCAAAATTTACCCAAATAAAATTTCGACATGAATTACTCGCGTAATGGGCTAACAGTTCTTCCATCTAATCCTGCAAAATAATTCATCTGAATCCATACATTCATAGACAAATATATACACTCACAACCATATGCATTGGCTTTTCAAAGCCTTAGTCACAGTTTCATACTACACAACTGCATACTATACTGATACATGCTATAATCATCACAACTTACATAATTACACAATATACACATATCATCAACTTTCCACACCTCTGGATATCTCACACTACATCAGAAGCTAGTATGCACATGAAAAACGTTCTCAAAACATTTTTACAAAAAGGTGTGGATCACTGGCCAAAATCGCGAGTAGTAGTCCAAGCACAAAATAGTTGAAGACCATACCTCATCTTGCCTTCAACTCTAGCTCCTCTCCCACCTAACACTTATCTACTGCTACTGCTGATGATCTGCTTACACATAGCATAAGCAAAGAAGAAGAATAAAAGAGGGTCAACTCATAGCTGAGTGAGATAATCATAGCATCGTGAGTTCATAACTAAGCATACCCCTACCATACATCTAACAATCAAGCCAAAACACAAGGATGAGACCTCAGCCATCCGACATCCCAATAGGCAAAAAAACTCATCCATCTTGACTTATGCATATGCATCTTATAATGTTTTAATCATAGGCGCCTGGCTACTCCCATGCTAATTACTCTCCCGGGAATACGGACCAAACATCTCATGGATGTGGTCATATCGGACCCAGCACTGTCGGTGTAGTCATATCGAACCTGACACCACTCTGGGTGTGGTCATATCGGACTCAACACCACTCTGGGTGTGGCCATATCTCACGATGAATCAACGGTCAACACCACATCAGGGGTGTGACATAACATATCATAAGGGAGTAATAGCATTGGGAGCCCTAATTACTATGTAATTGACCATGAGACTAAATCACTTTTATTTGGTAATCTTATACATGATCCATATCTCATCTTGCTTAATCATAATTCATTACTTGCACATGCACTTGACTTGGCCATAATTGGCTTAACATAGGTAAAACAGGAGTCGTATAATTGCACTTCCTTGGGATAAACCCTCGTGCAAGTCATCCTCCTTAAACATCATAATATCACCCTGGGGAGATTATTCCCCCACTTGTGGATCCAAATACAACCATAATATCACATCATGTCAAAACACCTTGTCGAAGAACCATGAAGTCATATCAACAGTTAAGCCACAAATGGCAACATGTATGCAATCATCAACATAAATAAGGTCCATATCGACTAGGGCAAGTCAATAATATCATACAGCAGTCCAGGGTTCATCATATAGCACAAAAGTCCATACACCCCTAATCATGCCATTCTAGTTCACCTAGGTCAATTATAAGCATCAATATAATTATCGTGGTACGACAAACCCGATATGTCGCGTTAATCCCTCACCAGTTCTGGTTGTTCAAACACCCTTTCTAGCCTCCCGTACCCCAACTTCACTTTCTCAAACAAACCCGAAATCAAAATTCGAGATTGTCCTAATATCTCCTGCAGTGTCCCCGTCAATGTTAGTTCTAGGCTCCGGATCAAATTCTCGATAAAAACACATCAAATCCTGGCCGGAGCTAAATTTAGTGATTTGGACCCTGACCTAAATAATTTCCAAAATTCATGAATTAGAACTAGAGGATTGATTACCTCGCTGCAGGAAGCTCGTATATGAAATTTGAGCATAATCCGGCTTCCGGAGCCTCCAAAACCCTAATTCCTTCGATCAGAAACTCAAGAAATTCGAGAGTTTTGGATCATAGATGCTTAAGAATTGAGCTCTACAAAATTCTAGCGAGCTCCCCTGAATGCCTCTGCTCTCACTGTTCTCTCGGTACAGAATGAGAAAAGAAAGAAGAATGAAATGGAAAAGAGATGAGAATGGGACGGAAGGTGGGGATTAATATAAGGTGTCTGCCGCTTAATGTAATTATATATATAATATATTAATGTAATTATATATATATAATTATATATAATATTATATATATATAATTAATACGTATACTTATCCGATCGATCGATGATCTGATTTTCATCGAAATACTATCAAAACACTCGATTTTAAATTGTAAAATTTTCTAGCGATCGAAATATGGATTTTGCCGGAACGGGATGTTACAGCAAGGGCTCCCTTTTAGCATTCTGTATATAAAAAAAAAAAAAAATTAAATCTATTACTTTAGCTTTGCTGTTGTATATTATATCCTATTTGAAATTACCGCTCTCCCTATGCCGCATTCTGGACAATCATGTGGCCAGGTTCTGGTGGGGTGTGGAGGAGGACCATAAGAGGATTCGTTGGGTATCCTGGCGGATAATGTGTTAGAGTAAGCATGAAGAAGGTATGGGGTTTAGGACGTTCGAGCACTTTAACCAAGCTCTGATAGCCAAAATTGGTTAGCGCATTCTTTCTGATCCTTAATCTCTGTTAGCCCAGGTCTACAAGGGGAAGTATTTTCCTACAGGGACCTTCCTTTCTGCTACGGCTCGCTCTCGCCCGTCTTGGGGATGGCAGAGTATCCTCTATGGACGTCAATTATTGGAAGTGGGTTTAAGATGACAAATTGGTAATGGTCGGACTACTTCTCTAATCAATTCTAATTGGATTCCTCTATTGCACCCCGGTCATCCGGTGTATAATCAGCCGGAGGGGGTGACCCAAGGGTAGCTGAGGTCATACGTCAGGAGGAGGGGTGGTGGTGTGAGACTAAGCTTAGTTAATGGTTTGACCCACCCACTTGTCAGGCAATAAAATCTATTCCCCTTTCGAGGTAGAATATTGAGGATAAGCTGATCTAGCATGCCATGCCTGAGGGGGCGTTCACTGTTAAATCGGCCTATCATTTTTTTGTTCTTTTGGACAAACAGAGGGGGTGTTGGCGGTCCTTGTTGAGTTGGATGGATAGAGCCAGTTGGATTCATCTGGGGGAGGCTAATATCCCGCCCAAGCTAAAAGTATTTGTCTGGCAAATATATAAGTGTAGTCTGCCAACTACGAAACCTCTCCTTTGAGAAAAAGGTTCTTGTGCTCCCAAGATGTCCGGTGTGCTGGACTGAGAAGGAAACTATGGAGCATTTGTTCCTTGATTGTCCGGTAGCAAGGGCTCCATGGGACTATTTGGGGATGGAGTATCTGGGCCAAGGTTTTCCTCATCATACCTTCCCCCTTTTCCTCAAAAGGTTGACGATGCTAATTCAACAACCATCGTTGTTCCTAGGAGTTGTCATGGTACTTTGGAGAATCTGGCGGTCTCAAAACTGGGTGGTTTTTTAGGGTAAACAGTTCGGGATTCCAACCTTGATGCGACAACTTAACCAGCACTATGATGAGTGTGTCAGTTTGTCGGTGGATCAGGTTCCCCATCCTCCTGTCTTAGGGATGCAACACTTGAGTCCTGTTGAGGCAAATTGTGGTGTTTGTATGTGGGATGGGGCAACCAAGAGGGGCTCTCACTCGGCTGGAGGGATGGTTATCATGAATCATGCACATGATGTCCTTTTTGCCAATGGGATGCAGTTCATGTTGATTGATGATCTCATGATGGTGGAATTACTCGGTCTCCGTGAAGCTATCGTGTGGTGCATTACTGATGATTTCACGAAAATGAAGTTTGAAGGTTATGCGAAGGTGATTATTGAGAAGATCATTCAAGCGGATACTAGCGATAATCAGGTGGGAGCTATTCTTGAAGAGGTTGTTCAATACTTTGCCAGCTATCGGGGGTTTATTGTGCGATTTGCAGGTCGGCGTAGCAATAGGGTAGCCCATTTGGTGGCTCGAAAGGCCCTTTCTTTGTACCAAACTACGAGTCGTTATTTTCATTTTCAAGTCTGGCTGCATTCCAGAGTGTAACTATCTGGTTTATAAATCAATATATGATTATCTTTTGTTAAAAAAATAGTTTACTCATTTGTTTTGAACATTATCATAATAGTAGTTACAGATAGTGATTTTATTTATTTCAAACAATGTCTTGTAACGCTAAAATAATAAAACATACTAATTTTATATATTATTTTAACTTTTTGAGGGTACGCTAAATACCACTTGCTCTCGAGACTCAAATCCAACCTCCGCTCAGTGGCGGAGCCACATGTAGCCAAGGTGGTGCAAATGAAACTTTTTACAACGAAGATTAGAAAGTAGTTCAGCATTTTTATCCTTAAGATGTGAAGGATCTCCAATAAAATGTTTTGAAATGTCAAAAATCAGAGATGCAACTGCATCTTGAGAAGATTGATTATTGGAGTCTAAGATAGGAGTTCCAGAAGAATCACATTTGACAGCTGTAAAATAGTTCTCTGGTCTTCCGCGGTTAAGATATTATCCCACCAACCCTTTAATTGACCAACAAAGCCGGCCATAAGTAGTTCAGCTATAGCGTAATCAGAAGTTTGATTTTGAGTTTTGTAAGCATTAGCTACCATGGTCATTTGTTGAAGAAGGTTCAAATTTGATATTCTGAAAATCCATCAAGATTCCATTCATAAATAGAATTGGAGTTGTATTTATTTTGGATAATAGTGGGTTTCTCTTCGAGAGCTAGATCGGGTGCAGTGGGACATGGGTAATACATCTTAGAGGCAGAGGGTTGGTTCCATTGGAGACGATTGATTTTTGTTTCAATCTGACCTTCTAGGTCTTGAATTACTTCGGCTGAGTCATCGACGATTTGATCCTCGTTGCTCGTGGATTTTTAGTCAGAAATATAAGGAGTCTTAGAAATGGATAGTTGTGTAGAAAGTTGTTTAAGACGTTTTTCTATTTCATATATACACCATATAATTCGTTGTAAAACTAATCAAATATCTTATTTGCATGATGAGATACATTTTAAGCGAATCTTACAACAGCTTTCTCAACCTTTTTGCAAAAACAAATCAACTCTTTAAAAGAGCACATTGAAAGCTCTATTTGTGCAGATACACCCAATGCTTTTTTGCATAAAAAAACAACATCAGGTTGATCTCCCTTACGAAAAAGAATTCACATAAAATCTCATTCCCACCAAGAATAGGCCTATCCAAATGAATTCGGACCTTGAAAAACATTGTCGACAAGAAATTAAAGAATTGCTAAAAAAGGGCCTTATCATATCTAGTTTTATCTTGAAATTAAATTCCAGTAAAGACGGAATAAGACAACCAATATGAGATTAACTTGAAAATAGTTTGTAAAGTAAATGATATTGGAAATGACCAGATTAGCAAAAAGTAAATACTGGAGATGACCATATTAGCAAAAAGTAAATAGTGGAGATGACCAGATTAGCAGAAGATAAATACTGGAGATGACCAGTTTTGCATAAAATAAATACTGGAGATGACCAGTTATGCTCGAAATAAATAAAAGTTGAAGATGATTTGAAAAAGATGAAGTAAAACTTGATAGTTTGATAGATTTCTTACACAGGAATTATTGAGAGAAGATGATGGGAGGAAGCTTTTCAAGAGAGCAATTCCCACTCAAAACAACTCTACTACAACAAGTGAAGGGAGTCTCCTTTTATAGAGAAATGGAGTCCCCTTTTGGTAAATAAATTGAAAAACATAATGATGACAATGTGGACACTTATATGATTATGTCACATGTCATAACAAAATTATATTTTTAATATAAAGAAAAATAGATAATTTGTGGTCTTCTTTCCATAACCAAATTGAGTGGGTTGGAAGTGGAGTCACTTCTTCTTTGTCTTTAGGATAGTGGGTTGGAAGTGGAGTCACTTCTTCTTTGTCTTTATGATAGTGAAGAAACAATGGGGTCACTTCTTCTTTGTCTTCAACTTAGTGCTCTTTGTTGGCAAAGGACCAAGCACTTCTTCATCCGAGTCATGGTTTTGGAGAGTGGAATCTGCGTTAGATGTTGAGCTAGATGCCACATCTTTGAGAATTTGGAAGTATTCTTCTTCAGTGTTGGCACCAACTAAGAGAGTGCTGATTGAGGATTTTGTTTGCAAAAATTGCGTTGAAGATTTTTCGATAACTTTTGACAGTTCAGGATTGTTATTAAACCATTGGAGGACTTGAGGTTTGTAGGCTTGTTCTGGGTGAGGATTTGCAGCCCAATATTTGGTTTTGAAGCTGCGGCCTAACATGGGTACCTTTGTGATGGCACAGGTTTGGTAACTGAATTCCCAGGTTGTAATCCAAGGAATTTTGATGTAGTAACAAAATTTGAGGAGGGGTAATCCTTGACCAGAATATTTTTGACAGAATGTTTGATATCCCTCTTGTATCTCAGCTGGATAGATATTTTCAGTTGGCCCAAAAAGATCCCACCAGTGCATAAACCAGTTGGGAAAATAATGGGAGTTTTGTAATCCCTGAAAAAACTCCAGGAGCGTCAGTACATATGGTTTTGCTTGAAGAAGGCATTAATCCAACCTTCATGGTAATCCTAGTAATTGAAGGATTGGCAGATTTGCGGGTGGTTAAGAGCAATAGTAGCAGGGAATTTTTGGTTGGTGTTTGGGCTAATAGGCCATTGGCGAGGGTGGATAATTTGGTGGATTTTGCAGGTTGAGTGGGTATTGAGTGTTTTGTCTGAAGGATCAAATTTGTGGGAAAAGGTGACTGATCTAGTTTCTGTGAGGATAAGTTCATAATATTTGTGGGTTTTGTTGAGGGATCTTGGTTTGAAGAACCACTCATTGAGGAAATGTTTGGCAGTAACATTTGGATATTGATGGTAGAAACCATCTTCGACAACGAAAATGGGTTGAAAAGTGTTTTTCTTAAAATATGTTTGAAATCGATTTTGAGGGGTTTGGACAACCATCACCTCTTTGGTTTTGGGAAAAACGATTTTGAGAGGGACTATCGAAGATGCCACCTCTGTTGAGGTAGGTGCGACATCAAGATGATGTTGCTGATAGATTTGTTTGGTTTCTTCGGAAGAGATGGGTGTGGGTAGGATGACACTTGGCGTTTGAGTATTTGAAAGAATTAGTTTAAAAGTGGAAATTGTTGAGGAAGTTGAAGCTTCAGTGGGAAGCTTTTGTTTAGAACCAGAAACGGCAATAAAATTTTTAAGGTAATTTTGAGCTTCAAGAGGCAGCTTATCAATATTGATTAAAGCTTTTGATGAACTTGAGTGTGAACCAGAATCATCCGAACTTTCTTCATACTTGAATGATCAGGGCTTCCTTGTTCATCATCAAATATCTCTCTCCATGTTTTGATTTTGATTTTCTCTTTATCTCGCAATCTAGTGGTAGGGTCATTATGACTGAGGATTGCAAGCCTGAGATTTTTCCGCACTTCGTCCTCCCTGCAAAAATTCCCGAGTAAGGAAGTCTGGAAGAGAGTTTGAAGAACCATTTATAAATTGTATGTCGAAATAAAAAATGCTAAGGATGGCTTGCCATAGTGCAAATATTTGTTTAGAAGCAAGATTTTGAACATCTTTTTCCAAAATGTATTTTGCTGATTGGTAATAAATGCGTAGTAAAATTTTTTTATTGCGCAAATCATGCTGAAATTTTGAGATGCATAAAACAATAGCAAGCAGTTCTTTTTTGACAGTGGAGTAATTGATTTGGGTAGGGTTCCAATGTTTCGAAGTAAAGTGAACCAACAACTCCTTATCATTTTGAATCTGCTTAAGGATTCCTCCATATCCTAGGTCAGAGGCGTTGGTTTCGACGATTTTAGGGAGAGAAGGATCACTTATGTGAAGGCACGGGAGACTATGAACCTGCCTCTTAATTTGCTGAACTATTTTGGTATGCTGGTCACTCCAGAGAGGGGGACTCTTTTTCAATCTATCATGGAGAGGTTTACAAAGAAGATTGATGTTGAGATAAAAGTCAAGGACATAATTTAAACTACCCAGGAACCATTGTAATTTATTTTTGTCTAAAATTTGATCTGCAATTTATCTGCAAATTGAAGAGATCTTTCGATTGGAACAATTGTTCCTTGACTAATGTAGTGACCCAAAAGACGTATCTTAGTTTGAAAAAGACAAAGTTTTGGTTTAGAGACAGCCAAACCGTTACGTCGAGTGACTTCAAGAAATAATTTGAGATGTTTGAAATATTGGTCAATGGACGAAGAAAAAACCAAGACATCATCAATATAAACTATTATGAAATCAAAATAAGGAGAGTAGATTTGATTCATAATTCTTTGAAATTCTGAGGGAGCATTTTTCAAACAAAACGACATGACGTTCCATTCATATTGGCTAAAGGGAAAGGTAAAAGCAGTTTTATAGCGGTATGTTTCTTTGATTTGGATTTGGAAAAATCCAGATTTCATGTCAAATTTAGAAAATATTAGGGACTGTGAAAGTTTCTGGAGTAGATCCTTTAGGTTGGGGATAGAATACCTAATCCATTTCAGAGCCTTATTCAACGGTTTGTAGTTTATAACAAGACGAGGAACGCCACGTTCCTTTTCTGCATTATTAATGACATAGAAAGCATAATAACTCCAAGGGGATTGGTTAGATCTAATAAGGCCCTTTTTGAGCAATTCTTTAATTTCTTGTTGACAATGTTTTTCAAGGTCCGAATTCATTTGGATAGGCCTAGCCTTGGTGGGAATGAGATTTTCTACGAAATTTTTTTCGTAAGGGAGATCAACCTGATGTTGTTTTTTATGCCAAAAAGCATTGGGTGTATCTGCACAAATAGAGCTTTCAATGTGCTCTTTTAAAGAGTTGACTCGTTTTTGCAAAAGGGGTTGAGAAAGCTGTTGTAAGATTCGCTGAAAATGTATCTCATCATGCAAATAAGATATTTGATTAGTTTTACAACTAATTATATGGTGTATATATTTTATAGAAGAACGTCGTAAAACATTTAGGTTTCGAACTTTTGGTTTTTGGAGAAACGAGAATTCAACATTGTTGCCTAACACAACAGTGTTAATTCCTTGTTCGGTGACGGCAAAAGGTTTTAGAAGGTTTAGAAAAGGTGTCCCTAAGATCACCTTTTGTTGCATGTCACGTACTAGGATAAAAGGAGTTTTGAATTCAACATTTTGATGACAAATTATAGCATTAGAAAGTTTATATTGTATTTGAAGAGGTTGAGAGTTAGCGGTAGATAGACGCTCGAGGGTCTTTTCATTGTACTTAGTTGAAATTAATCCTTCTTGGATGCAGTTCATGTATGTTCCTGTATCAAGAAGGACCACTGTGCTTAAAGTAAAATAAGAAGAAACCTGAATATTAATGATAACATACCATTTTTGGGTAGTAATGGTAGATAAAAAAACATAGAAAATCTTCATCAGTTAGCATTTCCTCTGTTTCTAAATTGTTGGTTCCATGAGGAGTTTCATCGAAAAAGTTGTCGGGGCTAGATGTTGATGGCTCTTCTAAAGGTTTGTGAGCTATTAAAGTTTGTAATATCTCATGATCACTATTTTGTAACTGTCATAATTGTTGAATTTCTTTCTTAACAATATCCAATTCCTTTTAGAAATCAGGAAGAGAAGGATTGTGGGAATCGTTATTACTATGTCGAGAAAGGATATCTTTGACACTATACGTCGAACCTTGATGAAAGGGATTGGTAGGTGGAATAGTCACAGGAGGTTTCTCCATGTGCTCATGAAGCTTTTTGAAATATTTTTATTTGAGATGAGGATTATCAATATTATTGATTAGATCTAAAATAAGCTCTTGATCTTTGGTTAAAACATTGATAGAAGATTCAGAACTTTCATCGATGTCATCAAATTGCAAGTCTTGAAGATTCTCATCATCATCATCATCATTAGAAGAAGAAGAAGAAGAATCCTCATGAGAAGAGTAGTGTTGGAGAAAAAGATTATTGATTTTGTCATCAATCTCTTCATCAAGATTAAGCTCATTGAGCTTCTTTTTTATACGACAATATTTGGAAATATGGCCTGTTTTTCCACAACGAAAACAAGTAATATTTTGATTTTCATTGTTAGATCGTGGTTTTAAAAGAGCGGTAGGGACAATCGCGATGTTTTTTTATGAGGTTTCAATCTTCACAGTTAGATTTGGAAGAAATTTGTGAATCAGATTCATCAAACTGAGCACAAAAAGATCCTAATTCTTTTTGAGTTAGTTTTTGTTTGCGTTTGATTTGTTTTTGAAGTTTTAAATCATGGCAAATTTGTAATCCTTCTTTTTGTATAAAGCTAATAAGTTCTCAGTAAGTAAGTTGCTCATAAGGAATTTGACCATTAAAAGTGTCTTTGATTTTGTTTCAGATTTTATCTCCCTAAGAGACGGGGTAAACCGGCCAAAAACTTCTCTTTCCAAAATAGTTGATTTCCATCTTCTCTTTGCATAACCCTAGTTAAGAAGGTATCTTTGTACCATCGGAAGTCATGAAACTTTTTACAACGAAGATTAGAAAGTAGTTTGGCATTTTTATCCTTAAGCTGTGAAGGATCTCCAATAAAATGTTTTGAAATGACAAAAATCAGAGATGCAACTGCATCTTGAGAAGATTGATTATTGGAGTCTAAAATAGGAGTTCCAGAAGAATCACATTTGACAGCTGTAAAAATAGATCTCTGGTCTTCCGCGGTTAAGATATTATCCCACCAACCCTTTAATTGACCAGCAAAGTCGGCCATAAGTAGTTCAACTATAGCGTAATCAGAAGTTTAGTTTTGAGTTTTGTAAGCATTAGCTACCATGGTCATTTGTTGAAGAAGGTTCAAAATTTGATATTCTGAAAATCCATCAAGATTCCATTGATAAATAGAATTGGAGTTGTATTTATTTTGGATATTAGTGGGTTTCTCTTCGAGAGCTAAATCAGGTGCAGTGGGACGTGGGTAATAAATCATAGGTGCAGAGGGTTGGTTCCATCGTAGACGATTGATTTCTGTTTCAATCTGACCTTCTAGGTCTTGAATTACTTTGGTTGAGTCATCGACGATTTGATCCTCGTTGCTCGTGGATTTTGAGTCAGAAATATAAGGAGTCTTAGAAATGGATATTTGTGCAGAAAGTTGTTTAAGACGTTTTTCTATTTCACGTTTGTCTAAAACTTCTTGCTTATTATTAGTTGAGAAATGGGTACCCCATTGTTAGATCCTAGCTGAGTCCTTTGTGAGAGAGTTGTAAGACCATTCTTTGGCCGTTAATCTACCTCACCTGTAAGTTAGATCTAGCCTTTGTTTACCTTTCTTTCCTCTAGTCATGAGATATTACAAACTTTAATAGCTCTCAAACCTTTAGAAGAGCCATCAACATCTAGCCCCGACAACTTTTTCGATGAAACTCCTCACGCAACCAACAGTTTAGAAACAGAGGAAATGCTAACTGATGAAGATTTTCTATGTTTATTTATCTACCATTACTATCAAAAAATGATATGTTATCATTAATATTCAGGTTTTTTCTGATTTTACTTTAAGCACAGTGGCCCTTCTTGATACAGGAGCAGACATGAACTGCATCCAAGAAGGATTAATTCCAACTAAGTACGATGAAAAGACCCTCAGGCGTCTATCTATCGCTAACTCTCAACCTCTTCAAATACAATATAAACTTTCGAATGCTATAATTTGTCATCAAAATGTTGAATTCAAAACTCCTTTTATCCTAATATGTGAGATGCAACAAAAGGTGATCTTAGGGACACCTTTTCTAAATCTTCTAAAACCTTTTACCGTCACCGACCAAGGAATTAACACTATTATGTTAGGCAACAATGTTGAGTTCTCGTTTCTCCAAAAACCAAAAGTTCAAAACCTATATGTTTTACGACGTTCTTCTATAAAAATATATACGCCATATAATTCGTTGTAAAACTAATCAAATATCTTATTTGCATGATGATATACATTTTCAGCGAATCTTACAACAACTTTCTCAACCCTTTTTGACAAAAACGAGTCAACTCTTTAAAAGAGCACATTGAAAGCTCTATTTGTGCAGATATACCCAATGCTGTTTGGCATAAAAAACAACATCAGGTTGATCTCCCTTACGAAAAAGATTTCATAGAAAATCCCATTCCCACCAAGGCAAAACATTGTAGACAAGAAATTAAGGAAATGCTCAAAAAGGGCCTTATCAGATCTAGCCAATCCCCTTAGAGCTGTTCTGCTTTCTATGTCATTAATAATGCAGAAAAGGAACGTGGCGTTCCTCGTCTTGTTATAAACTACAAACCGTTTAATAAGGCTCTGAAATGGATTAGGTATCCTATCCCCAACCAAAAGGATCTACTCCAGAAACTTTCACAGTCTCTAATATTTTCTAAATTTGACATGAGATTCGGATTTTCGCAAATCCAAATCAAAGAAACAGACCGCTATAAAAGTGATGTTACCGTTCCCTTTGGCCAATATGAATGGAATGTCATGCCGTTTGGTTTGAAAAATGCTCCCTCAGAATTTCAAAGAATTACGAATCAAATCTACTCTCCTTATTTTGATTTCATAATAGTTTATATTGATGATGTCTTGGTTTTTTCTTCGTCCATTGACCAACATTTCAAACATCTCAATCTATTTCTTGAAGTCACTCGACGTAACGGTTTGGCTGTCTCAAAACCAAAACTTTGTCTTTTTCAAACTAAGATACATTTTTTGGGTCACTACATTAGTCAAGGAACAATTGTTCCAATCGAAAGATCTCTTCAATTTGCAGATAAATTTGCAGATCAAATTTTAGACAAAAATCAATTACAACGGTTCCTGGGTAGTTTAAATTATGTCCTTGACTTTTATCTCAACATCAATATTCTTTGTAAACCTCTCCATGATAGATTGAAAAAGAGTCCCCCTCCCTGGATCGAGGCCTAAGTTCAGGTCTTTAAGGCATCTTTTTAAGGAGGAACTTAAAGCCTTGTGATTGGCTAACTCAAATTTAGGTAGTTAATAGGGAGTTATTAGTTAAATAGCTGTTAGGAGTATTAAGGAGACTACAATTAAATTTAAACAATCTGTCTCTATTTTTCAAAAACCCTAACCCGCCCACGTCTCTCTTTATTTTCGTCTGTTCATTATTCCTCCCGCAAGCAGGCAGGCGAAACGTCAAGTCACAAGTTCCTCCGGTCGTCGTCCCTAGTTCTCCGTCCGTCATCCCTAGTCCCTTCGCCGTCCCGAGTTCTCCGTCGTGCGTCGTCCCGAGTTCTCCGGCCGTCGTCCCTAGTTCTCCGTCTGTCGTCCCTTCTCCATCCGGTTGTCGCCTGAGGTCTCCGTCTGTCGTCCCTTCTCCATCCGGTTGTCGCCTGAGGTCGACGTTGCAGCTAAAGGGGAGTCCATAAAGATCGTCAGTTTTTTGGCCGCTGTTGCTTGCCGTTTCTGATTCTTCCTTCGCCGCCGCTTGCCATCATGCCATGTCGGTTTCCGGTCGATGTCTTCGTCAAGCAAGGTCATCAAAGAATCTTATCATCATCATCACTGAAGGGCAGTCCAGAGAGTTTGGTCGTCTGTGTTTTGGACCCCTTGAGGAAGATGGACGTGTTCTTAGTTACCAATTTGTTTTATTACGATTATTAACGTTTTTGTTACCCTTTAATAATATTTTATTGTTAAGTTAGTAACGTTTTATATGTCAGTTTGTAATGTTTTTGTTATCACTATTAACATTTGATTGTTAAATTAGTAACATTTTTGTTATCAATATTGTCGTTTTAGGTACCGATTCGTAACTTCAATTGTTAATGGGTTGATGGTGGATTTGTGTGGGATGTAAACGTACATTGAAATACTAATGGTTTTTAGACCAATTGTTAACGATTTAACTTATCATTATCAATGTTTATACAACGTGGCAGATGTTTTCAACGTTTATGCAAAAGGTATACAAAATCATTAATATTGACAAGTAATAAAAATTATTAATAATTTTTGGACAATTGTCAACAATGTGCTCAAACATTATCAACTTTTATGCGAGGTATTGTTAAAAGTTTATTCGATGTATTATTAATGAAATACAACGTAAATAATATAACTTTAAAATTTATCAATAATAAAAGTATTAACATTTTTCGAAGAATTGTTTACAATGCAACATAACGTTATCAACTATTTATGCGGATAATGAACACTATACAATCATTATTATTAACGTTTCTTGCAAAGTATCAGTAATGATATGCACAAATATTGCTAGCATTTCATAAATAAAATTGTGAACTTACTTAAAAATAATAATTACTAACTTATAACCACAATATATATGCTTAAGAAAAAAGTGTATTGTATTGATAGTGCTAGTAAAATTCTTGATTCTAAACTCGGAACTAAATATTTAAAGTAGACTTATGCTATTCATAAAGTGAACAAAACTATTAATAATACATAACATAAACATTAATATTTTTATGCATTGTCGTTAATAATGTTTAAGCGTTCCTTTTTTTGCACTCTCGTACTAGTGCATGCCAATTATTATTATTAACAATAATAGCACCTCAGCAATCATAAAAATGTTAACAAATACAGGTTATAGAATTATTAACCTTTTATCAAACAATTGTCAACAAAATTGTCATGTGCTATTACGCTAGTGTACAACAACATATATCAATAACTTTTTGAACTGTTATTAATTTTCTTAACCCAAATTATTAACATTTTTCTACATATGCACAACACATCCGGTCAACAGAATCGTCGAAGGTGGGGACGTGGTTGGGATGCAATTTAGGGGTTTTGGAAGCAACAATGCGGCCGGAAATAGGAAGCGTATACGTGGGGTGGAGTTTATTAGCGAGTTCCCCATGCTGGTTCCTCTCTCCTTCAAACTTCCGACCGGCGGCTACGTTCACGGCGAGATGGCGAACGGAGTGGTGCCGGTCCGCGACGGACTGACGATGAGGACGACGATGTCGCCTTCGGCCGCGGGATAGAAGATACCAAGATAGCGGACTGCGTCAGGATGGTAGATGGCGCCGCCGACTTCGGCTGGACGAGTCCCTCATACTACCGCTGCTGCTTATCGCTTTTGGCGGACGGGAGGTTGAAAAGTTTAGGGTTTTTTTTCTTGTTTTCCTGTTTTTAGTAACTATTAATTTTCTTCATAATACCAAGTTTACCCTTAATAATTATCTAACTAATAACCTGCCAATCATTACTTATCACTCTCTCTCCTTCTGCTATTGGCTGAAAGGGGTATAAGATCTTCCTTAAAAAAGAGGCCTTAAGGACCTGATCTAACCCGCTGGACTGACCAGCATACCAAAATAGTTCAGCAAATTAAGAGGCAGGTTCAGAGTCTCCTGTGCCTTCACATAAGTGATCCTTCTCTCCCTAAAATCGTCGGAACTGATGCCTCTAACCTAGGATATGGAGGAATCCTTAAGCAAATTCAAAATGATAAGGAGTTGTTGGTACGCTTTACTTCTAAACATTGGAACCCTACCCAAATCAATTACTACACTGTAAAAAAAGAACTGCTTGCTATTGTTTTATGCATCTCAAAATTTCAGCATGATTTGCTGAATCAAAATTTTTTACTACGCATTGATTGCCAATCATCAAAATACATTTTGGAAAAAGATGTTCAAAATCTTGCTTCTAAACAAATATTTGCACGATGGCAAGCCATCCTTAGCATTTTTTATTTCGGCATACAATTTATAAATGGTTCTTCTTACTCTCTTCTAGACTTCCTTAATCGGGAATTTTTGCAGGGAGGACGAAGTGCGGAAAACTCTCAGGCTTGCAATCCTCAGTCATAATGCCCCCTACCACTAGATTGCGAGATAAAGAGAAAATCAAAATCAAAACATGGAGAGAGATATTTGATGATGAACAAGGAAGCCCTGATCATTCAAGTGAGTATGAAGAAAGTTCAGATGATTCTGGTTCACACTCAAGTTCATCAAAAGCTTTAATCAATATTGATAAGCTGCCTCTTGAAGCTCAAAATTACCTTCAAAAATTTATTGTCGTTTCTGGTTCTAAACAAAAGCTTCCTACTGAAGCTTCAACTTCTTCAACAATTTCCCCTTCTAAACTAATTCTTTCAAATACTCTAACGCCAAGTGGCATCCTACCCACACCCATCTCTTCCGAAAAAACCAAACAAATCTATCAACAACATCATCTTGATGTCGCACCTACCTCAACAGAGGTGGAATCTTCGATATCCCCTCTCAAAACCATTTTTCCCAAAACCAAAGAGGTGGTGGTTGTCCAAGCCCCTCAAAATTGATTTCAAACATATTTTAAGAAAAACACTTTTCAACCCATTTTCGTTGCTGAAGATGGTTTCTACCATCAATATCCAAATGTTACTGCCAAACATTCCTCAATGAGTGGTTCTTCAAACCAAGATCCCTCAACAAAACCCACAAATATTATGAACTTATCCTCACAAAAACTAGATCAGTCACCTGTTCCCACAAATTTGATCATTCAGACAAAACACTCAATACCCACTCAACCTGCAAAATCCACCAAATTATCCACCCTCGCCAATGGCCTACTAGCCCAAACACCAACCAAAAATTCCCTGCTACTATTTCTCTTACCACCCGCAAATCTGCCAATCCTTCAATTACTGGGATTACCATGAAGCTTGGATTAATGCCTTCTTCAAGCAAAACCATATGTACCGAAACTCCTGGAGTTTTTTCTAGGAGTACAAAACTCCCATTATTTTCCCCAACTGGTTTAGGCACTGGTGGGATCTTTTTGGGCCAACTGAAAATATCTATCCAGCTGAGATACAAGAGAGATATCAAACCTTCTGTCAAAAAAATTCTGGTCCAGGGTTACCCCTCCTCAAATTTTGTTACTACATCAAAGTTCCTTGGATTACAGCCTGGGAATTCAGTTACCAAAACTGTGTCGTCACAAAGGTACCCATGTTAGGCCGCAGCTTCAAAACCAAATATTGGGCTGCAAATCCTCGCCCAGAACAAGCCTACAAACCTCAAGTCCTCCAATGGTTCAATAACAATCCTGAAATGTCCAAAGTTATCGAAAAATCCTTAACGCAATTTTTGCAAACAAAATCCTCAATCAGCGCTCTCTTAGCTGGTGCCAAGACTGAAGAAGAATACTTCCAAATTCTCAAATATGTGGCGTCTAGCTCAACATCTGACGCATATTCCACGTTCCAAAACCATGACCTGGATGAAGAAGTGCTTGGTCATTTGCCAACAAAGAGCACTATGTTGAAGACAAAGAAGAAGTGACCCCATTGCTTCTTCCACTATCGTAAAGACAAAGAAGAAGTGACTCCACTTCCAACCCATTATCCTAAAGACAAAGAAGAAGTGACTCCACTTCCAACCCACTCAATTTGGTTATGGAAAGAATACCACAAATTATCTATTTTTCTTTATATTAAAAATGTAATTTTGTTATGACATGTGACATAATCATATAAGTGTCCACATGTCATCATTATGTTTTTCAATTTATTTACCAAAAGGGGACTCCATTTCTCTATAAAAGGAGACTCCCTTCACTTGTTGTAGTAGAGTTGTTTTGAGTGGGAATTGCTCTCTTGCAAAGCTTCCTCCCATCATCTTCTCTCAAGAATTCTTGTGTAAGAAGTCTATCAAACTGTCAAGTTTTACTTCATCTTTTTCAAATCATCTTCAACTTTTATTTATTTCGTGCATAACTGGTCATCTCCAGTTCAACTAGTCATCTCCAGTATTTATTTTATGCAAAACTAGTCATCTCCAGTATTTATATTCTGCTATTCTGGTCATCTCCGGTATTTACTTTTTGCTAATCTGGTGATTTCCAGTATCATTTACTTTACAAACTATTTTCAAGTTAATCTCATATTGGTTGTCTCATTCCGTCCTTACAAACCGATGCCTCTGACCTAGGATATGGAGGAATCCTTAAGCAGATTCAAAATGATAAGGAGTTGTTGGTACGCTTTACTTCTAAATATTGGAACCGCCAATATGAGATTAACTTGAAAATAGTTTGTAAAGTAAATGATACTGGAAATGACCAGATTAGCAAAAAGTAAATACTGGAGATGACCAGATTAGCGTAAGATAAATACTGGAGATATGACCCACCTTGGCTAAAAAGATGTGGAGCAATTATATTTATGCGATTGTTGATTGTGGATAATTTTATGAAAACTAATATTTTGTGATATATACATAACTTTTAATTCATATATTCTGTAAGTGAGTTTAATATAAACAAAAACTCAAAACTTAAGGGTGTTTGTTGCTATAGGTTGTCATCAAGTGTTGAAAGAGCACTTACTGCAATAAACAAAGTAAAAAACACTTCTATGTAAGATGAGTTGTTGAATCATGAACGATTTCTTCGCTGCGCTATCTTAACATTCCTCATAATTTGCACGACGATTGTATTTTAGAAAAAATTTCAAAACATAAACATATCCTGAAATATACGTTATATATATTTTCCGTATTTAACCCACCTTAGATGAAATTCTGGCTACGCCACTGCCTCCGCTCCGGATACTAGAAGGCAAGAAACTGTCCATGGAAGCCTATATGCTTGCCGAAATGAGTATCCATAAAAACTATCCAGAACCAACATCAGAAGTTCAGAATGCTGATAATTGATGTTTCTCTCCAAACCTGTGCTTACTGTGATTGTGAAATAAGAATAGGCTTGAGAAATCCATAAAGATATCTACTTTTTTGCCAGATTCTTCTTTGTAAAATAAAATGCATGTACTTCCAAGTTCCCTATTTGTAACCATTCAAAGCAGAAGTTCCCTTATCTGCAAGTTTTTTAATTTTTTTAATTTTTAAAGTAGTTATCTTAATTTGACCTACTTAGTAAAACAATTTACATGATGCCTTCAGGCTTCTCCTTAGTAAAGCGATCTTTTTTCTGCTTCCAATTATTGTTGGGTTTTTAATCAAAGATCAGTCAATTGCTTGGTCTTGTTGTTGTTGGTAGTGGAGCTAGTGCTAAGCAGACCATGTCATCTTAACAACCTGTTTACAAAGTAGGGGGAGATGGAGAATTCTTCTATGTATAAAAGCTAGGTTCAACTTTTTGCAACTACTGTATCACTTTCTGTCGTTTATTGGTTTCCTTGCAACGCGCCTTCGTAAACTAACTTTCTCATCCACCTCTTCCTCTCGACGGCACGATCTCCCCCAAATCCAGCAAACGCTCATAACGTCCGTACGCCCACTGGTGCAGACGTAGAAAAGGGTATACATTGTGAGTATACCCTTTGGCAACTAACCTAGCTTTATACCTTTCTATACTACCATCAGGTTTGAATTTAATACGAAATACCCATTTATTTCTAATAGCACGCTTACATGGAGGCAGTGGAGTTAGAGTCCAAGTATTGGTATTTGCCAATGCTAGGAGTTCTAAATCCATAGCCTCAACCCACCTTGGATCTTTGGCAGCCTCAGTATAGGTGGACGGTTCTGTTTCGTTGGTTACAGCCATAATAAACCTTCTATAAATGGGAGACAACCTGTTATATGATAAAACACTAGATAGATAATATTTAGTATTAGTAGTGGGCCGTATATGATTACTAAGTTTCTTAGGGGGAACACGAATCCTATCTGAACGCCTAAGTGGTAAGTTTATGCTAGGTTGGTATTCATATATAGAAGTTGTGGGAGACGGAAGAGAAGTGTTGGCCGGAATGCAAGCAGATGTATCGGTAGAGGGTGGAGAAGAAGATGGAAGCAAGGGAGGTATGGGATTGGGAATAGAATATTGCATAGGCTGAACATCAATAAATGGAAGGGCTTGGTCTAGGGAAGACAAGGACAGACCACTGTTTGAAAAGGGGAAGATATTTTCATGGAATGAAACATCCCTAGATTCTAAGATTTTGTGAGAAACTAAACTGTACAGTTTATAACCTTTTGTAGCAAAGGGAAAACCAAGGAAGACACAAGGCTCGGTCCTAGGTGAAAACTTAGGACGATTGTGAGCTAATGTTGACGCATAACAAAGACTACCAAAGACTTGTAATAAACTATAATCGGGTTGTTTGTGGAAAAGAATTTCGTAGGGGGATTTATTACTTAAGATTGGAGTGGGCAAACGGTTGATTATATAGACAGCATGCAAAACTACATGTCCCCAGAAATTAACCGGGAGAGAAGCTTGCATCAGAAGAGCTCTAGCTACAGCAATAATGTGTTGTTGCTTGCGCTCTACACAACCATTTTGCTGTGAAGTGGCATTACAGGTGGTTTGGAGAATAATTCCTAAAGAATTATAAAATGGTGGCAGGTGAAACTCGGATCCATTATCAGTCCTAATGGTTTTAACTTGTTTAGAAAACTGAGTTTGTACATAAACACAAAAAGACTGGACAAGAGATCTAGCTTATGACTTGGAAGTCATCAAGTAACACCAAGTATTTCTAGAGTGATCATCAAGTATAGTAAGAAAATAACGATGGCCATCTATGGTAGGAACACCATATGGCCCCCATATATCAATGTGAACCAAGTCAAACATACCAGCAGCATAAGAAGTACTAGATTGGAAAGGTAAACGACTCTGTTTAGCAACAGGACAAACAGCACAATGCAAGTTTCAACACTTATTACTATCACCAAGACCCGGAACTGAACTATGACCAAGACGATAATGCCAACGATCAATCTGTCTAATAGTTGTGTCAAACGTAGTAGATAAAGCGATAGGTAGAGATAGAGAAGAGGATTCACTTCCAGAGTCGACGTGGAGGTAGTACAGCCCGGCAATCTGCTTAGCTATACCAATCCTCTGCCGGGATGGGATATCCTGAATCAAGCATTCAGAATGGGAAAAAATCAACTCACAATTATTCTGCCTAGCTAACTGACTTGCTGACAGTAAGTTGAAAGTGAATGAGGGAATCATTAACACATCATGAACAAGCAGATCATTAGAAAGCTTAACTGACCCCTTATGTGTAACAATTATACGAGACCCATCAGGTAAGGTAACAAACATTCCATTCAAGGTCCTAAACTCAACAAATAAATCTAATGAGTATGCCACATGATCAGTGGCACCACTGTCAATTATCCAAGTTCTATTAGATGCAGCTAATGACTTAGGAGTGACAAGGGCAAGAACACACTTACCTGCCGCAGCATGAGCTGCCAGCTGAGCGGATGGAGCAACAGAAGCAGCCACAGAGTTGCTTGCAGAAGGTCCTGGCTGTGCAGCCATAAGACACGAGACTGAGCCTGCTGGAGTAGAAGTAGACGCTTGAGCAAGAAGCTGCTGATACTGCTTAGAAGTGAGGACTACTGATCCACCAGACTGTCCAAATCCACCAGTAGGCAGGGACTCATCAGCTTCTTCAGCAACGACTGCATTAACCTTGCTTTTTCCCTTGTAACCTGGTGGATATCCGTGCTTCTTGAAGCACCGATCCACAGTGTGACCAATGCCGCCATAGTGAGTACAAACAGGTCGTTGTTTTGTTCTAGCACCACGACCTTGACCCTGACTCGGTCCAGAAGATCGACTAGCCATAGCAAGCGGAGTTGACGCAGAATGAGCACCAGAAGGATTCAGTTGTCGCTCATGTTGAATCACCATGGAAAAAACACGAGTGATTGGAGGAAGAGGATCCATGAGAGAGATCTGGCTCCAGATCTGAGAGTAAGTGTCATTGAGGCCTTTCAGAAAGCGGATGATCTGATCAGACTGCTGGTAATCACGAACGACGGTGAGAGCACCGCAAGAACACCTTGGATTACACGAGCAGGTAGGAAACGACCTAATAGTCACCAACTCATCCCAGAGAACGCGAAATCAAGTGAAATACTCGCTGACTGTGGCTGTACCTTGCTTGAAAGCAAAGACCTCATCCTGGAGATCGGAGATCCGAATCAAGCTTGCCTCGCTAAACCGAATCATGAAGATCTTTCCACACATCAACTGCTGAATCAAACCAGAGAACGCTGTGAGCGATGTCTGGAGCCAACGAACGGTAGATCCAGCCAAGAACCATCACATTATACCTCTCCCAAGCACCGCGAAGAGGATAAGCAGGAGACGGTGGAGCAACGGCGGGGTCGATCAACGACAACTTGTTCTTCGCCAGAAGTGCGAGACGCATAGACCTCGCTCATGCGTAGTAGTTGTTGCTGTTGAAGACGACGGTGACGAGAGCCGACGCTGGATTATCTCCAGGATTCAGAAAATAAGGATGACTAGGATCGAGCAATCCGACGGAAGGGACGAACGAGAAATTCGCCTGAGTCGCCTGAAACCGCTGGTACGGGTGGCGGTTTTTGGGAAAGGGTGCTATATTTGGAATTTTTCGGAGTAGGATGCTATTTTTTGAATTTTTTTTAACAGTGTTATTTCTGGAAAAATTCCCTGACTGGGAAACTTCTAGGAAACATAAAAGTCATATTAAGACCTTACTTATCCTATTTTGTTTTTATTTTTAATCCATTTCAACTCTACACCGTGGTGAAACAATAGGCTTAGTTACACACCAAAGAGCATGACAGAGAGAGAGCTTCAGCTCCTTAAGATTGTTAGTCAACCATTGTGATAGTTATATCAAGGTAAATTGAGCTCCAAATGGCAGATCAACTCTATTATGACCTATGAGTTGTTCAGTTCAGTGCTTCATTATTGTAATATACTATCTACTTTGTCCTCCTATACAGTTTTCATCTGTTATATGAGGCTACGTAGCGATGTAGGATTATCAAATCCAATTCTTGAGTTGTATTTAGAAGTTTAAGTTGTTTTCTTTAATGATATGCTTCTCATTTTCTTTCTCAATGTTGTTGATTAGGTGCAAAATGGTGAAAACAGCAGGCAATATTGGATTCCCTTGGAATCGAGCTGGCCTGAAATACCCATGGAGCCAGGAAAAGGAACGTCGAGGAAGAAGCAAGAGAGAATATAGCAGGTTGCAAATTCCAGTCTCTCCAAAAACTTTGTACTGGGGACTTGGGACAACGAATCGGTAAGCTTTATTTTCTCAGTATCTTTGATTTAGGATATCATTTCTACCACTTTGTTTTGCTTTTGCCTGCTTGCTTTCTAACTGGGTACCTCTTTATTCTGCCCTTGCTGATGAAGATGTCTGGTGCTTCAACTTCGTGCTTTTGGAATATGGTAATGGGGAATGTGGTGAGAAGGCTATGAAGGTCTTCCTTTTCTGTAGCAGCCGTGTAATTTCCTACACTGAACTCGGCTCTCGGATTTTGTCAGAAACAAAAGTCATTGAAGAACAGTAAAAAAGGTAAGGATCTGATGAGTATTCAGAGGTGATTTGATGATTTGTTTTCAGTTCTCCCAGCCCTGTGTCCATTACAATTTGACTGTTGTGATGCCACAATTCCTCTGCATTGTCTGGAAAGTGGAATTGTTATTTCTGTGCTTTGTTCATCCGTGGTTCTTTTATGGAGGCAGAATGTAACAATAACAATATTTATACTTAATAGCAGTTTTACTTGTTAGTTATTTAATCATTTTTATCCTTGATCTGATAATAGGTTTTCTCAGCATCAACATATTTTCCTCTCTGGTTTTGTTTTCCCTTTGTTGAATGCGTGTTGGATGTGAAATGCCACTTATGATGCAATTAAGCTTGCAAAGGCTGGGATTGAGGAGCCTCAAGTGCAAACTGACATTTAGGACAAAAATGGTAGAAGTAAAGACGGTGATGGATGCCGCTGTCAAGTTCTGCACAGAGCCGGGAACTGAGTAGAAGTAAATGCGGATCCAATGCCGACCCTGCTGGTGAATGTCGAAGTTGTAAGTAGCTCATTTTCTTAAGTTCCTCTACACTTGGGCTCCTTACAGTAAGTCTTTTTCCCTACCATTGATGCAATGTCTTACCGTATTTTTGTAGTAGATAGGATACAACAATTTATGTATATACTTTATGTTAATTGATCAGCTTACTTTTAATTTTACTTCATGGCTTTTAATGAAGAGGTGGCATTTGGTCTCACCCAGTTGACAACTTTGTGTCCAACTCATTTGCTTACCTGAAAAATCTCGGTAGGCATTCACATTGAACTCCATCAGAATATGAGATATTGGCAGGGGAAATTGGACGAAACTTTGTATCCAGAGACTTACTAGAAGCAGTATTTCTGGAGAACAATTATATTGTAAAATGGTGAATGGTATTTTGACACGCTAGCAGTTAGGACTACCTGCTTGCATTCAGATGCGCTTGTTGTAATGCGGAGGAGTATTTCTATGCAAATACACTTGCACTTTACCATAGCTTTCAAATGCATATGTTCATAATTGTATCTTCCCATCAGGTGTACACACAAACATAATCATTTTGCTCTCCGCAATACGTCCCGCTAATACTCTTCGTAGCCGCGGGTACTGATTCTAATACATAAAGAAAGGAAGAAAGAGAGAATGATCAACTTTGTTTTTACCAACATAGGACAGACGTAGGGATTCCTGGTTTACATGATGAGGAGGTTGGGTAATGGGCATAATTTGTTTGGCCCCTGCCTCTGAGTCATCATTTTGAGTCATCATTACATTACATCATTAGCATTTCCCCTATTCAGCAGCAGCAGCAGCATGCCGTGCCAAATGCCAATATTTGCCATCTCATCTTCTTCTGTCCCACTCCACCATGATTAATAGAATATGACTTCGATGTTCTTTCTTACAAAAGTAAGAAAGCTTCGTGTTTAGCCATTAGCTTCCATAACATGTTTTTTCCACACTTTAAGCTTGCCCTCAAGGTTTGTAGGTTTTATGGAATTGAATCAATGGTTTCATCTTCTGGTTCTGTTATTTTCCATCAGAACAGAAAAGAGGCCTTTCAAATAGTTCTTCTGCCGGATGGATTTTCACAATGTTCATCAAACTGGAAACAGAAGTTGAAGCAGTTTATATGAAATTCAAGCCTTTTAGGGACCATGTGCTGAAAGTGGGGTCAAATGGGTAGCTGAGATACCCCTTGTCAGTCTAATTTCGGTTCAATTGTTACAAAATTCAAAGGAAGTCAGAAAATTTTCAGATCAACTTGCTGCAACTGCAAATTCAGGATAAGGGCTTCGACAGTGGATCTCTCTTATCTACTATGTTACAAAAAGATTGGACTATTCTCATTGTTCATAATTCATTCACTCGGAACAGATATATACATTCCTAGCATGTGGGACACTCCAATTCAAATCTAGTTACACTGGTCCTGACCAATACACTGGCAGGACTCCTCATAAATCTGGATAAACAAAGGGATAAAAGTAAAAGATTCACATAATAGACCAAAACCCTTGATCAAGAGCACAAACAGGGAAGAAATTTAAGAACCCTTGTCATCAGACTCTCCAAAAAGCAACAAGCTTTCTTTATTGTGACCTTTGATGATGTTCAACTGTGTTGGTTTGAAGAAGAAGAAGAATCCATGCTTTTGGTTCTTTGAATGGAAGATGGGGATCGGTGAAGCCTGCAGCGGAACGAGCCAGCATGCGAAGTTGGTGAGCACAAACAAGCTGCTGAGTTCTTGGTACTACAACTGCTGCTGCTACTTGGCTGCCTGCAGCCAATTGGTGAAGCTTGAAGCTTTGTGGATGAAGAACTTGTATGATGATCAGCTGATGGTTGTTGATGATTATGATCCATTGGGACATCCACTTTCAGATCATGAACCCTACTCTGGCTATCATCCATTTGCCCTGGAACCTGCAAAAAACCACAAGCTCGGTTGATGGTGATGATCAGTTTTGCCTGCTAGGACTTGTGGTAAGTTGGTGCAGAGAGAAAAGGAGACAGGAAGTGGGTTTATAAGATAAAGAAAGGTACAATTTGGATGGAGATATTATAAAGGGGCAATCCAAGCAAGAGAAAGGATGAAAAAGTTGAACCTTTTGGTTTGATAATCAAATCCGCCATCAACGCACCCATGTTCTATAGTCCCACTCACATCTCTGTATATATTATCAACATCATGCTTGCATACTTTCTTTTTGTTAAAGCTACAACCACTTCTTCCTAGTCTATCTCCCAAGATAAGATAGAACGGAAGATCCATTTTTATAGTAACTTGGGTATCGGATCGAGATCTCTCTACCAGTTTCGTTTAGGCGTAAATTTCTGCAGTAATGATTGGACAGTTTACAATCTGGAAAATTTTGGTATTACTTAATACAGGAGTGTATGCTTGGGACCATTGATTTCTTTCCTCCTCTCCTTCCTTTGCATTGATCGTTATCATGGCAGACAATCTCGTGCTTGTCAATTGGCTTATCTATTATTGTGAGTCATGGCTTTTCTTGCTGCCCCACTAGACTAGACTATCCACTTTGCTTTTTGCCTCTCTTCTTTTCGTGAACAAACTGCCTGCCTGCGTGGGAGTGGGGAAAGTGAAAGGTATTTGGGCCGAGGAAAAAGCCATATTTAATCTATCGAATCCATCGTCACACCAAGCTTCACTAGCCCACTATTTAGGCCCATAGTTGCACCGCTCCCTCCGCTTCCAGCAGCCAGGTTGGTTAATTTGTTATTTAGAACGTTGTCAGAACCGAACCGAACCGAAGTATGACCCAGTAATGTAAATGGGTCGCACTTTATTGGTCCAATCGGTATTAGATCGTTAAAAATTCGTTAGAGAACCGATACCTTATAAAAAATAATATCAAAAGTAGAAGACACATAAGATAGTAATTAAATAATTCGGTGACTAAAATGAAATTTACTTTACAAGTACCACTTAGTAATTTTACATATATATATATAGTGGCGTATTCGGTGTACCCACTTTTTTGGGTGCATTCATAATCATCTTTCTGAGCATGCGATTCATGTCCACACGGTATCAATTGTCGCTTATGATGTCAAAATGATGTCAATCGTTAAAGATTTACTTCAATTTGAAAGATTTAGAGTTTAGAGATTTAGGGTTAGGGTTAGGGTTTACAATTTGGGGTTTAGGGATAGAATTCAAAATTGGAGGTCTAGGGCTTAGGGTAATCCACTAATTAGTTGTTATCATATGTTATATCATCATATTACACTAATTCTACAAATTAAAATTCAAAATCCGACACCTTAAGACTAGTTTTTGAGTTGGGTGCATTGAACGCACTCATTTTTGTGAGTAGGGGTGTTCAAACGGATTGGTTGGTTAATTTGGTTTGGTTAATATGGATTATTGGTTTGGTTTGGTTAAACAATTTAACTTCCTGATGAGGGGTATTGGTATGTATTTATGTTAAGGGGTCTGTTGTAAGCTAACTATATTAGGTGCAGAGATGATGAATGATGATGATAATCATGGATGATTACTCTTATTATTATTGCTTATATATAATGATAGTTTATGATAGTAATAGCGTATGGTTATGTTTTATTCATTAACAGGATAATTATTTTCATGTAATGTTATGTTATTTGGTTAATCCGATTATCCAATTAACCAAACCAATTAAACTTTGTTTTAGTTAATTTGGTTTTCGTGTTAATTTGGATGGTTTGGTTTAGACATTCCATTCCATGGTTAATGAAATTTAGGCTTAATTCGTTTGGTTATTACCACGGTAACCATTTGAACACCCTTATTTTTTAGTGCACCGAAGTGGTCACCTATATATATATATAATATGGTGTCTTCTGCGGTACCCCGGGTGAAATCCATGTACCGCATACCTTGAGTATGAAAATGCTATGTAGACCTCGAATTAGCAGAATTTTTGGACTTGATACTATACACTAACCCTTAATGAGTGAACCCTAGTTCCTAATTATCTAAATCATAAACTATAAACTCTAAGATGGTGCATTCATTTTTTGCCTTTATTTGGACGAATCATAACCGTCGATTATTATTCTAATTAAATTGATCTTGGAGTATAAGATTTAGAGAACTGAGACCTAGATTTTGATTTTTAAGGGTTTGAGTATAGTATTATGTCCGTAAAATCAGTCAATTCATGGTCTGAATAACGTTTTCATACTCAAGGTATACGGTACCCTGGATCTCACCATGGTCGCCCCTTCTTTTCTTCCTTCTTCTTTCTTTTCTTCTTCAGTTCAAGTTTGGACAGAGATGGCGCCGACAGTGGATGGCGCCGGGAGTGAAGTCTCTCCATCGAAGCGTGTGAACTTTCAGACTCGCTTCTTTCTCTCTCAGAGTCCCATTCTCCATTCCCCGTCGGCTGGGTTCTGCCGTTAGCAATTTTTATTTTTCAATTTTTTTTCTTCTTCACAGAGGACGGTCAGGAGTTGAAAACAGATCAAGTGGGTCAAGCGGTTAATCGCTTCGGCCGCTTACCGACCGTCCATTCTAACCGTTACGCTTTTTTAACTGTGCCGATGCCCATTTTATCGGTCGGACCGACCGGCTTAATAACACTGGTTATTTGATATTTCCATGTTTTTCTTACGTATTTCCTTATCCTTTAAACTTCCGGATTAGTTTGTAGCTATAAATACTCCGGAGATCGTCACAGTCGATTCTTCTTCAGCCTTTTCCGCTGTGGAAATCGATCGTCGTCGGCTCCTCCTCCGCCGTCCATCAGATTGCCGGCCTGGTTCGATTTTCACAAGCTTTCCATTCCTTCTCATCTCCAACCCTAAGACTGGGGATTTAATTTCGCTGCTGATTGCCGGTTATCCTTGCCCCAACGGAAGAGGGAGCTACTTTGTGGGAGACAGCAGATAGCACCGAAGCAGGAAATAGTTCGGTTGGTTTTGGCGGCTGCGTTCACCTGGAGGCGACTCGATTGGAGGTTCAGCATACAGCCGGGATGGATACAAGTTTCGCCAAGGAGCTTTACTCTGAAAGCTTGGAGCTTTCTACCGCCAAATTGAATGATCCCGTCACAGCCCACCGTAAGCACTCTACTGACCTCCATCTTCGGGGTAATTAAGCTTCACTGTGCTAGTCGTGATGAATGTTTAGTATGTAAAGTTTGTAGTGGAGTTCCTGATTTGAGGTTACTGGGAAAGTAGTTGTGAAGTTGATGAGGTACGTTTTGACAGAATGACTTGTTATTAGTGCAACGTAAAGAACTGAATCTTACTTCTCTAGGGGTTTTGAGCTAGTTGATCGTTTTGAGATACATGAACATCCTTTGTTTCTGGAGGTGCGTGCGTGTTGTGAAGGTGCGAGGTTTTTCAATCTAATGAATGAATGATTGAACCATCATGACCGAAGTCGGCTACAGCCTACTTGCTCGATCTGGATTTGTGCACATAGTACAGCATGGAAGGAGTTATACAGCTCCTTGATAGATTTGATGTTCACTGACAATTGTAGAACATGGGAGGGATTTCTAGTGCACGGGGCTAGATGCTGGTTCTATATTGTTTTCACTGCCGTCACAGATTTTTCAAAGCTGTGGCTTTCCTATAGCATTAAACAACAAATGCCATCGGAAGGGGCCAGAGATGTCTAACCTTTTCTTACTTCTGGAGCCTGTACGGCTTGTATATTCATAATGCAATAGTGAATAGCCATGTTTTTAAAAAGCAAGAAATATGTTATATTTCCCTTTTGCTTATGACCAGTTTGATTCTGAGATCAGTCAGTATGTTAATGGTAGCTGTTCTTTTCATGGCTTTGAAGGGCATGAACTTTTACAGGATTCGAGCTTATGTGAAGGTGACTTCGAGGATGATGATGATTGGTCGGATAAAACTTCCGATTTGGATAGGGTGTGGCAGAAGAGACGCTCCGAGTTTAATGCAGTAAAATTTTCAGGCTTGATTGTAGTTTTAATTGTGTTTTCCACCCTCTATACTTATGTTTCTTGGACAAGTTATATGAATCTTGTTTGGAACAATTCCAGATCGGATATCGTGATGGCCTGATTGCTGGGAAAGAAGCTATCGCGCAAGAAGGATTCAATAATGGGTTTAAGCAGTCAGTGATTGCAGGATACAACTGGGGCACTGTTAGAGGCGTTACCAGTGCATTTTCTTCCTTGCCGGACAGTTTAAAGGAAAAGTTGGTTCAAACAGAGGAAAAGAGAAAGAAATTTCAAGAACTGCATGAAGATGTACTGGCAGAGGAAGCAGCAGGGAAGAAGATTAAACACAACGAGACTGGTGAAAAGCCGCAAAAGGGAAGTTCCAGTTTGAATTCAAGACATCTTGGACAATATGCCGAAGATCTTCACTCCCTTCTTCATGATTCTCCAGCAATTGAGTCAAATCTTTTGGCAGAGTAGAGAATGGTTACATATGCCAAGTAAGAAGTAGCATATTGACACATTTTTATAGAGCTACTAGAGATTGAAAGCTGTGCTTCGCAGCGGCATGTGGTGATATAAGTGTTTGACGTGTTGTTTTGGAAACCCGTCTACTAGAATAAAACGGCGAGATGAGCAACATCACAATTCACAATAGGTGTAAGTAGCTGCAAAATTTGTTGATCCATCCAACTTTCAGGATTTGTACGTTCGTCCGCATCTATACACACTTGATCCTCATCTTGCGGAAATACAGGAATAAAACATGGTAAACTGGCTATGAACGAAGAAAATAGATTCAAACTCGAAAGTTGCAACTACTAAGTCAGACTCATTCGACAAACACACCAATACATCCAATCGGGAAAAATAGCACTCTGTTCAAGTAGTCCCTCTTGCAGTGGTGGCATGGCAACTACATGAAGCAGCTCCCGGAAAAGTGACATCCAGACCCCCACCAAATCCTCGCAGAACACCTTCGGTTCAAGCCCTTGAATGTAAGAGAAACTTGGCTATCATGTTGCTTGAACTAGCACAAAATGAAGGGATCATGAGCAATGGGTACATAAGAAAATAAAGCACGTAATTGTATATGTAGATTAATTCATAATGTAAATATGTTGATTAACCTGAATCTACTATGAATCTGTGCAAATGGTGATAGAGTTTTAAGGTTCCGAGAGTGATTGAACAATTACACAAAATATATAGCAGGACGGAACCAGACACAGTAGCATATTTTGTCTTGTGGTGACCTAGATCTGCTTTGCTTCCCCCTTACGTTAGAGACCCTCTGATCTAGGGTGCTCCCGGTCGTGTAAAGAATTGGGAATAGGAGATCAATTACGAATTTACCTTTCTAGGGATTAGAGAAGAGTATTTAGGAGCAGATTTTGAGGAAGAAGGTTGGAAGAGGGCGGGCCCGACGATCGCACCCAGAGAGAAATGAAGAGAAGGAAGTCGACCAGGGAGAGAGAGATGATTATAGAACGTAATTGTTCTCATAAAACCTAATGGGTTAATCCCACTTTCAATGTTAGCACCGTCCTAACCAAGGGAAAAACTACAACTAGTTTGAATTAGTAGTGATTTAGCTTAGATGTTGTATTGATTTTATAATAATCCGTAGTGATTTCGTTATTTTTAGATTATTTTTAGTAGCGTTTTTTGCTAGTTATCACGATGCTAACCCCTATAAGGGTTAGCACCTAATCCCATCCCGTTTATAATCCGACAATTTCCCCATCACTACCCAAACTTCTCCCCAAGTACGAAATAATCCAACAACTCCCAAAATATCCACAAAAGTACTAAAACAATCCAAAACGACAAATTAACCAATGGTTAAATAAACATCTAATAGTATAATTCTAGAAACCCGAGAAGACTCGGTTTCTAGCATTTCCTCCCCATTTAGAGAAACCTTGCCATCAAGGTTGCACCTGCGCACCTGGATCCGTCTTCCCGTCCTGTGTTGCCTGGTCCTTTGCTTCATCCTTCCAACGTCCCACCAGCATCATCAGGTCCAGTTTCAAAAACTTGTGTCCGACATTCAAGTGATCACTACAGTTGAAGCATCAACCTTCCCACCTCTTGTGCTCCATCTCAGCCGGGGAAGCCTCACGAAGTGGTCATGGCTTGGTTGCTTTCGTGGGAGTTGGGCTCGAAGACTTTCATCACAAGCACTATCTAGGGTCGCAGTCCTGCCAAACATAAAACCACCAAGGCTACTATAGTATTCCCTTACACATGTTTCTCGGTTAAGGAATTCAGCCTTGTAGTCTGCCACTGACCCCGTCTGCCTGAGTTTTGCCAGCTGCTCGAGAGCCCAACCCTCTCACAGCCCATACTGGAATTGTACCTCCTCTTGAAATCTTGGTCAAGCTATTAATGTCTCCGCTTCAGCATAGGACCATTGCAACCGCTTCCACCACTGGAAGGCATCACCATCCCAGTAGAAAGACACTAGGTGCACCTTCCGTTCCTCTCTAGTTGGATGGTTTTTGAAACACCTGTCAGTTGTGTATAACCACAATCCATCATCCGCTTGGAAATCAAATTTAGGAAACTGATAGGAGGTTTGGCCCTAAATACCGAATAATCATCTCCATCATAAGTGGGTTATATCCACCATACTTGCGATCCCCTAATATTTCCTTGTCCAACTGCCTCCGTTGGGCAGGCATATGCCAGTCATTGTCACCTTCTCAGTATTCTCCAATTTCACCCAATACTCGTCTGGATCCCTGCTCGACCTCTCTGTCGCACTAGAGCGGCCTTAGCCAGACAGCAGTGTCTAGAGGGCGGAAACTCGGGCTCAATCACCTGGAGATAGCCACTCGCACCTTCGATGACCTTTGTTGTTGTTTGCCATCGGTTGATGTGATTTGATTCGACCAGACTTGTTCTAATCGTTATGGTTTGGCCTAGTTATGTCCACCCTACCCTACTCGGGTAGAAGACCTAACCGCATCCTCCTCATATCGGGCTCGATCGGTCCATACTTCCCCTTGATCCGCCAGGCTTAGCTCGTCATCATCCACATCACCGATTGGGCCCGGTGCTCCAAATTCACCCTCAAGGCCCGAGAACTCATATCCTGGCTGCTTGGCCTTCCCGCGGATGGCCAAAATTTCTTGGTTTGTTGGTGTGGGAAGCAGACCTAAGCCGGATCCTGGCCCGTTCAAGTCTTGGCTTGAACGACCACCGTCTGTGCCAGCTAGGAGAACCGATAGGTTATATACAATGATATAATATAATAAGTACAAGACACTTAAGGCAGTAACTTAATAATTCAATGACTAAACTAAAATTTACTTTGCGGGTACCACTTGATAATTTGACAATATATATTTAACAAGTAAAAAAAACCCTAATCCCCACCCCACCCTTGTGCGCCGCTTCATCCACTCTCTCCCTTTGATTTCCTTCCCATTCCTCCCCTTTCACCTCTCTTACTCCTTCACTATCTCCTGCACATGTTACGCCAGTTTGAGCATTTCAACCAAGCTCTTTTAGCTAAGATAGGATGGCGTATTCTAAATGAACCTCAATCACTTATTGCCCAGGTCTATAAAGGCAAGTATTTCCCTCAAGGGTCTTTCCTGACCGCGACTACTAGGTCTCGTCCCTCTTGGGGGTGGCTAAGTATCCTTCATGGGCGTCAGTTTTTGGAGAGGGGTTTGAGATGGCAGGTTGGTAATGGCCAATCGGCCTCCCTCCTTCTTTCTAACTGGATTCCTAGGTACCAACTAGATCCCCCATGCTATAATCCGCGGATCTTGCCTGAGGAGGGTGATCCCTTGGTGGCGGAGGTTATTTGTGAGGGGGGAGGGAGGTGGTCTGATGATAAGCTCAGTCAATGGTTTGACCCGTCCACCTGTAAGGCTATTAAAGCTATTCCTCTTCCGCGTTGGGATGTGCCTGATAAGCTTATCTGACATTTTTCGGCCGACGGAGTCTTCTTGGTTAAATCGACTTATCATTTGGCTGTCGATTTGGACAGGAGGAGGGGTGGGTGGCGGTCCTCGGTTAGCTGGATGGATAAGCCGAGCTGGATTAGAATTTGGGAGGCGAAGATCCCTCCGAAGTTGAAGGTTTTTGTCTGGCAAATTCTTAATCGGGCTCTGCCAACTACGGAGGCGCTTATTGAGAAAAAGGTCCAGGTGCTACCTTGGTGTTCAGTTTGTTGGGATGGCCCGGAGACAATGGAACACCTGTTCCTTTATTGTCCGGTTGTGGGAGCTCTCTGGGATTATTCTGGGATGGAATACTTGGGGGAGGGTTTGCCTCGGCATACTTTTCCTTAGTTTCTCAAACGTCTGTTGGCATTGATCCATCAACCGTCAGTGATTATGGCGGTTGTTGCCATCCTTTGGAGGATCTGGCGATCTCGGAATTGGGTAGTATTTGAAGGCAAACAATTTGGGATCCCAGCGCTCATTCGGCAGTTTAACCAACAGTATGAGGAGTGGGTCGGGCTACCAACGGACCAGGCGCCGAGGGTACAAATCCCGACAATGCAATCTACTGCACAAGTAGGTGATTCCCATTTGGTTTGCATGTCGGACGGGGCTACTAAGGGTGGGTCACATTCTGCTGGTGGGATTTTTCTTTTTGACCCAGCGAAGACTATTCTTCTGGCTAAAGGGGTCGAGTTTTCTCAAATGGATGATCCCGGGGTGGTGGAATTGCTTGTGCTCAGGGAAGCTATTATTTGGTGTGTGGAGCAAGGTTTGTCGGAGGCCGTTTTGAGGGCGATGGGAAGGTGATTATTGACAAAATTAATCAAGCCGACACAAGAGATAGCCGGTTGGGTGCTGTTCTAGAAGAGATTGGTCACTATTTTCGTACTCAGCCTGGATTTAGTGTGCGTTTTGTAGGTCGGGAGAACAATAGAGTAGCTCATTTGGTAGCTAGGAAAGCCCTCTCTTTGTATCCAACTATGAGTCGCTTCTTTGATTTCCAGACCTGGCTGGTTTCCAGGGTGTAACTGCCTATTTTTTGATTAACACATGATATCTTTTGACAACAACAAAAAAAAAACTCCTTCACTATCTTCTTCGCTGATCTACCTCCCCACACCGCCATCACTCACTTTAATAGTTCAACCCCACCAATGTAGTCAAAGCGAGTTTCTACGTAGAAACGTTTTGGTGATCTAGAAGCGTAAAATCGCAAGTTTTTAAGTTTTAAAGCTGAGTTTTTAACTACATAAGTTATAAAAACTGAGATTTTGTGTAGAAGCATTTTAGTGATCTAGAAACGTAAAATCGTAAGTTTTTAAGTTTTTAAGCGCGATTTTGACTACATTTAACCTTGCCGTCCTCCTCAACGCACCAACATCCACTTGCTGCATGATTGATATGCCCACTCCCTCGACCATCCACGACACCGTTCTTCTAATCCTTCACCAGATATGATCTCTCCTCTTTTTCTTTCTGGAAACGGTGACGATGAGGTAGGCGGGGAGTAATCTGGATGAGTGATGACAATATTGGCGGAGAAAAAAGTCGACATCCATCGAGTTTTTTTTAATTTCGGTCAGAAGTCAAAAACTGGTCGGTCGGTTCGATCGGCCCGAACGATTAGCCGTTGCAACCGCTCACCAACCGGTCTTTCTGACCGTTGCGGTTTTGGAGGTGGTCCGAACTGGAATGACATCCAAGTGCCGGTTTTACCGGTCCGACCGACCGGATCGGTCCGGCTTTAATAACACTGGTTTGAACCACCACGAAGTCCAATATTGACAGTTGATTTAAGCACATGGTATGGTGGTAATGTGAAAACTTCAAGTCCGTGAGTTTGCCTTCGTTTGGGGACGCATATGAGAGAATGGTATAAGATCCAACACTAACATTCTCCCAATATCTTGAGTTATCGCGACCACTCTCTTACAACTATCACATCCTCAATAATGCGCCTAGGAGTAACCATAGTTCTGCCAACAAGTTATAAGTGCATACAAGTGGATCAAGATTTTCTAAGCCTAGCTTCTTACAGAGCTTATAAGGTATACCACTAATACTGGCTCCTAAATCAGCTAAAATATTACGACATAGAAGATGTCAAAATTTCTATGTAAAAAAGAAAAGAAAAGTTTTCGAAATAGCATGAGATAGTAAAACTTCTATGATCATTCATCTTTCAAGGCATCTCATTCTGAACAATGGCAACACGATCTTCTTGAAGCATACTCGTCAATCTTCCTCTTCTTGAAGAGGATTTCCTTTAGAAAATAGAGATTGAGTCGAAATGGGATGTTTGAATTTGATTTTCTTTACATATCCATGAGTTTCTTCCCAAATTTCTCCGTCGATTTATCATGACGTAGAGGCAAATGAAATGATAGTTGAAGTTGATACGGTCAACAGTCGATTTTGATTGTGCTTCTTCCTTGTCATTTTCTTCCTCATACGAGATCATAAGTTTTGATGATTTACTCTGTTACGTCTCCTTGCCAATCCTAAGCTCCATTACCATGTAAGGTTTCTTCTCATTTGACTAGGGCTCCTCAATAACTTAAATATCATGAGTTTTCTACCTTGAATTCACCAATTGTATCACTTAGAAAGGTACCATGTGGACTCTTACCTTTTGTTCTAGAGGGAGGGAAAGGAAAGATGGAGGGAAATACAAAATTCTAGGCACTTTCTTATGTTCTTTTAGGAAGGAATGATGGAGGGGGAGGGTAAACCAAACGAAAAATCAACTGTAGAAGGCTACCCTTCATTTTGGGAGGAAAAGCTATTGTTGTTGCTTTTATTTTGTCATGCCCCAGCCCCCACGTGGGCCTCTTGTTTTGCATTTCCTAGATTTTTTTCAGTGGGCTAATAAATGAATTAATAAGTTTGTGGGTAATTATAGATAAGTAGTTGTTGGGGATATGGCTTAGATCCAGTCGCGCGAGCAAGACGGCCGAACGAACTTCCCCCAAGCAAAGACATGACCGCAAACGATGGAAGCATCAGGCGATGTCGTTTTGATCCTGCCCAGGCCGACGTCGTTTTACCTCATCCAAAACCAGCGCCGTTTTGATCCTGCCCAAGCCGGTGTCATTTTGGTCAGCCCAAGCTAGGGAAGGAGAACCGAGAAGATGGTTCCACAACCTACGAAGGAAGGGTCATGTCCTAGGTCAGGTCCTAGGAATGATTATGGCCTAAAAGCATGGCCTAAGTTTCTGACACATGTAGTAGTCTTATCGCATTAAATATCCACTACTGTAATGTACTATAAAAGGGGCATTTACTACGGTAGGTAAGGGGATCGGTTTTTGGATTCTCTCACTAATACACATCCACTTCTCTCACTAGCAAACTTCTTTCGCTGTTTCTTCCTTTCTTCCTGAAAACTCTCAATCGTGAATAAGTTGGACACTCGCATCGCTTGCTCTTCTCGCCCCTCCTTCACGAGCCTCACTCCTACTCTCAGTTAGGCTCAAACAATTGGCGCCCACCGTGGGGCCGAGTAGAGAAGCGATGGAAAACCAACTGACGACGGGGCACAATCCCAACTCACCCAACGAAACGACACCCATCAAGGCTATGACGAACCCAAGGACACACGCGGAAACCAGCAACCTCAACGCGGTACTCATTGAAGAAGAGGAGCCCGAGCTGACGCCCAAGGAGATGAGGCAACAGATGGCTAAGCAAAACGAAGTCATAGCCGACATGCAAAAAAAGATGAACCAAGTCATAGCGCTCATGATGAGCAAAGAGGTCGCGCAACCCAGTCACGCGCCGTTTCTGACGCCCGACGAAGCAACAGAACACGTCCCGCCACCACAGAAAATTCCGGTCACATTGCTCGCGGACGAGCCACTACAAGCGGAGCCGCGCCCCAGGGCAGACTTCAGTTTCCTAGAGCAACACCTGTCTCCACAATACTGCCCTCACCCACCAAAAAGAATCCTTCATCAACCGCTGAGCGCGGACATAATGGCGGAACACCTAAGCGGAATGCCGCCCGCTCTCCCCACGTATAACGGGACGACCGACCCAGAGGACCACGTCAGCACGTTCTGCCTCAGAATGCAACTCCAAACCAATTCCAACGCGGCGCTGTGCCGGACCTTCCCGTCGACATTCTCCGGTATATGTCTCGACTGGTACAACAGACCCAGAGACCCCTACACCTCAAGCCCTTGATCAACATCAGGCAGAAGGATGGGGAAAGCCTACGCGCGTTCTATGCCAGATGGTCAAGAGTAGCAATGGCGGTGCACGACCTCACCCCCGAAACCGCCGCCCATCACCTCATGGACGCAACAACCAACATGGAACTCAAGCGCGCCATAGCAAAGAGACCAGTGACGCTGTCAACGGAGCTCGAGGCCAAGATCGAGAAGGCCATCACGCTGGAAGAAACTTTGGGCGCGGGTTCCGTCAGGCGCTTTGAACCTTCCAAGCCGCCCAGAGAAGATTAGACGCGGAAACAACTTCCGCCGTCGCGAGAACAGTTACTACAGTCACACAGCGGGCCCAAACGAAAACCCGCTCCGCCGGAACAAGTGCTGCGAAGGCGCTCCCCCGACAGACGTCCGCAGAATACACTACCCGCTTACACACCGCTCAACGATTCCGTGAAAAATGTGTTCCATGTCCTCCGTGAGAAGGGATACAAGATTAATTGGCCGGCGCCTATCAAAGCCGCGCCGCACATGCACGACCCGAACAAGCATTGCGAGTTCCCCAGGGAAACGGGTCACTTGACTGAGGACTACAGGGAGCTGAGGTACGAAATAGAGGGTCTCATCCGAAGAGGACTCCTATCACAGTTCAATCAGGGAGCGGAAAGGCAGAAAGAACCGTGCAGAAACCTGCCGCCACCCCCGCAACCAGACTATGATGAGGCAACCGGCACTTACCTAGTGCGAAAAGAAATTGGAGTGGTGACAATTGAGGGGAGCCGCCCAACCAAGAAGACAAAGTGCGAACGCGCCATGGAATGCGCAGCGTCGGAGGTGCGCCCAAAGTGCCATTTAAGTTTCAACGACGCGGAATTCCCCCAAGGAATCCCGTCAGAAGACCCGCTGGCCATCACCGCGCTAGTAGCCGCCTGTAAGATTCATCGCCTCCTGGTCGACGAGGGAAGCGCGGCAGATATAATTTTCAAGATCACCCTCGACCAAATGGACATCGATCCGTGCTTGATCAGACGAGCGGAGGAGAACTTGGTCTGGTTCTCAGGAACGAGGGTCGCGGTAATCGGCGTGGTCACCCTCCCCGTCGTAATCGGGGACCAGGAGCCGCGGGTCTCCAAGCAGGTCGAGTTCACCATCGTCGGCTGCAACTCCCCCCACAACGGCATCCTGGGACGCCCATTTCTCGCCAAATTCATGGCACTGCCTTCGACGTGCCACCAAAAGCTCAAATTTCCCACCAAGGCAGGGACCGGGGAAGCCCGCGGCAATCCATGGGCAACCCCAATAATGGAAGGAGAGCCCCGCCAGACCAACATCGTCGATACACGCGCAGAAGATCCGCGCCCAGAATCGATGGATTCTGACTTCGAGGATGCGCGCGACCCAGCTAACCCGAGAAGAAGATCCGCGTCTCAACCCATGTCCCTAGCGAATTGGTTGAACCGCTGATTGCACTGTTGAAAGAGTATAAGGAATTGTTTGCCTGGTGCATGGAAGACATGCCGGGAGTACCAAGGCAAGTAGCTCAACACTCTCTCGCGGTTCCCGCTAATGCAGAACCAAGGCAACAGGCGCGGAGAAGCTTCTCGGGCGACAAATTGAAAGCCATAGAAGAGGAGGTCGCGCGGCTACTTGCGGCAGGGCTAATCCGACCGGTGAAATATCCAAAGTGGTTGGCGAACGTGGTTTTGGTGACGAAGTCTTCGGGAGCATGGCGCATGTGCGTCGACTATACAACGATAAACAAGGTGTGCCCGGGGGACCCCTACCCCCTACCACGGATAGACCATCTGATCGACGCCACCGCGGATTACGAGACACTGTCCTTCCTGGACATGTTCTCGGGATACCACCGAATCCCGATGTCTCGCGAGGATGAAGAGAAAACGGCGTTCATGACGCCATTCGAGAATTTCTGCTTTGTTGGAATGTCGTTCGGCTTGAAGAACGCTGGCGCGACCTACCAACGAATGATCGACTCAGTGTTCTCGTGAAAGATTGGCCGGAACGTTGAAGCGTACGTAGACGACCTCATCGTCAAAACCAAGGCGGGCAACTCACACTTGGAAGACTTGCGCGGGACTTTTGAGGCGATGCGCAAACACAGCCTACGCTTGAACCCTCTAAAGTGCGTGTTCGGAGCAGAAGCAGGATAATTTCTGGGGTTCATGATCACTAAGCGCGGTATCGAGGTTGACCCAAAACAGATAACTGCAGTTCAACAGCTGCGAGCACCGAGGAGTGCGTTGGAGATACAATCATTAAACTGCAAGATAGCGGCAATGGGAAGGTTCATACCAAGGTCAGCTGATAAGTGCGCCCCCTTCTTCAAAACGCTCAAGAACGGCGCGCGATTCACGTGGACGCAAGAATGCGAAGTAGCTTTCCAAGAACTCAAGACATACCTTGTATCTCCCCCTGTACTATATGCTCCCAAGCTTAATGAAAAACTCTTTATGTAACTAGCCGTGTCAACGAGAGCCGTGAGCGCAGTCCAGAAGGGACGGCCAGACTGAGTGACCAGTGTATGACACGTTACGAATGTTAGTGAGAGCAGAAACGAGGTACTCCCCAATCGAGAAAGCAGCCCTCGCATTGGTAAGCGCCTCACAGAAGCTACGCCCCTACTTGCAAGCACACCAAATCACTGTCCTGACCAACCTTCCGCTAAAAAAGATCCTGTCCTCGATGGAAGTGTCCGGGCGGATGGTCAAATGGGCGGTCGAATTTTCTGAGTATGATATCCAGTACGCCCCAAGGCCTGCAATAAAAGCTCAGATCCTAGCAGATTTCATCGCGGAGGGAGTCACCCTCGACTCCACGCCAGAGGGGGTATGAGAAGTTTATGTGGATGGCGCAGCAAGCAAACATGGAGCCGGAGCGGGGGTGGTTGTGCGCGCTCCGATGGGCGCTACACACGAGATAGCAATCCGGTTCAGGGCGCTGAAGACAAACAACACGGCTGAATATGAAGCCATCTTGGCGGGAATGGCAGCCGCCAACGACTTGGGCGCAAGAATGATAAGGATCCTCTCCGATTCCTCACTGGCAGTCAATCAACTGAATGGAACCTTCGACGCAAAGGAAGACTTGCTGGCGCATTACATGGAGCGCGTCAGGCTAAAGGCAAGTACCTTCGAGGCGGTGACCTACGCCCAAATACCCAGGGAAGAATCGGAGAGGATTTACTCTGTTACATCTCCTTGACAATCCTAAGCTCCATTACCATGTAAGGTTTCTTCTCATTTGACTAGGGCTCCTCAATAACTTAAATATCATGAGTTTTCTACCTTGAATTCACCAATTGTATCACTTAGCAAGGTACCATGTGGACTCTTACCTTTTGTTCTAGAGGGAGGGAAAGGAAAGATGGAGGGAAATACAAAATTCTAGGCACTTTCTTATGTTCTTTTAGGAAGGAATGATGGAGGGTAAACCAAACGAAAAATCAACTGTAGAAGGCTACCCTTCATTTTGGGAGGAAAAGCTACTGTTGTTGCTTTTATTTTGTCATGCCCCAGCCCCCACGTGGGCCTCTTGTTTTGCATTTCCTAGCTTTTTTTCAGTGGGCTAATAAATGAATTAATAAGTTTGTGGGTAATTATAGATAAGTAGTTAATGATTATGAGTGAAAATAATAAGTTTTACCAATAAAAAATTCATTTACGTGGCGTACATTATAAAATCGTATCAGACAAGTAATAGGGATTATATTTATTAAGGAGTGCAATCGTGCTTGAACTTGGCATAAATTTTTACATTATATTTTATTAATATTTGTGTACGTATAACATATTTTACGGGATACATAAGACTGCCACTTGATATATAAAAAGTTAAAACTCTCATTTGTTGAAGTGGAGCACAATGCGCTTTAAGCGTCGAGAGACAAAATCTCTTATTTCGTTTTGATTTATTTACTGATCTGAAACTTAGCACTAGTAAAAACAATATCATAGTATAAATTTTTTATAGAATGGATATCGTCTTTTACAACAAAGGTAATCCAATTTTCATTTGTAAAAAATTTAAGCGAATTAAAATGAACGATATTTTAAATAAAGGAATTTTTGCGATAATTACAAAAAAATTAATAGTGAACCAAAATATCAAGAAAGAATAAACTTGATCCACTATTCATAAATATGAAAATAATATCAACATATATTTTACTATTATTTGAGACAATTAGATGTGTTGGGGGAACAAGTATGGGCCAAGGGGCAACCCAATTAGAAAGGCCTAAGGAGGCTTGGTAAGGGCATAGACGTGGGCCAAGTAGGGCCAAGACAAAGAAACCCACAGGAGTAGGGGCCATGGGCTTGAGGGCGCATTGTGAATGGCCCAAATAACCAAGATAGCGCGCAGGACAAGTGGGGCGGACACCTGGCAAGGGGCGCATAGGACAAAAGGCATCCAACGATCGGAAGTGTACGAAAAGCTGACCACATGATGTCATGCGCCTCAAACTCCTGACTAAAGTGTCAGGTGGTCGAGACACATGCGCGATGGGTGTACGGCGCATTTATTGCGGACCTGACGCAAGGCAAGAGCGACGAATACCCGTCGATCTCGCTCCGGGTATAAATAGTGAAGTAGGTAAACCTCATTTACTCAGTTTTGGTTTCTCTTACTAAAATTGTTATCCACTTCTCTCTCTAGAAGGAAGGGCTCTCACTTGGGCGTTGGGGTGCTAACGGACCTATCAGGTCCGCAAGGCGCTTGTGTGTGCAGGCAGGAGCACGTCCCGAAGCGCAAAAGAAAAGGAGGCGCGCAGCGTGAAGAGGAAGGCTTTGGGGCATAAACAATTGGCGCGCCAGGAAGGGGAATATAACTGAGAATGCGCATGGAGGCACCCAGGTCTGGAGGGAAGGAACGAGGCCCTGAACCGCATGAGCTTGGGATGGATGGATCAAGGGAGGTCAAAGGACACGATGGAAGGGTGAGTCCGCGAGTCGAAGAGAGCGCACAGACAAAAGGCGCCCCGCTCACCAAGGAGGAGTTTATTCAAATCATCGAGATCTAAGATCAGTCCCTTAAGATCTTGAAGAAGGAAGTCGAAGCGCTCAAAAAAGGCGGGGGTGATCCGCCGACGACAGGATTAAAGCGAAGGGAGCGAGATGATGACGGGAAAGGAGCGTCCAGTCTCGCGAGGCTCACGAAAGAGATTGGGCATTTGACTCGACACTTGGAGTCAGACTTCGACGAACACAACGGTTGGGCGTAGAGGCGCACGGGAAGAAGCTGGGGCGTTCGGCAGCCTTTGGCCAGGAGCATCCTTGCGGGAGCAACCAAGCTCGGTCATACCCGCCTTGCCTAGCTATAATGGCATGACGGATCCTGAGGATCACTTGAACAATTACTTCACTAAGATGCAGTTGTACAGTAGCACCGATGCCACGATGTGTCGTGCGTTCCCCTCCACGTTCACAGGGGTGGTATTGGATTGGTATCACCAATTAGAGGAAGGAATAATCGATTGCTTGGAGCACTTTGCTTCCCTATTCCTGTCAAAGTTGGCAAGCTGGAAGCGTCAGACCCTCACCATAAGCGTCCTATTCAAGGTCTGCTAGAGGGAGAACGAGCCACTTAGGGAATTTTACGTGCGATGGATGTTAGTGGCTATGGCAGTGAAGGATGTAAAGCCCTCGGTGTTGGGATGTTGTCTGGACGAATGCACGACCAACGAAGAACTATGTCAGGCGCTTTCAAAGAGGGACGTGACGTCCACTGAGGACCTTGACCAGAGGGTGAAGAAGGACATAATGTTGGAGGAAATGCTTGCGGCCTGTCGGTTTGACAGGCGCAAGGGGAGAGCGGAGGAAAGTGAGAGTTATCGTGCGCCCCGCACGCCGCCGATGACGACTAATGTGTTCCCTACGCGTCGGACTGAAAACCTGAGACCCATGCCGAAGAGCACAAGGAACTTCACGGAGCTTAATGACATGCTAAAAAATGTGTTGCAATGTGCGAAAGACAAGGGATACCATCTGAGGTGGCCAGGACCCATGAGGGGGCACCCTAACGAGCAAAACCTTGATAGGTATTACGAATTTCATCGGGAGAGGGGGCATCACACTGCAGATTCCTATCAATTGAAGTCCGAGATCCAAGGACTAGTGGACAGAGGAATGTTAAGCGAGTCGTGAAGAAAGGGGAGGAAAGGACACAGCGAACGTTCGTGGCGTGGGAGGCCTGAGCAGAGGCGCATGTCGCGGAGTGAGAGCAAGAGGACGCCTGCCCTAAGGAGGAAGCCGCCTTGCCGCCGCCTCCATTCGACGTTGAGCAAGAGGCCAACCCAAACCGCGTAAGGCTAACCATTGAAGCTATCACTGACACCATTGACCTAAGGCAGAAGCTGGAAGAGGAGAGATGACTGAAGTCGGCCACCGCAAGCGCACGGGAAGCCATACAAATACGCTTCAATGATGTGCCCGAGGAGGCATGCCGGACACCCTCCACAGAAGCGCTGGAAATCCGAGGCGTGGTAGCTGGGTGCAAAGGCAAGAGGATGCTGGTCGACACGGGGAGCTCGAAGGATGTGTTATTTTTATGCACGTTAGAAAAAATGCAGCTGCCGGCCAATATGGTAAAGCCGACCGACACAGTGTTGATTGGGTTCTCGGGGGCGCCAACTCAAGTGCTCGGGCGTGTGCGCCTCCCTGTGACGTTGGGCGACGAATTAACAACATTGACGTGCGCCCCGAGGATTTTCCATGGGCGGAGCGGCAGATGCGGAGATTCATGTGCCACTTTATGATCTGCGCCCCGACTGATGTGTTCGCATCTCGGCACACACGTCAAGCGAAGAACTGCAGTCCCTAATCCATTTGTTGAAAGAATTTGCGGATTTATTTGCATGGAGCGCGAAGGAGATGCCCGAAGTAAGGGCGGAGATTGCGGAGCATCGTCTGCGATAGCAGAGGGCGTACGCCCCATCCAACAGAAGAGGCGCCCAATCTCGTTAGAAAAAGAGGAGGCATAGAGAAAGGAGGTGGAGAAGCTGCGGGAAGCGAGGTTCGTTGAGGAAGTCAAGTACACGATGTGGCTGTCCAACGTCGTCTTAGTGCCTAAAGCGACGGGGGAGTGGAGGATGTGCGTAGACTACACCAGTCTGAATCGGGTCTGTCCCACGAACGCCTATCCCATGCCAAGGATCGACCAGCTGGTGGACGCGACCGCGTACCAAGAGGCGCTCAGCTTCTTGGATATGTTCTCAGGTTACCACCAAATACCCATGTGTGAGGAAGACATGGACAAGACAACGTTCATGACGCCGTTTGGGAACTACCGCTACAAGGTGATTTCATTCGGGCTCAAGAACGCGGGAGCCATGTACCAGCGTATGGTGAACAAGGTGTTCTAACATCAGATTGGACGAAACGTGGAGGCGGACGTGGATGACTTAGTGGTCAAGAGAAAACATAGGAGAGATCACTTGGCAGACCTGCGTGAAACCTTCCAGACCTTGAGGTCTCATGCCTTGCGCCTCAACCCTCTGAAGTGCGTCTTTGGAGCAGAGGCTGGGAAATTCTTGGGTTTCATGATCACCAAGCGCGGTATTGAGGCAAACCCCAAAGGTGGACGCGATCCGGCGCCTCCTACCCCCGCGCACGCCCAACGAGGTGCACAGCCTGAACGGGCGTATGGCCGCCTTAGGGCGCTTCATACCCCGCTCGGCAGACAAGGGGGCATCGTTCTTCTGCGTGCTGAGGAAGGCCGCGATTCAAATGGACGGAGGAATGTGATGAGGTCTTTGAGCAGTTAAAGATCCTGCTAACAGCACCCACCGTAATGACCGCACCAAAGAAAGGAGAGATGCTCTACCTTTACATTGCGGTCTCGAGAACGGCAGTGAGAGCGGTGCTCGTGTCGAAGGAAGGGGGAATGGGGAGGAGAGATCGGTGTACTACGTAAGCAAGGTGATGGCGGGGCCCGAGACACGCTAAGCGCCCATTGAGTAGGCAGGTTTGGCAGTCGTAACGGCGGCCGAGAAGTTGCGTCCCTACTTCCAGGCGCACCCAGTGACGATCCTCACGAACTTTCCGTTGAGAAGCACATTGGGGTCGATGGATGTCGCGGGACGCATGGTGAAGTGGGCGGTGCAACTAAGCGAGTACAACATATGCTATGCGCCCCGCCCCGCGATAAAAGTGCAGGTCTTAGCAGAGTTTGTGGAAGAAGGAGTAGTGTGCGCAGTAGAGAAAGAGGAAGAAGTCTGGCAAGTGTATGTGGACGGTGCGGCAAGTAGGACATGCTCCTGAGCGGGGGTAGTAGTGGTGAACCATCTGGGGGCCACGCACGAATTAGCCATGCGCTTCACAACCTTAAAAACCAACAATGCGGCGGAGTATGAGGCTGTCATCGGAGAACTAAACACGACAAGGGAACTCGGAGCTCAAAAAGTCCAACTCCGGTCGGACTCCGCATTGGTGGTGAATCAGTTGAATGGCGTGTATGAGGTCAAGGAAGAAGCTCTGAGCGCCTATGTGACTCTGGTAAGATCCAAAGGCGCGTGGTTTAAGAGTGTTGAATTCCTCCATGTCCCTAGAGAGGAGAATGCTCATGCGAACGCCCTCTCCAAGCTAGCCACAGCAACTAACTTCGACGAAGACAGACAAGTCATCATCCCCAAGGAACACCCCGAGGGCGAATCAACGATAGGTGCAATCGTCGAAGATACAGAGAGGGAAGGAAGTTGGATGGCACCGATCAGGGCATACTTAGTGCAGGGGACTCTCCCGAAAGACAGCAGGGCGGCGTGGCAAGTAAAGCGAAAAGCTGCGCATTGCACGTTGATCAACGGTCAGAGTAAAAGCGTTCACACTCAGGTGTCTACCTAAGGTGCCTTATTGAGGCGGAATGAAAAGAGGCAATCGGGGAAGTGCATCAAGGCGCCCGCGGCATGCATGCAGGGGCGCGGAGCTTGGAGAAAATCTTGTTGAGACAGGGATATTACTGGCCAACCATCCGAGCGGATGCGAAGAAGCACGTTGCCACCTGCCACCAGTGTCAAATACATGCCAATGACATTTACATCCCAGCAGCCCCTATGCGGGTGACTGTGGGCGCATGGACCTTATCACAATGGGGTATGGACTTGTTGGGCCCATTCCCCAAAGCACCCAGGAAGATGAAGTACTTGATAGTGACGGTGGACTACTTCTCCAAGTGGATTGAGGCCGAGCCCCTTACGTCCATAACACAAGCGCAGGTGCGTTGGTTCACAAATAGGAACATTTTCACTCGGTTTGGGATATTGGAGGCAATTGTAGCCGACCATGGTAAGCAGTTTGATTGCAAGAAGTTCATAGACTTCTGTGATGAGAAGAGTGTGATATTGCTCTTCTCATAGGTGTCGTATTTCCAAGCGAATAGACAGGCGGAAGCTGCCAACAAGAGCATACTGCATGGCTTGCACACAAGACTGCTAGGCGCAAAGAGCAGGTGGGTCGAGGAGCTCCCGAGCGTGCTATGGGCGCATCGGGCGACCTACAAGGTGGCAACGGGAGAATCCTGATTCGCACTCACATACAAGAGCGAGGCGGTCATCCCAGTGGAGTTTCGCATGCCTACCTTCAGGTTAGCGAACTACGAGGCGCATGCCAATGAGGAAGAGCAAGTACATAACTTGGACATGCTCGAAGAGCGGCGAGATGTTTCCTCCATCCAATTGGAAGCTATGAAGTGGCAGGTCGTCAGGTATTACGACCAGAAGATGTGTCCTCATCGGATAAGGCAAGGGAGCTTGGTGTTGAAAAGGGATTTCAGAGCGAAAGCCAGTGAAGGAAAACTCGCGCCCAAACGGAATGGACCTTACCGTGTTCGTGAGGTGGTGGGGCCTGCCACGATTAAACTGGAACGCCTGGGAGGCAAGAGCATCAAGCGTACGTGGAATGCACAAAATCTTAAAGTTTACCATGGTAAGGGGGACGGGGAGACATCAGAGTAGGCGTGGGCAGTAGAATATAACAGACGCGCATATTTTGGTCGGAGGCGTGCTGCACCTTTTGATGTGCGTGTTTTTGTGTAAAGTGGGGGTAATGATAGTAGGCATGTAAAGCGCCCTAACTACGTTGCGCCCTTACTTTTGTTCAGATGGTAATTCCAAAAGCGCCCTCCCAGTTGCGCCCTGTGTTTATAAAATTGAAATCGTAATGCTCCATCTATGACAATGCGCCCTTTATTTGGGGAAATACAATTTTAAAGCACCTCACTGTATTGTGCCCTATACACATAAACACGTGTAAAGAGCCCTAACTACATGCGCCCAAGGGAAGATTCGTTAAAATTTAATGGCCACCAAGGTAAGTATAAAGCTCCTTAACTACATGCGCCCCAGCAAATACACGTTAAGACTAAAGGGTCATTAAGACGAGTATAAAGCGCCCTAGATGCATGCGCCTCAACTAAGATACGTCCGAATTGAATGCGAAAACATTGCGCGAAAAGGAATGGATGATCATATGCCAAAGCTAAACATACTTCAAATTTAGAATTCGGTACGACAAGAGGTAAGGGGCACATGCGCCTTCCTTACGCAAAAAAAAAAAAAAAGGCGTGCAAGAAGGAAATAGGCTTCACTCCTCGATGTCTATCTTCTCATCATCCGCTTCACCCTCCACGTCTCCCCCGCCGGCTCCATCACTGGGCGCAGTGCCACCCGCAAGCGATTCAGGATCGGCGTCCGCCGCTGCGTCTTCTTCGACTGAAGCTGCCGCTTCAGAGGCGCTTGACTGGTTCTCCATGACAGACACGACATACTCAATAAGAGAAATCGCGTCGATCACCACATCAGGATGATCCGCGTGAAACTTGGCCCGCAGCGTCTCCACCGTGTTGATCATAGTGTTAGCCTGATGATCCTTGCCCGCGATCGATTCCGGATAGTTGGCAAGGTCCTGGTTCAGTTGTTGCACGGCGGCCTGGGACCTCTTCAGCTCATGCTTGTAGTGCGACCGGGACTTCTTCAGCTTCTTATTGGCCTCCTCCAGATTGTCGATAGTTTGGCGGAGTACACTTTTCTCCTCCAACAAGGCGTCGCGCTCCCACGCAAGATCTGCTTACCCCTCAATGAGCTCCTTCTCCACTCTTTCACGCTCGATCTTGTTCGCCTCGGCCTGCACCCTAGTCTCCTCTTCAACCTCCGCGCGACCTTTGAGGCGCTCGGTTTCTAACTTTGCCTCCAAATCGGACTTGGAGGCGTCCAGATCTGCGCGCAGGCGCTCAGCGGAGACGGAGGCGTCTGTGCCCTCTTGAGCCACCTTAGCAATCTCTCGGGTGGTGGCCCTCACACAAGAGCATCATCTAAGGAGCACAACAACACAATCAAGCAGTTAGTAACAAAGGACGTAAGAAATACGAAACATGACAAGGGAAGGTTCATGCGCCTCATCACAAAAGCGTTACATGGACGCTCATGTTGGTCAACTTGAGTCAGGGCTTCGAGGAGATCAGGCCATCCGGGTGCTCGACGACGTCGTAGTGGGACCTCTCCATTTGAACGTGTTAGTGGAGTCGAGAGCGAGACTCAGACAGCAATTCCCTTCTTTGATCGATCAGTTGTATCCCTGAAAACCCTAGCTGCGATTTTGGTAGAATCAAGTGAAAGAAGGTGAAATGAAATAAAACTCGAATCGACGAGAAGAGTAAAGCAGCTCCCTTTCTTGTTAATCAAAACGACACCAAAATAGAAGCTAACTCCGAGATTGGTTGGGCTCAGTTTTATTTTAGATTCGTCGATTTAAACAGGCCTAACTTTGTTACTCTCCACGCTGCGTTTTAATAACTTAGTTCCCTTCTCCTTTCTTCCAACAGGTCGATCAAACTTTGTTCTGCATAACACTCAGAAGCACACTAAATCAAGAACATCAATGAAAATTGGAAATAAACAAAGCACAACAGAAATGTAAATAACACGCGTGACACAGTATTTTTACGTGGTATCCGATACTAATAAATTCAGTATCGACTAATCCACGGTCAAAGGTACTCCTCTTGAGTCCTTTGACGTAATACTATGATCTTTGGTTTGTGTTTACACTGTTACAGCTTTTGATCCCAAGATGACTCCTTGTCACTCTGATCAGAATCGCCCAGAACTTACAGCTCCCCGCTGTTGTTCAACTCGATCAATCTAATTCCCACAAGCTCTCTCCCCGACAGCTCTCTTCTTCTCTAATCAAAACCTCAACAACACCCTTTGCCTCTGTTTTGAATTTTGCAAGAAGAACCCTCTTTGCCTATCCTCAATCACTCTATATATATTCATTCTTTTAGCCGTTGATGATTTGCTACCTTTACATCAGTTGATTTTGATTTGATCTTGATTAGTTCCTTCCATAATTGGCTCTCGAAAATCAGCCTTTCCCTTCTGATCAAATTCTTCCACTTTCCTTAGTTTGAGCCTGCACAAGCTTGCCCATCTTCTTCCAACATTCTCCCCCTAAGCTTGTCAGTGGCTCAACTCAGCAACCTGCACACATCTAACAAACAGTGGGTGCAGCCTGTTCCAAAAAGAATATTAAACTAACACAGCTTCATTTATTCATCTTGTCTTTTATTCATCTTTCTCAAATTTCTAGATCAAAACAAAATCCTCGACACTAACTCAACCATCACAGCAGACCATCGCACAACTACACTCAGTTCCTAGACCTTAGACACTTCTGGTAGACTTTCTTCTAGAAGGGATAATTTGGAGGCGAGACATAGCTTGAAACTCGATCATCCTCATCACCAGAATGAGAGTCAGGACTGATTGGGTCACTAATTTGATTAGATTCGTAGATAAACTTTGGCAACATCAAATCTTTTTCAATCAGCATCCTCCTTTTTGGGCCGCTCTTGGCACTGGCCTCTTGCTTGTATGCTGCAGCTGCTGCATTGACCAAGGCCGAAGAAACCATTTGTTGCTGACTGGCCACTCCCCCTGAGCCAGTGATAGGCTTACGGGGACCAACCAAGGCATCCACACGTTCGAGAACATGTTGAGGACGCAAGTCATCGAGCACATCGCACACAATGACTTTGTCACGCAAATCAATCTCCAACCGGTACAGGAGACGAGTAATTTGGGGACCGAATGCCAGCGGACCACTATAGTACTCCGACCCAAACTTGATCATATGCTGGAACATGAGAGAGGCGTAGCTAATACGACGACCAGCCCGCGCATTAAAGATCACCCAGAGATCAGGGGAATGGATAAGATCTGTGGCGAGATCACGAGGTAGAAACCATCGAGTGAGAAAGAAAAACAGGACCTTGAGGTCGTCTAGGAGTTTCCCAGCAGCAAGTGGGGAGGCGAACCAGCGTCCTATATCACGCGTCAGAGAAGCAAGAGCGTGATCAAACCGGAAGCCAAAATGTTGGAATTCACTGTCCGTGCCAGCCCTAATCCCAGCATGGGGTATTTCCAGCACTGATGCCAGCATCTCAGGGGTCACTTTGATTTCATAATCATAGACTAGAGTAGTGAAGAAGGAAGGATCACTTCCTGGACCCCTGCGAAGATTGACATAAAAGAGACGTACGGCCTCAGGGCATTGACTGAACCTCAGGTCAGACACCAGAGATTCCCATCCTAACTTATGAAGATAGGCAGGAATATTCATGTCGTATTTGGAGAAAGCAGTTGCCTGAATGGAGAATGATGGATAAAGAGGTCGATCGCGGAAGTGACGAAGGTACCGAGAATAGGTGGCAGCATTCCTAAAACTCTGATTTTTGAACAGAACAGATGACTTCAGCTGAGCTTGGAAGATGCCATGGTGAAAGGAAGTGTTTGATTTCTGTTTCTGCTCAAGATAAGTCAAGGGGAAGTAGAAGGGAGTGGGGAAGACGAAGGGATGTGACTAGGGTTATAAGGGCTGAGAACCATTGAATCTGGAGGAAACTCTTTGAGTGGAAGGGAAAGAATCAGCACGAGAGGGAAAGAATCAACAAATAATCATCAAATTTTGTTAATTTCAATCAAATTTTGTTATATTCAATCATATCCGAGAAAACAAGGCAAGAAAATATGTTATATTCAATCAAGTTTTGTTAATTTCTTCTTGAGTAAACATGCCAAGTTCATGTCAAATTGGTAAGAATTTATCAGCACTTAAGGGTTTTGTAAAAATATCCGCCCATTGCATCTCTGTATTAATGAATTCTAGGTGAATTTTCCCATCTTGAATGAGATCACGAATAAAATGATACCGGACCTCAATATGCTTAGTTCTCGAGTGTTGAATAGGATTTTTAGTCATATTGATTGGACTCGTGTTATCACACAATATTGGAAGAGATCCTATACTAAGGCCATAATCCTGAAGCTGGTACTTCAACCATAACAGTTGAGTACATCCTAACCCTGCTGCAATATACTCTGCCTCGGCAGTTGATAAGGCAACAGAACTCTGTTTCTTACTGGCCCAGGAAACTAGTGACGTGCCAAGAAAATGGCACATTCCAGAAGTACTTTTTCTATCAGCTACACAGCCAGCATAATCAGAGTCACTGTATCCTAATAACTCAAGGCTAGATTCACATGAATACCACAACCCAAGTGAACTAGTACCAGAAAGATAACGAAAAATACGTTTTACTGCAGTTAAATGTCTAAGTTTAGGAATACTCTGAAATCTAGCACAAGCACACACACTATACATGATGTCAGGCCTGCTGGCAGTCAAATAGAGCAGAGAGTCAATCATTCCACGATATAACTTATCACTAACTGATTCTCCTGATTCATCCAATGAAAGTTTTACTGTGGAACCCATTGGTGTAACTGCAGATTTCAAGTTTTTAAGATCAAATCGTTCAAGCATGTTATTTAAGTACTTTGTCTGACTTATGAAAGTTCCTTTGCTAGTTTGCTGTATTTGCAGACCTAGGAAGTAAGTTAGTTCCCCCATTAAACTCATCTCAAACACCCCTTTCATAGCTATCTCAAACTGTTTGCACATTTCTTGATTAGATGACCCAAAGATTATATCGTCTACATACACTTGAACAAGCATAGTGTGACCATTTAGACTTTTAATGAATAAAGTTTTATCCACTGAACCTCTTCGAAAACCATCCAACATTAAGAAATTACTTAGCTTATCATACCAAGCTCTAGGAGCTTGCTTTAATCCATATAAAGCCTTGTTAAGTTTGTATACATGGTTAGGAAATTTGTGGTTTTCAAACCCAGGAGGTTGAGCAACATAGACTTCTTCTTTTAAATCACCATTAAGAAAAGCACTTTTGACATCCATCTGATAAAGTTTGAAATTTTGAGAGGCAGCATATGCACACAACAGTCTGATGGCTTCTAATCTAGCCACAGGAGAAAAAGATTCATCAAAATCAATTCCTTCTTCCTGATCATACCCCTGTGCTACTAGTCTAGACTTATTCCTAGTTATGTCACCAATTTCATCAGTTTTGTTTTTATAGACCCACTTAGTTCCAATTATAGGTTTATCCTCTGGTTTTGGAACCAATTCCCAGACATTCAGTCTTTCAAAATATCCTATTTCATCTTGCATAGAGGCTGTCCAGAATTCATCACTCAGAGCCTCCTTGATATTTTTAGGTACTAGAAGAGACACAAAGGCAGTTTGTATGGAGGATGATTTAGAACGAGTTAACATACCTTCTTTCAGATCACCAATGACCTGAGATGATGGATGCCTTCTTTGAATGTGCAAGGGGGCTGCTATTACTCTGTTCCCATCAGTCTCAGATGTGTGTTCTTTAACTGTAGGTTCTTGTGAACTTTCTTTTCTCATATCCTCTTCAGCTTGATCTGCTTGACTTAATTTGTATGATCTTCCTAGCCCAAGATCATCATCTTCATCAATTTGATCTGCACACTTACTAGAGGAATCATCAAATACCACGTTTATGGACTCCTCAACCTTGAGGGTCCGTTTGTTATATACTCTAAAAGCCTTACTATGAACAGAATACCCCAAGAAAATTGCTTCATCAGACTTGGAGTCAAATTTTCCTAAGTTATCTTTGGTATTCAGAACAAAACACCTACATGCGAATGGATGAAAGTATCCCACATTTGGTTTTCTGTTTTTCCACAGCTCATATAGTGTTTTGTTTAGTTTAGACCTAATTAACCCTCTATTAATAATATAGCATGCAGTGTTTATGGCTTCTGCCCAAAAATGCTTAGGCAGGCCATAATCATTCAACATTGTCCTGGCTATATCTATTAAGGTACGATTTTTCCTTTCTACTACTCCATTTTGCTGTGGAGTTCTAGGGGCAGAGAAATTATGAAAGATTCCTGTTTCATCACAGAATTTATCAAAGCTGTCAGATATGAACTCTCCCCCGTGATCACTTCTTATTCTTACAATTCTGGTTCCCTTTTCATTTTCTAGTCGTTTAATCAGATTTTTAAATTGCACAAATGTCTCTCCTTTGTTTGATAAAAATAGAACCCATGTAAACCTAGAATAATCATCTACTACAACACAAGCATATTATTTTCCACCAAGACTCATAACATTACTAGGACTAAAGAGATCCAGATGTAGTAATTCTAGTGGTTTAGATGTAGAGATTACAAGTTTACTTTTAAAGGTGGATCTGACTTGTTTTCCTCTTGTGCACGCTTCACAAAAGAATTCCTTTCTACTGCTGATTTTAGGTATTCCAGTTACACTTCCCAAACTAATTAGTTTGTCTAATGACCCTACACTGATATGGCCCATCTTCCTATGCCATTCTAGTTGTTCATCCTTATCTACAGTTACCAAACACATCTCATTGAAATCATTTTTATTATTCAGGTTTATGCAGAATAGTTTTCCTTTCCTTCTACCTGTAAACAGTATTTTTCCGCTCTCAATATTCTCAACATAGCATTTGTTAGGTTCGAAAATTACTCTATTTGTCTCTCCACACATTTGACTGATTGAGAACAAGTTATGTTTAAGCCCATCAACCCACATTACGTTAGTTATAGTTGGTCCTGATCCAATTTCTCCCTTCCCTAAAACATCAGTGCAATAGTTATCCCCAAAATAAACCTTACCTTTCTTACCCTTAGTCAATTTAGAGAAGAGTTTTTCATTTCCTATCATGTGGTGTGAGCAGCCACTGTCTAGGATCCATTCACTATCTTCCATGCTCACTTGGAAGCAGACCTGGACACATAAATGTTTTATTTGGTTTTAGGTATCCATACCAATTTGGATACTCTACCTTTTATCTTAGCATTAGTGTAGTTATAACTCATATGTCCTGTTGTATGACAGGCAAAGCACACTGTTTCTTTTAGTCTGGTTTCCTTAGCTATTCGTTTCTGACAATGTGAAATGTAGTGTCCTAGTCCATGACAATAAAAGCACTCAGGAGTTGATCTTTTATAGTTTGTCTTTGTTTCTAATGGCCTTTTGTGTTTTGTACGCAGGTGATTATTGTTTTTCTGACCTTTAGAAACTTCTTTATCTAGTACAACATTTCTTCTTAAGGCTTCTTCCAATCTTCTATCTGATTCTAGTTTTTCCTTTTTCAGTTCATTGTAATTCTTAGATAGCTCCTCAAATTCTTATTTCATTTTAACATGTTTTGATTTAATTCGTGCAAAATCTAACCGAATATCCCTAATGGTTTCTATCAATTGACCATCATCATCACATGAATCAGAATAATAGTTAAGATTACTTACCTGTGAAGCTTCCACATCATCTTCACTTTCGTCCAAAGCCATGTAAGCTTCATATTTGGGGTCGACTTCCTCCTCTTCATCCTCACTGCAGCTCCAGGTGGCTGTGTATGCTTTCTCCCGTTTCATTTGTGGACACTCTGCTTTGATGTGTCCACTTCTTCCACACTTGAAACATCCAGCTGACGATCCACCCTTGTTGTCATTGCTGCTGAACTCTCGTCTCATTCTAGGATTGGCCCTGAGAATTTTCCCTTGCTCCTTTTCTGAATCAGCTTCTCTTGTACGATTGGGAAAGCCTCCTTTTCTTTTCTCTTTGCGTAGTCTGAGTAACTTGGCCACATGCTTACTTAACATGGCCAGCTCTTCATCTTCCATGTCTTCCAGACAATCAAATTCTTCTTCTGGTGCTGACGCCTTGAATGCAATACTCTTCTTTTCTTTTCGATTCTCCTCTCCTTCTTCTCTCCTGAGTTTTTCTTCGTGTGTTATTAATGAACCCATAAGTTCATCTAGGCTCAGCTTCATTAAATCCTTTGATTCTTCGATTGCAGTAACCTTAGGAGTCCACCGTTTTGGGAGAGCCCAAAGAACTTTCCTCACCAGATCTCCGCTGCCATACTCTACACCCAGATTCCTCAAGCTGTGCACTATAGTGGTGAACCTGTCGTGCATTTCCTTGATGGTTTCCTCTGGCTTCATCACAAAGGATTCGAAATCCTGCTTCAATCGATTTATTCTGGATACTTTGACATGACTAGTGCCTTCATGAGCCACTTGCAACTTATCCCATATCTCCTTTGCGGTTTTGCATCCGGAGACCCGATGATATTCTTCCGGGCCCAACGCGCAATACATGAGGTTTGTCGCTTTTGAATTCAGTTGAAAGTTCAGCTTATCTTCGTCGGACCATTTACCTCGTGCCTCCTTCACCTCAAGTGGTCCATCTAGCACAATACTCCAGAGATCAGGATCGGTCGATCCTATGAACAGCTCCATGCGATTGCGCCAGTAGCCATAGTGCACTCCTTCGAATCTTGGCGGCCTAGTCTGAGAAAATCTGTCGGCCATGAACACTCCTCCGATGCTTCCACTCGAACTCATTTCCTCCGAAGGTAGTTACTCCTTGTTCGTCGGAGACGGGCTCTGATACCACGTGTTAGTGGAGTCGAGCGCGAGACTCAGCCAGTTCCCTTCTTTGATCGATCAGTTGTAACCCTGAAAACCCTAGCTGCGATTTTGGTAGAATCAAGTGAAAGAAGGTGAAATGAAATAAAACTCGAATCGACGAGAAGAGTAAAGCAGCTCCCTTTCTTGTTAATCAAAACGACACCGAAACAGAAGCTAACTCCGAGATTGGTTGGGCTCAGTTTTATTTTAGATCCGTCGATTTAAACAGGCCCAACTTTGTTACTCTCCACGCTGCATTTTAATAACTTAGTTCCCTTCTCCTTTCTTCCAACAGGTCGATCAAACTCTGTTCTGCATAACACTCAGAAGCACACTAAATCAAGAACATCAATGAAAACTGGAAATAAACAAAGCACAACAGAAATGTAAATAACACGCGTGACACAGTATTTTTACGTGGTATCCGATACTGATAAATTCAGTATCGACTAATCCACGGTCAAAGGTACTCCTCTTGAGTCCTTTGACGTAATACTATGATCTTTGGTTTGTGTTTACACTGTTACAGCTTTTGATCCCAAGATGACTCCCTGTCACTCTGACCAGAATCGCCCAGAACTTACAGCTCCCCGCTGTTGTTCAACTCGATCAATCTAATTCCCACAATCTCTCTCCCCGACAGCTCTCTTCTTCTCTAATCAAAACCTCAACAACACCCTTTGCCTCTGTTTTGAATTTTGCAAGAAGAACCCTCTTTGCCTATCCTTAATCACTATATATATATATATATATATATATATATTCATTCTTTTAGCCGTTGATGATTTGCTACCTTTACATCAGTTGATTTTGATTTGATCTTGATTAGTTCCTTCCATAATTGGCTCTCGAAAATCAGCCTTTCCCTTCTGATCAAATTCTTCCACTTTCCTTAGTTTGAGCCTGCACAAGCTTGCCCATCTTCTTCCAACAGAACGGACGCGGGGACCTCCTTGGTCGCCTTAACGGGGACGTCCACTGGCACTTTAACGAGGGGGCGCCTGGGCGGCTGAAAGTAAGGAGGAATCACCTAGCGAGTGTGCTCCCCAATTGTTGGCTCGACAAAACTCGGGGGAAGACTGGACCCACTTGTCGTGGCGGTCTTGGATTTTTTTCCCGTGCCCGCGTAGAGCTCCACCCACCCTCTTCGGAGACGTGGCAGATGGAGGAGAAGGAGGGGTGTTCACCCTGGCAGTTTCCCGAGGCGTGGAGGCGGAAGTCGGAGTAGAGGTGGTCGAAGCGCGGCGCTCTAGCTGGGGTGAGCCAAGATCTGCTCCCTCAATCTCGGGACTTGTGTGCAGCGGGGAGGCGTTGGGCACCTCCGACGATGCGCCCGCAACAGTCGTACTCCGCGCCCTTTTGGGAGGCACCCTCTTAGTCCGCGACGCCTGGGTGGTGGTTGCGGGCTGAGTGCAGTTGCCACCACGAAGGAGGCCGAGCTTCGACCTAATGTTGTTTGTTGGTCACGGAAGTGAAGTCTGTACCTGCACCATACAAAGGAATAAAGGCGGTGTGAAAAGCGCACAAGCAGCTTTAGTAAAGAGCAGAAAAGCGCACAAGCAGCATTATTAAAGCGCATAGATATCGAAGAGGCGCATAGACGGTACCATCGCCATAGAATTCGGCAAGAACGCGCGCGTATTCGTCTGTTGGCTCGAGGTCAATGGGCTCGGCGAATATACACCTGGCTATGGACTCACAGTCTGGCTAAGGCGCTCCACCTTATTAAAGGCAAATCGATTACCCAATGACCATTGTGAGCTCACGGGGCGCCCGCTCTCAAAGAAAGGAACTTCACGCGGTTTGACGAAAAAATAAGAGTCAAACCACGTGCGCCCATCTTCTGGCAGCTGCTAATGAAACGGTACCCCAGTATCGTGCGCCTTTGCAAACTCAGGCAGTTTGGACTCTTGGTCATTTTGAAAAAGTGCTTGAAGAGTTTGAAGGTGGTGGGAACATGGTGTCGTCGACATTTATAATGAAAAATAATGGTATATAAAACAACGGAGGGACAAAGGAGCCCAAGGGGGCAGTGGCAAGCATTCATAACCCCTTCAAGAATAGGGTCCATGGGGAAGCGCAGGCCGAACCGGAAGAATTTGGTAAAGGGCCACCCATCCGTCGCCACACACGCCAATCCGGGCCTCCGGAGGCGCATGGATGTACCGCCAAGGCGCGAGCAGTTGCGCGGCCACAACAAGCTTTTCCTATCTCACCCCCAATTGCTTGGAGGCATGTCGGGGACCGGCGTCTTCCACGTGCATCCTCGCGGTGTCCTGGGCCGCATAGCCGGGAGGCCACATCGAGTCCCACGACCGGAACATGTAGTCTCGAGGCACGGGAGGGCCTAAGTAAAAGAAAGGGGCAAGGGTAAGGTAAAAAGCGGAAATGAGGCGCACACGCGATCACAAAACAAAATAGGGGCGCACGTGTGGTCACTGTGAAAGAGAGTCGTGGGTAAAAAAAAAGGGGTGGGGGAGAAAACGCGCATGCTAGAGGGATATTAGGGCGCATGAGCATCTATAAGTGCGGACAAAATTGGTCTAGAATCGAACAAGGGGATGAAGCGCATAACAACAAAAGATAAGACGCATAGGAGGTGAAAAGGTAACTGACTGCTCTAAAACACAACACCTAACAAAGGCCAAGTGTAACCAATGAAAGGGACTGCAGTATAGTGGCTCAAGTGATAAATATCGAATCCACGGGTCTCTAGAGTTACTATTACTCAGCTTCAGTTTATTATTTAGCAAATCAGATTAAGATGAAAGAACTAAACTACTCTAGCAAACTACAGTTAAAGTTAATCTAATTACAGGTTGGGAACTCACTTAGGTATGATTCCCCCTAGCCACTAGCCAGATCAACGATTAATGATCTCTAACCTGTTTCACTTTCATTCGCAATGCGGAGAATCCTTGACTAGACCTTGAGTCTCGAATAAAGGAACAAGGCCCTCTTGAGTCAATTGCCTAGAGGGACGTATCCTTCTCTAGAACAACTGATCAAGGCGTTCTGAACTAGACTCCCTCTATCGAAAGGGGTTCTCAATCGATACAAAGCAGTGAATCAACCCTCGACTAAAGCAATCGATCCACTACTATCAATCTATGGTGCTCTATTGACCTAATCAGGTATTCCCTCTCATAGAATCAAAGCAGAATCAATAATCTCGACTAAAGCAGAATTGAATCATGAAAACATGCATAGATTGAATATGAACTCAAGATTATCAAGTCAGAGTAATCATCCAATCAAACAAACATAGCTAGGGTTCCTCAAAACCTAAGTGAAGGGAAGTTACTCCATAGAGAAGAGAGAGACTGCAGTAAGAATCTTCAGATGATCAGTCTTCAAGTCCGGGCTTGTTCCTCAAGCTTCCAAGGCGAAGAAATCCTCCTTCTCTACTCCAAGAATGCCCTCAAATCGCCCTCTCTCTCTTTGGTTCGTCCCTTGGGTGTTTGGGATCCAAAAACCCAGCTCTCCCTTTGGTTTTTGGCTGAAAATCTGCTTAAAAGCATCAGTGGCCAAAGCACGGTCGATGGCACGGCCGTGCTTTGCCTGACTCCGCCCGTGCCTCGGCCAGGGCTTAATTACACGGCCAGCAAGTGGGTTAAACACGGCCGTGCTTCGCAATGTACACGGCCGTGCTTCGACTGAACACGGCCGTGCTTCGGTGCCCGTGTTTGCAGCTGAATTGGCCAAACTGAATTTGCTCTCGGCATAAAAAGCACGGCGAGCAGTAAACGGCCGTGTAATGCCTTAGGCTGCCCGTGTTTTGGCTCCAGCTCACCGAAATGACTTCTGAATGCCCCGAAACTCGTGCTTAGCCTTCCCTTTGACACCTGGGACCTGAAACATGACAAAATAGCACAACCCGGCGTAAAATAGGCCAAAAGTACACGACTATGCCCCTCAAACGGATAAGAACTAGGGGCGCAAACATGTGCAATTTCATCGTTATCAAACTCCCCCACACTTAACCGTTTGCTTGTCCCCAAGCAAACCTAACTCAAACCAATGCAACTCTCCAGACCTCTATAGCAACAAACAACCCAGATCGTAGGTAGAGGACTTCCTAGATCATTTAGCAGCTTACGAGGTCAACCGACGCACAAGTCATCTCATAGCTTCTTCGGCGAGAACACTAGTATCGAGTCGGCATCATGGCAAATAGTGAACAGAGGACAAATGAATTGTGGATGAAGAGATTCTCAAAAACAAAAGATCATGGACTCACATTTTTCAAGGTGCTCTATATTCTTTGAAGATGGTTGGAACCCCTTTTCTTTCTGTTTTGCTTGTTTTCTGTGATTTTTTTTTCAAGGGTCCCAACCGGCTCTTACCGGCCATGCCAGGAGCGAATCGACTCCCCAATGACCATTGTGAGCTCACGGGGCGCCCGCTCTCAAAGAAAGGAACTTCACGTGGTTTGACGAAAAAATAAGAGTCAAACCACGTGCGCCCATCTTCTGGCAGCTGCTAATGAAACGGTACCCCAGTATCGTGCGCCTTTGCAAACTCAGGCAGTTTGGACTCTTGGTCATTTTGAAAAAGTGCTTGAAGAATTTGAAGGTGGTGGGAACATGGTGTCGTCGACATTTATAATGAAAAATAATGGTATATAAAACAACGGAGGGACAAAGGAGCCCAAGGGGGCAGTGGCAAGCATTCATAACCCCTTCAAGAATAGGGTCCATGGGGAAGCGCAGGCCGAACCGGAAGAATTTGGTAAAGGGCCACCCATCCGTCGCCACACACGCCAATCCGGGCCTCCGGAGGCGCATGGATGTACCGCCAAGGCGCGAGCAGTTGCGCGGCCACAACAAGCTTTTCCTATCTCACCCCCAATTGCTTGGAGGCATGTCGGGGACCGGCGTCTTCCACGTGCATCCTCGCGGTGTCCTGGGCCGCATAGCCGGGAGGCCACATCGAGTCCCATGACCGGAACATGTAGTCTCGAGGCACGGGAGGGCCTAAGTAAAAGAAAGGGGCAAGGGTAAGGTAAAAAGCGGAAATGAGGCGCACACGCGATCACAAAACAAAATAGGGGCGCACGTGTGGTCACTGTGAAAGAGAGTCGTGGGTAAAAAAAAAGGGGTGGGGGAGAAAACGCGCATGCTAGAGGGATATTAGGGCGCATGAGCATCTATAAGTGCGGACAAAATTGGTCTAGAATCGAACAAGGGGATGAAGCGCATAACAACAAAAGATAAGACGCATAGGAGGTGAAAAGGTAACTGACTGCTCTAAAACACAACACCTAACAAAGGCCAAGTGTAACCAATGAAAGGGACTGCAGTATAGTGGCTCAAGTGATAAATATCGAATCCACGGGTCTCTAGAGTTACTATTACTCAGCTTCAGTTTATTATTTAGCAAATCAGATTAAGATGAAAGAACTAAACTACTCTAGCAAACTACAGTTAAAGTTAATCTAATTACAGGTTGGGAACTCACTTAGGTATGATTCCCCCTAGCCACTAGCCAGATTAACGATTGATGATCTCTAACCTGTTTCACTTTCATTCGCAATGCGGAGAATCCTTGACTAGACCTTGAGTCTCGACTAAAGGAACAAGGCCCTCTTGAGTCAATTGCCTAGAGGGACGTATCCTTCTCTAGAACAACTGATCAAGGCATTCTGAACTAGACTCCCTCTATCGAAAGGGGTTCTCAATCGATACAAAGCAGTGAATCAACCCTCGACTAAAGCAATCGATCCACTACTATCAATCTATGGTGCTCTATTGACCTAATTAGGTATTCCCTCTCATAGAATCAAAGCAGAATCAATAATCTCGACTAAAGCAGAATTGAATCATGAAAACATGCATAGATTGAATATGAACTCAAGATTATCAAGTCAGAGTAATCATACAATCATCCAATCAAACAAACATAGCTAGGGTTCCTCAAAACCTAAGTGAAGGGAAGTTACTCCATAGAGAAGAGAGAGACTGTAGTAAGAATCTTCAGATGATCAGTCTTCAAATCCGGGCTTGTTCCTCAAGCTTCCAAGGCGAAGAAATCCTCCTTCTCTACTCCAAGAATGCCCTCAAATCGCCCTCTCTCTCTTTGGTTCGTCCCTTGGGTGTTTGGGATCCAAAAACCCAGCTCTCCCTTTGGTTTTTGGCTGAAAATCTGCTTAAAAGCATCAGTGGCCAAAGTACGGTCGACGGCACGGCCGTGCTTTGCCTGACTCCGCCCGTGCCTCGGCCAGGGCTTAATTACACGGCCAGCAATTGGGTTAAACACGGCCGTGCTTCGCAATGTACACGGCCGTGCTTCGACTGAACACGGCCGTGCTTCGGTGCCCGTGTTTGCAGCTGAATTGGCCAAACTGAATTTGCTCTCGGCATAAAAAGCACGGCCAGCAGTACACGGCCGTGTAATGCCTTAGGCTGCCCGTGTTTTGGCTCCAGCTCACCAAAATGACTTCCGAATGCCCCGAAACTCGTGCTTAGCCTTCCCTTTGACACCTGGGACCTGAAACAAGACAAAATAGCACAACCCGGCGTAAAATAGGCCAAAAGTACACGACTATGCCCCTCAAACGGATAAGAACTAGGGGCGCAAACATGTGCAATTTCAACGTTATCAAACTCCCCCACACTTAACCGTTTGCTTGTCCCCAAGCAAACCTAACTCAAACCAATGCAACTCTCCATACCTTTATAGCAACAAACAACCCAGATCGTAGGTAGAGGACTTCCTAGATCATTTAGCAGCTTACGAGGTCAACCGACGCACAAGTCATCTCATAGCTTCTTCGGCGAGAACACTAGTATCGAGTCGGCATCATGGCAAATAGTGAACAGAGGACAAATGAATTGTGGATGAAGAGATTCTCAAAAACAAAAGATCATGGACTCACATTTTTCAAGGTGCTCTATATTCTTTGAAGATGGTTGGAACCCCTTTTCTTTCTGTTTTGCTTGTTTTCTGTGATTTTTTTTTCAAGGGTCCCAACCGGCTCTTACCGGCCATGCCAGGAGCGGATGTCTCGAGCCTCGTGCGGGGGAAAGACATGTAAGGGGGCTGGAGGTAGTAGGTGGAAATTGGGAACGGATTCCCGTCTCCCCTTACACACTTTCGCCCTATTCGCACGGGAGACGTTATTTTGAAGCACATTTTCGAGCACCTGTTAAACTTAAAACATGATACAAGAGTCCCTGACAGGTAGAGAATCCACAACACCACACAATTCAAGGGTCCTAAGATCACTAATTCACTCAATCAACCAACTCAATATGAAGAAGAAATGAGACTTCTTAAATGCATCAACATCCTCCATAGTGCTACACTACCTCCCTAGGTTGCATATTACTATAAAGACTGTCAATTCAAAGCATACTGAGCAGGCAATTGTAAGGAACACGTACTTGGAGCCCTCAAATTTAAAAATTTGGACAGTGGACTAGGCTCCAAGCACACAAACAGCCAAACATTCACCCGCATACATAATCGAACATCCCCCCACACTTAAGCACGACATTGTCCTCAATGGAGGAAAGATAAGGAGGGTAGAACGAAGTTACCAGATCAAGGGTGAATGATGATGAACGGGTCAGGCGGTGCCATCCAGAAAGAGAGAGTAATCAGAACACAAACGGCGCCAAAAACTTGACTGCTCTAAAACACAACACCTAACAAAATCTCACAAAGGTTGAGTTATTGACTCTAAAATCAAATAACAAAACTGACTCAACCGAGGAGAAAAAGAGAAAGAAATGCAAACCGACTGGTTGGGTTGCCTCCCAACAAGCGCTTCTTTCACGTCGTGAGCCGGACGATGGCTCCTAAGTTTCGGTCCATGCTAGAACCTCCTTGAAGTTGAGGTTCTCGTCGATGAGGTGGAATCTCAAGTCACGAGCATGTGGTATGACAGTAGATGGAAGCTCGTGCACTTGATGCAGATGAGGTCTCCACCCTCGAGTCCTCTCCTTCTCTTCTCTCGTCTCATTGCCCCAAACTAGATATGACAGCATCGATTGGCGACCATCGCGTCCACCAAGAGGGACCGATGTCGAGGTGGCCTTGGTCTGGCAAAGAGACACTGCAAATGGGTCCTTGCTAAGCAATTCCTCAAAGTTTGGTGGAGATATCACATGTAACTCATGGCCGGTGCAAGCCTCTTCCACCTCAACTTCGTCCTCAGCCTGGACGCCAATTGCTTCTTTAACCTCCCTTCCTTCTTCATGTGGTATCACCCCTGGGAAATGATCAAGAACTTCTCCAGCTTCACCTTCGCCATCCTCCACAACTTCTTTCTGCACCCTTTCTTGCTCTTCTTCTTCTAGCACGGATTGGAGAGAAAATTGCCAAGCAATTTCTTTCATCAGATCTTCTTGCAACTCCTCACTCATGCCCGCCTCTTCAAAGCGCAGTTTGGGGTGTGGTAAGGTGTGGTCGGCTACGACAGGACACTCCTGATCATGATCATCACGGGAGCTCTCCGTGACAACTTTAGTGTGCTCCACAATGTCCTTGTAGCCTTCTTCTTCCTCCTCCTCTTCTTGTATGGTAGCAGAAGGGTGATCTGGAGCAGGCTGTGCCCAAGATCGCTCAAGATCATCGACGCTCTTCTTAAGGCTCAGGAGGATCTCCTCTGTTTCACGATAGACCTGGACACAATGATCCATCCTGGAGCATGTTCTATCACAGTCTCAAGCAAACTGCTCCATGAGAAGTCTCAATTCATAGTGTGGATCTGGCTGTGGAGTGTAGCATGGCTCTGCAGAATGGCCCGTGAAGGCAGCCATGGGTAACTCCAGCTCCAATGGCCCCTCTGGTTGTGGGAAAAATTCTTCTTGGTAATGAGGTTGTTCTTGATATGCCCAGGGATCCGGTTGTTCTCCGTAGTAAGGGGGTTGATACTGGAACCCGAATCCATAGTCTTCTCCGCCTTGATTGCTCCACGGAGTCTCGGGGTAATACCACTCAGGTGGTGGTGGATACCCCCAATGAATGGAGAAGCCATTAGGATCCATGATTCAGATCTGCACCAACAAAAACAAAAACACCCAAGTGAAAAGCAAGGGTGGAAAAGAAAAGAAAAACGCTAAAGTAACAAACTTCTGCCTTTCCTAATACTCTAGAAAGTCCCCGGCAACGGCGCCAAAAACTTGACTGCTCTAAAACACAACACCTAACAAAGGCCAAGTGTAACCAATGAAAGGGACTGCAGTATAGTGGCTCAAGTGATAAATATCGAATCCACGGGTCTCTAGAGTTACTATTACTTAGCTTCAGTTTATTATTTAGCAAATCAGATTAAGATGAAAGAACTAAAACTACTCTAGCAAACTACAGTTAAAGTTAATCTAATTACAGGTTGGGAACTCACTTAGGTATGATTCCCCCTAGCCACTAGCCAGATTAATGATTGATGATCTCTAACCTGTTTCACTTTCATTCGCAATGCGGAGAATCCTTGACTAGACCTTGAGTCTCGACTAAAGGAACAAGGCCCTCTTGAGTCAATTGCCTAGAGGGACGTATCCTTCTCTAGAACAACTGATCAAGGCGTTCTGAACTAGACTCCCACTATCGAAAGGGGTTCTCAATCGATACAAAGCAGTGAATCAACCCTCGACTAAAGCAATCGATCCACTACTATCAATCTATGGTGCTCTATTGACCTAATTAGGTATTCCCTCTCATAGAATCAAAGCAGAATCAATAATCTCGACTAAAGCAGAATTGAATCATGAAAACATGCATAGATTGAATATGAACTCAAGATTATCAAGTCAGAGTAATCATACAATCATCCAATCAAACAAACATAGCTAGGGTTCCTCAAAACCTAAGTGAAGGGAAGTTACTCCATAGAGAAGAGAGAGACTGCAGTAAGAATCTTCAGATGATCAGTCTTCAAGTCCGGGCTTGTTCCTCAAGCTTCCAAGGCGAAGAAATCCTCCTTCTCTACTCCAAGAATGCCCTCAAATCGCCCTCTCTCTCTCTTTGGTTCGTCCCTTGGGTGTTTGGGATCCAAAAACCCAGCTCTCCCTTTGGTTTTTGGCTGAAAATCTGCTTAAAAGCATCAGTGGCCAAAGCACGGTCGACGGCACGGCCGTGCTTTGCCTGACTCCGCCCGTGCCTCGGCCAGGGCTTAATTACACGGCCAGCAAGTGGGTTAAACACGGCCGTGCTTCGCAATGTACACGGCCGTGCTTCGACTGAACACGGCCGTGCTTCGGTGCCCGTGTTTGCAGCTGAATTAGCCAAACTGAATTTGCTCTCGGCATAAAAAGCACGGCCAGCAGTACACGGCCGTGTAATGCCTTAGGCTGCCCGTGTTTTGGCTCCAGCTCACCGAAATGACTTCCGAATGCCCCGAAACTCGTGCTTAGCCTTCCCTTTGACACCTGGGACCTGAAACATGACAAAATAGCACAACCCGGCGTAAAATAGGCCAAAAGTACACGACTATGCCCCTCAAACGGATAAGAACTAGGGGCGCAAACATGTGCAATTTCAACGTTATCAAACTCCCCCACACTTAACCGTTTGCTTGTCCCCAAGCAAACCTAACTCAAACCAATGCAACTCTCCAGACCTTTATAGCAACAAACAACCCAGATCGTAGGTAGAGGACTTCCTAGATCATTTAGCAGCTTACGAGGTCAACCGACGCACAAGTCATCTCATAGCTTCTTCGGCGAGAACACTAGTATCGAGTCGGCATCATGGCAAATAGTGAACAGAGGACAAATGAATTGTGGATGAAGAGATTCTCAAAAACAAAAGATCATGGACTCACATTTTTCAAGGTGCTCTATATTCTTTGAAGATGGTTGGAACCCCTTTTCTTTCTGTTTTGCTTGTTTTCTGTGATTTTTTTTTCAAGGGTCCCAACCGGCTCTTACCGGCCATGCCAGGAGCAGATGTCTCGAGCCTCGTGCGGGGGAAAGACATGTAAGGGGGCTGGAGGTAGTAGGTGGAAATTGGGAACGGATTCCCGTCTCCCCTTACACACTTTCGCCCTATTCGCACGGGAGACGTTATTTTGAAGCACATTTTCGAGCACCTGTTAAACTTAAAACATGATACAAGAGTCCCTGACAGGTAGAGAATCCACAACACCACACAATTCAAGGGTCCTAAGATCACTAATTCACTCAATCAACCAACTCAATATGAAGAAGAAATGAGACTTCTTAAATGCATCAACATCCTCCATAGTGCTACACTACCTCCCTAGGTTGCATATTACTATAAAGACTGTCAATTCAAAGCATACTGAGCAGGCAATTGTAAGGAACACGTACTTGGAGCCCTCAAATTTAAAAATTTGGACAGTGGACTAGGCTCCAAGCACACAAACAGCCAAACATTCACCCGCATACATAATCGAACATCCCCCCACACTTAAGCACGACATTGTCCTCAATGGAGGAAAGATAAGGAGGGTAGAACGAAGTTACCAGATCAAGGGTGAATGATGATGAACGGGTCAGGCGGTGCCATCCAGAAAGAGAGAGTAATCAGAACACAAACGGCGCCAAAAACTTGACTGCTCTAAAACACAACACCTAACAAAATCTCACAAAGGTTGAGTTATTGACTCTAAAATCAAATAACAAAACTGACTCAACCGAGGAGAAAAAGAGAAAGAAATGCAAACCGACTGGTTGGGTTGCCTCCCAACAAGCGCTTCTTTCACGTCGTGAGCCGGACGATGGCTCCTAAGTTTCGGTCCATGCTAGAACCTCCTTGAAGTTGAGGTTCTCGTCGATGAGGTGGAATCTCAAGTCACGAGCATGTGGTATGACAGTAGATGGAAGCTCGTGCACTTGATGCAGATGAGGTCTCCACCCTCGAGTCCTCTCCTTCTCTTCTCTCGTCTCATTGCCCCAAACTAGATATGACAGCATCGATTGGCGACCATCGCGTCCACCAAGAGGGACCGATGTCGAGGTGGCCTTGGTCTGGCAAAGAGACACTGCAAATGGGTCCTTGCTAAGCAATTCCTCAAAGTTTGGTGGAGATATCACATGTAACTCATGGCCGGTGCAAGCCTCTTCCACCTCAACTTCGTCCTCAGCCTGGACGCCAATTGCTTCTTTAACCTCCCTTCCTTCTTCATGTGGTATCACCCCTGGGAAATGATCAAGAACTTCTCCAGCTTCACCTTCGCCATCCTCCACAACTTCTTTCTGCACCCTTTCTTGCTCTTCTTCTTCTAGCACGGATTGGAGAGCAAGTTGCCAAGCAGTTTCTTTCATCAGATCTTCTTGCAACTCCTCACTCATGCCCGCCTCTTCAAAGCGCAGTTTGGGGTGTGGGAAGGTGTGGTCGGCTACGACAAGACACTCCTGATCATGATCATCACGGGAGCTCTCCGTGACAACTTTAGTGTGCTCCACAATGTCCTTGTAGCCTTCTTCTTCCTCCTCCTCTTCTTGTATGGTAGCAGAAGGGTGATCTGGAGCAGGTTGTGCCCAAGATCGCTCAAGATCATCGACGCTCTTCTTAAGGCTCAGGAGGATCTCCTCTGTTTCACGATAGACCTGGACACAATGATCCATCCTGGAGCATGTTCTATCACAGTCTCAAGCAAACTGCTCCATGAGAAGTCTCAATTCATAGTGTGGATCTGGCTGTGGAGTGTAGCATGGCTCTGCAGAATGGCCCGTGAAGGCAGCCATGGGTAACTCCAGCTCCAATGGCCCCTCTGGTTGTGGGAAAAATTCTTCTTGGTAATGAGGTTGTTCTTGATATGCCCAGGGATCCGGTTGTTCTCCGTAGTAAGGGGGTTGATACTGGAACCCGAATCCATAGTCTTCTCCGCCTTGATTGCTCCACGGAGTCTCGGGGTAATACCACTCAGGTGGTGGTGGATACCCCCAATGATTGGAGAAGCCATTAGGATCCATGATTCAGATCTGCACCAACAAAAACAAAAACACCCAAGTGAAAAGCAAGGGTGGAAAAGAAAAGAAAAACGCTAAAGTAACAAACTTCTGCCTTTCCTAATACTCTAGAAAGTCCCCGGCAACGGCGCCAAAAACTTGACTGCTCTAAAACACAACACCTAACAAAGGCCAAGTGTAACCAATGAAAGGGACTGCAGTATAGTGGCTCAAGTGATAAATATCGAATCCACGGGTCTCTAGAGTTACTATTACTCAGCTTCAGTTTATTATTTAGCAAATCAGATTAAGATGAAAGAACTAAAACTACTCTAGCAAACTACAGTTAAAGTTAATCTAATTATAGGTTGGGAACTCACTTAGGTATGATTCCCCCTAGCCACTAACCAGATTAATGATTGATGATCTCTAACCTGTTTCACTTTCATTCGCAATGCGGAGAATCCTTGACTAGACCTTGAGTCTCGACTAAAGGAACAAGGCCCTCTTGAGTCAATTGCCTAGAGGGACGTATCCTTCTCTAGAACAACTGATCAAGGCGTTCTGAACTAGACTCCCTCTATCGAAAGGGGTTCTCAATCGATACAAAGCAGTGAATCAACCCTCGACTAAAGCAATCGATCCACTACTATCAATCTATGGTGCTCTATTGACCTAATCAGGTATTCCCTCTCATAGAATCAAAGCAGAATCAATAATCTCGACTAAAGCATAATTGAATCATGAAAACATGCATAGATTGAATATGAACTCAAGATTATCAAGTCAGAGTAATCATACAATCATCCAATCAAACAAACATAGCTAGGGTTCCTCAAAACCTAAGTGAAGGGAAGTTACTCCATAGAGAAGAGAGAGACTGCAGTAAGAATCTTCAGATGATCAGTCTTCAAGTCCGGGCTTGTTCCTCAAGCTTCCAAGGCGAAGAAATCCTCCTTCTCTACTCCAAGAATGCCCTCAAATCGCCCTCTCTCTCTCTTTGGTTCGTCCCTTGGGTGTTTGGGATCCAAAAACCCAGCTCTCCCTTTGGTTTTTGGCTGAAAATCTGCTTAAAAGCATCAGTGGCCAAAGCACGGTCGACGGCACGGCCGTGCTTTGCCTGACTCCGCCCGTGCCTCGGCCAGGGCTTAATTACACGGCCAGCAAGTGGGTTAAACACGGCCGTGCTTCGCAATGTACACGGCCGTGCTTCGACTGAACACGGTCGTGCTTCGGTGCCCGTGTTTGCAGCTGAATTAGCCAAACTGAATTTGCTCTCGGCATAAAAAGCACGGCCAGCAGTACACGGCCGTGTAATGCCTTAGGCTGCCCGTGTTTTGGCTCCAGCTCACCGAAATGACTTCCGAATGCCCCGAAACTCGTGCTTAGCCTTCCCTTTGACACCTGGGACCTGAAACATGACAAAATAGCACAACCCGGCGTAAAATAGGCCAAAAGTACACGACTATGCCCCTCAAACGGATAAGAACTAGGGGCGCAAACATGTGCAATTTCATCGTTATCAGTAACGCACTGGGAGAGTTGGCGGTCGTGGCGGCCTGGCCTTAGGTAGGCGCATGCGATGCGGAAGGCGCATGTGTGGCGGGAGGCGCATCCGTTGTGGGAAGAGTTTGGCGAGCGGCGGCGGCTCGCCTATCAGAGGGCGCTGGCGCGTCGGAAGGAAGCGGGATTTGTTGAGAAGACGCCATGGCAAGGTCCGAGGCGCACAGAAGGGCGGACAGAGTGGAGCAAGGGTGTCGCGAGGAGGGAAGTTTAGAGAGGATAGTACAGAGAAGGTGGAAAGCAAATTGTGAGTTGTAGAAGGAGTTGGGGATTTATAAAGGGCGGATGGGGCGAGAGAGAGAGAGGAGAAGGGGGGGTGGGGGAAGGCGAAGAGATCACACCAATCCACTTTCAATTTCGAAATTCAAATTTCAAATTCTAAGCGGATTGGGGGGTGGGGGAGAGAAAGTGGGAATCACAAGAGGCATAATGGCACAAAGAGCGAGGAAGGGAGGGGGACAGACGCGAGAAAGAAAAGAAAAAAAAATATAGTAATAATGATAATAGTAGTAATAAAAACACATAGATTATGGGAGCCCCCAGGAGGCGCATGGGTCCCGAAGTGAATGGGACAAGGGGCGCACGGTAGGAGCGAACGAGGGGCAGAGGGGCACGCATATGAATAGGGCAAGTGTATCGGAGAACAAGGTGAAAGGGTGTGTCGATTGTTAACGCGGAGAAAGGCGCACTACCCAGGCGGGGGCAAGTGGGTGCGTATGAAGCACTGGACTAACTTATTGGCGCGACTAGACCCGAGCCATACCCCCAACAACAACTTATAGCATTTGTATAAAAAAAGACAACTTATAGCAACAAACACCCTTAAGTTTTGAGTATCTGTTTATATTAAACTCACTTACAAAATATATGAATTAAAAGTTAAATACGGATAACAATACATCATGAATTCTCAATTGGACTTAACTGATTCTCAGCAAATTTAATATTTTCTTATGTATATACATAAGGGTGATTGTTATCCCAAATCTTTTTTATGGGCATTATCCCAAAATTTGAACTTAGAGTATGAAAAATATTATTATTTCCAAATTACTACGAATTTTGAAACTTTGTGAAATTATCATAATGAAACTAGTTTGGTATTGTGAACAAAAAAAAAAGTTGTGTATCAATCCCAAACTATTCTACCTACTTGACATCTTGTAGTAAATCTTTGAAGTTGGACCATCTATACAACACGATATAACTAACATGTATAACTATTTTATGTTCTTGATTAGATAGATCTATACGATAAAATAAGAGAATACAGACGTCATAAGTACGAGATTAAGAAGATTAACCTAAACCACAACTTCTACAAACCAACCCTCCTGCTTAATTTTATCCTCCAACCATAATATAACAAGTTAAAAAGCCTTCCAAAACTCACCTTTTTTGGTGTCCGGCTGTGGTGTAGCTGGTGGAGCAGCTAGCGCGTTGAAAATAAATATCGAACCCTATATGTATGCATGGTGAATAGTTGGCCAGCTAGAAACCCTAATAACAAACAAACAATAATATGGAAGAGGAAAAGAAAAGAAGGAAGGTTCAATCAACATCCATGCATCTGCTGTTGGTACTAACTTGTCTCCCTAGCTACCTTACTTACTATTAACCCCCCTTTCTGATCACTTTCCATGCGTGCTCACTCCCTCACACGCACATACTTACAAACGACAACCATACAAAACAAAAACAGAAGAGTAGGAGCCCTAGCTTATCTTAGCTTAGCTCGCCCAACACAAACTCTGTACATTTCTGTTTTTAACATCCTGAAAAGTCTCTGGGTTTTCAGAGATTTGATGTTTCGGACAGTTGGTGAAAGTTTACTGCGAAAGAAGGTTTTATTTACCAGGACAGAAGTGGGGAAAAAAGAAATGAATTAAACAAGCAGTTTGACCTTTGTCTGTGTGTGTATGAACGTATCGATGGATGTCTCAGTTGGAATTACATTCATTGCTAAGCAGGCATGCACTTTTTGGTTTCTTCCTTTTTTCCTGATGCTATATGGAGACCGACAAGCATGTTGATTTTGGGTCACATCCAGCAGATTTCCCCCATTTCTTGCAGCTATTCCAAACAGGCGTAGGATTAATGGATGTACAAAGATGGAAAGGAAAGTAGTGGCGCTGTGGTGGTAGTGAAGCTGTTTTTATCTGGTCACTATATGGTTGGCTGGTAATTCCACCGCCATTACTCCAATCATGGGGTGGTTTGGTTAGAAGAATTATGTAGTGTTTTTTTACAGTGAAGTTTTTTATATTGCACTTCAAAGATTCGAGCAAAGTTTAGAGTAAAGTAACGGGAAGCAAAGATGAAAAGAGCCCAAAACTTTGAGTCCATAGGAAACCTATCTTTCGAATGTGAACCATCACCCACAGAGACGCTAGGGATGGCAATGGGTCGGGTTTTGCCAAACCCAAACCCAAACTCAAACCCATGGGTATATCCGTGAAAAAACCCGGGGTAAAACTCACTGGGTTTGAAAAACTCAAAACCAACCCAACCCGTTGGGTATCCGCGGGTTGATGGGTACCCATAGGTTTTTTACAATAACAAGTTCCTATCAAAATAAAAGTCCAATATCAATCTCTCAATACAAAATTATCCATATATAAAACACCATTCTAGAAAATTCAAGCAAATCACAAATTAACCATACAAATTGTTTAACACCAATCTAGAAAACTCAAGAAAATTGAAGCAAATCACAAATTATCCCTAAACAACATGATTAATTGAAAACTTCTTCCTCATTGTCAATTAAGCTTCTTGACTCTCCACTCGATAATATCAACTTCATTATACATAATTAGAAAGAAAAAATTAGACATGTCTCCACAAACATAAAGAAGATTAGTTGTTTAGAATATTAAATATACCGAAATAATTAATTATATGGGTGTGGGCGGGTACCCATGGGGCGGGTTTACCTAAATCCAACCCGGTAAATAGTAAACGGGTTTAAACCCAAACCCGTCCCAAAACCGGTCAACACGAATTTTACCCGCTTTGACCGGGTTGGGTCGGGTCGGGTACTCGAGGGTTCGGGTTTTGTTGCCATCCTTAGAGACAACTGCACCTTCCAACATCATCACCGTAGCTCGATCGCCTCCAGACTAGCCGAATGAAGATTGAAACCCATCGAAGAGCCTCCAAAGGCCCAGGGGAGCGACCTCAAAGACACATGAGAAGAAAAAACCATATCCGATAGGACATATCAAAAGGAGAGCGACATGTTCAGGGATGATGTGCCCCTGCGGCATTCAGACCACTGCTTGATGAGAAGGTCGTTGCATCTCCGGATCACCAACTCGATGGGTGAAACAAGGAGGTAGATAGGAGGTTTGAAAACAAGATGACAAGCCACAAAATGGATATTATACCTTCCTTTGCCCGCCAACTTGTTGTTCCTTTTCGTTTTCCATTTCCGAGTGTATTCTCCTTATTTTTTAAGGATTCATCAATTTCAGCATCTTGGATTACCTTACTCCATTTCTCCCTTTTTTTCTTTTGGATTTGAAAAACAAAATAAAAACATCAAAGCAACAAAATAGAGGGAAAGCAAGTGCTTCTCCTGCTCAAAATGAAATTGAAAAATAAACTTAGGAAATTCAGGTTGTCTCCTTGATAACACTTTTATTTTACGTTCTTAAGTTGGATTCCAGACATGGGTTACATCCCATGAAGTGCACTTTCTTTTATGCCTTTGACATAGGCATAGCTCCTTATTCTTCAAGATCCCTAACTTAAGGGTTACCTGAAGTCCATCATTTTGATTGCAGACTTCAAGTTCATTCTTTGTCTTTTGGCTTGATAGTGGATCATGAAGTCCATCATTTAGATTGCAACTCCAACTTAAGGCTTACTTAAAGTCCATCGTTTTGATTGCAGAGTTAAGGCTTCCTTGAAGTCCATTGTTTTGACTTAGGGCTTCCTTAATCCAACTTAAGGCTTCCTTGAAGTCTATTGTTTTGATTGCAGACTCCAAGTGTATGTACCATCATTCTTTGTCTTTTGGCTTGATAGTGGATCATGAAGTAATATCCATTTTAATCTCCACCTTACACCTTTTACCTCTCACTTTGAATTTTTAACATGTAGAGATAACGATACAAGGAGGGACTCATGTACTCCCCTCTTTGAGTTAGATATATATGACGCTACGGTCTCATGGCTCTTCAGAAATGTTGCATATGGATCTTCATCAAGTAGTCTATTGAGATTTGGTTTGACTCCATAATGCATCTCCACCAAGATCTTGAAATTTTCTTCATGGTTTCCAACTTTAGGATTATCATCCTCCATTTTTTCACCAAGAGTGCCCTTGTAAATGGTGAACTCTTCATGCTCTACCCTTACTTTCTCTTATACAAATTTTTACGTTGAACTTTGAGAAAATGATCTAGAAGATCTTGAAGGGGTACATCCATGATATTGTCAATATAGCGTAAAGTTTACCAAATTCACCTGGCCCGAAGGCCATAATCATATTTCCCTGGGGTCTCTCGCAAAATCCTTACTCTAGTGGCGTTGTTGATTCGGGCATAATTACACATGTTTTACGTACCCCCTCATATCTTAACTTTTTGACTTGTTTATCGTCAATCATCGACCTATTTTATGCTAGGTTGTGCATATTTGTCACATTTCAGGTACTAGTATGTGTGGGAAGGTCGAGGACGAGTTTCGGATCATTCAGAGCTTAAAAAGAGCAAAACAAATGGAGGTCTAGTGCAATGTTCACATGAAGGATGCAAATGTCACGCTCTGAGTGAGTGAAAATCTCCTCTAGGGGGTGAAGTGCAAGACTTCACGGGCATGAGGAAATTGTCACGTCCTGAGGGGGTGAAAATCTCCTCCAGATGGTAAAGTGTTCAATTTCGAGCAGCCTTTGTCCATCTCGCGGGCAAGTCGGATATCATTGTCTCTAGACCGTGACAATCACCCTGTGACCGTGAATGTTGACCAAAATGGTGCGTTTTTGGCCAAGATCACCTTCTGCTTACTATTATCACACCCATGAGCAGTGACCGTGAAGTCTGTGTTGTCGGGCATATAAAAGATAGCATCTGGGAAAGAGAAAGGGGAGCTGGTTTTTTTAGAAGAACTTGGTTATCTCTCTACGTTTTCGACCCAAAACAACAAAGAGAAGTTCTAGAGAGAGAGAGAGAGTTCTAGAGTGATCTTGGAGCTTAATTGAAGGCTTGGATTGATCTTAAAGTCAAGGATTCAAGTCTAGAAGATGAAGATTTTGAGCAATTGTCATAACTGGGCAGCCCATTAGTACGATATTGTCCGCTTTGGGCCGAGACCGCACGGTTTTACTCTTGGGTGTCCTCCCAAAAAGGCCTCGTACTAATGAGATTGGTGGACACTAATATACAAGGGTTCCTTCCCTTGTATAACCGATGTGGTACTTGGATTGTCCCATAACAATCCTCCCCTCAAGCCAAGGACCACGAACATCGTGTCCTTACCTCAGCGATTATCTTGATCCGCCAGATGCCTTGTATCGATGGGCTTCTCGATACAAGGACTTTACCAGACGCAGAACTCTCTTTGATCTGCTTCCCAAATGCGGAACTCTCTTTGATCCGCCAAGCCCAAACGTGGATTTCTCCTGGATCCACCAGACCAGATGCGAATCTCAAATCCTGAGGTCACCGAATGAGGGTCCACCAAACTGACGTCCACCGCCCCGAACCGAACCAGGCTCTGATACCACTTGTCATAAACGCGCTGCTACGGATCGGGAAATCGCAGGAATCGACAAAGCAAGAATACGAAAGCGAGAATCGAAAACACGACACACGATTTACGTGGTTCACTATCACGATGTGTGTTAGCTACGTCCACGGGCGAGAGAGAGCCAGTTTCACTATATTGAGGAGATTACAGATTACAGAGGAGTATGAGAAGTATTTATAGTACTTCTCCATGTGGGTCTAAACCTAATCCAATATGGCAAAGGAAACGGTTACAGACCAGGCCCAGAACCCGAACCCAAATAACAGCGAGACCCCCGACTATTCCAGTCGTAGCGGCTGATAGTCCGATTCAAGTCACATCAACAAATCTCCAACTTGACTTGAATCCTCTTCCTCTGAAATCTCTGATGTACTCTGCTCCTTCTATCTCTCCCTCTCTATCTCTCTCTCTCTCTCTCTCTCTCTCTCCCACCATCAATGCCCCGTAGGGCGCAGTCACCCACTCAAGACATTCAACAAGTCCAAGCAGTGTTGGAACTTGCCATGTGGCACCGGCTTCGTGAACATATCATCAGGATTATCCGCGGTGCCAACCTTCTTCACCTTAATCCTCTTCTCTGTCCTCAGGAAATGATACCTCACGTCGATGTGAGTTGTCCTCTCATGGTGGACTTGATCCTTGGCCAAACATATTGCACTCAAAATGTCGCAATACACCACTGCCTGATCATGATGTAGATCCAGATCACCAACCAGTCCCTTTGATTTGGGATCAAATGTACACATTTTACCCCTCATTTCTTATTCACTTAGCTTAGTATTTCATCGTTCCTCAACATATTTCATGCTAAGTTGTGCTTGTTTTGATACATTTCAGGTCCTAGCACGCGTGGAAGGGTCGAGGATGAGAATTGGGATATTTGGAGGTCTAAAAGCGCAAAAAACCCGAAGATAAGTCCGAAGAGACCGGAACAATTGCCCCATAGCAGTGAAGTGAAGGCGTCCAAGGAAACAACCACAGTTCACGGTCGGAAAAGGAAGTTCACTGTCTCCTAAGACCATGAACATCGAGCAGTCCAGCGAGGTTCGTGAAGTTACTGACAACAAGGCAGTTCACGGTCTCTAAGACCGTGAACTGAGGCCATTGACCGTGAACCCAGGAAAGTGAAGCGGCGTGTTTTGGACGACGCTGAGTTCACGGACGCGTTTAGGAGTTCACGTCTATGAACTGGCCAACGCGTCCGTGAACTGACCACTTTCGGGCAAATATAAGGACAGCAGTGGGGAGCGAGAAAGAAGAGCTGGTTTTTGGAGAAGAAACACTTTCTTTCTCTAGGGTTTCAACCTAAACACCAAGGGGGAGTTCTAGTGAGAGAGAGAGAGAGAGAGAGAGAGTGCTAGAGTGATCTTGGAGCATCATTGGAGGCTTGGGTGGAAGATTCAAGCTTAGAAGAAGAAGAAGATCTTGAGCTCAAATTTGTAATCCCTCTCTCTCTAGAAACTCACTCTTTTCTCTTGGGTGTTGTCAATCTCTAACTAATACTTTGTAATTACTTGTTTAGATTGAATGATTGTCATTGGGTAGTGATTAATTCAAGGATTGAGGTATTATTCATGTCGATTGTGCATGCTCGTGCTTAGCAATCTAAGGGTTGTGCATGTTTTATGCTTAGCATCCTTAGGTTTGTGCATTGTGGTGCTAAGCAACCTAAGAATTGTGCATAATTGTGCTTAGCACCCTTAGGTTTGTCAATGTTGGTGCTAGAAATCTAATTAGCCACCTTAGCCTATGCTTAGAGAAGAAAATCCCCTTTCGAGGGAGACTCAATCGAGTTGGTTTTCCTTCCGCTTTCTAAGCCACCTAAACTAGGTTAAGTTAGGGAAACCCTCAATATAGAGTTAAGAAAATCGGTTAATCGTGATTAAGCCGTCCGACCTTAGAGTTGAGTGAGGGAGAAAGTCAATTACCGATTGTCTAAACCGAGAGGGTCGAGTGACACGGCCTTTCATGCTTACCTCGGTTTAGCAATTGAGATTGTGGTCTCCAACCACATATGCATCCCTCTGCGTACGCGGTTACCAGTTTGCATCTAGGTTGGCTGTGACTAAGCCGCTCAAACTCCGGTATGAGGGAGAGACCTAGGCAACCACTAGAGCCTGAGTGAGAGGATCGATCCCGTGACAAATCGATCCCTAGAGAATCCATCCCGTGACAAATGGATCTCTAGCTTCTCTCCATAGCGATTCCCCTAGACTTGGTGAGTGGATCGATCTTGTGACAAATTGATCGCTAGTGACTTGATGCCGTGACAGATTGATCACTAGTTGCTCACCCCCGAGGTTCACAACCACCTACGCCTCACGACTTCATTCAATCCAACAAGTCATGGTAGCTAGTTAGCGGTAAGCAATTCCTGAGTGAAGTTCCCTTAGTTAGACTTTTCCTTTATTTACTTTTCTTTGCTTGGTTAGTTTGTAGTTCCCATAAACCTAAACCCTAAAGTTGATTGCTAGATAACAACTTAAGCGATTGAAGTAGGGGTACATGGACCCTCCCGAGTCGATATTTAAATACTTGCCCTATACTGCACCCGACTAGAGTTAAGAAACTTGGGCTCTAGTCGGGATCAATTTGTGGTGTAGTTTCGTGCGAATCACCCTTCAACCATATTCCCTCCTTAGAAGCATTTGTCAATGCCATATACTCTGCCTCAGTAGTAGACAATGTCACCGCCGACTACAAAGTTGCCTTCCAGCTCACTATAGAACTCCCAACAGTGAATACATAACTGGTCATCGATCTCCTCGTGTCAACATCTCTAGCATAGTCCAAGTCAGAATACCCAGACACTAAGCACTCTGTATCACTTCCGAAGCTAATCCCCACATCAGATGTACCCTTAAGGTACTGAAAGATCCTCTTCATAGCCTGCCAATGCTCCTTCCCAGGTTGTATCATGAACCTGCTGACAACACTAGCAGGATGTGCAAGATCAGGTCTAGTGCATACCATAGCATACATCAAGCTACCTACTGCACTAGCATATGGGACTCTCGACATGTACTCCTTCTCAGCCTCTGACTGCGGTGCATAAGTTGAGGATAGATGAATATTTGAGGCACTATGAGTATTTAAGGGCTTTGCTTGTAGACATGCCAAACCTCGACAGTATCTTCTGGATGTAGCTCTTCTGTGACAAGAAAAGCTTCTTCTTCGGCATGTCCCTGTATATATACATACCCAATATCTTCTGAGCAACTCCAAAATCCTTCATCTCAAACTCAGCACTGAGAAGCCCCTTTAACTTCTGGATATCAGACTTCGCCCTTGCAGCTATGAGCATATCATCCACATACAGAACTAGATATATCATCGAACCATCATCTGCCTTGCTGTGATATACACAACAATCATATGGAGTTTTGTTGTAGCCCAGATCAAGCATGTAACTTTCAAATCTCTTGTGCCATTGCGTCAGAGATTGCTTAAGTCCATACAAGGACTTCTTCAGCTTACAAATATAGTCTTCCTTTCCTGGAATCTATAATCCTTCTGGCTAAGTCATATAAATTTCTTCTTCCAACTCTCCATGTAGGAAAGCTGTCTTCATGTCTAGCTTCTCGAGCTCCAAGTCATAATGTGCCACTATTACTAGTAGCACCCTGATCGAAGTATGTCTGACCACTGGTGAGAAAATCTCATTGTAGTCAACTTCATCCCTCTGCGAGAAGCCTCGTGCAACCACCCGAGCTTTAACTTTAATGCCCTCTTCAGAACTGATTCCTTCCTTCTTCTTGTAGATCCACTTGTTTGTTACAATCTTCCTTCCGTATGGTCGTTTGACTAGCTCCCAAGTCTGATTCTTGTCATCAATGCTGTTAAAATCGCACTTTAAAACTTAAAAGCTTACTGTTATACGCTTCTAGGTCACAAAAACGTATTTGTTTCCATATAAAAACTTAAATGTATAAAAGCTTACGCTTTTACGCTTCTAGGTAACCAAAATGCTTTACGATTTTACGCTTTTAGTTTACTAAATGAGTATTCTTTTCGTGAAATTAATTATACAAAGTATATATTTAAAGGTAAATCACCAAAAATAAGATACTTTTGAGATTAAAAGATACATACCAGGTACTTGGATGCATTCTCAGCTTGAATAGAGTAATCTAATTCACCACCTATGATCTTCCCAAATTCATTAGCATAGAGGGGAAGGTGGCTTATTGTTAAAATTTATGTTTATGAACTTATTATTTAGAGGCTATAAGTTGCTCTACTTTAGACATGAATTGTATATATTTATTTTATCCAAATTTTCTGCACTCATATGTTACATAGTATATGTCGTACTTAAACATATTTTTAGTTATTTTACAGTATACGTCAAAAACTTATGCTTTTACGCTTTACGATTTTAGCCTTTTTCCGCTTCTAGGTAGAATCACGCTTTTGACTGCATTGCTTGTCATGGGATTCCATCCCATTGCGGCAAGCCACTGATCAACTTCACCACCCGAAACTGCTTCTCTATAGGACTGCGGCTCTCCTGCATCCACTTCTTCAGCAACCTGAAATGAACATGCCACCATGTCCTCGAAGCCATACCTCTGTGGAGGTACTCCTACAGTCGCTCTCTTCGTTCTACCGGAAGTCATAGACTGTTGAGCTCGTGCACTGGACTCTGAAGTTTCTGGCTCTACAGAGACATCTTCATCATGTTGATCTTCTCCACCTTGGTGCTCAAACTCACTCTCTTTGAGAGTTTGTAGCTCCACCTGTTTATCAACATTCCTGCTACCTTCAATAACAGTAACCTTCAACATGGGGTTAAACATAGACTTCTAATCAAATATCACATTTCTACTGAGTATAACTTGATGCTCAGAAGGTGACCAGACTCGAAATCCCTTAACTCCACCTACGTAACCCACAAATACACCCTTCTTTGCCCTTGGGTTCAGCTTACCCTCATCCACATGATAATAAACAGGACACCCAAAAACTTTCAGTGAAGAGTAATCAACAGGCTTACCATACCACACTTCATAAGGATTCTTACACTCGATACCTGTGTGAGGTCCACGGTTGATCAGGAAGCATGTCATGTTCACTGCTTCTGCCCAGAATCTTCTCTCTAGTCCAGCATTAGAGAGCATGCACCGTGCTCTCCCTAACAATGTCTGGTTCATCCTTTCTGCAACACCATTCTGCTGGGGTGTATCTCTAACGGTCCGATGACGGACAATTCCTTCATCCTTGCGGAATTCGTTGAACTCAAAATTGCAGAACTACAGACCATTGTCCGTTTGCAGCTTCTTGATCTTCTTTCCGGTTTGATTCTCCACCAATGTCATCCATTTCTTGAACTTCGTGAAAGCCTTACTTTTATGCTTCATCATGAAAATCCAAGTAAATATCGAATAATCATCAATAATAGACGAAAAATACATGCTGCCTGCAATGGATTCAACTCGTGAAGGATCCCAACAGTCGGAGTGGAGGTAATCCAGTATCCCCTTCGTGAGGTGGATACCCTTCTTGGGAAACTTGCTGCGATGTAGCTTCCCAAACACACAATGGTCACAGAATTCCAAATTCTGCAATTGTGCCTGCAAAAAAAATCCCTCTTTGACAGAACTTCCATCCCTCATGCACTCATATGCCCCACTCTCATGTGCTAGAGAGTGGTCATATATTCCTGATGAACCTGAGATGATGGAACTGCAGCAAAACCAAACAACACAGACCCTTGTAATGCATACAAGGTCCCACTCTTCACGCCCTTCAGCACCTTCCTTGAACCTTTGTAGACATACACAACTCCACATTTTACTTTGAAGCTGAAAATCTTGTTGTCGAGTAGACTCAAGGAGATCAGGTTCTTTGTCATTCGTGGAACATGCCTGACATCATTCATGGTACAGAACAAACCATCATGTGTCCGAACCTTTATGGACCCGATTCCAGCAACCTTGCAAACAACTCCATTAGCCATGACCACGTTACAACCATCTATCTGCTCGTAGGTTGTGAAGCAATCCCTGTTTAGAGACATATGGTACGAGGTTGCAGTATCCAGAAACCACACATCACCACGATGTGCCTTCTCATCTACAGCAAATGTGAGATTGTCTTCAGAAATGTTGTCCACTTTTGCCATGGCAACTGAACCTTGGTTCTTCTATTGTCCTCTTCTCCTGGGAAAGTTGTACTTCCAATGCCCCACTTCCTTACAGTTGTGACAAGCATCACCTGGCTTTCTTCTTTTCCTTTCCACCTGTAACAGCCAAACCTGATGCCTCACCACCTTTACTAGATCCGGACGCCTTATGTCTAATCTCTCTCGTGTGAAGAGCAGATCTGACATCCTCCAACGACAAGCTATCTTTACCAGCAATAAAAGAATCCACGAAATTCTCGTATGAACTCGGCAAAGACACAAGCAGGATTAGGGCAGCATCTTCATCATCAACTTTCACATCTATATTGCGTAAATCTAACAAAATAGAGTTAAGTTGCTCCAGTTGTTCCCTCAAAGGCGTACCTTCTTGCATCCTCAAGCTGAACAATCGTTGCTTGAGATGCAGCTTGTTGGTTAGAGACTTAGTCATGTATAGACTCTCTAGTTTCAACCACAAGCCCGCGACAGTCTTCTCAGCAGCGACTTCAATGATGACGTCATCAGACAACGATAGCCTGATGGTCGAGTGGGCCTTCTCCTCCAGGGTATTCCACTCATCATCATCGACCTCTGCCTTCTTTTGTTTTGCAGACAGCGGCCCCCATAGCCCTTGTTGTATCAATAAAGCCTGCATCTTGATCAGCCATATAGAGAAGATGTTCTTCCCCGTGAACTTCTCGATCTTCATGTTCACATACGTCATTCTTCATAATTGAAACCCTGGCCTGATTTCCAGTCGCGGGTCTGATACCACTTGTTTTAAACACGCTGCTACGGATCGGGAAATCGCTGGAATCAACAAAGCAAGAATACGAAAGCGAGAATTGAAAACACGACACTCAATTTACGTGATTCACTAACATGATGTGTGTTAGCTAGTCCACAGGCGAGAGAGAGCCAGTTTCACTATATCGAGGAGACTACAGATTACCGAGGAGATGAGAAGTATTTATACTTCTCCATGTGGGTCTAAACCTAATCCAATCTGGCAAAGGAAACGATTACAGACCAAGCCCAGAACCCGAACCCAAATAACATTGAGCACATACACCGCGGGTCGGGGACGTTGCCCCCACACCCCCACCGGGCATTGCCCCTGGACCCCACTCGCTGATAGGGCAGCGAGATCCCTGACTATTCCCGTTGTAGAGCCTGATAGTCCGATTCAAGTCACATCAACATCCCCGGTTCTATTGCATTCGAATGTCGTTTGTGGTGATCGTGAGTAAAGCACTCAAAATCACGATTTAAATCCTACGATTTTACTTACCTGTTTCGATCTTGATTTCACTATAAAATCTATCGAACTTAAAATACTACACTATTCACGATTTAAATCCTTAAAATCTTTAACATTTTATGATTTTACGATTCAAATCTTTGGCTCAATTTTACTTATTTTCTCCGGAATTTGCAAAATTGTGATTAGAGAAATTATGAAAATGTGGGGTAAATTATGAAAATGTGCGAGGCAGTCACTCATTGCACAGGGGGAACAAGAAAGGTTCAACTGGGCATCCTTTCCCGACTGTATGACTTTGCTTATCTAGTACAATCCCTCGCCAAGTTAAGTGATGTTTGAGAATTGTGATTAGAGGCAAAAAATATAAATTCTGAAACCCTTCTATAGCATTTCCTTTCTACAATAATCGAGAATAAGGAGTTACAAAAACCCTTATGCAAGTGCTAAGACGCATAATATGCTCTTGCTCGGTCATAGTAGCTATGTACAAAAGTACAAAGCAAAATCCCAATTGTGAAAAAGGGCAAAATTCAGCATGCAATTCAAAAGAGTGAACAAACATTATCAAACAATGGTAGAGATGTGCCTAAAATTAAAACAATGTTTGCGAAAATCTTCACCACATACATCTTTTAGACTCGAGTTGATTTAAGTGCTCGTGTTGGATGGAGATTGACTAAATTGTCTTTACAAGATGTGTATCTCACTTACGTGGTTTTGTTCTCATTCAAAGAGTTTTTACGATCGAAAGTTATGTGAGTTGTATGGTTGTGTGCATGGTTTGCTTGCAAAGTTCAAGTGTGAGGTTATTTGATGACACGTAAATTATACAATTTAGACTCTCATTTAGCATAATGTTTTAGACCATTTCCATATCTTTATTGCCATATTAACTTGGATTTTCTTGATAAATGCTCAAATGTGTGCTTAAGCTCCTAAAATAAATTTTACTATCTTGATGCACTTTTGGTAGTGTTTCATGTGTTTTCCGACCAAAGTATCCTACTGGACCACCTTATACAATTAGGAGACATCATGGGCAATCTGATGGAAGTCAGGAATAAAGATTGCAGTGAAGTTCAAATATCTTGGCTATGTGCCAGTTTCGGAGACTCTCATACCAACCCATAAACTTATGCAAATGCTTTACTTGGAGGCTAAGCTGGAAGATAAGCCAAAGGAATTCGACCAAAGAGGTTTACTCTAACTTTTTCTTCCACAAATCCTGTAAAGAGCCTATAAATAGAGCCTCTCAGCTTTCATTCAAGACGGAAGTTGTACAGGGGGTCACTCTTCATGAGGAGAAAGTCATCGATCCCTAAATAATAATAAAAACTTGAGTGCATATCATCAGAATAAATGGCGCCATATGCATCATTTTATCTATCGACCTCCATTTTCCAAACCTCTTGCGAATCTCATTTTCGGCTGATGTTTCCTAGTTCATGTCCGCATGAGTGGCGAGTTCATTAGTTGTGTAGTTTTGAGAACCCTAGAGGTTCTCTAGATGTTGTAATATTTTATTCTTCATTTTATGCATATCGTATTTCTTTGAATCATCCATATTATGCTCATTGTATTTTGGTTGTCTATATATGGATGGATGGTGACAGAAAGGAAGCCCTTATATACCTTCTATGCATGTGTAATACACGTCTTGGCAGGATCCCTTTTCTATGTCACATTTGAAACAGTTAGATTGAATTGCCTAAGTGCCTCCCAGTTAAGACCCCATGCTACATGGGGGCCGTACAGGACATAGGAGCATAGTGAAAGGATTTCGTTGTGGATTCACTCAACCATGTATGTGTATGTTTAGTATCGTAACAAAGTGAGTCTAAGAAAATCTAGAGGGAGCTTGAAAATGCAACACCTTTCTTTTTTACTTTCCTTGTCAAATAGTTTAGTTTGTCTTTCTTTTTCTTGAGATTTTCGAACAAAAAAATGGAACTTCAACCCCGGAGGCACCTCAACTTCCACATTCATTTTACAAACCCAAAGGAAATACAACCCTGGTTACCAACAAGTTAAATTCGAACCCTGTTCAACAGTGGATCATGGTTCATTTTATTAGGTTAAGTAAAGCAAGGAAGAGACAAATGGTGGTTCAAAGTTGATTTAGCCAAGGATTATAATAGGTCGAGTTGGAGCATTGTTAGAGAGACTTTGGAACCGTCAAGGTTTATAGGTACCTTCACATATGTTGTTATGCAATATGTGACTTCTTCTAATGCATGTTTTTTGTAATGGTAAATTAACTTAACCATTCACCCCGTTGAGAGGAATGAGACCCTGTTTCGAGCGGCACGAACAGAAAATTAGAATAGTTTTTTGTAACCCTTTTTGTAATAGCTTTGGAACCCTTTTGTGACGGATGGATTGATCTAATAGCTTTGGAACCCTTTTTGTAAAATAAAGTCGAGAGGAACGAACAGAAAATTAGAAAAGTTAAAATGACCGGAAAAATTCGAAGGGGGTGAATTTATCATACTTGTTTTGCAAAAGATGTAAACATAACAACTGATCTTCAAAATGTAAACACAGTGAAACCGTTAGCTTAGATATTTTGGAAATGTCAAGGTTTATAGGTACCTTCACAAATGTTGTTATGCACTATGTGACTTATTCTTTGATGCATGTTCTTCGTAATGGTAAATTAACTTAACCATTCACCACGTTGAGAGGACTGAAATAGGGTCACCCTCTTTCGCCTTATATCTTTACTCTATGCATGGAGTGAGTAATACCATTGAATATCACTGACCAATGGTAGATGGAAACCCATCAATACGTCTTCAGGTGGACTCACTAGCTCATTTGTTTTTATTTATTGATGATCAAATTACTTGCATATGCAAGTGAACGACAGAGACATGTCATTCTTGATTGCTTCAACCTTTTTTGTCTAGCATCCATAAAACAAGTATAGAAGGAAAAGTCTGTCATGTTCTTTTCCAGGAATACCCCCTGATCGCTAAGCTCAGCCATATCCCAAGAAATGGGGATAGGGTAACTCAAGACCTTGTCCGCTACCTTGGAATGCCAGTGCTACATGGCAGGGTCACAAAGGTAACATACAAGGATACTATTGACTTACTTGACAATAAACTTGCTGGTTGGAAGACAAAGAACTTTAGCTTTGCATGGCATAACACTTTGGCAATCTCAATCTTGGGCTCCCTTAATCTATTTGTGAACATATTGACATGAGGGTGGGGATTTTCATATGGGGTTGGAAAGAATATGCTAGGAAGGTTCTGATGTAGAAAACACAAGTGATCATTCTAGATGTGCCTAGGGTCGTATTCAACAAGGACTTCTAATGCATAACTACTCGCACCTAACTATCATTGACTCACGCAAAAATGATAAAAGCATTGAGGGGTTAACATTTAACTAACAAGCAAGAAATAGTAAGCAAGAATAGTAAAGTTGTTTAGATTTTATTTGTTATTTGGAGATATGTTATTGTATAAGAAGGTAAGCTTCAAATACTATCATACATACTAATACCAATTAAATAAAGCATCGATTATTCATTTATAGCCTCACTCTATCCATTCCACTAAAGTCATTCTTTATCCGTTCATGTGCCTCTTGCGATAAAAATTTAACTAGCTAATGCAGACTTTCGCTTCATACAATCCACTAATTAGTGAAGAATAAGTCAGTAAGGATAGCATATGATTAAGTGTAGCATCAATGTGGTACCTATAAAGGGTAATTTCTTATCAACCTAGTTGATTACTTAGCTAGACGAGGCTACTCTGTCTCATGGCCTCCATGCATTTCCAGTTTCAGAATATGTTCTCTATCATTGACTATTATATGATTGTCACTGACTCTTTTAATTGGTATGGTTTTGAATGAAATCTGAGATGCGTGACATTTATAGTTTAAATTAAAAAAATAGTTATCGCTGTGACAAATACTAAACGGGTTGTCTCTACATTGAGAAGTATGGGTGAACCGGAGGAGTATACTGCTAAAAATTCAAGTGAGATTAATTAATTATGATAACAATAATACTATGTTGTCATTACTATATCATTGACTTTGGCACATCTAAAATCAGGATGGATGGATTGATCTAATATCTACGAGTAGCTTTGGAACCCTTTTTGTAAATTAAAGTCGAGCGGAACGAACAGAAAATCAGAATACTTAAAATGCCAAGAAAAATTCGAAGGGGCGAATTCATAATACTTGTTTTGCGAAAGATGTAAACGTAACAACTGATTTTCAAAATGTAAACTGTTAGCTTAGATAATTGGACCAACCTCTAGTTTTACTTCACAACATAGTCCATTGTAACTGTAAACTATGACAATCATTAATTAGATGATAAAATCATCATTTTCATAGCGAATGGGTGTTTTTAATACAAATTTGGTGAAAAAGTAAATCGAAACATTAACACTATGTTTGGGAAGGGGTGCAAATGGAAGGGGGTGCAAGTTTGGAGGGGTAAACACAAGTTCCAAGGTGTTTACCCCCGTTTGGTTATTTTGTAACAGTAGGGGGGTGCAAAACGTGAGCGTAAATTCACTGTTTCGGCTTACCCCCCAAATTGGGGTGCAAGGAAAGGAAGGAAGGGAGGGGGAAGGAGGAGGAGGGAAATTATGAATTTTTAATTAGATTATAATTACATAATAATTAATATTATTAATTTTTTCTTATATCTATATTAGTGTAGAAGTTGTTTGGGGTTGACCGTTTGACTAAGAGAGCAAGTTTGTCAATGTTCGCCTCGTCAAATCGATATCTCTTAGTTGACCCGAATTTGCATTGAAAATTAGAGATAAGAAGCATTTGTTGAAAAGATAGAGAGGAACAGTTTAGTTAACTCGATTTACTTTAATAAGTAGTTAAAACTTACAGATTCGAACGTGTTTGACTAAGTTTGACCATATTCAATTTAAAGTTAGGCACGAGAACCCCCTTAGGATGACTAGTTACGAGTTGGATTTCGAGTTTCGAGGTTGCTCGACCAATGATTATTATTGTTGTTATAAATAATTATATTTGAGCATTATTATATAATAATTATTTTTATTAAAATTATTTTTATTTATTATTTTTATTATTATATATTGAATTTTCATGTTATTATTTTGTGATAATATTTTATAAATTGATAAATCTATTTTATAATAATATAATTACTTACTTTTTACTCTATTTGCACCCCCCTACTTTTTCATCCAAACAACAATTTACCCCTCCACTTACACCCTCCACCAAGTTGCACCCCCCAACAATTTACCCCTCAACTTGTACCCCCCTCGAACTTGCACCCCCCTTGTTGCCAAACATAGTGTAAGTCTCGTTCCAGTAGATCCAATGGTACTTTAATTATTCACGAGTCAAATGAGACAAGTGAGTGTTGTCCCTTCCTACATAATACATGTATAACTGCAAATAAAATCAAGATCAAAGTTATCTCTGTTAGTACTTAGTAAGGTAATTAAGTAACAAGTCTAATCTGTGGCCTGTTTTTGTTACTGTCTTAGGTGTTCCCTAGTGGAAATAAGGGCGTAAAGTGACAACTTGAAACCACCTTTCATTCAATGAAGACCCCTAGTACTGAAAACCCATCTTTACAATATCCCAGGGACAACTCCATGTGACGGTAAATAAACACAAGACAAGCAGTTAATTGTTACTAATAATAATAATAGTGAGATAATACCCGCCGGCCGGCATTGGTTTCCAAACCCTAATGTGGATGAAGGCGAGAAGGAAGCAATGTTGGAGGAACAATTTCTGAGCGACGCCAGTGTAATCATTCAGAGTGATAATTTCAAGAAATAAAAGGAAGTGATAGTAGCAGTAGAAGGACAAGACAAGATCATCAGAATAGGGCCTGGGATCTCATTTCATTTCATGCAATAAGCTTTTTACCTTTTTCATTACTCCTTCCAACCTCCTCTTCTTTTCCAGCTCCCCATAAAATTTACTCAGCCATTGCTACCAAGAAATAATTAATTAGGTAAGACATTTCTCCCCGAGAATCAAGTTGGGGTGAATGAAGAGATTATTTCGAGTTTTTTTTCGAGCAATTAAGAGATGATTCATTCAAACTCAAACCCCAATATAATTTTCTTATAAGAAAAACCCTCATAAAATTTATCTGTTCTATTTTTAATGTTCAAGTTTGGTATGAAAATCGAGTGAGAATTTAGAGAGCAATAAGAATGCACTACGGTGAAATCAGACTTTTGACTTGTAATTGACTTTGTCATCCCATGTAATTGGTTTTTAAACCCACTTGACTCTCGAGAAATTTGTGTATATAAAAATACAATTGTTAAGTATCGGTGAAATCTAAATAATAAACCTTATGAATATTACTTCATATATCTACGACCAAACCATAACTAAATAATGACCTTAGCTTATTGTCATTTATATACAATACATTACAGCTTTTACATAAATAATATTAAAACACATTTAAACTTCATTCTTTAGGTTTCAAATTCTTGATTTTGCTCCTCTTCTTCCACAAAATTCTCCTCTTCTTGAAATGATATAGTGTTTTTATGCTGATAATGAATTCGCTTATAATGATATCTTAGATTTTGAATCTCAACTACATTGTTATACATATGGTGGGGATAGACTAGAGGTTTTCTATAACATTATAATTTTTGACTTCTAAGGATCAGAAAGAAGCAACTTAGCTTTGGCAGTAACGTCAATTGCAAGTTCATAAATGACATTTGCTATGAACACTGTGAAACACACTCCTCAATATTGAATGAGTGATAAACTCATGAATGGTCGTTTAATTAAATATATTGATGAGGTTAATATCATATAAATGAGTCTTACAAGTTTTGAAAATATAAGGACACAAATATATTGATGAGATACTCTCCACTTGATAATATCAACTTCATCCTACAAAATTAGAAAAAAAAATAGACATGTTTCTACAAACATAAAGAATATTTAGTTGCTTAGAATATTAAATATACCGGGAAAATTTAGTTATATGGGTGTGGGCAGGTATCTATGGGGCGGGTATATCTAAACCCAAACCCAACCCAATCCGATCATTAGTAAACGGATTTAAACCCGTTGGCCCAAAATCCGCCAACACGAATCTTATCTACGTTGACCGAATTGGATAGGATAAGGTAACCATGGATTCGATTTTTGTTGCCATCCTATATGCCACTGACCTAAATTCAGACCACCTAAGTAATTTATTTTCTCCTATAGAAACAAATGCATATCATTAATTTCAATGAAACCCAGAAAATACTTATCCTGAACAACCCAAGATATAAGGCGTGTTCTGGCACCCAAGCATGCAAAACATATAAATGACAGGAAAAAGATATAAACACAACAGGCTTAGCATCATTAATCAAAACGACAGGAAATCCCCTCCAATTAATAGAGAGATCCATCAATCACACTATCAGGATTTGATTTCCACCCTTGGGAATAGGCTCGCTCAAGGAATGAACCGCATTAAAATTTGCTGTTTTTTGTGTTCAGCTTTTCATTAATTTGATGGCATTTGGCCAGAAGTTGTTTCTCTGTGCCTGTGGTTGTTAATTAGCTAGCTGGCGTGCTAGGGTTTTCGAGAGAACAGAGCCCAACTACCCACAATTTCATCTCAAAGTTAGACAACATGACGACAGCAGCAATTAGTAGTAGCTGATTAAGGAAATTAGATTAACTCCTCGCAATGTCCCCAAAAACCAAATAAATTCAAACCCCGGTTCATGTTTTAATTACCTCGCAATTTGTATACATTAATTGTTGAAAATTCAAACCAAATCAAAATACCCAAGTCCCATATTAGGTCATAGGGGTGACTATACGGTTCGGTCCGTTTAAATTGGCTCGAATTGATCCGATCCCAATTCGATTTTTCGGGAATATAAGGACTAAAAATTAAATTGGATACAGTCCGGTCTTGGTCCGATCTCGATTCAGTCTTGATTTTAAATTGAAATTGTTGAGATTTGAGTGGCCTGAGGAAATTTTGTTATGTTACCAATGTGGAGTCTTAGGTGGCATCATTGGATCAAGCGTTCATATAATATATTAGCCTGTTAATGTAAGCTATAACATTTTTATAAATAGTGCTTTCTCGTGCATATCGGTTATAAAGATCACGCATACCATTGCAAAACTTACAATATTCTCGACCTTGAGCACATATCGACTCTTTCATCAGTAGTGGTGGCTGAGGTAGGGATGGCAATTTCGACCTGATCCGTTTTATCCGACCTGTTTGACCTGTTTTGGGCGGGTCCGACCCGCCCTGTAGGCGGGGCGGGGCGGGCATGGGTAGTCTCATCGACCCGACCTGCCCCGCCCCATTCTCGACCCGTTCTTGTCTAAATTACATCTAATCTTAGTCAAATTACTTAGAATTTTCCTTTTATTGCATCATATTTTAGCTATAATAAAGTTGTAAATTAGTAAAAACTTCAATTTCTCCAATAATTTAACTACAATTGTCATAACATTGTTTGTTTTCTTAGTCTTATAATAAAAATAACGAATATTTCTAATGTTTTTCATATAAATTGCATACCTGTTGGGTCGACCTGCCCCAACCCGCGACCCGTGATCAATTACCCGACCTGGACCCGACCTGGCACGGGGCGGGTCTGGGTACCAAGAAACCCGCCCCGGACCTGCCCCATTGCCTTTCCTAGGCTGAGGTCCAATAAGTGCACACAATTTAATTTAATTAGACCCCTAATATCAGTGGTATTTTCCAAATTGTAGTATCATCCAAGTAGTAATTAATGTCGTTGTGTCTCCAATTTCATTGTGTGTACCTCTATATAACATTCACGATAGGTTTCAATTACTCACATCATGTATAATTCTGATTTACTAAGAGTCGTACGATTTGTACCACTATCATACCTCGTTAAAATGGGATTATACAGGATTACACATATTAGATTATGCATCTGTTCGGCTATGCTTGCAACATTAAACACACTTCTGGAAGCTAATTCTTTGATACAATTTAGCCATTAGTAATCATCATCTACAAAGCCACCTTATAACTAAAGATCTTGGGGTAACTTGTTCTTTGAGGGACGTAAGTCATTATTTTATTATTTATTTATTAATTAATTAGACAATAAGTTATATACGTGATCGTATGTATTGTCCATTAATTAATTAGGAGATCCATCGAGAAAGGCGCAGGGGAAATCGATTATGACAATTAGGGGACAAAAATCAAAATTCCTTCTCGATCCCCTAGTCCCCCCTATACCATCACCGCCATGCCCAATTAACTGCAACAATGCCAGCAGAATATAAATAGTTTCGAAGGGACGGCTTAGAATAATAATAATAATAATAATAATAATAATAATGATAATAATAATAAATAAACTCGAGCTTCCATTATTGATGCAGTAAATTCTCTCCACAAAAAAGCTTTCCAGGAATAATGTCGCTTATCGAATAGTACCTACTAACTGATCTTGCTTACATTCGAAAACCCAGAAAGTGAAAATGCCAAGGAAACAAACTAATTTTGAAATTGGTTTGCATAGTTTATCGGAATTTGCTATCATCCTTATTCAAGATTATTTTTATGCTCAAGAATCTAAATAATTACAAACATAGTACTTGAAGAACACGAGAGAAAATGATTGATTGTGTTGTATAATTGTACGTATCTCGTGTAATAAATTAAGTTATTCATATGGTTTATCTTCTCTCATGAAAAGGGAAACTTGAAACTTTAAGTTCAGAAAACATATCATATGGTGACAACAAAACAAAATTGTGAAATACTTAAAATGATGCAATTAAGCACATAATTATAAACCATCAAACAGAAAGGTTAAGAAAAATAGAAATCCATTTCATTGAAAAATTACTTGAGGTTCTTTACCTCATTTGGTTTCCTTGTAATCAAGGTTGTCAAACCGCGGGTCGACCCGGACCCGGACGAACTAGTGGGTCATGGGTCATTGGGTCACCCGTTTTAGCCCGGTTTAGCCCGGAAATATGGAAAATGTAATTATATTATACTTATCCTGAATCCAACATAAAAAATGCAACACTACTTCAACTCCAACACACTTAAATAACATCAACTTGAATTCAACATAGTAAAAATTCAACAACACTTAAATCATTCACATAACATCAACTTAAATCCATCATAGTTAAAAATTTAAGGCGGAGGCGGAGGCCGAGCAGAGGCGGAGTCCGCAGAAACGGCGACGCAACGGCCAACGGGGCTCAGGAAGAGCAACCCGTTGACCCGCTCCAACGGGCTAACCGGCCGGGTCAACCCGGATTTGACCATTTCCGGGCTGACATGAAAATGGATTGGTATGACCCGTTTTTTTGGCCGGGTCCGGGCTAATCCGGGTCGACCCGCGGGTCGACCCGCGGGTTAACAACCTTGCTTGTAATGCATAGACAAACATACACCACTCTTCTCTCTCTCTCTCTCTCTCTCTCTCTCTCTCTCTCTCTCTCTCTCTCTCTCTCTCTCTCGTCCATCTATAAATATCAACCCACATAAGCCCTAACTCACTCACCCACACACTCACAACACTCCATCAAAACTCAAAATCTCCAACTTCCAACGAAACCCTTTCTTCCAAAAAAATCTCCATGGAAGAAGCTTTGAGGAGGCTTAACGGAATGAGCTCTCCAGACCCCAACCCTACCACCACCAACCCACTTCACCACCACCACCACGGCGTCCCCACCACCACCACCGCCGTCAAGAGGGCCATGAAGGAAGCCGCCACATCCGGTGGTGGTGGCACCATGAGGTACCGTGGGGTTCGGAGGAGGCCGTGGGGCCGGTACGCCGCCGAGATACGTGACCCGCAGTCCAAGGAAAGGCGCTGGCTGGGCACCTTCGACACCGCCGAGGAAGCCGCCTGCGCCTACGACTGCGCCGCCAGAGCCATGCGCGGCCTCAAGGCACGCACCAACTTCGTCTACCCTCCCACTCCCACTCCAACCCACAACGACACCACCACTTTCCCGCCTTTCAGCCATTTCTCCAAACACCTCTTTGCCGCCACCTCCCGCCCCAACCACAACCATTCCTTCTCCTCCTCCCTCGCCAGCTGGACACCGCACCCACTCCTCGCCTCCTCCTTCGACCACCACCACTTCGCCGCCACCTCACCTCCCCCGGCCCAAAGGAGGCGCAACAAAGCCCCCGCTCCTCCTCCTCCTCCTCCTTCGGCTGACTTCCTCCATTTCCCCGAGAGAGCCGTCACCGTGGCGATCGCTCCTCCTTCCTCCGCTCCATCTGCCACGCCGGAACATGTTGAGGAGGAGGAGGAGGAGTATCTGGAGTTCTTCCCTCAGGATCCATCTGGGTCGGGGCTGCTCCACGAAGTTGTCCGGGGGTTCCTGCCCAAGCCGGAGAAGAAGCCTTCCACCACCGCAACCACGACCGGTTCTCAGCAGGCGGCGGCGGGCAAGAGTGAAATGGTGACGGCTTCCTCGTACTATGACATGGGAAGGTACGATGAGCAGGTGTTCGGCGTGGCGGCTGATCAGGATCGTGTTGGATATGCCAACTTGTGCGACAGTTATTATCATCGTCAGGAGGTGGATAACTATGCTACGACGACGCCGTACTATCCGTATTATCCGTCGGATTTGGTCAGTGCGCTGGCGGCGAGGGGTCATCACAACTACGCGTGTGATTACTAGACAGTTTCGGAGATGCTCGATCCCGTTATTTTGTAAGCTAGGGGAGCGTACGTATAATTAACGTGCTAGTGACTTAAGCTTTTGATTGCTATTATTATTACTATAGGCTGCTTAATTAGTTAATTAGTATATGCCTAGCTTGCCGTTGGACTGATGGTTGATGAACTTTTCAAGTTCCTTAATTACCTTTACATTTCCCCATGTAGTAGGTTGTGTAAGCCTCTCTTGTTTAACTAATATATATATATATTGGTCAATCTTTGTAAAGGGTTTGTTTAACAATTGTGCTTGCATTTGGTTTTCTTAATTTTGCTAGTGCAGTTACTTGGTTGGGAAGGTAGAGAAGAAAATGTTGGTCAAGACATTATTGTAAAAGTGAGGTTATGAAGAATTAGGGTTAGTGGATTTTGGGGAGGAATTTATAAAGGAAGGGTGGTAGTGGAGTGGGGCAAATGCCTACAGTATCGAATGTACATAGGAACCCACCTTTTCACGTTTTGGAATGGAAGAAGAAGAAGAAAGCAAAGAGTGGGGGGGCTAGATTAATGGGCGGAAGCTAATTAATAGGGCAGGGAGCTAGGTAGGCAAAGTTCTACCCTTTTCAAACCCACAAAAGGCTAAGAGCTTTGATAGGCAAAGCTGTCCAATGAAAAGAGGGGGGACAATAAAAACCACCATATACCAACTTTGTAGTAAGCATAAAAGTCAACTCCTGCATGCGTGCCTGCCTTACACATATTGGAGCTTGTTTTTGCGATTTTTTTTTTTTTTTTTACAAACAGTCTCTGCATTACCCAATATTCCAACCGAGGTTACAGAAGAGGTAGTAATACATTCAGGACAGAAACCCAATCCAATGGAAGATGGTTCTTTGCCCGAGACCGAGCAACCCAGTCTGCCAAAGCATTCTGCTCGCGCCTAACGAACTCAACCCGAACGTCATGAAGGCTACAAAGTGCAACACGATTTCTGTCAATCCGCGCTGCAACAATCCATGGCTATCTATGTTTTGGTCCAGCAATCGCATCCACCATCACCTTGCAATCAGATGTGATCACGAACGGGGAAGGGTTAATCAGCGCAAACAAACATCCTTCATGAATTGCTACTGCTTCCACTTCCAAAGCAGAATCGCAGAGGAGGGAGTCGCCCTTTCCTTCGCACACCTCACCATGAGAATTAGTAACAACAATCCCATATGCCGCCTTCCGGGAATCGTTGAAGAACAATCCATCACAGTGAATTTCCCCGTAAGGAATTCTTGGCGGTGGTGGGGGATGAGGAGGAGGTAGAGTAGGTTTGAGCAGTTAGGATGCATCCTCTGTGTATCCTTGTTTTCACGTTGCACACAACTAGGCCTGAACTGAAGCCTGTGTTTTGGTTTGGGGAGTTAATGCATGGGGTGGGAAAAGGGGCCGGCCGGGGGGTATAAAGTCAGCTGGTGGCAGCTTCAGCCTGCAAGGAAAGGACAATTGCAAACTCCATCCATCGATCGACAAACTCTGCTCCTCCTCCTCCTCCTCGTTAAAAGAGGATAAACAAACACATACATACATATATGCTGCTGTGTTGTGTTTCCTTTCCTTTCCTCTGTCTCTGAATCTGAAATCTCCTGCTGCAGCTGTCTGCCTGCCATTGTTGATGTGATTTTGGGGCAGTTCTAGTACTGCTATTAGCCTATTACTACGTACCACTCTTTCCTTCCCAATTAAATTCCCATCACCCGTCCCCTCCCCTCCTTTGGAACAGCATCATTAGTTTCCAATGGGATTCCAATAGTACTGCTTATTAATTATCCACGGGACATTACTCATACCCCCCACCTCTTCCTCCTCTGACAGCATTGATCTTACCTTGCCAACGACGGAATCCATCCTCTAAACCAAATATTCAATAATCACTATTTCAATTTGCCAATATGCTGTGGTTTGGAAGTTATTATTAAATAAATGTATTGTTATGAATACATGTATGTATTGATGATGAATTTTATACATTGTACAATACAACATTTAGTATGTTTGATTGTGTGTACATGTTACATTAGTTAAAAGCTGAAATTGAACAATCTCGGCTAAAAACTCATTTTGAGTGATTGCTTCTGTCACATCACAAGAAAAAATCCATATAGTATGTTTGTTAAAAAATAAAAGAAAAATACGTTACATTCTAAACAAATAAACAATACAAATATAGTAACAATCTTACTGAAACAATCATAACTTCCATACTACACATGTATAACATCTCCTTGATAACTAGCTAGGAAATATACACATATATGGTGTGATTTTGGATATACATGGACTTCTCAAAGTTACTCATTTTCATTATATATATTTAAATCGAGAAGTTATTATTATGAATCTAAATGCTAAGTATTTTCAGAAATACTGTTTTTTATATTTTGAAAAAATTTCATCCATCTGGAAGGGTTCTAAATCTGTTGCAGACTTCAAGTTGGAAGCGCATTCTCGACTCCCATATAAAGGCCAGTAATTTCATTACTTAACTAGTATTTGCCGACAATAAAAATTTCTAAATATCGTCAATACAACTAAGAGCATCTTCATTGGAATTGCAATTAGAATTGCATTATGATATGACATTCATTTGCAATTATATTATGCAATTGCATTGATGTAGATGACAATTGCATCTTTGCAAGCTTGCATATAATGCAATTATGGAATGCAAGCCACATCATCTTTTTTATTATTAAATTATTCATTAATTTTATTATTTGAGTGTTTATGTTTTAATAAATTAAATCAAAAAAATTAGTTGCAATTGCATGTTAATTGCATTGATGTGATGCAATGCAAGTAAGATGAGTTGGATTGCTAAAAAATAAAGTAATAATAATAAAAAAAAATACAATTGCAAATATCATTGCACCAATGGAGATGCTCTAATATATGTTAGCAACGGTACAACGACTTCGGTTGTTAAACTGTCGCAAAAAACTATGCCGAAGAAGATGGAAGGACTGACCGGTTTCGACCGATGGATTTTTGTGCCCCGACTTGGTTCCGATAGACAGAATTCTTCGGCTAACCAAGTTTTGGATGACAAAATTTTTAAGCCAAACCAGATTTTGGCCGACTAAACTCTTCAGCCCGACCAAGTTCCAACCGCCAGAAACCGTTGGCCCATTCAGATGACAATATTTAGCATCATTCTTTAAACCATCGCAAAAAAATTGTTTGTGATTGTTAGTTGTATTTACATTTTAAATGCAATTTTTAATAAAAATCAGTGTTGTATAATATCGTAAAAAAAACAGCAACCGTGTGATATAGCTCACCGCTTCAATTAAGATATCGCCAATTCAAGATGTATGACATAACTCAACACGTAAATTAGAACTCCACCCATAAACCTTTGTTGTCAATTTTCAAATCAAAGGTTTGACAAGTCCTAATTCACAGCATCAATGAAATTAGGAGGATTCACAAAAATATCTATGGCATTGGCACCTGTGTAGCAGACACATTGACGTCGTGTTATGAGTAGTCAAACATAGTTTGATCATCGTGTGGTCAACCATTAACTTTTAATGGTCAATCAAATAATTGGGCACATGTGACACGTAATCTAATGGCTCTTTACTAGTATTCAGTTGGGGTGACATGTCGTACGTCTGGCGTGACAACCATGATCTTAACATGCATTTATATTATTTTCTGATGGCATCCTTGTCAACTGTGGAGTGTCTACATTGTTCATTTGTGTGCAACTTTAGGATGCTCCAAAAGCACATGAGGCAAAAATCATGCATGGAAAGGAAAGGGGAGGAACTCATTGGTGTAACTAGAGATTTTCATCACAGGCTTAGGAGAGGGTATATAGGAAATTAAGAAATTAATGAAATTGTAGGCATATAGCTAGGCAGATGATGGAGTATAGTAGGTGGGTAATAGCTAGCTACTGAGAAACTCACAGTTTTTTTGGATCAGACCTTCTCCTGACCAGTTTGTTCCCTATGAGTCCTCAACAATTCCCCCTTTTATGCCTGTGATCTAGAAAAACTCTCCACGCACAGAAAAAAGCTGCTCCTGCTGCATTCCCTTTTTATTATTTCCTCTTTCCCTACACTCCCAATCTCCTCCACAGGCTACACACATTTTCCTTTCATTCTGAAGGTCGACAAACCCTATTCATGAATTTGTAAATACGGTCCATGATCTGGCCATGGTCTAACAAACTAAGAAGACAAGTCCATTATTCCAACCTCTCCGGCCCATAAATTACTTGTCCACCGCGATGTGCTCAGCACCGAGGATGATCATGAAAGTAGAGGAGGATCCCTGGCCTCGCTTCTGCTGCAAGTAGCTAGTTCAATTAACCGCATTGAACAGTAACATTTTCCACTGTTCCTCTACAGTTCCATTATGTAGTCTTATTAATTGTCCAAACGAGAGTCATAAGGGATTTTTATTCTTATTTGTTGGGTTATATATATATATACATATGACAATAACTGGTATACGTCAGACGTATAGTATACAACAGATGATCTAACCGTTATATGTACTTAGATGAGCTCCGGCCGATTTCAACGGTCAATTTTTGTTTTTCATTAAATCAAACTTCGGGTTGGGATTTAGAATATCGGTGTATGGGGTTTACCCATTAGAGGTTAGGGTATAGTATCATACCCAAAACTCGATTTAATTCATGGTCTAGATAGAGATATCTCACTAGTAGTACCTGACGTATAATATACGCCTGACGTACGCCAGTTGACCCTATATGGCAATAACTGGTGTACGTCAGGCGTATAGTACTCCTTTAATATATATATATATATATCTAACACACGATTAACTAGGGCATTCCCGAGGATTCCCCTATTTTTACAGCGTTCACTGCACTGTTTTCATCAGACAGTCTGGACTCGATGTATGACTTTCACCTTAAAAAGATTGAAGTCTAGTCATGAATTCTGTTCAAATGTAAGCATAATAGAGTTGCTCATATCGTGATAAAAAAAAACATATCTTATAATTAGATTGTTCAGGTTCCTTTCCCTTTTCTCCTTTGTAATTTGACCTGAAAAGGTCTTATATATTCTCGTATTATCTTTACTGTCTTTCCTTGTGGAATACCTTCGGGGAAAAAAAATTCATGGGGGATTTTGAGCTCGTGATGAATCTTTAGCATCGAATTTATAATATTTTCCATCTTAAGATTGGCTTATGAAATGGGGTTGAGTTTGAGTGCATACCTCGTCATATTGACCTTGTTGTCACATTTCGAGCATTTTCAAAAGGTAAAGACCTCATACGGTAAAGACCTTATAGGTAGCTTTGCACAAGATGTTTAACTTTTATGTGACATATGAGTCTTTTACACACCTTTTGAAATGTTAAGTTTGTGACTAAGTATCTCATTCATCATCCCTCGTCTTGTCTATATTTGCAAAGCAAGAATGTGTATTACGAATCTTAAGATCAAAATCCCTGAATTTAACGTTTGACGCCAAAACTACCCAACCAAACAGGTCAAATTTATACTTGGGAAAAGAATTTAGAAAGTAAAACATTTACTATACTTAAATATACACACAAAAATGACTATACACATCGTACTTTCCTCCTATGAAGTATCGATAAGAAAACGGTGGGGCAACAAGAAATAAAGGCAAGTGAAACATTATTGAAACGGTGTAGGAGTTGCTACCAAAATTTTGTCTTCAATAATAATCTGATTAGTACCAGTTATTATCTGCCATGTTGGTACTCTTCACCACCAAGCTTTAAATTTCAATGTGTGTATTGGGTACTAAAGGTACAGTAAAATAGAAGCTTCATAGAGAATTTAAAAATTGAAATAGAAGCCAAATTATTGCTCGTAGTTTAGAAGGTACAGTGGAAAAGAAGCTGAATTATTGCTTCTTATAAGTTATAACCCTCATAAAATAACTAGTGTGGGCCCCGGCCAGTTAGCCGGAGGAAGGTTAGGTATGAAATTTGATAATGTAATGGGGTGTATAGCTTATTGTTGTATAGTTTTTTTGGGAAACACGTGATAAAAATAGTGAATTTTAGCAGGAAAGAGACATTAATGATGCAACAAATCAAAAATCGGCCTTATGAACCAAAATCAAGTACATGTTACAGTGTGAAACAATATTGTTTCTAGTAATATGATGAGGTGGAGTAAGTTTTATAGAAACCGAATTTCAGAAAATCGAATAAAAAATCGCCTATCCCGACGGTTTTCGGGAAATGAGCATCTCACAATCGTTGCTAGCTTTTACTCGGCCCGTTGGCCGATTAATTTGGTTTATAAAAACTTTCATCTTGTCGTCATTATGCTTTCTTTTTTTTTTTTTTCAGGCCATGATAAAATCTAAGGAAATCAAGAACGAACAACACGATTTGGGATAGGAACCGTCGTTGTCGTATCCCTAGAAAATGGTGGTAAACACGGACTCACCTGCCAAACTGGTTTGGATTGAGATTTTTATCGGGTATCAGGTAACCATGTGATTATAAATTAGACTTGATCAAAACGGGCCAAAACTTGAAATGCAACCTGTTTGACTGACCCATGCCAAATTCTAATTATTCTTTACTTTTAAACTTTCTATTTGAAAATAAAAAATAGTGAAAGAAAAGAGATGACTGCAATTTGCCATTTGCACATCACTTATTCGGGAATAAAACCATAGAAATTCAAAAGGAACTAAAATGTTAGGATCGTTTTAATGTTTAAAATAACCAAATAGATCTTTCTGTTTAGCTTTTTACTAACAAATACCAAACGATTCCCTATAAAATACACTATAATTTGATCATTATGATATCAAATAATTATATAATATATATGTGAAATGATAAAAATTGGACTAATTGGGTTGGTCGAGGTTGAACCATTGAATAACTTTAAAATACATTATATTTTAGCCACTAAGATATAAAATAATAGCATAATATATATTATGCCAGAGAAAATAGCTTGTTTTAGAATGTCAAACCAATGATGTTCATTTGTTTTACTTGATGGCCAAATCCCGTGTAGGTTAGGCCAATTCAACTCTTTTATTTTATGGTTAACGGTTAGCCTATTAGATACCATGCATTAGTTTATTGTTAATTTTTTATTTTTAACAATAAAAAGAAGTATTGTTTTTGCCTTTTCATATATATTTTATCACCACGGAGAAATAAAAGGGCTTAATGAAAAAAATTGACACCTGAACCCGTTTAAATCCGCATGTGTACGGTAAGTTGGCCCGTTCCACAGAGGAAAGAGGAAAAAATTGATACTCCCTATTCTATCATTCCTACAAACGCTCCTCGAGCAGAGAATTTTAAATGGGGGAAGAGTTTTTTCCTCCCTGCTATTATATGTTTTTAATTTAAAAAGATACAACTAATATACTTAGTGTGATTGGTTATGATTCTTACTTTTCCTAAAAATGGTCATGGTTCGAATCCCAATGGAGCTCCCATTTTTCCCTTCGGTGTATTATATTATGTGTAGACAAATAACAGAAAAGGGCTAGGGAATATAAAAAAAAATAAAAGGTTAGAAATTAAGTAAAGCCCAAGTGGAATGGGCTATTGGGCATTACCCGAGGCACTACCAGGCTCGTTTGGGGATAAATTGTGGATTAGGTCTCTGGCCGGCCCGTTACGAAGCAGCACTTAATAACCATCAAGTTTTTGATGAAGTCATCGTGTCTCTCCATTGTTATTCTTTTGGGCTTTGGCTTAAGAAAGCTGTTGGATTAATAAAGAGAGCGTCTATCACATGGGACATACGACACCTCGTCGGGAAAGTTAATATGCTAACTTGAAGACTTCTTAGCAGATACTAACTGATATACAAAATAAATGAACTAATATCTAAGTACTAAAGAATCTAGAGAGCACATACTAGTATTCAAAATTTGCTAATTGATATCCATCATGAATCAACTATTATCCCAAATTCATAAACTAATATCTAGAAAACACTGAATAGTATCCATACAACACATAATTAGTATCCAGATAACACATAAGAGTATGCAGATAACCCATAAGAGTATCCATATTGAATACTAGTTGGTTGATTGTGGATATTAGTTGGTATCTGCTATCTAGATACTAATTTGTGATGTTTTGAATACTAGTCTGTGCTATCTAGCAAACTTGGATATTAGTTCATACATTTTGGATATTAGTTAGTATATATTAACGAATCTTTAAGTTAGCAGAATAACTGGGGTGCCACCTCGTTGCTTAATAATTTATGTAATTAAGAATCTGATTCTTATCTCGGTTTGGCTTGATGAGCTCAGTTATTGATTTAACCGGATTGGACCAAATCCCATCCCTACCAGAAACCACTCTTCAATTTCGTCTTCTGTCCAATTCGTATTTCTCGATAACTTTAGAGAAAGAAGAAGAGTAAGAAGAAACAAAGAACAAATGTAAGGGCTTATGGTGGAGTTACAAATCTGAATGAGAGGACTAATTTGAGTTGTGGTAATTAGGAGGGGTTATTAAAGTGTTATTGAATTTTACATGTAATTTTATTTAAACCTTCAAATTTTTAAATTTGGTTAGTAATATTTTATATTCATATACTATTACAAATTAACAAACATACTCTTTACTATTTTTTTAAACTTATAATTTTCTTTCTCTACTCCTTTTAATGATTTTATGCTTTTTATTTTAGATGAAAGTCCAAGGTTGGATTCCTTTAAATAGTATCTAAACCATAAAAAGAAAACCTATATCACCCTTAAAAAAATTAGTAAAATTAGTGACATTTTTGTCATTTACCGTTGTCTTTTTACGCTCAGTAAAGACAATTTTTACATACAATAATAAACTAATATAGAAGGCTATTTACCCTTTTATATTCTATATTAACCGAGCATCAGGGTTTTCAATACGACCCCGACCCTCACTACAACTAAGAAAAAACTCTGTACAACTATACCAAATCATGTACCCGGACTGGCTGCATAAATATATAATGACTTGATGAGTCCATATAGTAAATAGCAATGTTGTCACAACCTAGCCAGAGTATGATCCGGCAACGTAAGCGGCTCGCACTTTGGTGGTCCAATTAGTGTTGGGCCGTTACAAAACCGTTAGAGAACCGGTACCTATGAAAAATATATAATATAATAAATAGAAGATATAATGTAACAATTTAATGACTAAAATGACAATTACTTTGCAGGTACCATTTAGTAAATTTACATTATATATATATCAACTAAAAAAATTAAACCCCCACTTACCCTAGCGCCGCACACTTACATTATAAGCATGGTTCAACCGTATTGTACCGCTAAATACCGCCTACCGGTTTTGCTTCCAGTAGAAGGTTTTCAGCTCGAACCGACGGTATGGTACAATATTTTAGGGTCGTTTGGTTTTGGTGATATTTAAATCAATGCACTATGATCAATCCATGCATTGTAATATACATGCAATTAAGGAAAATGATGTAATGTATTTTACATTGTTTGATTTTGGTGATAGTTGTTTTAGTATTCAACAAGTTATATTACTTTTTGTGGGAAATTTAGCTTTTGCTCTTACTTTTATGAGAACATATATATAACTAGCGGTATACTTGGAACAAAAAAAGGAACCCAACAATCTCCTTCAAACTATCTCAACTATCTCAAGTTTTTGTAGAGATATTACTATCACTCATTTTAAGTGATAGTTTCCATCAAATCAACAAAACAATGGATGTATTGTTTAAGTAAATAAACCAAAAAAAAATGTATTGTTAATAATGCACACATTATAACAATCTCACCTAAACTGTCACCAAAACCAAACGACCCCTTAATCCTTGCTTAGTAAGTTCTCTGCCAACTTTAACAATTGGCTCTATACTTTGATCCTTTCGTCAAACGAAGCCCTTGTACTTTTACCTTTCCAAAACAACCCCCAGGACTTCGCAATTCGCAAACTTTTCCATATGGAACAGAATCGCATCGAAGTTGAAAAAATTCATCATCAGATGTCGGCCCTCCTCTCATTCCACCTGAAAGAACTAAAGGATAGTTCATATATTTTTGCACTAAAAGTTGGTTTAGCTATTTTTGCAGCTGAAATTGTTGAATAGACTAATTGGCCTCAAAGGTAACAGTTACGTCTAAACAGAAACGTTGTCAAATTGGAGGGCTTGCCATCAAATCCCAAGTAGATTTTATGAAATCTTTTTACAACTGGCTTGTTTGATGGGTCAGGAAATTGGAAGCCAAGGAGTAGAATTAGATTTTTTTTTATATTCAAATCTATGAACCGCACACATTTATGAATTTGAATTATTATTTGGGATTTGATTGCGAGAAGGTAAATTTTGTAGACTCACTATGCAAAAAGTTATGCTACAAAATCAATCACACATAATGAACTATTTTAAATACATAATGAAAAATCAATTATAAATTCAAACAATTCAAAAAAAAATTATGAGTTCAATTATTAATCAAAACTCAAAACAATCTGTTTCAAATTCAACAAGCAAATGAACCTATCCTTTTGTGGAGCTCATACACTAGTCGTTACCATATATAAACATGGTAACAACCGACATATTCATGTTTAATACAATACTCTAAGTAACCTCCATAGGGATGAACCAATGAGTTTTTAGGAGTGCCCCGTGATACCCCTAAAATTTTGGTGTGGTGGGATGGATAGTTATCGACTACAAATAAATATTGGGTTTGCAGAGGACAAAAAATAAAAGGTGTATCGAGCTACCCTAAAGTTTAAGAGAAAAATTATCAACTCTCATATAGTAATTTCGGGTTTGTGAGAACAATAAAAGAGTGACTACTACTAAGTTTTGACCCTTAACATTAAAGTATTTATATGCAAGATTATGTTACCATCACACTACAAACTATTTTTTTAATTCAAAAAATTGGATATAATTATACATTAAATAAAATCTATCTAAAATTTTAAAAATTGAAACTGATTCCCATTCACTATTCATCTCGTCTCTTATGAACACGCGGATAAAAAGAGAAGCATCCTTCTCAACTCGAGGCTGGGGCGGAGCTACATTAGACATTGAGGGTCCCACCGCCCCTCCCCGATAATTTTAAAAAGTTATGAATAAAGGGTTGGGTATTTTATGTATAAACATAAATGAAGTATAAATATAATCCTAGTGCAAGAAAGTAACAAACGTTCTACCTGAGTTCGTTGTTTGTTGATGTGTTAAATAACTTAGTTATCACCAAAGAAAGATAGTCTAATAGTAAAATTGTCTCGATAGTGAAGGTTTGGGAGTTGCATTAGATAAACTAGAGTTTCATTAGAGTTTATAAGTCAATTTAACATATTTTATTTCATTTAATTTTTAATTAACATGTTTTAATTAGAGTTTATAAGTCAATTTAACTAGGGTTTCAGTTTTTATTTGACTAAACCAGAAAAGTGAATTGTTTATTTTCCTATTTGAGTTTGTTAAATCCTCGAATTCCAAATTTCCAATTAGATTAAAAAATTTCAATTTTAAGAATAATTTCTAATATTAAATAATAAAATTTTCAATACATATTTTGGCATACATTCATTTATTACTTATGAAAAATAGAATTTGCTACACAATTTATTGTTTCCTTTCTTTTATAATTTTCTATTTGATATTTCACCTAATGTGAAAAATTGTTAATTTTTAGTTTAAAATTTATTTTGAGTGATCTTAATCATGTCAAAAGATATTTTGTGCAAATATAGAAATAAATTTTTTAACATAAATAAAATATATTTTAAGCATGTCAAAGAATGTTATATACGATTATCATACTCTAATTTTGAAAATATTTTATTTTAATTTTTTTCAATAACATACTAAAAAAAGTCCCCCTCCCCCCAAACGCCAAATTTGGGCTCCTCCGCTATCGAGGTAACTCTATTCTTTTTTAATCTTTTGAGACATCTCTCCAAATTGTTCGTTTCAAGCTTCTGAAAATTATTATCATTGTGTTAAAAATTATTAGAAATTTCGTAGATTAAAAATATTTGATGAATTAGATCAATCGAGTTGAAGGTAAAAGTTAATTTATTATATTTATAGGTCATATGGTTCTGAAATTTGCCTTCGACTGGAGTACCTTGGGTTTCTTAGCCTCCTTCCATCCAAGGTTTCAGCGACTCTCGTAGATGTGGCTTCCGGTAATAGGAGGTAGGGGCGGGCGGAAGAGGAGGCAGGGCATCTTCCAAACAGTCCTCCTCAATGGAGGAATTGACACTAGCCGATGGACTAGTTTTTAGAGAGCTTTCGTCAGGAATCCCCCGATCCATGGTATTCCCATCTTTAAAAATCAAAGTTGGCCTTGATTCAAAAATAGGGTAGCGGTACGCAGAGTCCAACAAGAGCAGGAGACGGTAGCAGTGTCAGAGAGGAAGGTAACAGATGGTGTGAAATAGAGAGGAAGAGAATGACCGAAGTCCTAAGAGCAGGAGACTTCTGTCTGGGGGTAGAGAAGTGTCGAAGGCCTAAGAGAGGAAGAACGTCAAATTTGTTCAGAAAGAGTGAGGAAGAATGAAAGGGACTAGGCAAATAAGATATGAAGGGGAGGGAAAGAAAGTTTTGGTTGAGTTAGAAAAGAAAGGAAATAGGTAACTTTGAGTGGGAATGAAAATTTTGGCGGACGGGAAAATTTGGGAGGAAAGATGAAATTTCTATTGTGTAGGTTTTAACTGACACAGTTCAAAATTATGTGTCAATAATAACGAAAATCAATATAAACGACAAACATAACTAATTTAATTTTTTAACGTTCTGTTGGTTGTAACCAACGCAATTTAATATTTGTGTCGGTTAAAACCAACATCAGCATAATCAATAAAGATAACTAATTTTTTTTAAACTTTGTGTTGGTTGTAACCTAATCAATTTAAGATTTGTGTTAGTTAAAATAGGAACAATGACCAATACAGGTAACCAAAAAACTGCGTCGGTTGCTTAACCGACGCAAATATCTAACTAGAATCCAAAATCTATGTCGGTTCACTTACCAACAGATCACTTGCTCTTGTTCGAGCGTTCCTGTCCTACATACAACGTCACTTCAAATAATGGGCAGTTCCTTTGCGCTGTATGATGTCGCTCCAACTAGCTATCAGATTCTCCATGTGTGTTTCAGTTCAAATAATGGACAATTCCTTTGCCTAGGTTTGATTCCAGGGGATGAAAAAGGACGTGAAAGGTGCATGTGGAAGTGTTTTTGTGAACAAGTCTGCTAGCTGGCGGGAAGAGGAAACGTGAAGGAGATTGACAGTTTGAGCTTGAAGTTTTTCTTGAATCAAGTGATAGTCAATTTTAATGTGAATGGTTCTTTCATGGAATGTGGAGTTTACAGCAATGTATAATACAAACTGGTTTTTAGAGTAGATTGTTGCAGGTTGGGGATGGGAGACCCAAAAATCATGGATTAAGTAGAGAAGCCATTGGAACTCATATGTGGTGTCAGCTAGAGCCATGTCCTTTGTTTCACAGAAAGAACAAGAAACTTTTTTTTTTTTTTGCTTTCTGCTCTTCCAAGAAATCAAGGTATTGCCAATATAGATGCAGTAAACAATAATAAAATGTTTGGTATCCACACAAGGAGCCCAATTTGAGTCACTGAAACCTTTGAGTGGGAGGGGAGAAGCAGATGGAAAAAATAGACCAGTAGAAGGAGCTGACTAGAGATATTTCAAAATCCTCAACACTACTTTGAAGTGCAAATAACTAGGGTTTGACATGAAGTGTCTGATGTGTTGTGCAACATAAGTGATATTAGTTATTGTTGTTGTGAGATAAACCAGTTTGACAGCTATCCTTCTGTATAGATATAGATCAGAGTAGGGTCCATCATGTTGAGCTATAAGATGATATTTGTAGTCCAAGGGATTGGTGACTGGTCTTGAGTGTATAAGATCAACTTCATCGAGAATCTCATAGTGATTCCTTTGCGACATATGAATACTTATGTTGTTCCTGACTACTTCAATCCCTAAAATAGTACTTCAAATGGCCTAAATCCTTGATGACGAATGTATGATAAGGACTTGATAGTTGCGATTCAATGAGATCATTCCCTCCAATAAGTAGGCCATCCACATAGACAAGAATTCAAGTGTATGAAGAAGAAATGGTCTTGAAAAATAGGGAATTCTCAACTTTGCTAGAAATATAACCCCGGTCCCCGACCCCGAGTATGGAAGGCATTCGGCTAACTTAGAAAACCATTGTTAAAAAGTATGTTTCAGGCCATATAAAGATTTTTCAGGAGGCAAACTAGGATGAGAATGTTTGGGGGATCTTCATACGCACATGGAAGTTTCATACAAACTTCTTCACTCAAGTCTCCATGGGAAAGCATTGTTAATATCCATTTGTTGGATATGCCAATTCCTAGTTGCAGTGGCCAAGAACAATATGATTGTTGTCATTTTGATTATTGAGGAAAAAGTATCCTCATATTTGATACCCTCTTGTTGGTTATATCCCTTGGCTACTAATATGGCTCTGGCAAAATCGAAAGACCCACTAAAGAAATTCGAATCAGATCTGACCGCTAAGCCTTTGTACGTGTCAGTTCTATCACCATAGTGGAATTTGATTTTAAGGACCCACTTGTTCTCAATAGCTCGCTTGGTAGGTGGTAAGGTAACAACTTACCATGTGTGGTTTTTCTCAAGAGCATGGATTTCTTGAGTCATTACAGCATCCCACTCTAGACTAAGTATGGCTTCTTTATATGTATTTGGCTCCTTGTGGGAGGAAATACTCAAAACAAAATGCTTGTGTGAAGATGACATAATGTCATATTAGCATGAAAGATGATATATAATACCCAATTCGGGTAATTAACATAATATCATATATAATACCTCACTGTCATTCTTTGTTTTTTTACGAGTACTGTCATCCTTTGTTACTATCATATCATTCACATAAATTAACAAAGTTATCACACTTCGACTGGACTGAATTATAATAGTAATTGATTGTTCAAACCTTTGAACGTTGTACAAAATAGTCACCAAAATTTTAATTTGTAACCACACAGTAACAAAAGTTTGAACTTGTATAAAATGGTCACACTGTTTAATTTGTGATCATTTTGTTCTAAGTACAAAATTTTGTTACCATATTGTTACAAATTAAAGATTTGCTATCGTTTTGTACTAAGCTCAAAGGTTTGTGATCATTTATGTTAATTACCCGAATTAATAGTAGTTTAAGACTGATGCAACAAGTTGCAATGGTAATTTAAAGATGACGGGGTTAAGTGATTCTAATGGGCTTTCTAGGAGCAATTTAGAATTTTGATGTTTTGGTGGATCAACTGGATAAGTATCCATTTGCAGGGGTGAGTAGTTGGGATGGTGGCGTTAGGGAGGTTTGGCTTGCAAAGGGTAGCAGGTGGAGTTGGGGGGAAATGGCTGGCAAGTGTCAATTTTTTTTTTTTAATGTGATGTGGGGTGAGAAATTGTAAGGGTTTGCAAGAGACTTTTTGTCATCAAAATCTATATTTGTTTCTTGGAATGTGAAGGAGTCCTCATAAAAACGCACATATATGAACATGAATGTATCATGGAGATCATATATTTTATGCATTCTCATGCATGCAGTATAACCTAGAAAAACTCAGTTTCTGGCCAAGCAAACGCATCCAAAAAACTTTAGAAATATGAGTTCAGGTGGTTTGTTTTAGATTTTTCATATGGGATCATGTTATCAAGAATAATAGTTGGGATCCAATTCATCAGAAAAACATTATGTCTCACACAATCACCCCAAAAAACTATAGAAAGGTTGGCTTGATATATAGGGGCCCTACAAATAGCTAGGATATGTGGGTGATTTCTCTCAACTCTTTAATTATGTTGTGGTATCTCTGATAACGATGTAATTGCACGTATTTGCACCCCTAGTTCTTATCCGTTTGAGGGGCATAGTCGTGTATTTTTGGCCTATTTTACTTCGGGTTGTGCTATTTTGTCATATTTCAGGTCCCAGGCGTCAAAGGAAAGGCTAAGCACGAGTTTCGGGGCATTCGGAAGTCATTCGGTGGAGCTGGATCCAAAACACGGGCACACCTAAATCAGAACACGACCGTGTTCCTAGGCCGTGCTTTTACTGCCGAGAGCTGATTTGAGTTTGGCAAACCCGAGCTGAAAACACGGGCAGGGCTGAGAAATTACACGGCCGTGTCCACCAAAGCACGGCCTTGTCCACCCAAAAGCACGGCCGTGTTTCTCCCAACAAGCTGGCCGTGTAATTAACCCTAGCCAAAGCACGGGCGGGCTGGAGCAAAGCACGGCCGTGCCCTCGACCGTGCTTTGCCCAGTGATGCCTTTTTAAGCAGATTTCAGCCAAAAGAGAAGGGGATTCGAGTTTTAGAGAGACAGAGCGATTCCTAGAGAGAGGAAGCGACGAACAAGAGTTCCCAAGTGCCCTAGCTTGATCTTCATCACCATTGGAGCTTGGCTTGAGCTTGGAGAAGTGCCGATCAACGTCTAGGAGCAGAAATCCATCCTTCACAGTATGATTTCCGCGTCTGAATCTGCTTTTGCTTCTTTCTCCATGGAGTAGTTCTCCCATTCATCTGGGTATGGGAAACCCTAGATTTGTATGTTAGGTTTGATTGTATGAACCCAAGTATTGATTCTATGATTTGATTATATTCAATTGAGGTTTGAATGATTGAATGACTTGAATCCTGATCAAATTCTTGTTATTTCTGCTTTAACCTAGAATGAGAATATCTGCCTAGGTTGATAGAGCATCCTTGATTGAAGGTAGGGAGTTGGTGACTTTAGTCGAGGAGCCAACTCACTATTCTGTACCGAATTCACTTCGGTAGTGGAGGTTTTGTTCGTTAGGGCCTCAATCTGTTTACTCCGGTGGAGGTTAGTCGCCCGCTAGAGACTCAGATTGAGAGGGTCTGGAGACCTTTAGTCGAGACTTCAGACTGCTTAAGAACCTTCCGCAGTATAACTATCATAGATATTGAACTTGGTAATTGCAATCCGGCTTAACTGCAGTCTAGGGGGAACCATATCCGGGTGACCTCTCTTAACCTGAAAACAACCGTTTAGTTGCTTTGCTTGTTTGTTAGTTTAGACTTGCATTAAAGTTTCATTGCTAGATAACAAGAATTCACCGAGTAGTCATCAAATCTAGGACCCGGGTTGACATTAAAACCCAACCCGCTATACTACGCTTTAGGAAGTGGTTTCACTTGGCCAATTCTTAGGGTGACAGTAGAAGTGAGTCAAGTTTTTGGCGCCGTTGCCGGGGACGGCTGGGTTGTTGAAGAAAAGTGATTTCTGTTAATTTAGCTTCTCTTTTCGCATTGTTTGCTTTGTCCCACTTGTGCCTTCACGGGTTTGCTTGCTTGAGTGTGTGCAGGTAGTGCATGACCCGTAGCCAGTCGGGAGGTTTACTGCCGTTGAATCCAGAGATCGACTGCACCTGTCGCCAACTCAGGAGACAACAGCGAGCTAGACTGGCTACGGAAGAGCGCATAGACGGCCACCTGAGCAGCGATTCTGAAGAAGAGTACGGGATGGACGGAGAGTACAATCCACACCAGGGGAATCCTCAGCAGGCTCCCCCGGTGAATCAGGTCCTGGGGAACAACCCCATACCCCAGGATCATGAGGTTCATCATCATCCACCGCCGCCGGGTCCCACCTTGGAGTACTACTACACTCCAAGGATTGCTGACATCCGCCCGGTCATCCTCTACCCGCCTATTCCAGCAAACAACTTCAAGATCAAGCCATGCTGGATTCAGCTCATTACATCCTCTATCGAGTTCCATGGCTTGAAGGATGAGGAGGCCAGGGTACATCTTTCCCGTTTTCTGCAGCTGACGAACGGGTTCAAGCTGAATGGTGTCCCTGATGATGCAATCCGCCTTCACCTCTTCCCCCATTCTCTGGCGGGGAATGCTAAGAGGTGGTTGGAGACCCAGCCCCCATTGTCCATCACCTCTTGGGACGATCTGGCTGACAAATTCGTGCACAAGTACTATCCGGCATCGAAGACTACAGAGATCCAGCGGGAGATCACTCACTTCCGCCAAGAGCCAGATGAGTCACTTCGTGATGCTTGGGAGCACTACATGGGATATTTCTGGCAGTGTCCCCATCATGGCTTCAGTGATGCATTCACAGTGGGGAACTTCTATAGCGCTCTCTCTCCGGACAGCCAGAGGGTGATTGAGTCTTTATGCCCAGGAGGGGATATTCTTACTAAGACTCCACCCGAGCTGAACCAAATGATCAATACCTTGGCTGCCAGAGATCATTCTTGGGGGTAGAGCAGCAGAGGCAGACATTCCCGGGACCGTGGTGTGCACGCCATGGAGACCAGATCCGGGCTCGAGCAGCAGGTAGCTGAGTTAGTGCAGACATTGAAGCAGCCCAACAGTCTGATTCTGGGCAGAGGTTTGGCTACACCTCCAGTAGCTCAATGTCAGTGGTGTGAGAGCTCAAATCACCTAGTGGAAGATTGCCAGGCTATGAGAGAGTCTACTACTCCCCAAGAGCAGTTGGACTTCATCGCCAATGCTCGGCGCCTCGACCCGTACAGCAACATAGGGCTGGCATTTCGGTTAGTTTGGTTATAACCGATAACCGAAATGCCGGTTACCGGTTAACCGCGCCAGGGAGGGAGCCTACCGACAACCACCCAATCTAATCCTTCGGTTAGCCGGCAACCGACCGGTCGGTTACCGGTTAGTTGCTCGGTTAACATTAGTAACCGCAGGAACTGACAGAGACGGTTATAACCGAGTAACCAAACCGCTAACCGAACCGACCAGGCCTATTTTATTCTCATAACCATAATAGATTTTTAATTTAAGAAATAAAATTATACATGTAAATTGTAGATGATCTTTCATAAATCTTATTATTTTTTTGTTAATTGTTATACAATTGCATGACGGGAGAATTTGGAGGGTAATCAAATGATAAAGTAAGGATTTTGAGACTGTTTCTTCCACACATCAGAAAAAGGGTGTACCCTAAAGCGAAGCAAGTAAGTTGGTTCAATAATACACACGCGTTTATTCATTTGTACAGTAATTTTCCTCGAGTTAATTAACCATATCTCGGTTGTACTTGCTCTGGTTCTTGAACCCTAGAGTTAAAAGGCTATGACTTCAAGATCGATAAAAATTGCCTAAAATTAAACGTTCAGCCTTACATTTCTACATCTAAATCACTCCACAAGTCCAGTTTCAATCATTTTTGCATACAAAATAGATTTAAAATCACCAAATTAATGTCTCAAATACTAGAACATAAAGTCATAAACTACATAAAGTCACAAATTACAAGTCACCACCAATTCATCACTTATCAACCGAAGAAGAACCAACATCTACATAACCCTTTTCTTTCAGTTGCGGCAAGAGGTGATGACCAACATCGTCATATCCATCTTTCTCATACTGTCCCTCCGGCACATTTTCTTCACCCTCCTGCTCATTCCCATCTGTAATGTTCTGACTTGCATCTGCATTGCCAACATCAATTCTTGCACCTTCCATTCTAGACTGGAAAGTGGTATTAACTGAGTAAGAAAAAAATAAAACAAATTGTTAGAATATTCATACATGGAATTATGTAGAAAGAAATAGAATTTGTTTACTTCAACAAATAATAATTAAAGGAGTTTTAGAACTTACCGCTTTCCAAATCCATGATCTCTTCATCTTCTTCCCTATCGTCATTATCTCCGGGCCGGGCATCTTTATACTTTATCCAATCCTGCGCACAAATCAATGCCTCCAACATGATATCACTCAAAGAAGACCTGAATGGACTGAGAATCCGACCGCCACAGCTGAAGGTTGCCTCTGAGGCAACAGAAGAGATGGGAACAACTAGGATATCCTTAGCCATCTCAGCAAGAATCGGATATGTTCCAGAGTGTCGAGACCACCAACTCAAGATGTCAAACTTTGCATCATCACTCCCCTCATTGATGCCATCAGTTTGACATCTTAAATAGATGTCAAGCTCAGCAGAGCTACCTCATGTATCCTGCAAAAGTGCTTCCCTTTTCCTCTTCCTAATCCTCTCCTCTAGCTGCTTAATCCTATCACCACCAGCCGTGCTCTCACCAGTGGTAGGCTCAGATGCAGAGTAGGGTGCTTTTGATCCATACTTCCCTTTGTAAACCTCAAATAGCTGTCGCATTTCCTTCCTAATGCAGTCAACCATTTCTCCTCCCTTCACATTCCCATACATCATTGCCAAAACCTCAGACACCAAGTCAAGCTTACTTCTTGGATCAAGCACACATGCTATATAAATTAAGTGGTTCACCTTCATGTTCTTCTCGTTCACGATAGGTGATTCAAACCAATACTTTTCTACCTTTTCCTCAAGCTTCTCAGCCATCTTTTGGATCTCTTCATGCGGATCCTTCTTCAATTTCTCAATGATGTCATATACCGTAACAAGCTTCTTGAAGAAGATATGCATAGTCACATATTTAGTTCCTGTACAATTAGAATAACACAAATTGAATTGGCGCAAATCGTTAAAATTTTTAAATAAAACAACGCAGTTCAGGAATTTCACTTACCAGAGACTAGAAGGGTCAAGTCATTGAAGACTTTCAGATAGTCTCTCAACTTCCTAACCATCTGCCAATCTTGATTAGTTGGAAGCCCACCTCTTGAGTCTAGATAATCTCTAAGAGAATGATCGTGTGGACTTGAATAGAACGTTGTAAACACTGCCTCAAAACTTACTGCCGACTCTAACATGGTATAGGTGGAGTTCCACCTGGTCGGTACATCCAAAGACACCAGCCTGGTTGACTCCATATGCAGAAATTCCATGCCATTCTTGAATCGTAACAACCTAGCTGGTGAAGACCTCACCCACTTCACACAATCCCGAACTCTGTCCACAGCACCACCAACTACTTTCAGTCCATCTTGTACCACCAGATTAATGATGTGTGCAACACATCGAAACTGTAGAAACCTCCCATCCATCAAATCACACCCCCACTCCTTTAGTTTCATTATCATGCACTCACTGACAACATCATTTGAACTTGCATTGTCCATGGTCATGCAGAACAGATTCTTCACCTTCCACTCTTCAAGAACTTCTGCAAGCTTCTCTGCAATATCAACTCCAGTATGACTTGTGATGGGAACAAAGGATATCACCTTCTTCTGCAATTTCCAATCACTTCCAACAAAGTGAGCAGTAACACACATGAAATTCTTGTTGTTATCAGAAGTCCATGTATCCGTAGTGATTGAAACTCTTCCTTGACTCCTTGATTCAAAAAAATCAATTAAATCCATCTTTTTATCCATAAAGATACGAAAGCAGTAATCTCTTATAGCTTTCCTCCCGGGTATCCTAAACAGTGGCTGAACTTGGGACATGAATTGCTTAAACCCTTCTCTCTCCACAAATCGAAATGACAATTCATCCATAATGATCATATTGGCTAATGCATATCTAGCTTTTCCCTGATCAAACTTCCATAAACCACTTACTTGACCACCTTCTGATGTCTGCAATACTGTCTGATTTTTATTTGCTTCCACCTTAGCCAAACAGGAGTGCATGTGGTTATTCATTGCAGTGGTCCCATTTTTGTGAGGATGAGCTTTGATTAGAGTATGACAGTGTATGCACTCTCCCATCGGGTAGCTGTTAACTATCAACTTCTTAAACACCTTCCAACAAGCAGCTTTACCCACCGCCTTCAACCATTTCTCGCAATAAAAAATGTCTCCAGTAGCTGTCTCTGAATCAAGAGAGCCCGTGTCAATAGAAGGAGTCTCAGTAGGAGTCTCGGCAAGTGTACCGGCAGGTGTACTTCCACTATCGACAGGGGCGCGAATCGATGGAGTTGATGAAGACGGTTCAGCTTCAGGTGGTTGAATAGGTCGACTTCCTGTACGCCCACCACCACGACCTCGAATCGCCGGAGGTCTCCCACCATGAGGAGCAGTAGCAGCAGTAGGGACACCTCGTCCGCCACGTCCACCACGAGGAGCCGGAGGTCTAACCCTACAAAAACAATTACACAAAGTCACAAATTGAGAGTCAAATTGTCATTTCTTTCCCTTCTGTCAAATTCATCGTATTTAGATTGTTACCCTTTTCTTCTTTCACAAAGAACCATCACAAAAGGAATAATATGCATAGTTATTTAAAATATATGTGATTACTCTATAGGATTACTCTGTAGAAACATTACTCATCAAAATCATTACGCATCAACAGAAAAGGGTAACATTACTCATCAATATAGGTTGAATGGCAAACATTACTCATCAACGGAAACATTACTCATCAAAATATATGTGCATACTTATTTTCCTTGAATGGCAAACATTACTCATCATTTTCTCCATTTTCCTTGAATGACGAATTAACCAGCAGAACTGCAGAAGGCAGCAAGCAGACAGAGGAGTGGCGCGGGTGACTTACATAATTCTTCAACAAACGCCGAGCAGAGGACTGGGGAGGCGACGACAGTGTAGAGTGGCGGCGGCGTCGCCCTTCAGGGACGGAGAAGGAAAAGGTTCCTCTGGAAGTCGGCGGCAGCACTCGGCACTCGGCAAAAAAGAAGAAAATTGAGGAAGTCGGGAAGAGGGTTAGGAGTTAGGACAGAGGATGGCGCGGCGCCGGCATAGCAGAAGAGTGGCGCGGCGCCAGCGGGTGGGCTCGTGGCGAGCAGTGGAGTGCCGCGGCACCGGCGGGTTGGATGGGGCGGCCGGGCGGCAGTCGGCAGAGGCAGTCGGCAGAGGGTCGAAGGTCGATTGCTGAGGAGGGAGGAGGTCGTTCAAAGTTTGCAGAGGAGGCAGGAGGCCAGGAGCTGCGCTGCCTTCGTCTTCGATTAGAGTTAGTTGGGTGGAAGTGGATCGTTTGAGTCAGCGCTCAGCGGCGTCGTTTTCGTTTCGCCGGTTAGCTGGCCGGTTATCCGGTTAACCGGCGGTTACCACCGTCGGTTAGCCGGTTAACCGGCACAGTAAAACCCACTACCGCCAACCGCCCGACACTATCTTTTTCGGTTAGTCGGTTAACCGGTAATCGGCTTAACCGGCATGTTAACCGCTAACCGCTAACCGAATGGCCAGCCCTACAGCAACACATATAATGAGGGGTGGCGCCAGCATCCCAATTTCGCCTGGAGCAGCAACATCACTAAACCACCTGGCTTCCCAACACCAGCTGGTGGCTTTCAGCAAAGGCAGCCCTTCCAGGCTCGACAGGGGCTAGCCCCACAGCAGCAGCCCTACCAGCCTAGGCAGGGGCAACCATTCCAACAGCCCCAATGTCAGTTTGCTGAGCCAGCAGCAGCTCCTGCCTCAGATGATCGGATGACAAAGCTGGAGAATATTCTAGCTTCATTCATGACTAGCACTCAGGCAACTATCACGAGGTTGGACCAGAGCGTAGCCTCACTGGAGGCAGGTCAGAGGAACCAAGGTGCCATTTTGCAAGATCTGCAGCACCAGGTGGGTATCTTGGCCCGCCAAAACACTACCAGGGCACCGGGGACTCTGCCTGCCTCCACTATTCCGAATCCTCGTGATCCTCACCAGCACCAGCACCAGCAGCTGGATGCCATTTTTACCAGGAGCGGTGAGACCATATCTGCTTATCCTGTCATGGCCAGGCAGGAGGACCCACTACCTACTTCAGCACTTCCAGCCGACGATGCAGAAGTGCGGGTGGAGAAGGAAGCCCCTGCTCCCAAGCCACAACTAGTGGTTAAGGAGCATGTACCTCAGCTTCCTTTCCCCACTCGCATACACAAAGACAAGTTGGAGACTGAGTTTGTCAATTTTATGGCAATGTTGAAGCAGCTCAACATCAGCATACCGTTTGTGGAGGCACTGTCGAAGATGCCCAAGTACGCGAAGTTCATGAAAGATCTCCTCACCAACTAGAAGAAACTTGGGGATCTTTCGACAGTGATGCTCAGTGAGGAGTGTTCTGCTATCCTGCAGAACAAGCTTCCCGAAAAGCGCAAGGATCTAGGGAGTTTTACTATCCCTCTTACTATTGGCAGCATGCATGTAGGCAAGTCCTTGGCGGACCTAGGCGCTAGCATAAATGTCTTGCCATATAAGTTGTATAAAAAGCTAGACCTAGGTGAACTTAGCCCTACTAGGATGAGCATTCAGCTAGCTGATCGTTCCATTGTGCATCCTAGGGGAATCATAGAGGATCTGCTTGTCAGTGTCGGTGCATTCACATATCCTGTTGATTTTGTTATTCTTGATATACATGAGGATGTGGATGTGCCTTTGATTCTGGGTAGACCATTTCTTGCCACCGCCAAGGCACTTATTGATGTGCATGATGGTAAACTGATCCTGCGTGCTGGGAATGAACATGCTACTTTTTCTGTGACTGAATTCGATCACTGTGCTATGATTGCTGTCACACCTGTGCATGCCATTTCTGATCAGGTACACGAGCCTGTCGTGTATCCTTCTGCACCTCTCATTTTGCAGGACCCTCCTATCATTCCTTCTTCGCCACTCCATCCAACCTCGCCTGCGAACAAAAAGATCAAGGAGGAGTGGCGGCCGAAGCAGCAGGTTGCTAAGCCTGCACGGAAGAAGGGTGGAGACCACTATGAGCTGGTCCCACCTCCTGCACCACGACCACCTTGGCCGTCCGGGTACTCACTCGCCTGCATCTTACCGGATGGCCAGGTCGAGCTGACCGATGATGGTGGTCGCATCCGTCGGGTGCATGGCCACAACCTGAAGTTGTACCACAAGAGCGACGTGGATCCGCTCTTGGAGGCACCTGTTCCTGCACCTCCCTGAGTATCCACCATGGGCGTCCAGCTAAAAGACGGTAAAGAAGCGCTTGTGGGGAGGCAACCCCACCACGGTTTGACTTTCTTTCTTGTGTTTTGAGTCGGATTGTAAACCGGTTTGGTTTTGGTTTGTTTTCTTTTGTTTTGGATGATGTATTATTGGGCTGACCATTGGACCTAACATATTTTGTTTGAGCTCTATGGTTTCCTTTAGCTGTGCTTGTCTTGATTGGTCCTCTCTCCAGTCCACTTCACTCCGACTGGTCCGCTTCCAGCCTCCTGCAGTCCGTGCATACCGGTAACATCGTTCCCCTTTTCCTTCCCTCTTCTCCATTGAGGGCAATGTCGATCTTAAGTGTGGGGGGGATGTTTATCTTTTGACTGCATTAGATCTGTTTGTGTGCTTGGAGCCTAGTCCACTGTCCAAATTTTTAAATTTGAGGGCTCCAAGTACGTGTTTCCGTGCAATTGCCTGCTCAATATGCTTTGAATTGACAGTCTTTATAGTAATATGCAACCTAGGGAGGTAGTGTAGCACTATGGAGGATGTTGATGCATTTAAGAAATCTCATTTCTTCTTCATATTGTGTTGGTTGATTGAGTGAATTAGTGATCTTAGGAGCCTTGAATTGTGTGGTGTTGTGGACTCTCTACCTGTCATGGACTCTTGTTTCATGTTTTGAGTTTAACAGGTGCTCGAAAATGTGCTTTAAAATAACGTCTCCCGTGCGAATAAGGCGAAAGTGTGTAAGGGGAGACGGGAATTCGTTCCCAATTTCCACCTACTACCTCCAGCCCCCTTACATGTCTTTCCCCCGCACGAGGCTCGAGACATCCGCTCCTGGCATGGCCGGTAAGAGCCGGGCTCCCGCAAAACCTCTGCTAGGTGGGAGCCCCCATTTTCTGAAAAGCAGGTTGGGACCCTTGAAAAAAAAAACAGAAAACAAGCAAAACAGAAAGAAAAGGGGTTCCAACCATCTTCAAGAAGAAAATAGAGCACCTTGAAAAATGTGAGTCCATGATCCTTTGTTTTTGAGAATCTCTTCATCCACAATTCATTTGTCCTCTGTTCACTATTTGCCATGATGCCGACTCGATACTAGTGCTTTCGCCGAAGAAGCTATGAGATGACTTGTGCGTCGGTTGACCTCGTAAGCTGCTAAATGATCTAGGAAGTCCTCTACCTATGATCTGGGTTGTTTGTTGCTATAGAGGTCTGGAGAGTTGCATTGGTTTGAGTTAGGTTTGCTTGGGGACAAGCAAACGGTTAAGTGTGGGGGAATTTGATAACGATGTAATTGCACGTATTTGCACCCCTAGTTCTTATCCGTTTGAGGGGCATAGTCGTGTATTTTTTGCCTATTTTATGTTGGGTTGTGCTATTTTGTCATATTTCAGGTCCCAGGCGTCAAAGGAAAGGCTAAGCACGAGTTTCGGGGCATTCGGAAGTCATTCGGTGGAGCTGGAGCCAAAACACGGGCACACCTAAATCAGAACACAACCGTGTTCCTAGGCCGTGCTTTTACTGCCGAGAGCTGATTTGAGTTTGGCAAACCCGAGCTGAAAACACGGGCAGGGCTGAGAAATTACACGGCCGTGTCCACCAAAGCACGGCCGTGTCCACCCAAAAGCACGGTTGTGTTTCTCCCAACAGGCTGGCCGTGTAATTAACCCTAGCCAAAGCACGGGCGGGCTGGAGCAAAGCACGGCCGTGCCCTCGACCGTGCTTTGCCCAGTGATGCCTTTTTAAGCAGATCTCAGCCAAAAGAGAAGGGGATTCGAGTTTCAGAGAGAGAGAGCGATTCCTAGAGAGAGGAAGCAACGAACAAGAGTTCCCAAGTGCTCTAGCTTGATCTTCATCACCATTGGAGCTTGGCTTGAGCTTGGAGAAGTGCCGATCAACGTCTAGGAGCAGAAATCCATCCTTCACAGTATGATTTACGCGTCTGAATCTGCTTTTGCTTCTTTCTCCATGGAGTAGTTCTCCCATTCATCTGGGTATGGGAAACCCTAGATTTGTATGTTAGGTTTGATTGTATGAACCCAAGTATTGATTCTATGATTTGATTATATTCAAATGTGGTTTGAATGATTGAATGACTTGAATCCTGATCAAATTCCTGTTATTTCTGCTTTAACCTAGAATGAGAATATCTGCCTAGGTTGATAGAGCATCCTTGATTGAAGGTAGGGAGTTGGTGACTTTAGTCGAGGAGCCAACTCACTATTCTGTACCGAATTCACTTCGGTAGTGGAGGTTTTGTTCGTTAGGGCCTCAATCTGTTTACTCCGGTGGAGGTTAGTCGCCCGCTAGAGACTCAGATTGAGAGGGTCTGGAGACCTTTAGTCGAGACTTCAGACTGCTTAAGAACCTTCCGCAGTATAACTATTATAGAAATTGAACTTGGTAATTGCAATCCGGCTTAACTGCAGTCTAGGGGGAACCATATCCGGGTGACCTCTCTTAACCTGAAAACAACCGTTTAGTTGCTTTGCTTGTTTGTTAGTTTAGACTTGCATTATAGTTTCATTGCTAGATAACAAGAATTCACCGAGTAGTCATCAAATCTAGGACCCGGGTTGACATTAAAACCCAACCCACTATACTACGCTTTAGGAAGTGGTTTCACTTGGCCAATTCTTAGGGTGACAGTAGAAGTGAGTCAATCTCAATCCAAAACATTTCATGTATGATGCCACTGGAAGAAAAGAATTCTGGCATTGAAAACTCTCTCCCTTATTCACTTCTAATTTTTCAAAAGAAGTGTGATTTTGTCTCGCAATCATTATGCAAAATGCATTTAACTTAGGTATGATTTCTTCTTTAGTTTATGGTAAAAGAATCCAAGTCATTCTCGTATAGTCAACAACAATGACTACAAAAACAATTGAAACCATCATAAGTAGAACTAGAATTAGGACCCCAAAAGTCGACATGTATTAATTCAATAGGGTGTTCAATAACAGATGAAGTGTAAGGGAAAGTGAGCCTCTTTTGCTTAGAAAAATGGCAAACATAACAAGGTAGGGAAATGTTGGTTTCTATAGATGAAAAGAGTATTTTCAAATGCAAAATTTGCTGTGAGAGACATGTTTGAATATGAATTGCCAAATATCAAAAGCATTCAAGATTTTTGTTGTTAAGAGTGACTTAGGTTTACTGGCTACTCCTACATTAAACATATGATATAGGCCATGTGATAGCTTAGCAGAACTAGTCATTCTTCCACCTCCATATCCTGTATTAAATATAAATTAGAAGTTGAACAGAATGACTTGTCTGTGGTTAACTTTCTTACTAAGATTAGGTTGGAATTGAAATGTGGCACAAACAACACTTCCTCTAAGATCAGACCAACTATATAGTTAATAGTACCAATATGTATAGCTTCTACTCGATCTCCAGTAAACAAGGTTATGGACACATTGTAAATTCTTCTACAATTGTTCAACATTTCTAATGTGCAAACAATTTGGTCAGAACTTTTGTGTCTAACATCCACATGTTCTATAAGAGGGAATTGACCCAACCACATTAAGTGAAAATTTTCCTAGAGATTCTGACTGATTGTTATGAATGATGATTCTGAGTGATTCATTGTTCTAGAGTGACCGTTCTCAAGTCCTTTACAACTAACATACTCATGAATCTGTCATAATCAGCTTTGGTCAAACGAACGTCTTGTTGCTCTTCATTTCCAGCATCACTATTGACCGCATTGACATAGGGTTTAGGCCTGCTTGCAATATTGTTGTTCCTTGAACCAATACCCAATGTAAAACCATGTTTCTGAAAGCATCTGTCCTATATGTAATAACCTACATCATGACTCTACATTCTTTATGACTAGTAGTTGTACAAGCACAATGATGTATTGCCTAGTAGTTATCAAGTTCACCCTTGATATTGATCAAATTCCCATAATATTCAGCGACAGTTCGACTACCTTGTCTTATATGGCAGAGAGCATCGACCAGCTCTGCTACTCTATCCATATATGCTTGACCATATCTTCCTTTGGGGCATTCATGCTTCAGATGATAACTTCATTGACATGATTTTGTTACTTATCGCAGGTTCAACTGTTTGTTGTATCCAACTTAAAACCATTATATTGTTCTTGTTCATGACTAGTACAAAGGGTTGTTGTTTGATGGTATAGTAATGGCTTTACCTATAAATCCAAGCTTGTTTTTAGTTCAAAGTGCATTGTACATGGTCTTGCTCAAGTCATTTAGTTTGTGGTGGTTAGCTTCTCACCTACCAACATCAATCTGATCGGCTCAGAATCAGGTAGACAGCAAGGATCACAAATAATATACCCATTTTTGTTGACACTGTTGTTGATTCCTTCTTCCATTGTTAATCAATGGAGGCTAGGGTTTCAATCAAACTCTCATACCATAACATTAAATCTTGGAAATGGAACCCTAAAAGCTTGTCTTGTTCTCTTTGATCAAACTGTTTATGTATCCCTTACTTGTATCTACAGTCCAAGCTTGCAAGATGGAGAAGAGAGTAAACGTAAAGGGAATTGAACTAAGGGGTCATTTGGATGGATCAATCTAGAAATGAGTCAATTTGATCAATTGTCTCGTTTTATAAACGAGGCAATTAAAACGAGTCAATTTGAATTACCTGCCCCCACCCCAGGTAATTGAAATTGACTCAAAACGGATCAATTCAAAATACCTCAAGCAGATTGATCCATCCAAATTTTTTGCTGGCAAACGAGGCAATTTGGTACAATTGTCTCAAAACGAGAAATTTGTGTCAAATTGATCCGTTACAATTCCTCATCCAACTGACCCCTAAGAGTTAATATTCCCTACTCTCGTTGGTGTCTTCCTTTCCTCCATACAAAGTCAATTCAATTAATGGACACGTTATCTTCCCTTATACGATGTTGCTCCAATTAACAATCATCTTCTCCATGTGTAATCTAGCTGACTTAAGTTCGATTCCAAGGATGAAAAGGACGTATATGCACAATTTTTAAATTCTCTTATTAATTTCCCTTATTCTTCTTTTGGTTTTTGGTTTCTTCTTTATGAAAGGAAATCCCAAGAAAAACTGGTTTGATATACTATAATCACTCTGCAAAAGAGAGGTGGAGAGATATGCATACAAGGAGGAAATTTTAAGATTAAAATCTTATGTTGTATAAAGAATATGAAATTACAAGGGAGATGTAATGAGATAAAAGGGAAGTGTAGCCGTCGGCAATGATAACTCGAAGAAGATTATGACGGGCGGCAGGGAGGCCTTAGCCACTAGGAACAAGGATTGATGACTAGTGAGTTTTTTTTATCTCTCTTTCTTCATAATCCTTATCAAGGTTTATTAGGAAAAATACATGACTTATGGTAGATGATTTGTGGGTTGTGGTGGAAACAAAGGAATTGGCTTTTTTCTGACTTTGTGTACTTTTAAGTTATTTAGTTCAGTAATTATTCTATTGGCCCACAAGCAAGGATCCAAGATGGAGTGAAGTACGACCTATTAAACTAGTATATATAGCCGGATTTTGTTTGATAAAATTATCTAAGGGGTAAGCATTTGCATATCTTCCAATCTTGGTTGTTTTTACTATTTAATTTGTTTGAATAATGACATTGGCATCCACACTTATAAGGTAACTCTATCTATCTCAAGAAGTGGGCATGGAGGACATGATCATTGTCTATTTGATGCGGCATTTCAATTAACTCCCATACCCCAATTATTTCAAATAAATCACAAATGCTTTATATCAAATAACTCACCCAAAATACCACACCTTGCTTTTTTTCATACCAAACTAGCGATCAGTCGAAATAACTAAGATACAACCTAAAAATGTCATTGTGGTTGCTCCTCCTATTGTATTTGTGGGTAGGGATGGTAAAAATATCTGTAACCGTGGATATCCGCCCGAATCCGGTCTAATCGGGTAGGGTAAAACCCGAAACCGAAGGACATTTAGTGGGTTCGGGTAAAAACCGAACCCGAATATTGCGGGTAATGGGTGGGCATGGGTTTCTAACTATCCAACCCGAATCCATCCGGTTATACGCATGCATATGTATTTTGTCTAGAAATAATTATTATTTTTCTCTAACATTTTATATTTAGCATATAAATATAATATTTTCATGAAATTGTGTTGTTTTAGTTAATTTTCTTCATTCTAGTGAACTATTGTCGTACTTTTTCTTTTACGTAATGTGAGAACACGTGTGAATGTTAACATATTGGTTGGAGTTATGAAGAGAAATTATTATCCAAGGATAACCGTGGATACCCGAAACCCGAACGGGTATGGGCATGGTTTTAATTTTCTACCCGTTTCATATGTGAGTATGGGTATGGATAAAACCCGAACTACTCTGGGTAGGGTAACGGATATGCACTATCCATCCCCGACCCGACCCATTGCCATCCCTATTTGTGGGATATGTTTCTAGATATTCCCAGGAAAAGGTACCCCAGAGGTTGGTTGTATTTCCGCATCTCAAGATAACGCCTAGTTTGTTCACAAGTCGTGGCTAGATTGTTATAGAAGCGGGAAAACTTGAGTTGTTGCTTATGGGGTTATAATCATGAGGCGGGTAGAAGAGTATTTTAAAATTTATCAATTAAGTCTCTCTATTGATTAGATATCACCCAAGGTGTATGTGAGATGGGGTATATGTGCTCCGCTTTTGCTTTCGTCCCTTTCTTTTTTTCTCCACAAAGAATTCTCCCTTCCCCCCGAGAAATTGGTTTCCTGCTTTTCTATTTTTTTTTTTTTAATTCCGAGAGTTCCCCCCCCAAAGAATTTGCCTCCTCCCTTTTGTTCCTTTTCGGGCCCAAAATGGCTGCCAAATTCTTAGCCCATCCATGTTTTCAGTTTATCGCCCAGCAACATGAAACACAGAAGAAAATGGGCCTCGGCCCATAGATTCCTCTAACCCATTCCTTTGGGCCTTGAGCCCAAGTGGGTAGTCCTCCAGTAATTCGAGCCCGATTTATTGCTTGTGCACTCGCTCCTTTTTCGTGCTTTCTCCACCTGTATCATATCAAACTCATGGCACTAGGTAGTAATGGTTTTTCAACCATTCTCGGGTTAGCGAGCCCTAAAATAGCACCAATTGGCTAAAACATACCACGGATAATCACATAAAGTCCACGAATCCGATATATTAAAGCCGAATATCACAACCCCACACTCAATTGTTGCTTGTCCCCAAGCAACGACTCAAACAACACAAACACAAAACCATCCAAAACAATGACACACCACAGACTCAACACTCAAACACCCAAAACAATGAAACACCGGGATTCACTACCTATCCTATCCAGATTAATTCACATACTCCAATCAATTTAATCCAACTCTCTACAGCCAGGATATCACGAATGTGCTAGCTATCCCTGTCGGGAATTACTACGTACTAAACAATTAAATCAAATCCTATTGTCGTAGCTCAATGACCTAATTATTTAGCCTGAAGATCGATATCCTATTTAAGACCGCATAGCACCTTATTTAATCCACTGTCGCTTCGATAAGTTACTATGTCACATGAAATAGGTTCAGTTATTAGGGTTTCACTGTCGCTAATAACCTAATCAACTACGATTCATTGTATTGGTGGCCAGTCAACACAAAGCATTAAGCAATTCCATGCAATAGAGATTGGAAGAAAAGAATCATAAATCAATCCATCAAATCAAGAAATAGCTACATCCTATGGTGTTTCCCCCAGAAATTGGGGTTTAGTTCATGATGAAATTAAGATAAATCGATAGGGTTTTGTTCATCATGTTCTAAAACAACAAGAAACAACTAATTAGGTTTAGAAAATCCAACCAACTAATCGCTCTCGTTGAATTCAGCTCAAGCCGCTTGAGAGAAGTCGATCGCCGATGGAAATCGACTGATCGCCTTTTGCTCTGCTGCCTTGCGCTTTCTTTCTCTTTTCCAAGAATTCTGCCCGCGACCCTCTGGTCCTCCCAGCTGCTGCGCGCTTTTTTCTTTTCCTTCTATCCGCCTCAAATTGCTTTTATTCCCTTCCGTGTCCTTCTGCTTTTCTTTTCTCCACAAGAATTCTCCCCTCTCTAAAATTCTGTTCCGTCCCCTCTCTAAGCTGCTGCCCCCTTTCTCTCTCTTTTTTTTTTTTATTTCCCTCGTTCCCCTCCAAATCCACCTCGTGTCCCCCAGAAATTGGCCTCCAAAGAATAATCATGTCCCCCCAAAACTTCCATGTCCCAGCTGCTTTCGGAGATTAGAGTGGGCCGGCCCAAAAATTGCCTCCAGCCCACACAAGTGCAGTTCCGGTTCAACTCCTCAATAAGTTCCGGTCCAATTAATAAATAAATGTACATCTAGTCCACTTGAATGTTGAATTATTCTATCCACCAATGCAAATTTCTCGTTTCATTTACCTGAAATATATAAAACATTTGGCACTTGATGGTAATGGTTTTATAACCATTCCAGGCTTAGTTGGACCTAAAACAAGTATTATAGGTCTCAAACATATCATGAAATAATCACATTAAGCACGCAAAATCAATATGTTTTCGACAATTATCACAACCCCACACTCAATACTTGCTTGTCCCTAAGCAACAATTCAGACAAGAGAACGATAATTGGAGTAAACACATCACAGACCAGGGATACACAACCTAACTCAAAACACAAGACACACGACACACAAAACATAACATCAACACCAGAAATTTATCATTGTACTCTTGTGATAATCAGTAGTTTCTTTCTCAATGGACAAGTTGTGCTTTAATGGTCATACCTTTCACCCCACACTCAAGTTCTTTGCAACCATTACCATTGACTGACTCAAATCCATCAAAAACTCAAATAGCAACACTCAATTTTGATCGTCGGTAGTGGGTGATTAACAACTTATGGTGCAACAATTATTAGGAGAATCTAACCACATCAGTGAGGTGCATATCTCGTGAGGACAATCTGGCTTACTCACACCAATCATAAGCAATTAATTAAGCATGAGTCTCAAAAACTAATGGGGGAAGCCTTTCGCAAACAAGATTTTAATTTTAAGCACATCACTACCTTTTTTGACAAGGAGAGGCTTTCTCTCTTTCTGCTTTTGCTTGCCGAGAGGTCGTATTTAGTACAAGTGGGATTTGTTTCTTACTACCGGTGACCGAGCAAGAGCAATTTCTGCTTCTTAGCACTCGCATAAGGGCTTCTTTTAACTCCTTTTCCTCGGTCCGTGTGGAGGGTCATTGCATCCTCAAATGGCACTTCACTCAACTGGGGATCGTACTTGATAAGCAACATCGTACGGTCGCGAACCGATTCTCAATTGAATCTTTCCTCATCCCCATGTGCAATGAGTGATTGCCTCACACGATTTTGGCATTTTTACCCACACTTTAATTGTTATGGCAACTTTCTTAATTTTACTTGTCAGGTAGTGTTTTCTCATTTTATAAAGATACAGTTCACCCCATCATAAAACATTTAAAACAGAGAGACTCATTGCAAAATCAAAAGCTCACAATTGATGCAAGTAAGCACGGTATCCAAACATATCGAATGGTCAATGTTCTCCACCTAACTACTTCACCAAAAGTCGTTACACTATCCTCACAAAAGAGAATGTTGCTAAAAGAGTTGCTCATTCAAAGCATATCAAGTCAGTCAAAACATTCAAGCTCATTGTGAAGAACCATGCAATTCAACACTAGTGGGGTGATTTTTATGATTTCATTCAAGCACAAACTCATTTCAAGGCATCACAGTCATTTACATCATGTTACCACAAGAGTACAAGGTTTTGTTTTTGATTTTTCTGATTTTTAGGTGTTTTTTAGCCATTAGATTAACACAGGCAGCTTGCTTTTTACATAGGCAGACTGCTTTTTACACAGGCAAACTGCATGCAGTTTGGCTGTGCTCAACCTAATGGCAATTTTTTTGTTTTTTGTTTTTTTTTGTTTTTGAATTTTTTGTTTTTTTGTTTTTTTTTTCCGACCACATGACAAAAGGAACAAACAAATTTTTTTTTTTTTTTTTACCACATGCAACATGGACAAACAACACTAAGACTCACCACCCCACACTCAGGATGGAACATTGTCTCTAATGTTCAACTCCTAATCTATACATGCACGGGTTTGACACAACTAAAAAGAAAATTAAACAAAAGAAAAGAAAACTTACCTTGGGTTGCCTCCCAAGAAGCGCTTGTTTAACGTCCTCAGCCTGACGTTCATGGAGCTTTCAACCAATGGGTATGGAAAGGTATCCAGAATACCCTCCCGAGCAATGATAGAACGCATAACCTCCATCCAGCATATGAGTCACCTCTGCAGGGCCAGGTGTGCGAAAATTGGGTATGACCTTCTTAGCTGGCATGTTAGACCCTTTAGTGAGGCGTAGGTGGTACTGCAGCGCCTCAAGCAGGTACTCTTCCTGTTTCAATGTCAGTGAAGAAGGAATAATAACAGGAATATTGAAATCCTTACCCAAATATCTATACTTGAGGTGACCTGGCAAGGATTTCTGCCCTTGCTTTGATTTTAGAATCTGAGCAGATAGGATAGGTGATAGTTCTTCGGATGGTCCACTATCACAGGAAGAGGGATTTTTCCTTTCTCGAGCTTCACTTTCAAATTCATCATGATTATGGTCAACTTGAAAGACATTAAAAATTTCCTCCTCCTTACCTACTCGGAATGTCAACTTGCCTCTCCCAACATCGATGAGTGCATCACCGGTTGCTAGAAAAGGTCTGCCGAGGATTAGAGGCACTCCCCGATCATCTTCCATCTCCAGGATTACAAAATCTGTTGGGAGAATAAACTTTCCCACCTTCACCAATACATTCTCCACCACTCCTTTTGGAATTTTCACTGATCGATCAGCCAATTGGAGAGTGATCCGAGTAGGCTTAAGAACATCTCCCAATCCCAATTTCTTGTAGACTGAGTAGGGCATCAAATTAATTCCTGCTCCAAGATCACAAAGTGATTTATTGAATTCTGTACCTCCAATGACACATGGAATGGTGAAGCTGCCCGGATCATCCCTCTTCTTTGGTAATTTATTCTGAATCACAGCACTACATTCAGAAGTAAGGGTTACCTTCTCCAGATCAGCCCATTTGCGCTTCTTAGTCAGCAACTCCTTTAAAAATTTAGCATATGTAGGCATCTGTTCAAGTGCCTCCGCCAAGGGTATGTTAATCTGAAGTTGCTTGAAGATATTCACAAATTTCTTGAAGTTTGGGTCTTCCATGGGCTTCATTAACCTTTGAGGGAATGGTGCGGGAGGTTCATAAGGTTTTACCTCTTCATTCTTCAATTTTTCCACTTTTTGAGGTACACGGGCAGCATGCTTTTGCACAGGCAAACCGCTTTCATTTTGCCTGTGCAAGGCTGATTCTTCATTTTCTGCACAAGATCTTTCTCCCGGTGCTTCCTCTTCTGCCTCTGGTGCCTTTTTCGAGCTGCTAGGGTCTTCCAAGGCCTTTCCACTCCTCAATGTCACTGCTACAACCATGGCATCCTTCGGATTCCTCTCAGTATTTGCTGGTAATGTCCCAGGAATCCTGCCTTGCATATCTGCCAAAGTTTGAGCCATCTGTCCCATCTGCCTCTCCATAGCTAGCATAGACGATTGTAAATTATTGTTGATGGCTAGCTGTTGAGTGACAAATTGATCCAGACCCTTGAAATTATTATCTGTTTTCTGCATATGAGCCAAAATCAACTCCTCCAGTTGGGGCTTCTTCTCTGGTTGAGGCTGCTGTTGTTGAAAACCAGGAGGTGGGATGTTTCGAACACCAGCTGGATTATTGTTTGACCATGACATATTGGGGTGATGTCTCCATTGAGGGTTATATGTATTTGAATACATACCACCCTGACCTTGACTTCGCGGATTATTGATATACTGAATATCTTCCAACTGAGCAGCTCCCAGCGGACACATATCCCTATGATGAGGACCCTCGCAAAGTTCACATGAAGCAACCTCCTCTTGTCTACCCATAGCAATCTTGGCCAACCTTCGTTCGAGTGCATCAAACTTGGAATCCAGTTTAGCATCTATCTTGGCTTCTAGACTCGCAACTCTGTTTATCTCATGCAAGCCTCCTCTCCTTCGAATACTGGTCTCACTACCCCATTCAGTGGCTTCTGAACAGATCTTCTCTACCAGATCATATGCTGCTGGTGCCTCCATGCTTGTGAAACCATTTCGAGAAGCATTATTCAGGGCATCCCGAAACTCCCTTCTGATTCCATTGAAGAAAATAATGATCACGTTCCAATCTTCAAGACCATGGCTTGGGCATCTCATCAACAGCCCCTTGTAGCGCTCCCATGCCTCAGTCAGACTCTCATCATCAGCCTGCTTAAAAGTAACAATCTCTTCTTGCCTCTTCATTGCCAAGGCGGGTGGGAAGTATTTATCCAGAAAGACCTTCTCAAGCTGACCCCATGTCGTGATGGAACGGGGTGTTAAGTTTTGGAACCAGTGTGATGCATTCCCTAGCAGAGAAAATGAGAACATCCGAAGACGGATTGCATCATCAGACACGGTTGGGCTCTTCATAGTATCACAAATGCTCGCGAACCGGCGAAGATGCTCATGAGGATCCTCGGTGCTAGCCCCTGAGAACGTGTACCCATTAGTGATCATATTGATGAAGGCTGGGGCAATCTCCATGTTTGCATCCCCAGCCGGAATGACAACACATGAAGCTCGGGCTCCAGTCCTCCGATTCAGACGAGCCCTGATCGAACGATCCTGTTCAGCCATGATGACAGGCTCGATGATGCGCGGCGGTGGTGTAGGTGGTGTAGGGATGACAGGTGGTGTCACCTGCCTTCTCGGTTGACGATTCTGAGTTAGGGAAGGCCTAGGAGTTGTGGATGTGGTAGGCTGCTTCCCTAACTTGACCTGCTTCTTGTTCTGTCGGCAGGTCCTCTCGATCTCAGGATCTAGTGGCAGTAAATTGCCAGTCGTCCTCCTTGGCATGCACGAGGAGGATTAACCTAAAAAATTCACCTGCACACTAACACCCAGATCAAAACAGTTCACTCACAAAAATCGACAAAAATAAGGTATGGCAGTCCCCGGCAACGGCGCCAAAAACTTGATAGGTCAAAAGCGTATAGCTTCAATTCCTATCTTGTAGTAAAACCGGAAAGTCCGGGTATCGTCTCTCAGGGACTGGTACAACCTTAAGATTTACCGATTTAATAGAGCAAACTATAGGTGAAAATGGTTTAATGAGATTATTAACTACTAGCAAAATAAAATAAACAAATTAACTAAATGAAAGCTCAGGGAGAAAATCAATGGGAGAAAGCTCTGGGAGAAACACCGGGATTCACTACCTATCCTATCCAGATTAATTCACATACTCCAATCAATTTAATCCAACTCTCTACAGCCAGGATATCACGAATGTGCTAGCTATCCCTGTCGGGAATTACTACGTACTAAACAATTAAATCAAATCCTATTGTCGTAGCTCAATGACCTAATTATTTAGCCTGAAGATCGATATCCTATTTAAGACCGCATAGCACCTTATTTAATCCACTGTCGCTTCGATAAGTTACTATGTCACATGAAATAGGTTCAGTTATTAGGGTTTCACTGTCGCTAATAACCTAATCAACTACGATTCATTGTATTGGTGGCCAGTCAACACAAAGCATTAAGCAATTCCATGCAATAGAGATTGGAAGAAAAGAATCATAAATCAATCCATCAAATCAAGAAATAGCTACATCCTATGGTGTTTCCCCCAGAAATTGGGGTTTAGTTCATGATGAAATTAAGATAAATCGATAGGGTTTTGTTCATCATGTTCTAAAACAACAAGAAACAACTAATTAGGTTTAGAAAATCCAACCAACTAATCGCTCTCGTTGAATTCAGCTCAAGCCGCTTGAGAGAAGTCGATCGCCGATGGAAATCGACTGATCGCCTTTTGCTCTGCTGCCTTGCGCTTTCTTTCTCTTTTCCAAGAATTCTGCCCGCGACCCTCTGGTCCTCCCAGCTGCTGCGCGCTTTTTTCTTTTCCTTCTATCCGCCTCAAATTGCTTTTATTCCCTTCCGTGTCCTTCTGCTTTTCTTTTCTCCACAAGAATTCTCCCCTCTCTAAAATTCTGTTCCGTCCCCTCTCTAAGCTGCTGCCCCCTTTCTCTCTTTTTTTTTTTTTTTTATTTCCCTCGTTCCCCTCCAAATCCACCTCGTGTCCCCCAGAAATTGGCCTCCAAAGAATAATCATGTCCCCCCAAAACTTCCATGTCCCAGCTGCTTTCGGAGATTAGAGTGGGCCGGCCCAAAAATTGCCTCCAGCCCACACAAGTGCAGTTCCGGTTCAACTCCTCAATAAGTTCCGGTCCAATTAATAAATAAATGTACATCTAGTCCACTTGAATGTTGAATTATTCTATCCACCAATGCAAATTTCTCGTTTCATTTACCTGAAATATATAAAACATTTGGCACTTGATGGTAATGGTTTTATAACCATTCCAGGCTTAGTTGGACCTAAAACAAGTATTATAGGTCTCAAACATATCATGAAATAATCACATTAAGCACGCAAAATCAATATGTTTTCGACAATTATCAATATGATTCCCGCATCTAACAGTTTGAGAACTTCTTTCTTAATGTCTTCCCTTAGGTAAGGGTTCATACATTGCTAATGTTGTACAACGGGTTTATCCTAATCTTCCATTAGGATTTTATGAATAAAATATGAAGAATATATCCCTTGAATGTTAATGATCTTCCAAGCGATGAGTCTCTTATGCTTTCGATCTAGCATTATCAAACTCTCATTTTGCTCATGAGTTAGAGAGGATTTAATGATCACTAGTAATTTTCACACTCCACTTAGTAATGATATTCAAGGTGTGTCGATAAGGGTTTGAGCTCCAATTTATAAGGTTAATCATATGATGCTTTGATTGTAGGAATAGTTGGTATTTGTTCCGGTTTCGCTTCCTCTCCTGTCATGAACCATTCTCCGTCAAAGTTTTGCTGCTGTGATTCTTGTTCCAGCCCTTCTTCTGCATCCTTGAATCCAGGGATCAAGCATACTTTGAGAGGGTCATTAGAAACATATGCATTCATTGAAGATATATTTACATCTAAATCATCACATCCACTGTCATGGATGTGAGCTTGTTGCATACCATCCTTCATTCTCGACGTAACACTAGTGGAACCCATCCTAAGTGTGAGTTTCGCCCCATGCATGTCAAGGAGGGATTGGCCATCGCTAGGAATGGATGACTCAATATCAATGTAGAATTAAACTGGTTGTATCCATGACAAATGAGAATGTGAATGGTCCTAATCTACCATGATATCCTCCCCAGTGCCTCTGGGTGCACAAGGATTTATCTACCAACTGGATAGTCATGGCGAGTGTGTGCTAAGCAACCCAATTGCAACTTTTTTGAATAGTGAGTAGGGCATCACGTTGATGCTTTCACATGAATCGACCAGAACCTTAGGCACGTTAGACATGCCAATATTGCAACGCAAGGTGAAACTCCTTGGGTTCCTTAGCTTTTAAGGAAGTTGGCGTTGGTTTAGTACTACTGAAAACTAAGCTCCAAGATGAGAGGATATATCTCCTAGCTTACTCTTCAAAAGCACCTTAATGAAGGCCATATTGATATTAATCGTCCTGAGCATTTCTAGGAACTTTAGAAATATGCATCACATTGTGTCTTACTCTAGTTGAGCCTATAAATGGAGGTGCTTTATACTATGGAGCTATAGTGATATGATCTGCGGTTTGCTCTTTTTCTTACACTAGGTCATGAGTCGAGGGTTGAGTCGGGTTGGCAATGTGTCAGACACAAACACCCAAAGAAGTAAGATTAGATGGTGTGTGACGCCTGATTCCATTGGAATACTATTTTCTCAACTGAGAGGTGGTTTTTGAGGTAGTTTCGCCTTACCTTTTCTTAGAGTGATGATCTCTAGAGGGGTTCATCGATTGTACCATTGGTTGTATCATGTAGCTCTTTAGGTTGACGTTTAGGAATGTTTAACAACTTGAGCGCCCTTGTCATGGCATCTTGATTTTCTTTTAAGTGCTTTTTTCATAAGATGATTACAACGTGCTTGAGCTCCTAGTGTATCCTTTACTTCTGATACGTCCTCCTCGATAACTTTTTTTATTATCTCTTATTGGTTATACGATTGTGAGATTAAAGTGCTAAGATATCGTGGGGAAAGACCTCTTTGTCTTCCATTTTATTTCAATTAGGTTTGGCAATTAGAGCATAGAATTCCACATCTAACTTATTGACATTGTTCTCTGGCTCTTTAGGATAGGCAAGTTGAGCTTGTTAGGTGACTATTTTTTATCCATCCTTTGTTGATGTTTTGACAACAACATGTAAGGATTCAGATTTTTCTCAATGGCATGCACTTGTTCGAGGACCGTCCTCCCTGCCCATTTCTTAGTTTTGCAAGCCATGGATATATTCATAGTGTTCCATTGCCGATTCCACATAGTACTGAGTAATGTTCCTTTTGTTGGCTAGTCGATAATTTGGTCCATGTCAACATTTAACTCTTGCAAGAAGTCTCTTAGAGGAGAAGGTGGGTCAAATATCCCTTACCATAGATTATGCCTTTGTTTTCTAGTAGTTCTATAGTGCTAATGAGTTCAGAACTAGCATATGTGATTTCTTTCAGAGCAATGATGGATGCCATGTCAACTGCTTTGGGGTGAAAGAAGTCAACCAAAGTGCGTGAAGAGGCTCAATTTATAGTGTTTATTACTCAATATATTATACATTTACCCTTCTATTGATGCATCTTTAGTGGATTTTGGTATATTTTATACTAGTTTTTCACCGCCCCGTTGGCCGGTTTAATCTTAATAATATACTAAATAAAAACACACAGTTAAGCATTGCAACTTTATGACATGGTATCAGAGCCTCATTTGGCCAAGTGGTCGTGTGTTCGAATCTCCACGACCCTCAATATTAACAGTTGATTAAAGCACAATGTATGGTGATCGCCTGTGCAAATTTAAAGCCCATGGGTTGGCTTTCGTGTAAGTGGGTGTGTTAGAGAATGGTATAAGATCCAACATAACCTTATCCCAAAAACTCGAGTTATTGGTACCAACTCGTTTGTGGCCAAGAATGTTCACTCTCTCTGCTCCATCTTACACTCTTTTTCCATAAGAAATTTTTGGCAACAAATATTAACCGACATTTTCTCCCTTTGATATCTAGCCTCGTTCTCTCTTCACTCAAATAGTACAAAAATACATTCAAGATCTATAGTAGGCCTGTTGACAAATAGTTACGAAATTCATCCCCCATTAATATATTGTACACTTTTGTGTACTTTTCCCGAATTCAAAATCTCTCTTCTATACTTAACTTGCGGTAAGTGCATTAGTGTAAATGCTCCACCTTTATTTTCTCCGATAGAGGGATATGAAACAGTCCTTTTGCTGTATTTGTTTTTGTTTCTCTCCTTGCTCAGTCGTAGCCTTCTTCCCCTTCGGTGTACTCAATCTCAATAGTTTTTCCATTTCATTCTCTTCCATCCCACAAACCACACCCTTTCTTCCCACTTCTTTTTTCTTCGTCGTTTTTCTCTAGGAGGGATCTCTTCCCTAGTCTTTTCTTCACATAATCACATCAGTTTCTCTTCGTTCTCCACTAAACCAAAAGCTCTTTATCTAATTCAATTCTCTTGTCCTTATCGTCCGATATTGTGGGTTAATCCTTTCCTTCTCTATTTTTCTTGATGTTGCATTTTTATTCAATTGAAAATTAACCTCCTTTGCTCATCGAGATTTGAGGTCCACTTAGTAGTAACACTTTTGAGACTAAGGTTTTTTATTTGATTTGTTCGCCTTTGGTTACTTTGTTAAACTGATTGCATGTACAATTGATTTCTTCTACATAGCTTGGACATTAGACTAAAAACAAATCTTTAGGGGCAAAATCTCCCGATTCCAACTGCTGGCAAAGTCTTCACAAATCTTGGTTTCATTTAATATAAGAATACACGATATATGGAAAGGGATGCGGGATATTACCTGAAAGTCTAGGGTTTATATGCTAGAGGTGGAATTTCAAAATTGTAACTTCTTCCTGACAAGTGCTACTATTCTTTCGACAAGTGCCTGACAAGTCTTGGGTTTAGTTTTTAATTATAATTAAATTAATTGTTGATTATAATTACAGCCACAACCACTAATAAACTTTTGTGTACGTTTTAATCGCACATAATTTTTTATCCTACATTATAATTAAATCAATCATCTAACTAACCGTTGGGCTGTGTCAGCATGCCGATGATTCTGATGGGTCAACGCAGGCCAACGATTCCAACTCTCCTACGTGTCTCTTTCGACTATTCAAGAAGGCGACGTCTGTACATATGGCCATGATTCTTTCAATTGTAGTATCTTCTTCACAGGATAATATTCCTCTCGTAGTCCTTACTATTCCACTAGTCCCCAGATCCGATATAGTACATGAACAATTGCTTTGTTTCTTAAAAGAAAAGATGGTTGAGAGCGGCAATGTGAACGGGGAACTTCCCTACCACCTTCACAATCACCATGTCCTCCATGTTGTCAAACGATCAAATAAAACATGAACGCACACGAGATTTACGTGGTATCCTCAACGAATATCGTTGAGACTAATCCACGGAGAGGGTGAAGCCTCTAAGAGTCAATCTTATTACGTAGGCTGTGATTCCTTAGGTTTACAGAATGACCAGTACAACATATATATACTGGCCTCAGGCTGACCCTAAGGAGGTAAGATTGTAATTAATCGTAAATAACAGGATGTCTAATTACAATCTAATACACGAACTTCTAACACATGTCTCCATGGGCATGGCTTTCATTATGCCCTCTAAGTTCTTCGACAATGTCGACTATCCTAAACATCATAACGGTGCCACGAAGGTCGAATCCTCCCGCCAAATCATTGGGTAGCCGTCGTATCTCTCTTCTCTTCCCCTTCCCCTTTCCATTCATATTTCTTTATTTTTAATAAGAAAAGTTTATTCCAACAATTTATTGTATATCTTCTCTTTTTATAAGTTTGAGTTAATTTATCTAAGATAAATAAAAAACACAACAATTACATCAGAGGTTCTTGAAAGCTCAAGATAGAACAAATTCTTGTGAGCATATATTGATGGAAACCAACTTTCGGTCGATTTCTATTATTATTATTATTATTATTATGTTAGAGAAATTAGTCTTTTAGTCGTATAAGGTTAATTATTAGGATTTTCTGGTTCTATTCCTATATAAGTGTACTCGATTATTCATTTAACAATCAGATCAACAAGTATTAAGAAAAATCTACTAAACTCTAATCTCGCTATCCTCTCAATTCTTGATCTTATATCCCTCTAAAGGCTTTGGCTGATTCTCTCTTGTTCTTTCTCCAATCCCTAATTCTACCCCAATTCTCCACAAATTCCCAATTCCCCAACACCACAACCAGATCTGATAGAACCCTAATAAACAAGTTTCTATCATATATCTGACTCCAAGTTTCTAGTTGGTATCATGACTCAGATCTTTCCAAACAAATCCACTTCCGCGTACCTCTGTTTCGGCCTCCCCTGTACTTGCAACTGATTCCATTCAGGCATATAACATCATTATGTGAGCATGTAATAATTAGATTTTGTTGTCTTCATGGCTGTCCTTTTTCTAATTTTGAACAAAAGCTCAATTCCAAACTCTTAGTATCATATCATATGCCTTACAATCGACTCCACCTCATTGCACCTTTACTTCACCTCCCCTATCCTTGCAACAAAACATGTATGAATCTGCAGCTCTCAATTAGTATCATATATCTTCTTTTTTTAATTTCCGAATCTGAATTTCATCAGCGCTATACCAAGCTTATTTCTCTGCAACAAAACATGTATGGATTTGCAGCACTCACTTATTTCTGGCTTCTAGTCTTGCTCTGATTTGAGTTAAAGTTTGCAGGGGAGTTCAACCAAGAGGTGAAATCGAGAAGGAAGGACGACCGAATCATCCATCGACATCTACGGTTGTAAAATCTACCAGATTAAATTCATTTCAGTTTTTAAATTTCTGGGTTTGTTTGCTTTGTTCAATCTTGTATTGGTGTCTATGCTATGTTTCTTGGCAACTAAATCTGTAGGGGAGGTTTCGAACTGAAAAGTAAAGGGAAAAAGGGAAGGTTGTGTTTTTTTAATTGCTTTGTTATATTGGGCTGGGCTGATTGCAAACATAAATTGGGTTATTCGTTAAATTGGTTAGCATGTGGAACTAAATAGTACTGAATAATAAACTAATAGGTGTTATTGTAATTATAATTACTCTTTTACTTATAATTAATAAAAAATTATTAATAGGTGTGACTACAGGTGTATAGCGTACGTCTGGTGTACGCTAGCCTGAACCATATAATGTAATTTTTAGGGTGTGTTCATCTTGTGGCAATTTTCTAAAATACAATTATCGTGCAAATTATGAAGGATGTTAAGATACCACAACAAAAATCGTTCATGATTCCGCAACCCATCTTATTTTGAAGTGCTTTTTCACCTTGTTCATTACAGTAAGTGCTCTTTCAACACTTTCAATGACAACAAATAGCAACAAATATCTTTAAGTTTTGAGTTTTTTATTATATTAAACTCACTTACATAATTTATTAATTGGAAGTTAAATAGAGATCACTAAGCATTCCTTTTTTATAAAATTATCCACAATAATATGGAGATTTTGTACTCAATCTACAAACACATAATTTTTTTTTACTCTACACTTTTTGGGCCAAGGTGGTGCAAATGACACCTTGGCCACAAGTGGCTCCGCCATTGGTAGGGTGGGTATTTGGTCAAAATCCATTTGTCTAGTATTGCTCAAGCACAATTCACATATGATATGTCAGTATTTCGGGTACCTGATAATACTCTCTATGAAGTACGCAATATGATTTCAAACTTCTACTAGGGACAAAGAGGGCCAGAGCATCGAGTACTTTGGATCAGCCGAGAAGGTTTGGTGGTAGCGAAGTAGAATGGATGTCTTGGTTTCCGAGACTTGAGGGTTTCAATACTGCTTTACTTGCTAAGCAGCTATGGAGACTTCATCAACGCGAGGGATCACTGATTGCCTAAATCTTTAGGGCAAAGTACCACAAACATGCTTCTATCTTGGACGCACAACTTGGCCATAATCCTAGTTTCATTTTGAGGAGACTCCTTAGCGCACAAGAGTTCCTAAATAATGGATTGAGATGGAGAATTAGAGATTGCTTAAGGGTACGGATCTGGGAAGACAAGTGGCTCCCTTCTAGCACTGGCGGATATGTGGAGTCCGCCCCTATGGGACTTCCCGTAGACTCCACAGTCTGAGAGTTGATATTCTAGGAAGAAGAGAGGTGGGATGAAAACCTGATCAACAACTACTTCCATGAAGACATTTCTGAGATGAACTGGCAAATCCCACTTTGTGGTATTGGGGAAAAGGACCAGCCGATTTGGGGGAGTAGCAAGGCATGGGAATTTACTGGGAAAGAGGGGTACTACCAGTGGGTATAGACCAGGATGGAGCAAGGCGTATTTCCAGTGGAAGGTGAAAACGACAATTTGGAAAAAGCTCTAGGCAATGAAAGTTCCCTCAAACATTAAGCATTTCATGTGGCGTTTTGTGAGGGATTGTCTACCGACAGGGGATCATATCTCCACCAAAAGCAAGCGATGGGATGATAAGTGTGCATTCTGTGATATCTAGGAAACATAGGTTCATCGCTTTGGTGGGTGGGATGGTATTCTCGAATTTGGCGTGCCTCCAGCTTAGCTCCTTGCTTTACTGCTCGAGGAAGTGATGGTTGTTATGCTTGGATGAAGACTGTAATGGAGACGATGGATTCAACAACTACCACAAGATGGGTTACTGTCTTGTGGTTCCTGTGGAAGCAAATAAACTCACATTTGTTTAACGGTAAAAAGCTACCAGAAAATGAGATTGTAAGTAGAGCCGATATTTTCCTTGATGAATACCATCAACACCAACAACGCAGGCAAGTGGAATGGAGGTACCATACTCCTAACCATTGGGAGAAGCCGCATTACAGTCGAGTAAATTAACACGGACGCATGCATTCTTGAAGGCGGAGGAGCTTTCATGGGGGCAGTAGCTCCAGATGCTGCAGGAAACTTTATTTTCATAGTTGCAAAGAAAATAAATGGACATTGGGAAGTGAAGATGGCAGAGGCACTTGCAGCGGAGATCGGAGTCCAGCTTGGCCGCCAATGGCACCTTGAAAACCCGGTACTTGAAATGGATTGTCTTGAATAGGTGAATAAACTTGATACATCAGGTTCAATACCAACGGAAATTGGCACTTTATGTCAAAACATTCGTCGCTACTAGGGATGTCAATCCAACCAGTAACCATGGGTACCCTACCCGACCGTAACTGGTCAATGAGGGTAATTACCCGCTTTGACGGGTTAAGGGGCAGGTACGAGTAATACCCGGTTTCAAAATAAAGGGTAGGATAAGAGTATGGTAATCAATAATACCCGCCCTGTTATACCCGCCCCGCTAACCAAAGGTTCAATATCCCTAGCCCTAACCCTACCCAACAGTCGATTTTCCTTGCCCACACACAACTGAGGTGCTTTCTCAGGGTTTTCTTGAAACTTTACTTTCTGGGGATATTGCACAAAGATATCTACGATTACCTTGGATAATTGTTCTACTAATGATGCCTTGATGGATGTCATGAAGCATAAGTTAAGCAGTGAGCATTTGTTGTGGTCTGGTTCTAATATTGTCTTTGTTGTTTTTGTTTATGTGTGGATTGTTGAAGCTAGAACAAATATGATGTATTTTGTTTTTGTTTGTGTGGATTGTAGAAGCAAGAACAATTATTATGTGTTTGCTGTTTTTATTTGTGTGGATTGTTGACCTAGAACAGTTACAAGTATTGAGAATTTTTAATGGACAACAGTATGTATGTGCATATATGTGTATAAGTTCATATTTTAGGATTCGTACCCATGGTTACCCGAATACCCTTGGTTACCTGGTGGGTAGGGTATGGTTATATCATTTTCATACCCGGTGGTTATTTGGCCAGGTATTTTAGGAGGCTCTACCCAGCGGGTTAGGAGTTGGTATATGGTAAACCCGCACCCGACCCCTACCCATTGTCATCCCTAGTCGCTACTTGATAGAGATGCGGAATGGGAGTTGTCGCAATCGCCCCTCCGAGATCGGGGTACCCGTCGCGAACTGCTCGGAGTCGCCATCGATCTTAGATGTGGTGGATCGAACACCATTTGCTCCGGTTCCAACCTTAGGGTCAGAACCGGGATTTGATCTGCGAAATTTTAGAAATTCGGGGTTCGGTAGTACGGTTACGTATGAGGAAGTGTATTCACACCTCACAACGCCCCAAATGGGTACTACTTAAATCGATAAGTTTTTTTAAGAATTGGATGCCTACGTACCCGAGTTAATCGGGATCAAAGTCCACGTACTTCGTTCAAAATGAGAAGTTCTTTTTTAAAAAAAAAGGGACCTAAACACGTTTCTATTGATACGCGATTAGGAAGGTATTGAGTTTTTAAGGGGTTATGTACTTTGATGTTGTAATGTGGTAGTCGAAAGGTTTGACGATTTTTATGGAATTCCAACTTAAGAGATCATCATGGCCTATTGACCATGATATCATATTAAGAGATTTTATCATGTGTAAGAATTATTAAGAGTTTTTCTATGAAAACATGTGTTATGAATAACGATGCTCTAGTGGAAACTGATAAAATATTTTAATGTTTTGAAATGCTTTAAATAATTGTAGTTAAGTCAAACCAAGATATAGACATGATTAGTTGATATAGGTTTTGCGTATTAAGCTTAGATTGAATAACAAGCAGAAAAAGGACAAGTAATAAGCAGTAGACAGTAGTCTTATTGGTTTAGTGTAGACTCGATATTTGTTATAACTTAAAGTCAACAGAGGGCTAATTGGGTCAATTCGCGAGACAGTCTTAGAACTAAAGGGAAAGGTTGAAATCCCTAATCTAAAACACTCTCATACAGCCGTCCAAATCCTTTTCTCTCTGTCTCGCCTCACTAAAACACGAACAAGAAAAGGGAACCCTAGCTCTAATGTCGATCTCCTTCCCGCCTCTCGTCTTCCATCGTTGTTCTCATTAGGCCAGAGTAAAAGGAAATAACAAATCGACTCTCCTTCTTCTCTCGACCTCAACCTGCCGATCCGGGATTGAAAATTTCAACGACGATGACAAAAACGACGGCGTCCGGGAGATGAGCGAACGGTGAGTGGTTTTCAACCATTGCATGTTTAGATTTGGGTTTCTAGGGTTATTTGGAGTTCTAATCATTTTCCATTTTATTTTTGGGTTTCGACGAAAGTCGCCGGCGGGGAGGAGGCTTACCACCAGCGACTGGCGCGGGAGTAGTCGCCGTCGGTGAGAACTCCGGCGACAGGTAAGGGTACTGTGAGTTTGCTTGTGATAATGTATGCTAAGGGTGGTTTTAGTAAAAATGGGTTCAGATTAGAGGGAAGCCCAAAATACCTTCCAACAATGGAGTCTTGTTCTTGTGTCTAGTTTTTAGTTGTGTTTGTCAAATCTGACTTTCGATGACGATGAGCTTTGCTGTTGGTTTGAGCTTTTATACTAGGTGGAAACACTAGTAAAATTTAAACAAGTAAATGCAAAACAGGAAAGATAATCAAGTGTGTTTTTGTTATGATATGCTTGCATAACAAAGCTTATTAATAAGAGCAAACAAAGAGTAAAGAACCAAAGATTTGACTTTGATTTCTTTGGTTCATTAATGGTTATTACCATCTTGTTAACTGATTGGTGTTAGATTGGTGTTTGGTTCGTATTTCGGTTCCTGATGGTTTGATAATTTTGATAACGAAAATCTGTGTTTAGAACTGGGTTGTGGGACTTGGAACTACAAGACAATGCAGAATTTCAGTTTAGAGTTCCAGATTTTGTTAGAATGAACAGATTGGAAAATTAGCTTCTAAAGACCATAAACACTGCTATTGCTTGCTTGTACTTTGTCTTAATTATTTTAGTGTCAAATTTGAGTTGTTATGGTTGAAAATGGAAAGATGTGGACCTGCTTATGTTGGCCAAATCTGAGTTTTGGTTGCTTTTGATATTGACACTTGGATTGACTCGGGTATGAATTTAAAAGCAAAACAATTATGATAAAGGAAAGAAAACAACTTTAGGTTGCTTTGTGAAATGCGTAAACATAGAAGAAATGTAGAGAAGTTGTAAATAAAGCAATAGATCTGATTTTGCCTTTGTTAGTAATTTTTGTAGCAGTGATATTGCTATTTTATCATTTGCCTGGACATTCTAATGAGTTTTACATAGTAGAGAAACAAGATGATTATGGATGATATTGAACTGATTATTGAGTTTTTGTGTTACCAACCGTTGTTTGAGGTTTGGGCCCGAAATGCCCGCCTCAACCCCGTTACACCTTCGCCCACCATATTTGACTTGTGGAATAGTTCTAATTTTAAGGACCTATTTGGTTATTTCTAACTAGAGACGAGGGAAGATGATGAGCAGAAGTGAGTCGTGGCTGCAGTTCGAAATAGGCGAGGGAAGATGATGAGTAGAACTGAGTGGATTTGTGCTATAAACTGAGTTTTCAGCACCGGAGTGGCTGGCATCAGTCTTCCAGCACGGATCGTCAGTCGAACTTGCCCTTCATTCATAATCAAATTGGAATGGCAAGAGTGTCTTTTTCTGCTAAACGTGTTATCGGGGACCTTCCTTTCCTCGACTCTTCGCCCTTTGCCAGACTATTGGATTCTTGTGTTGCGTCCAGGTCCTCGACAGATACCCGTCGTGTCCATGCGAGTATCATCAAATCTCGGTTTGCATTCGAAGTTTTTATCCAGAATAAGCTCATTGATGCGTATGGAAAGTGTGGTTGTGTGGGGGATGCTCGGAAACTATTCGATAGAATGCCCGTCAGAAATACTTTCACCTGGAACTCAATTGTGAGCACTTTATTGAAGTTGGGTTTCCTTGATGAGGGTGTGCGGTTATTTGAGGCTATTCCTCGGCCAGATCAGTGCTCATGGAATATAATGGTTGCTGGTTTTGCACAACATGATGAGCTCCAACAAGCTCTGGGTTATTTTGTTGGGATGCATAGGGAAACTTTTGTGGTTAATGAATATTCTTTCGGCAGTGGTCTAAGTGCTTGTGCAGGTCTGAAGGACCTTAAAATGGGTACCCAACTTCATGCTTTGGTCTTCAAATGTCACTACTATGTTGATGTATATATGGGTTCCGCTCTGGTTGATATGTATTCTAAATGTGGTGTTGTGGATTGTGCTCTGAAGGTTTTTGATGAGATGAAGGAAAGAAACATTGTTTCTTGGAATAGCTTGATCACTTGTTATGAACAAAATGGTCCAGCAAGGAAAGCTTTAGATGTGTTTGTTAGAATGATGGAGAGTTCCTTCGAACCAGATGAAGTTACTCTGGCTAGTGTGGTTAGTGCGTGTGCAACCATGGCGGCATTGAAGCATGGTATGGAGATACACACTCGTGTAGTGAAATCTTATAAATTGCGAGGTGACCTTATTCTAGGAAATGCATTGGTGGATATGTATGCAAAATGTGGTAAGATTAGTGAAGCTAGACGTGTTTTTGATAGGATCCTTGTGAGGAATGTGGTGTCTGAAACATCTATGTTGAGTGGTTATGCTAAAGTTGCAAGTTTTAAATGTGCAAAACTGATATTCACAAAGATGATGGAAAGGAATGTGGTGTCCTGGAATGCTCTGATTGCAGGCTATACTCAGAATGATGAGAATGAGGAGGCGCTCAAACTCTTTTGTATGCTGAAACGGGAATCTATTTTCCCAACTCACTACACCTTTGGTAATTTACTGAATGCTTGTGCCAATCTCGCTGATCTGCAGGTTGGCCGGCAGGCCCATGCTCATGCTTTGAAGCATGGATTTGGGTTTCAATTTAATGAAGATCCAGATACTTTTGTCGGGAACTCACTTATAGACATGTACATGAAATGTGCATCGGTTGAAGAAGGTCGTCAGGTTTTCAGAAGCATGGTTGAAAAGGATGTTGTATCGTGGAATGCTATGATTGTAGGGTGTGCACAGAATGGGAATGGGCTAGAGGCTCTTGCTCTATTTAAAGAAATGCTTGTGTTTGAAGAGAAACCAGATCATGTCACTATGATCGGTGTTTTGTGTGCTTGCAGTCATGCAGGACTTATTGAGGAGGGACGTCGCTACTTTCTCTCCATGACAAGGGACTATGGGTTGGTGCCAATGAAGGACCATTACACATGTATGGTAGACTTACTTGGTCGAGCAGGTCATCTAGATGAAGCCAAGAGTTTGATAGAGACAATGCCTGTAAAGCCCGATGCAGTTGTATGGGGTTCTTTGCTTGGTGCATGTAAAGTGAGTCGCAATATTACTCTAGGGAAGTATGTTGCAGAAAAACTTTTGGAGATTGATCCCACAAATTCTGCACCTTATGTTCTTCTTTCAAATATGTATGCCGAGCATGGCAAATGGGGGGATGTTCGAAAAGTGAGAAACATGATGAGACATCATGGAGTTATTAAACAGCCTGGTTACAGTTGGATTGAGATCATGGGTGACATGCATACTTTCATGGTGAAAGATAAAAGGCATCCACAGAAGAGGGAGATTTTTTCAGTGTTAAAAGACTTAACTGAGCAGATGAAGCTAGCTGGATATATTCCATCAATGGTTTAACGTCTACAACTTGACTTCTCCATTGAAGGTCTGACTATTCATTATCTTAAATGTATTAGATTTGCAGATGTTCTTTGTGATGTTGTCTAATTGAAAAATCTTACTGTTAATATTTCAGCTGGTGTTCGAAAAGTATTCATTCCAACAAATATGTGGCTCATTGGGGTTGCTAGCAAAGGTGAGTAGATAATGTTCTGTGTGTTTCATTCCTGCTGAACATACAGCTCATGGTTATTAGCATTCTTATTTATCTCACAGAAATGTTATCTCTTTAATATGGCAGTAACAACATCATGGCTTGGATATTGTTGTATTGTCTATATTTTTCGTTTGTTATTCCATACCACAGGTAACTTGCCACACTGGTTCTTCTACATTGACCTGTGACCATACATTGTTAGATAAGATTAGGACCTATTGATATTTTATGCTTCTGCAGTTCGGAACAATATATTTTCTTTTGTCAGGGCTTTGGTTACTATGCCGTCTCTTCTAGCTTCTCTTTCTCTTTTATCGATTTACACATGTTGAACTATTTGTTGGAGGATTTTCAATGGTTAGTTTGCCTTCCCTCCAACTTCCTGCGCCCATTCATAGTAACGACCTGTCCCCTTAAACATCATGTTAAAAAACACCATTGCGTTCTTTTTAATGAAGGGAAAGATGCCACAGACAATTTCGAGGACATTGGGCACAACCAAGACGCGAGGGACCAGCTGAAAACCTTCTGCATAGGAGAGCTAGATACATCGACTGCACCACCAGCCATCCCATAACTCACAATTGTCTCCAAAGGCCAGACATCATCAGATACCGTGAAGAAGCTCAAGGACTTGACGAAACAGTACTGGGTTGTACCTGTAGCAGTAGTCGGCATCTCTGCGGTGGTTGGCGGCATCTTGTACTCGTGTAAGAAGTAGAATCCTTCCCTTCTATGACAACACCTCTCTATCAGTTTCTTAGAATGTTGCCGCAACAAAAATTTTGGAACTACTGCACAATGATTATTTGGAAAGTGGCTCTCATCTCCATCATTTCCTGTAGTTTTTACTTTTTACTTTGTTACAATTCGATTGTCCAGCAAGATTGAATCATATGAATGAGTGCTGATAGAAGCTTTAATTATGGTTTGGGATGGATCATTTGATGTCGGTATGGTTTCTCTTGTATTTAGAGGAGGCATATACTAATGGTTGTTGACGCCTAGATTTGATTGTCATTAATAGTTGGGTGAGCATCCTGAGGATTGTTACAGATGATAATTACCAATTTGGAATCGAACAACTGTGATTGAACTTATAATAACCTTTCTATATAGCTAATTGTAGTTTTCTTTAGAATTTATACTTCCGGGCTTCTGGCATGTTTCAAGATCACATTGCATGTAATTTTCATGCCACTCATCCATATTTGATCTATGCATGTAATTTCAAACCAAAAGTTATTGCACTTGATTAGGTTTCCCTGATATGATTGGTAGAATAATCCTGAAACATATTCAGAATCCTTGTCATTCGTATATTGTTTCTTTCATTGATATGCTGCCTTTTTTTTTGGCCAGCTATCCTCTAAACGATGCTGCCGAAACAGTAAACGTAATGGGATCATCTATTAGCAGAGTTATGGGTGGAACAAGTGGGATAATGTAATTGGGTTGCTTCATTTCTTTGCTCCCTTTTTTCTTTCCGTAGTTATCATAATTTTCTCATTTAAGTAATCAACCTGCATTTGGCTTTTTGACGCAGGTACACTATACTTTGTAAGGCAGCTTATGCAAGCTTGAAAGCAAATGGACAGTCAGATGTTACATCAAATCATTGTAAGTTGAGATTCCAAATCCAATAGTCCTTGGTTCAACGCCCATAACCCTAACTCTCCTTTCTGGATCAGGGGCTGAAGCGCTGGAAGCTTCAACTACTGCAGTGAGTAAATACGGTGGTGCTATTGCTGGTTTTCGGACATTGCTGGATGCTCTTATTCCTGCTTCTCAAGCTTTGCAGCAGGTATAGTGTCAAAAGCGATCCTTGTAAATTTTCTATTTTGTTATGTTTATGGTTAATAACAATCAAACTATTCTACAACAGAGGTTAAAGGCCGGGGATGATACTGTCACTGCCTTTGTTCTTTCTTCAGAAGCAGCCTTAGCTGGTGCTGAATCAACCAAACTGATGCAAGCACAGTTAACTTAGAAAAGAAACAGAAATCTTATGAACCCCTCCCAATCATCAACCTCCCGCTGCTCATTGCTTTCTTGTTGCACAGAATTGTGATAATCGAAACAATATGGCCCAGCATAATTTAGAAGTTTGGTTTACATGCTCCATATTTTCACTTCCCTGCATAGTTTCCACTTTGTATACAATTCAAGTATTCTGATACAACACCAATTGCAGGCTGGGCGGTCGAGTTATGTGTCGCCTGAGATAGTTGCATCAGTTCCTGATCCAGGAGCTATGGCAGCAGCTGCCTGGTACAGGGCTGCAGCATTGGCCGTCCGGAACACACTGGAGAGTTCCCTGCCTGCAGGTTCATCTGCTCCGTGACCAACAGTTTAATCTTTCTGACCTCTTTTACCTCCACTGTCTGGATCGTTTACTAACTTTCTGCGAATGAACCTTGTACACTCACCACACCTCCGGCTTCATGCTTAAGCTCTCCGCGAACGAGTTTTGTCCGCGAACGAGTTTTGTCTGTGTTCGAGATATATTGGTATCGTATGTTAATTCCATATTTCAAGAAAGATTAGAAAGAGCAAAAGCAGCGCTACCCCATCTCACTCCACTATGCTTTGTCGTATAGTGCGCTCTTCTACTGTCTTGTTAACCTTTTTTCATTTGCTTGACTTATATATGGGGTGGGTGTTTAACGGCTACTTAAACTTCTTAAGACATTGACTACTTCTCTTCAATATAGTCACAAAATGAGTGCAACTTATGCAACCAATTTTAAAACTACTCCTTGAATTTTGAATTTTAATTGATAGGATTAGTTTAATATGATGATATAACATAAAATCATAACTAATCAATTCATTATCCTGAGCCCTAAACCTTTAACTTCGAACCCTAACCCTAAGCTACAAATTGTAAATCTTAAATCCCAACCATAAATTTCTAAATCCTAAATCCTTCTAATCAAAGTAAATATTGAATGATTTTTGTGCAAGTGATGATTGACTTCATTTTGACATAAACCCCATGTTTAAAATGATGGTTGTGAGGCAAGTGCATTGTATGCATAAAAAAAATGAGTGCACCAAAGACGAAAAAAAAAGATGGCACCATATATATATATACTTTGGGGAGGGGAGGAGTAGCCCATTTCCCTTTTCGACTTTGTGCCTCTTCTCACTTCAACTTGCTGCTTCCTTGTGTGTTTCTTTTTCCTTTTGGGTGTTTTTGTTGACGTATGTGGTATGTTGAAGTTTGGTGATGTTGCTTCTTTCCTCCTTTCCACTTCGACTTCACTTGTTTTCTTTTTGCTGCTATTGGCGGCAGCTATAGTAGAATGTTTTGGGGGTTTTGGGGAGAAGAATAGGGAAAGGGAGTGAGTTTTTGTTGTCTCCTCTTTCTTTTGTTGTTGTCTGTGTGTAAGACATGAAAAGAATGTTTGCTGCTTTTAGGTCGCTGCAGCCCTGCTTTTAGTTTTTTGTCAGCTGCTGTCTCTTTTTTATTTTGAGCTTGTGTGTTTTTTAGGAGAAGGAAGAAGAAGAAAGAAAGAAAGAAAGCGATGGAAAGTTTTGCAGGGGGAGTTTTTGCAGAGTTTTGTTGTCTGTGTAAGAAGAGCAAGAGGAAGTCAGGAGCAGGAAGCTCGGGGAAGAAGATGAAGAAGTGGAGAGGAGAGAAGCCCCGTCCCTGTTTTTTGCTTTATTTTGTTTCTTGTTTTTTTTCTTCTTCTTCCCTTCTATCTGCCTATGTGTGATGAAACCAAGAGGAAGGCAGAAGAAGCTCCTTTCAATTTTATACAAGCAGCTTGGAGAGCAAGCTTGCTACAGTACTGGGTTGGGTCTGGTCGGGTCGAGTTTGGTCTGGTCAGACCTAACCGGGTTGATTAAGTTTGACTTTTGTTGACTGAATTGACTCTTTGACTTTCGGATTTGATTTGGGCCTAAATCTATTTTATTGTTGTATTGCGCTTGTAAATTTAATGCAATAACTACTTAACAATTATTATGTAAATTTATTTATGTTTGATTTTATTTCAATTAAGTTTAATATGATGCTTATTTATTTTTCTTAATTTGACTTATTTTTTATTGTTCAAAATTGAGGCACAATCATCGCAAGCTCCGAAGTCTTAGCGCCAATTATATGATCATCCCACAAGATGACCACAATGCTTGATTTGTCTAATCGAAGCAAGTCAACACTATCAAATTGTACCATGATTTGCTATTGCTAATAGCATTATTCCAAATTATACCAAATAAGATTTGCTTTTGCTAATCTCATTGAGTTATGGCAAACAAGACTCAATCAAAACGCTACAAATATGTTTTACCTGGAAGGTCATTTAAGATTCGCTATTGCAAATCTTAAACAAAAAACTAAATTTTTATTTAATTATATACGTTTTAGCCCGGACAAAAAGTGGTGTCTACAGAAGTTAGAGACATTGTCCCCGAACGAGTAGTACAACATCTCACCTGATGGCACATTCGAATACGAAATAGTTGTTTGGACCGAGAGACTCCATGTTTTCCTTTTCGATCAGTTGACAGCTGATAATGTAAATGCTATTTCTGAGCAATAAGAGCTTCTCGCAGGTTTCGATAAAAAAAATGATCCACTATTATGGTGGATGATGAAAAAATGACCCACATCCACCCATTTGTTTCGTTGTGGGTGGGTTGGTTGGGTGACAACGGATGGTGGGTGGTTTGACAGTTTTGGTGGGTCAAATTATTTTTAAATAATTAGATAATTATGAGCCATAAAAGTTTGCATACAACTAATTGAACATCAATCCTACAGATCAACAAAATTGATAGCTATTTAATGTAGCTTAATGCATAATCTACCACCAATTATCTCATTTGTGAACATAAAATATATATCATTGATAGTTATCATACTTTAAAATAATCAATTTTATATTGCAAATCAAGTAAAGTTTTCGACAACTATATTTGTCGACATGATGTTTTGTAAATTTTAGCGAAGAGAGGAAAAATAGATAAAAGTGTGATGAATTTCGTAACATTTGAACAATGTGCCTAATATAGATCTTGAATGTGTTTTTGTACTATTTGAGTGAAGTGAGAACGAGACAAGAGATCAAATGAACAAAATGTCGATTATACTTGTCGCCAAAAATTTCTTATGGAAGAAGAATGAAAGATGGAGCAAGACAGAGTGAACAATCTTATAGAAACACTAATCCTAATTTTGATGAAAATTTTATATTTTATTAAACTTCCAGCCCGCCAAAAATTCCCCCACAAAAAATCAACAATTCCTTCTGATTTTCCTTAAAAAAAAAATTAAAAGAGAGAGGAAATATATACTTTTTGGATGTTCAGTTTCTAAACGCCTAAACATCTTTAATTTTACTGTATCGTCTTAATTTAAAAATGAAAATTACATAACTGAAAACAAGACAAAAAAGTATCACAACTAAACACATTTTAATAAAATCCTTGACTTCATCTCACATCCACCGCCTCCCAATCCGCTGCCGCAGAAACCCTCCCTTTCAAACCATCGAGGCGTGGATGTCTCATCCCAACTACTAGCACTCAATTCGCACCACAGATATCATATCTTTCAGATATATCATTGTCCTCCCCCACCACCACCTGCAAGGAAGTGGTTAAGTATCATACATGATTCTCTCTCAAAAACTCAAGTTATCGGGACCAGTTGGTTTATGACATGATATCAGAGTTGGTTTGTCCTTGAGGTCACGTGTTCAAGAGTTGGCTTTCTTTTGAAGGGACGTGTAAGAAAGTGGTCAAGTGTCATGCATGAGCCTCTCTCAACAACTCGAGTTATTGGAACCAGTTAGTTTATGACACCACCCCCAATCCACCGCCGTATCCAATTATCTAATGTGTATGCCTCTTCTGTCCTACCGTCGCCGTGATTCTCCTCTGCAACCTAATATGCGTCGAAGGTAGAGGTGACTATTAGAGTATAGGTAGTACGAGTATTATTATGTTATACTACGAGTACTATTATGTAATTGAGCAGAGTTATATTCCTTATCAGAGTCGTAGAAGTTAGGTAATTTCCATATTAATATTAGGTTTATTATGATTTCAGTCTCTGTACTCTATATAAACCCTATGTGGTTCCAGTAATAATACATAAGAGTTTCTACCATATTTCCGATTTCCCAACATAGTATCAGAGCATGGTTACTGATAAAAAAAAACCCTAAACCCTTTCTTTTCCTCGTCAGCCGCCACCACCACCATGAGTTCATTCTCCCCCGGAACCCTATAGCCAACCCTTACTCATGTCCATCTCAATTATTAGTTGTTTTTGTAATTTTTGTGGTTGTCTTCTTCTCGAATAATTATCCCTAGTCCCTAGGCCTGTTGTTGGTCCGTTGGCCGGATTACAGTGAAGAAGTTGTTTGGGAAGGAATGGAAAATCCCCTGGTGTCCTTCCGTTCTTTTTCAATGTATTTGTCAAGCTGTTGCCGCCTACCCCGCTCGTTGTTGGAAGCTGCTTCGTTAGAGTGGGGAACGCCCTATTCCGTCTCCAGCTCACAAGTTCATTTTCGACGGGGAACGAATCGATTGCGGAACGGAACGAAGAAGGGATTTACTTTCACGGCAAACTGGTCATGGTGGAGATTGAAATGTGTTCCCATAGCTACCATTCAGTAAGCCTCTCTCTCGACCTGCCTTTTCAACGTGTCCTTCAAGAAATTCAGATTTTTGCTTTGGTTGGTTCTGTTTTACGGTGTTGTTCGGAACACCTTGGTTAAAGATGTTGTACGGAACATCTCTGTTTGATAAATGCTGTCCGAAGCATTTCTGGTATGTTTTTCCGTTTCGACGATGCTGCATGGAGGATCGTGATCGCCATGTTGCTGTTCGGAGCACGTGGTTATGTTTATGTTTCGACGATGCTATTCAGAGCATCTTGATAGCTATGTTGCTGTTCGGAGTATACATGGTTATGTATTGGTTCGACGATGTTGTTCGGAGCATCTTTGGTTTGTTTTCGTGATAGCAAATTTCTAGAGCATCTTTGGAGGACAAGTATGAGAAGGCAGTTTTGGCAAGAGATCTCGTTACATCCAGTTCATCACCATCAACGTCTTCGTGAGGAGTTAGGTCTTCTTCAACATCGGCGAGAAGTTTGGGATAAGTAGCAGTTATCAGTGTCATAGTTTTAGATTTTTTTTGTGTTAGTTTTTTGTTTCGGTTTTCAAGTTGTTGGCAAGTAATTACCATCAATTTGGGGAAGGGTATTAGAGTATAGGTAGTACGAGTATTATTATGTTATACTACGAGTACTATTATGTAATTGAGCAGAGTTATATTCCTTATCAGAGTCGTAGAAGTTAGGTAATTTCCGTATTAATATTAGGTTTATTATAGATTTTAGTCTCTGTACTCTATATAAACCCTATGTGGTTCCAGTAATAATACATAACAGTTTCCACCGTATTTTGATTTACCAACAATGACAATTCCCAATACAATCCATCCACTTAAATATCCAACTAATCCAATACATTTGATCCAAATCTAATTGGATTGGTGGATTCAAGGGTTGATTCATGGATCCAAATGGCAACATACGATTTGGTACCTATGCTTTTAATATTATATATTTTGGTGCCTAAATTTTTTTTTATGACATTTTTTTCCTAAACTTTTCAAAATTTACATTTTGGTCCAATGCTTGGATGTCATTGTGATTCATGGATCAATCCACCAATCCATATGATCCAATTCATGAATCCACCAATCCATTTGATCGAACCCATTAATCAAATCCGCCAATTTATGGATTCAATCCATTTGTCACCTCTTGTGGAAGGTGTTGCACACAAAGTGCACACTAAGAGGGAATCAATGGTGCCCAATGGTGGAAACTAGAGGTGGCGGATATTGTTAACTTTTTTTAGATGGTTTGTGTTTTGATTGAAATAAAATATTTCTAATTAACATTAGAAAAGAATAACTTAAAAATAGTAATCTTAATTTTTATGTTAGGGCGATTATAATAAAATTTGAGTTACAATTATAAACTCTCTTTGACTTTTGGATGGTTGCAACCCATGAAAAGAGAAAGAAGGATAGTGACTATGTCAACTAAAAGGCTCATTTGAGTTAAATATATATTTTTTTACCGGGTTAATTGCAAGGTTGTTCACTGAGATTACTAAAAACGTTCATGTTTGGTCACTAAAAAATATTTAATTTCATTAGTGATCACTAAAATTAGTTAAATATTCCAAGTTTAGTCACTCTCCGTCCATTTCTGATAACTTTTGCTTACGTGGCAGTCAACCCTTATAGTTGACCGTTAAATAAGTGATGTGGCAATTAAAAAATTAATTAAAAATAACATTTAAGATTTTTAAATTTCCACCTCATTATTGAAACCATTAAAAAAATGAAAATATTTTTTTTAATAATCCTTGCTACCACTGGAAGCATCCGCCGGGGAACGTCAATCAACAGAAATTAACATTTCTCGGTCAAATCCCCACTTGAACATTCTCCGGACACACATCCTGACGAGGCTTGACGGAGTTGCTCTCCGCTCTGCCGCTTGCACCTCCACGGAGCTCAGTTCGCTCGCTTCGCAGGATAATTTATGGAAGAATGTTTGTCGGTCGACGTGGCCGTCCACCAACGGCCACCGCTCCATCTTCTCTGCCTCCTTTCCCCTGCTGGCCAACATGGAGCCTTATTCCGAGCTGCCGGCTACCTCTTCCTCGTCGTCCGAGATGTTCGGGGAGGAGCTTATCTCGGAGCTGTTAATCCTCGCCACCAATGGAAGCACCCCACCGCTAGAGGAACGTCAATCGAATAGTTTCCTTCTTTCGGCTCTTGATCTTCCATTGATGAGGAGCATTCTGAACATCTTCGGATGAAGAACTGTTGCTTGGATTTATTTTGGTATTTAATAACGATGATGATAACTTAATTCATGATAAAGAGATATCAAATGGTAGTGGCGCAAATTAACCATACCTTCATCTGATTTATCCAAATTGAACTATTAACTTTTCCTCATATGGGTTATTGCTTTGTCACCACCACAACCAAATCGATTCCGGGTCGTATTGCTCCCTCATCCCGCCTATTATTTATGCTATGTTTTCTGGGTTCCAGACGAAGAACAGAGGCTTCAGTCTGTCTCTGGTTTCTTTCTTGTGACATTCCAATTTCACACTTTACCTTGCTATCTCATTCCTCCTTTGCTAGCGATTCATTTCATCGCCAGAATTCATAAACCTTTAATTTCTAATCTCAAATCCACTTCCTCCGGCCCAATTCGAATAAGATAAATCAACTTCCTCTGGCCCAACCGCTTCCTTCTTAAATTTACTCGCTATCCCAATCAGAATCCTCGCTCGCCGTCTGGGTGACTGGAATTCAGAAATTCCCCTCTTCCCTCCCCTCAACAGTCGCTCCCACTGGCTACTTTCACTGTTTAAAAAAAATATTTATCAATATTTTTTACATTTTTAGTGGTTGCAATAATGAGGTGGAAATTTGAAAATCTTAAATTTTATTTTTAATTAATTTTTTAATTGCCACGTCACTCATTTAACGGTCAATTATGAGGGTTGACTGCCACATAAGCAAAAGTTAACGGAAATGGACGGAGAGTGACCAAACTTGAAATGTTTAACTAATTTTAATGACCACTAATAAAATTAAATATTTTTAGTGACCAAACATGAATGCTTTTAGTAATATAAGTGACCAAACTTGTAATTAACCCTTTACTGAATCGCTATTCATCGCCCTAAAATTCAAATTTTATCGCCCTAAAATGCACCAATTTTACACTCTTATCCCTAATCCCAATTTCAACGTAAACCTTAAACAAAAAATCTCTTACAGGGCCCAGACGTCGCCGAGCTCCTTCATCGTCTGACTGTTGCTGCCGATGCCGGATTCTTTTCTCCGGCCGCTTTGAGCTCTCATGTAAAAATTATCCATCCCACCGCTCTGGTTGAGAGCGACAACTCCATGCCAGCTACCAATTGACAAGCTAAGGCAAAAGCAAACACGATGTGAACTGGTCGCCGTAAGAAGAAATACAGAGACTCAGAGGCTGGAGGAGGCACGACAGCTCCGGGAAGACCTCACCGGACATGGCAAACCATAGAGAATAGACAGGGTATTCAAGCTACTTAACCTGCACCCATCAATTCGTCATCACTCTAACGTTGCCAAGAGAGCCCAGCCAATCAAAACAAAGCCATCAATAATCAAGAAGCAAGAGGTAATGTCCTCAAAAAGCTTCGGCAAAATTATTTGAACCAATCAATCAAGCAGATAACCAAATAAATAATAGGGAACTCCACCAAATGGAGAGAGACGCTGGCTGAGCAGGATGATGGTCGGTGACAGTGGGAGATCTAAAGCCGGCGAGGGGAAGTGTCCGGCAGTGTTAATAGGAAGCAGCAGTAGAGAATACGTTTATGTAATTAAGGGTATTAGAGTAAATTTAACTTAATTAGGGCGACTAATAACGAAATTTAGGGCGACGAATAGCAATGCCCTTTTTTTACCCCTTTCCAGTTTCCAGTCACTCACTTCCAGGTTCTAGCCATTAATCTCAGTTCCACCCTATATGTATATACTCATGGAATGCCTTAGGAGTTTATTATTTGGATTGATTGTGAGAATTTAAAGAGTCGTTCGTATCAAGAATCTGAAAAATCAAGGTTTGTATCAAATTTTGGGATTTAGAAAATAAGGCTTGGTGATGGATTTGGTTCATTTGTGATATGATTAAATTGTTGTTTAAATGTTATGTTTTGAGAAAAATTGATTTCTTTAGTACCAAGAATTTGTTTTCAACTCTTAAATCTCACCAAATTATGTGGAAATTCTAGTTGAATAGAAGGATTTCGTATCCACTATTTTAATGCATCCACATGTTCAATTTTGTTTAATTTTCACTGCTATTATTTTGGAGTCCAAATCCTTAACCCAAATGCTGGATCTGAACGACCTCAACTCCCCAAGGGCCAAGGAACTGCCAAAATAGGAATGGGGAGTTATTTTGTTTGGTCATATGGATTGGAGATTGAGATTCGGTTGGAACTTGAGAGCAGTATCACAACTTCACAAGACACGACAAGTCTCCTCTCCTTCATTTTGGTAAATATTATTCTTGACTTCAGTTTCTGCTCTGCCATGCCATGTGATGAGAGGGGACACAATTATTCCTCAGTCCAATGAACCCTTCCCATCCATCAATCTGTCTCGTGAACGTGAAGTTACTTCTTTTCTTTTCTTTTAATTTTTTTTTTTGGGGTTTTTTGGCTGAATTCACTTAAGAATATTCCATGAGGTTGGATTTTGGATTTCTCCTAAAGATTTCAAAAGTCTCTCCTCCTGTACTCTCCCATGTAGTTCAGCAAATTTCTCTTTGAATAAAAGAACGAACATGTAGGAGATAATTTGTCATTATGTTCAAATATTTGTCCATGTTATTCTTGATTTCTTGTTAACGTTATACGTAACGCAAGGGTAAGTCAATTTATATGTTGAAGATTTTGGTTACATATGTTAAGGATTCAGGCACTAAAATCATCAATTCAATCACGTAGCATTTAGAAATGTATTCATTTCAATGAGAATGGAAGTTAGCTACTCATTGATGAATGGCTAATTGCCACATGAATTGTACGTATTACAGAGTGCCGCCTTCTTAAAGAGCTTTGATCGATCGATCAGGATTCGGCCAAAGTCTCCATCATTCATTCATTCACCACCGCCAAGTCGTCAATGGAAAATTAGGTCCAAAGAATGATGTGTGTGGACAAACTTCCTTCCTTCCTTTTCTCCTTTCGCGACAAATTCCTAACTAATTAATTAATTAATTAATTAATCAGATGCAGTTGGAGTCTGGACTCTGGATATATCAAGTCCATCTTATTCCTATACATGGGTTTCTTCTCCACCCCACTAAGGCGGGAAGTTTGGTACCGGTATTTGGGATATACTAACTACTGTACCGAATTTGTGTATATTTGGTATTACCAAATACACGTATTATTTCTTGGAATTGAGATTGAGATTCAATTTCAATTGTTATTCGGTATTAGGGATTACGGGATTGGGGTCGGTATATACCGAAATACCGAACAATACTGAAATATAAGCTAGTGTGTATTTTATCCTCTCAACTAGACTTTCTCATTCACTACTACACTACCCTCAACCACCAATCAATTGTTATTTTCATAACATCAAAAAGCAAACACTAGTATTAGTCTTCTCTCAGCCTCCAATTCGTCAAATTAAAAATTACCAATGACAAAAACTTGAGATGTCACCTCTACTCCATTCTCCTTATACATATCCTAGCTCTAACAAAACTCAAAATTATTTGATAGTCTCTTTTTCCTATATTAAACAAATTTATACATTTAATTATTAATTGTAAAGGTAATTAATTTTGTATTTGATAATACTGATTGGGATACCGAAGTACCGATTGGGATACCGAAATATTTAGGGATTGGGATTGGGATACGGAAATTATTTAGGGAATGAGATTGGTTCTAGGATGTAATTCGGTATTCGAGATTTCAGTATTTGGTATTGGAATACCGATACCGTACCGATTTCCACCCCTAACCACAAGTCCAAGTTTGTTAGGATAATTGCGGGCCACTAGGTAGGTGTCCTTTATAACGACCATACAGTAAGGAAGAACTAATTTGTACCATTTCTATCATGTTCTTATTAATTATAGCTGAACAAGATTAACTCAATAGTTGACAAAAGTCAAAAATAATATTGGAACGTATATCGTATTAAATTTGGTAGTCATCAAACGAGCCATACCCGATGCTTTATGTGCCACTTGATTCCTTTTGTGTTCTTTGATACTTTATTCATATCCCACGTATGGTTTCACAATCTATGTCGCGAATAAAAATTTAAGACAATTATCGGTATCTCACTAAATCAATCCTTTTTTGTAAGGCTAGGCTATGCCTTAATCTTCCTCAAAGTTCTCGTAAAGTTTGTTACTAAAACTTGGCATCATTTAACTTCCATGTAGGTAATCTATTACAACCATTCTTCATCATCCTTTAGACTTATGATGGTCCTCAACAATATTGGTCATAACTTCAATCATAAGATCAATGATTTATTTTGAATTTAGCCTTCACTAATCTCACGAGTAATAATTGTGAAGGCCATGTATAAGAATTTCCTGAAAATGCAATGATTAGTCACATTAATGCAATTGGTTTTATAGATACAAAAATTTATGTCATATTATCTTGCAATTGAAAATGCAAAATCAATATAGATGCTCTTAGTAGGGACATTTTCTATGGAAAGAATTCATCACAAATAAAAATTAGTTATTTCATAGTCCAAAACTAAAGAAAATTATATTTTTCTGAATGAGTAACTTGATCAAGACTTCCAAAGACCAATTCCATAGTAGGACAGCTTTCTTAGCCTCATGACAATATTCTCAATAATACCTCCTTAGTCAACACTTTCACATATCACTTAGAAGGTAATTGATCTGACGGTTAGTGGTTATCAACTATGGAAAAATACATATTAACAATCGAACCAATCGGGTTTATCGATTTGGTTGACAACTAGTTTGGTGGTTAACTGCTAATGAATAACAACCTCTGAATGTGATATTTTTCTTTGGTATTTTAAAATTTTGTATGGTGTTATTTCTAATAGTAAAATATAATCATAACAATTAAAAAATTGTAATTACACTTCTGTATTATTAAGATAAAATAATTATTATAATAAATAACATCAATACAATACAATACCATGTCTATTGTGAATTCATAATCCAAATTTAAATTCCAACACATAAAACTGTAAATAATGAAATGTCTTCATCTACCTAGCTACTACCAACTAGCAAGCCATCAAAGACAAGCACCACAAGATCATCACTAGTCACAAACATCAAAGAAATAAAGACTACTACGGTGTGAGGTTCGCTATGTTGACTGCAAACGGGAATCAGTGAGGGTAACTTTCTGGTTTTGAGTCTTAAACATATTTGAAACTTCAGGTGGAGGGTTGTTTGCAATAGGTGTGAATTGGGATGTTTGGGATTACGACTTCGGTTAGTTTATAATCTTGGGACTTTTACCCTTACCAAAAGCTAAAACTATATGGTTATATTAGTAGGTGATTATCGGTTAACCACTAAGGTTGTAAGTTGTAAATGACACTTCCATGTATTCAGCCATGGAAGATACAAGATCAAATTCCTGCTATCATGTATTCAACCATTCTACAGTCTGGTAAGTTTATACAACCATGACATGATACACTTCCATACCACGTGGTATGCTCTTATGTAATGTCAAAACAATACCATCATGGTATAGACTAGTACTAAATGTCTAAAAAAAATTATTCTAAAAAAAATATCAAAATGAATATATGATGCGTTGGATCGAGCTTTAAATTTATAAGTCGAAGCACAGTCTACTCACTCCTTACAATACCAAGTATAACTACGCTAGGGATGTAGTAGAGTGGTTCAATCATATTCCAAGGGAACCCTAGGCATACTTTTACTTCGCTTTGAACTACTATCCAATCAATCAGAAGGTTGAGTGAAGTATCTAAACTATCCTAATACAAACAACCAATCAAGTGGTTGGGAGACCGCTAGAGGTGAGATGGTCTCCTAAGATTAAATTTCTCTAGCTATATTTTTGGGCTTATAGGATAGGATGCAGAACTCTCAAATCTGAGGATTTTAGTAAGTACTCTCCCTCCTCCTAAAGCGGCCACAAAAACCTATTGATCAATAGGTTTAACCTATCATGCATACTAGAGACGTGCTTCGATAAGAACTTGTGCTACTTCTCTAGCATTTTTTTATGAAGGGATTCCTATAGTAGGGGTTTGGTCGTCACGTCCACTAAGGAACCCGAAGATCATTCATCTACCCTTAATCTGCCAGTTGGCGCTATCCATTCTAACCCTGAAATTCCCACCTAGTTTTAACCCAGTTGTAGGCTAGTAGGGAAGATTTGAGCGACTTACCCAAGAATAATTAATCATAAATTCACTAAAACAAACATATCCATACATAAACCCAAACTATAGACTAGTGTTCATCTTTCCTAAACAACTTTAGAGATTCAAGTCATAGAGAGAGAAAATACAAACTAAGAAGAGGATGAATGGTGAAATCATCTTCTTCTCCTTGTATCACACCTTCTTCTTGCTCCTTGGGTGGATTGGATCTTCCTCTAAGCTCTCCAAAGGTGTTTCTCCCTCTAAAATTGCTCTAAAACCCTAATTACTTCACTCTATTGCGGCTCTCCTTTGTCAAGTGCAGAAAAGGGGCTATTTATAAAGTGTTGATGTAGATCACGTCATCAAGGGCGTGATCTGGGCGTGACCAGGTCGTAGCTAGCCTTGGTCGACCCCGAATAGCTCGTAAATTTGCGATTTCACTTCATCTCCAAGTTCTGAGATTGTAGCTTCATTCAGGAGATCAAGATCGCGATATTTGGTGTCATGGGCGTAATCTTTTTCGCGATCAAAAAGCTCATTGACCGCGATCCGAGTGTCAAAACTTTTTACCCTCTTGTTTGCTTCCCACTGAAGTTCTAGGCCATTATTCATGACCGAGAACATGATAATGGCCTGGCCAAGGCCGTGATGTGGCCGTGACCTGTCCTTTTTCTTCCTTTCTTGCTCCTATGCTTCCCAATCGTGATCGGATAAACTCCAATTGATTCCTGATCAATACTACATGGTTTTGAGTCCTGGAATTTCATAAAAAACACTATGCGTAAAAGCATAAAACACGACAAAGTGGGGTTAATTTTCCCATTAAAACCTTCATATCAAACTAACGCATGCCAAAATGTATGTTTTGCAAATAATAACGAAAATAGGCATAAGCTAGCATCATGTGTGGCCTAGACACGGTGATTTAGCATGCAAACGCCTCGAGACCGAGGGCCAAATAACACCTATTTTAGGTGTTATCAATACCATTTTGAAGAGGACAATTAATCTTATTTATCTATACAATTTTTTTTATACTTAAAACGAAAGATATATAGTCAGTTAAAATTTAGAGGGGTAAAGATTAAAACATTTCATGAATGATGAGGTGGCACTAATGTGAAAGGTTATGCATGGTTGTGCACCACAAGGTTATGCACCACAACTGCTCCCCCGTATTAAGTCATTAGCGGATCCCTCCATAACCTTACGATTAATAACCATGCATAACCTACCACATCAGTGCCACACCATCCTTTATGAAAATGCTTCTCCCATTTTTCCCTCGAAATTTTAACGGGTTATATCTCTTTTGTTTTAACTCTAATTTTTTGCACAAATAAATAAGATTAATAGTGCTCTTCAAAATGATATCCACATTTATATTTTTCCGAATAAAAATGGAGACGTTTAGTACCAGTCTATATCATTGTGATATTATTTGGTATTACATAAGAGCATACCACGTGGTACAGAAGTGTATCATGGTGATATGAAAATACCAGACTGTAGAATTGTTAAATACATGATAGTATGAATATATTAATTGTCATTTAGAACTTTCAACCTTGTGTACTACAAGATACCACCCCTATACCAGGGTGATATTTTTCAGATATTGATAAATATAATTACATTTTAATCATGTTTTCTTATTTAATTATCTCCATGCTAATAATAATTTATAAAAAATATTTATAGCTTTTTACATATAGCAAAATTTCTTGACGGGGCAGGTTTGGGTATGAATATGGGGCGGGGGACACTAAAACCATACCCGTCCCATACCCATCAAGTTCTTTACGGGTTTTACTCATACCCATTCAATACCCGATCAATGCATGAGTTCCCCGCGTTGACTGAGTCAGAGATGGACGAATACTCACAGTCATGAGTTTGATTGCCGTCCCTATCCTAACTGAGTGTGACTGCGGTTATTAAACCTGGATTCTAGGAATGAAATTCAGTATTGATACACTCACTGCCACGTATAAAGCTGCATTTGTGTGGTGAAGAATTAATGCAAACTCATCCAAATCCGATGTTGCTTTTGTGTACACTATAGTCTATACATATATGCAAGGCAATATTTCGTTTTTTTTTACAATGCAATCTTTCGTGGTGAAAAATGACTTGGGTTGTCTTTTTGAACGTACCAAGAATGTTGAGCAGGCTTGGTGTCATAGGCCTAGTTTTGGCTTGTTATAGTTTTTTCATAATCAGCTTTTGACTTGAAGTTTCAGATAAATATTTAAAAAACAGTTGAGTATTTGCTTGAAAAACAATTAGAAGTATTTTTTAATATGATAGTTTATGTAAAATGATTATAAATGACTTATAATATAAAGGGCTAATACCAATGGAAAACCTGAACTATTAAGAAAGTAACATTTGTGTCTCGAACTATTTAATATTCCATTCATGTCCCAACATATGATAGTTGTGTCATGTGTGTCATTATGTTCTGACGATTTCGTTAACCATTATAGATAGCGATTAACTAGACAGTGGTCAAATTGATGTTGACTTAGGAGAGAAATCGACGGAGTGATTAAGACGATTTGGGGTTTTTGTAACTTTTTATTTTTTATTGATTATATTTTAATCATTTTAGATAAAAAAATATAAAAAAATATAATATTTAAAACTCCATATCATATGCCACGTTGACACTAACGAAAAAATTGTTCATAACATAAATGTCAAATTGAATAGTTCAGGATACAAGTGACACTTTCTTGATAGTTCGGGTTTCCTAGTAGTATTATCTCTAATGTAAACTATGAATAAAAATTCTAAACAATAAAAAGTAGTTAAAATGGATCTTGTTAGATTTATTTTATATTAAATAATATGATTTTTAATAGTTTATTTATTTTTAAAATGATATAATGAAAGAAAATTATATTTCCGAGTTTTCAAAAAAAAAAAAAACCGAGCTTTTAAATATGTTTGATTCTGCTTCAACTTTTGAAACCGAAAAACAACTTTAAAAGCTAGAGCAAACATAAGAATATTATTTGCCGATATATAAACAACTCACCGCCCTATGATACATCACAAAATAAAAAATGTGGTAAATTTCTATTGGATCGTTTACCAAAAATAAATAAATTGTTGTTAAGTTCCTACAAGAATAGGAGTTGAAGTATAATGTAGGATCTTCGATCCATATGAGTTTCAAAACGAATAGAATGCTAGGACGCACAACAAGAAAGCTATAGATAATAATGGGCTAATTTGGTCCTAGATATTTTTTCAGAAAGTTTCCGGTTAGAGTTTTTAGATAAGTGCTTTTCAAAAAGAGCAGTTCAGTATTTGGCCGACAATAATTACAAGTGCTTTTTAATATAAGAGGTCATGCTAAATGACTAAAAAGGATTATTAGTACAAAATATGAATAAAATTTCTAAAAATTAAAAAGTAGTCAATGGATCTTGTTAGATTTATTTTATATAAAAAAATAATAATTCAATTTATTTTAATTTAACATGATATAAAGAAAGAAAATTATATTTTCTGAGATAAATATAAAATATGGTAAGGGTAACCTTGTATGTTCAAAACAGCTTTTCGCACAAGCTCCAATTCGGAATCGGGGCTTTTGCTTGTATGTTAAACAAAAATACTTTTTAGCTATTCAAAAGCCGAGCTTTTAGAGGTGTTTAACCCTGGTTCAGCTTTTGAAGCATAAAAAGACTTCTAAAAGCCGGGCCAAACATAGGCAGTGAAAGCAAGAAAGCTAGATAATAATAATGAAAGCAAGAAAGCTAAATTTTATACGAAAAATGATAAGATACAACATATAAAGGTACAAAATCCAATAAGAATTCATTCATTTAAATCATATCTAACGACCAAAATTAATTCACAACAAAAACAATTAGAAGGAGCGGATTAGTAATTTTGCACCCCCTACTTTTTTAGTTTTGTTGTATTGACACAGATCTAGAGGCGAGAAAAGACACTTTTTTCTAATCCCTTATGAATCCTATCTCATTCTTTTTAACTCAATTTTTTTTACATAGAATGAGCACATTAATTATTATCTACACAATGATATTCATTTTACAATATTTTGATAAAAAAAAACTATTCAAAATATGTGTTGGTTGTGGTATTAGCACTATCATATCATCATTATATGATTATGATATGATGATTCGTTTCCTCCACTTTAACACAAAATTTAAAACATTATGTAGAAATAGCGCATTAATTAAGATCTACACAATAATATGACCATGATATGATGCCATCAAATTATTTTGTCAAACATAAGACATCATACTAACATCATTTCACTATCATACCAACATCATACAAACATTATACCACTATTAATATCATACTAACTCCTACTTTCTCTTCTTACCCCTCTATAAAGATGACCATTTGATCACCTTCCTCTCAATCTCAAGCATCCATTAAGGTTTTGTAGAACAACAAAACTATAAGATTTTGCACACTAACCCAAACATCTTATATACCTTAATCAGGAAAATAAGTACATATTTATAGAAATAACACCACAAATCCCTTTTCCTCTAGCCTAAGTCGCCAACCTCTCCCCTCTCATTTTCCTAATCAACTTTCCTTTCTTAATCCACAAGCAACACTAATTAAATATAAAAAATTATTAATAAGAAATTAGATAAGACGAATAATCCCAAAACAACACTAAATTATGATTAACTTAAAAAAGATATGCAAGCTTAAATGTCATATTAGTCACCTAAACTAGTCTACGTGACAATCACCCCCTTGAGCGCAACTTTGTCCTCAAGTTTGTTCATCCTCAAAGACACATGCTCCTACTTCCTCCTTGCAGTCCCCAATCATTAGCATCACTTGAGCATTCGCGCATTCGTGTGATTTCATCTAACTAAATACTGTGAGCATTATGATTGTGAGTAGGTGACAAGTGAGTTGTGTTGTCAACGAAGCAGCTATTGACTATGACATAGCCCAATGAGGATTCCTTAGTGCACTACAATGCTTGGTTGGTATGTTACTATTCACTTTGGCAAGTCTTGTTGCTTTCCTCATTGTTTCTGACCGAAACATGTGAATAGCATCATATAGTTTCATTTTAAGCATGTCAATAACCAGAGCCTCTTTTTTCCACCCCATGTATCGATTACCAAATATCTCGAATGCAAGTAGATAATCGTTGAGCAATCAATTTGTTCTAATCATGGCTACACTCCCTTATGATGTCCTAAAGCGAGCCCATAGCTCCTCCTAAATCTTTTAGAATTTAAAGGACTGCTCCACTCGCGAAAATCACTCCAAATGATCCTCACTCCTATTAAACATTAGGAAGTCCAGTTGATCCATTACCAAAATGTAAGCACCTCTGCTTTCTCGTCTAAGTCTGTCGGGTCATGTTCCCCATTTCGGCATTGCAGACCAGCGACTCTGCTGCACATCTCCCACATTGAGCCCACTCAGTCCAAAACCACCAAAGGCCAACATGTTCGGCCCAACCCACCCTTCGTGGCTCATTCTCGCATTGAAGTTGAAGATGCTCTCGCTGACTTCTGCTTTTGTTCCTAATTGCACCTGCCCACTCCAGTTATACGAGCTGCAACTCAAAACCCAGGGAAACCCATCCGCGAACCCAAACCTAGCAGCGCTTGGCGCTGCGACCCTAGCCCACTCTCTTGACGACTTAATCATCTATCCTTGTCCCTGTAGCATTTTCCCACATGGTTGAACCCCCATGCGGGTTATGTCAATTGTTTGCACGGTCTAACTAACCTTCCATTTTGAGCAAAGTATAAATCGAAAGGGCGTTGCTAATATAGTGGTGACCAAGGTCATATTCCATGGATTTTGATACCCCATACTACTTCTCACTTTGTTGTCATCTAACCAATATGTTTAGTTGGGTTTTTGGAGGTCAATTGAAAATACTGGTGGAGAAAGCAAAGATACAAAGCAGGTACTTCGAGGTAACTCCCTCTCCCTAACTCTAGGTTCTTCATGCAAATGGCCAACTATGTTGGGTTTGCAGGATGAGGTACGAAACTCGCTAAAGTGATGGTTTCAATGATAACTCCGTCTCCTCCTAGTACGCTCCCAGAGACCCATTGTCACCTCGGTCAAAGCTCACGTACTAAGGAATAACCGCTAGTTTCTCCTAATAGGTTCAACCTATCAGGCACACTAAAGCGATGGATTGATGATGCTTACATTATCTCTAGCATTGTCTCTAGAAGGCATTCTTCCAGTAAGGGTTTAGTCACCTCGTCCACTAAAAGAAGCCCTAAGATCATTCATCTACCTCCAATTAACCTTAGGACGCTCAAATCCAGTCTAAACCTTAAATTCCCACCTAGTTCTGAGAATCAGTTTTAAGCTAGTAGGAAAGATTTGGAGAGACAATCCACAACATAATCAAGCATAATGAAGCATATGATCACTGAAACAAACAAATTTATATACAAACCATAACACAACTACATCTACATTTAAAACCTAAATCTAACATTTTGGGGGGGTTTTAACCCCTAGTACCTTAGAGGACTACTCCATAAAGGAGGTAAGAAAATACATGTATATACATAGAAGAAGTATTGAATTGAGGAGAGCTCCCTTCCTCCTTGACTCCTCCTTCTTCTCATTCTTTCAACTTCTCTCTCTACTTTCTCTCTCTCAAACCAGTCGAACTGTGAAAGTTCACGATTGCCATCTGGAAAGGGGAGGCCGCAATCTCTGGCCTTGCCTTTTTGCGCTTCGATGGCAGGAAAGTTCGTGGCCCGACTTCACGGTCGTGATCCGTGAGTCTTGGCCGCAATCTTATTCACAGGCTCTGATGCAGAAATTCATGATTCGACTATCAAAATTTATGTTTCTTCCTTATTGGCTGCTGCAAGAGTTCGCGCCTAAGGCCTCCTTCTTCGCGGTCGTGATCTTTGCTATGGTGGTTGCGATCTCCCTGTCCAGCTTGGTGACCTCTATTCCAGACCATTCTCTTCTATGCCTGGCTGTGATCCTCAGTATTTGCACATTTCTCTACATTTGTGCCCTCTTTTGTAACCTAAAACATTCATATCGACTAATGCACACTAAAATGTTAATATTTTCTCTAAAGAATGAATAAAGGGTATAATTTATGATATATTAACCATGAAGACCATATAATGACTCAAACAATCCTAAATTTGAGCTCTAAATAACACCATATTGGGTGTTACCATCCATCAAGCTGGATCCTCCTTTAAGCACTCCTCCCTACTGGTTCTACTGAACACTGTTGGGTCTCATGCCGAAGAAGAGAACTCCGATGAAAATGGAACACATAGTAGTGCAAATCTAATCCATCAATGCCTCCCTGGTCGCACCTCCGACCCCGCTTGAGCCTCTTGCCATGATCATGGAACTCCAACCGGGTCCCGAAGCCATGACTTCCATAAGCTAAGCTCCTTCTCCACCCGAGATATCATTCAAACGTGACACCGCTCCCACCATTGATTCATCCTCTAATTATGTCATCTTTTTCGTGATCGATCTACTAGTGAAACAAAATTTAGTGACCGTAACTAACCCATGAAGAAATATGCTGAGAGAAGTGTACTAATTAAATTTCTTACTCCTACTCCAGTCTATATACTTAAAATAAAAACACAATAAATAATTGTGTATTCCTCTTCCTCTTTGTGTTATTGTTTCTCTCACTCTTCCAGGTGCTCAACGGTTCTCGTAGTCAATTCCTACCACGAAGAAGTCGATATCATTTTGAACCACTAGGTTGGCGATTTGCCCGAAAGAATTTCTCTTATCTCATTTGGGTAAACAAATTTTGTTCTCAATTTCTTTATAATCAGACTCCGGACTCTAGACATGGCTAGTTGAGATCATTTCCCCATCTTTTTTCTTATTTTTGTGTGGTTCTTTCATTAGGAAGGAGATAACACAAAAGAGATCGCTTGAGCAGTCTGTTAGTTTTCAGTTGGATGAAGAATCAATAGATTTGTTATGCTTATGCAGAAATCTACAATAGCAAGATCAGATTATTTGTTCGCCATGATCGGATTGACCAGGCTCGATTTGTGAACCGCGATAAACCACGATTACCGCGTTCCAGACCGTGTCAGACCACAAACTAAAAGGAGAGACCACAAACCAGACCAAACTGTGATTCTGGTCTCACAATCCGGACCAAACCATACAATCTGGACTAGACCATAGTTTCTCATATAGTTTGGTCTAGATTCCTAGCCGACCCACTAGCTTGACCAGGTCCAGTCATCCCGCGGGTTGACAACCTTGGCTAATACAGAATTCTAATCTTACCATCTACCAAAAGAAATTATAATCTTACCTTGTACACAATTGAAGCCAAATCGATTACACGACCTAAATCCAACCTTCATTACATGTAATCATTACAATCCATTCCTCTCGATTACCATTACACTATTCGGCTTCAATTCTAAGAGATTACCCCACACATAAATATATATTCTCTTAATTAATATTGGGGGAGATTTTCCACCAAAAAAAAAAAAATCTTGGGGGGAGATGCGTAGAGGTTTCGTTTTGTTTTTATAGATCAATTTTGGAACCCTACCATCACCCTACAAGCGAATTCCACTCGAGAGGGAAAATCCACTAAATAGACGGTCCAAGTCAATGTCATCGACATGATGCAAGCAAAGCGATGAACCCATGGGCCAGAAAAAGGAAAAAAAAAGCCGAAGTGATATATTCTTTTTTTATGGTATAATGATATATTCCTTCATAAAAAAAATAAGAAGATAAAAAGATAGATTGGATATGCTAAGCTTCTTCCTTTATGAAAGAACAAACAACCCAATTCACGTCTCATGTCTCCATTATATTAGTAGTAGCCAAGTATCTACAGGCAGCCCTATATTATATATTATTGAAAATGCATTTAATTTGTACGCTATATAATATATATCCATGGACGTTAAAGAAAAAGAGGGACCCAATTTGATGTGTTATCAATAGGCTACATATCCCCTTCCATTTTGGTATTTTTACTATTTAAAATTTTCGTTTGTAAATATTAAGGAAAAGTCTCATATTTACCGTTCAATCATTTACAAATAAAAGTTACATTTTTCATACGCTCGGGGTATAGATGGTTGAGCATTCCCTCTATACTCGTGTAGCATCAATGGAGTATCACTAAAGGGTAATTTCTTATAAATCTAGGTAATACTAAGCACAATGCATATAGTAGCATACTATAGAACCATATATATAGATGATAAGAAAGAATTCATACTAAGTAAACAACAATCATCAATATGCATCAAAACATAGGCATCCATGCATAAGCAATGAGCGTCAAAATTCATATAGATAAACACAAGCATGATATGAAAGCATAACATTCATTCACATAAAGATAAACAAGTTCACATCTTCGTACAATCAATTTCAAACTAGCTACATAAAAGAGAAGGAGGGTATCACCATTAATGATGACATCATGTCATTAGCTCCAGACACTCCTACGAAAGCTAAGCTCTTACTCAAGTAGAGTACATAGATTTTTGCGTGTTTGTGCAACATTACTTTGCTAATGAGTCCTGAGAAGCTGAGAAGTCATACGGGCATGCCTAAAAGCCACACGACCGTGTAGGGGACCCCTTGTGGCCGTGTGGAAATTCCAGGGAACTCACACGGGCACCCTGGAAGTCCACACGGCCGTGTGGGTCGTGGCCGTGTAGGATGGCTGAAGTAACTTAACGAAACGCCGCTTTTTGCACTCACACGGGCAGCCTGGGAGAGTCACACGGCCAGGCTTAAGAGGGCTTGGTTAGCTTAAGAGATTCCAAGCTAATTTAGGATCTTCCGCAGTTTAATCAACAGTAGATCAACCAAAGGTAATTGCAACTTGGACCTAATTGAGGAGCTAGGGGGAATCATACCTAAGTGAGTTCCCAACTTGTAATTAGTAGAGTACTTAGTAGAGTAGTTTAGTAAATCAATCCTTAATCTAGTTTGCTAGATAATGAACTGAAGCTGAGTAATAGTAACTCTAGAGACCCGTGGATTCGATATTTATTACTTGTGCCACTATACTGCAGTCCCTTTCATTGGTTACACTTGGCCATTGTTAGGTGTTGTGTTTTAGCGTGTCAAGTTTTTGGCACCGTTGCCGGGGACTTTCTAGATTATTTGGAAAGGCAGAAGTTTGTTACTTTAGCATTTTTCTTTTCTTTTCCACCCTTGCTTTTTACTTGGGTGTTTTCGTTTTTGTTGGTGCAGATATGAATCATGGATCCTCATGGCTTCTCCAACCATTGGGGGTATCCACCACCATTCGAGTGGTATTACCCCGAGACTCCCTATAGCAATCAAGGAGGAGAAGACTATGGATTCGGGTTCCAGTACCAACCCCCTTACTACGTAGAACAATCAGACCCCTGGGCATATCAAGAACAACCTCATTACCGAGAAGAATTTCTCCAACAACCAGAAGGGCCATCGGAGCTGGAGTTACCCATGGCGGCCTTCACGGGCCATTCTGCAGAGCCATGCTACACTCCACAGCCAGATCCAAACTATCACTTGAGGCTTCTCGTGGAGCAGATTGCTCGAGTACCTGAGAGATCCTTTCCCGAGATGGATCCTTATATCCAGGCCAAGGCCCAAACTGACTTCTCCTTTCCCCGTGAAACAGAGGATACCTTTCGGAGCATAAAGAAGCACATAGAGGTCATTGAGAAAGCTTGTGCACAGTTTTCTCAAGACAACCTTTATGCTGACATACAAGTAGAGGAGGAGGAAGAAGAAGGCAATCATGAGGATGTTGAGGAGCATGCAGAAGTTGTCACGGAAAGCTCCCATGATAATCATGATCAAGTGTATCCTCTGGTGGTAGATCACAACTTTCCCCATTTCTGCTCTGATATGCTAGGCCCGCGCGATGAGATGCAAGATGATCTCATTGAAGAAATTACATGGCGACTTGCTCTCCAATCTGTGCCAGAAGAAGAAGAGCGATAAAGGGTGAGGGAAGAAGTTGTGGAGGATGAGGAAGAAAGTAAAGAAGAGGAAGTTCTTGATCTTTTCCAAGGGGAGAGGCCACATTCAGATGAAGGCAGGGGGTTGAAGAAGCAAGTGGTGTCCATGCTGAGGATGAAGTTGAGGTGGAAGAGGCTTGCGCCGGCCATGAGTTGCGAGTAATATCCCCACCAAACTTCGAGGAACTTCTTAGCAAGGACCCATTTGCAGTGTCTCTTTGCCAGACCAAGGCCACATCGACATCGGTTCCTCTTGGTGGATGCGATGGTGGCCAATCGATGCTGTCATATCTAGTTTGGGGCAATGAGACGAGAGAAGAGAAGAAGAGGTCTCGAGGGTGGAGACTTCATCTGCATCAAGTGCACGAGCTTCCATCACTTGTCATACCACATGCTCGTGACTTGAGACTCCACCTCATCGACGAGAACCTCAACTTCAAGGAGGTTTTCGGGTGGACCAAAACTTAGGAGCCATCGTCCGGCTCACAACGTGAAAGAAGCGCTTGTTGGGAGGAAACCCAACTAGTCGGTTTGCATTTCTTTCTTTATTTCTCCTCGGTTGAGTCGGTTTTGTTATTTGATTTTAGAGTGAATAAATCAACCTTTTTGAGATTCTGTGTGGTGTTTGTGTTCCGACTACTCTCTCCCCCTGGAATGCACCGCCTGCCCCATCCACCATCATTCACCCTTGATCTGGTAACTTCGTTCTACCCTCCTTATCTTTCCTCCATTGAGGACAATGTTGTGCTTAAGTGTGGGGGGATGTTCGATTATGTATGCGGGTGAATGTTGGCTGTTTGTGTGCTAGGAGCCTAGTCCACTGTCCAAATTTTTAAATTTGAGGGCTCCAAGTACGTGTTCCCTGCAAAATCCTGCTCAGTATGCTTTGAATTGACAGTCTTTATGGTGATATGCAACCTAGGGAGGTAGTTGTATCACTATGGAGGATGGTTGAAGTATAAAATTTTTCCTATCTGTCTCTCTGATGTGCCGGTTGATTTTGTGAACTAGTGGATTAGGACCGTTGATTCATGTGGTATTGATGACTCCTCTTATGTTGTGGACTCGTGTATCGAAAAAGGGTGCTCAAGTGTGAAATGAAAAAGCAGTTGGTCCTCCATGCCAAAAATGTGAAATTCTAAGACATGGGGTAAGCCCAACGTGTGTGGCACCGTTCATTGCACAAAATCGATTTTGGAAGAGATTTTAGTGATCCTTGGTGGGGTAGGCCTACAAGGTGAAGCTAAGCTGTCTCTAGTACAAGTAAAACTTCCACCCGTGAACGGTTTGCCTACTTGAGGATGTGTTTTTAAGGGCATGGATAGAGCTTCCGACCCCCCTTAATTTCATTGACCCTCCACACGAGTTGAGGAAAAGGAGTTAAAAGAAGTACTCTGGCGAGCGCCAGATGTACAGAAATTTCTCTTGCTCGACTAATAAGGGTCGATCGTGTGAAAGACGACAGTAGGAACCCCCGCTAAGTGAATGAAAAAAATGAAGTAAAATGAAAGTGAAAAAAGGGGTTCCAACGGTGAAATGAAGTGAAAGAGCACCCCGGTACAACGAGTCCATGGTTGTGAATGATATGAGTTCCTTTATCCATGAACTGACTCTCTTACTTCTACTTCTTCTCATGATCCTAGCTTGAGTCTAGTACTCGCATTGAGAGACATAGGGAACGTCTTAGAAAACCAGTTGACCACAGAAACTGCTATATGATCTAGAAAATCCTCTACCGACGATCGGGGTTGTTTGTTGCTGTAGAGGTCTAGAGAGTTGCAGTGGTTTGAGTTAGGTTTGCTTGGGGACAAGCAAACGGTTAAGTGTGGGGGAGTTTGATAGACCAATAATTAAACATGTCTTTACCCCTACTCTTGAGCCGGTTGAGACGTTGATTCTCGTGTTTTAGGCCGATTTCACGCTAGGTTGTGCTTGTTTGTGATATTTCAGGTCCTAGTACGTGAATGAAGGTTTGGGAACGAGTTCGGGGTCGATTGGACGAAGTTTGGACGTTTGGCGAGAAGCTGAGAAGTCACACGGGCATGCCTAAAAGCCACACGACCGTGTAGGGGATCCCTGGTGGCCGTGTGGAAATTCCAGGGAACTCACACGGACACCCTGGAAGTCCACACGGCTGTGTGGGTCGTGGCCGTATAGGATGGCTGAAGTAACTTAACGAAACGCCGCATTTTGCACTCACACGGGCAGCCTGGGAGAGTCACACGGCCGTGTGGCCTGGCCGTGTGAGTCGGGGAAATTCTGGGTTTTAACCCAAATTCGAGCCAAAGGAGAGGGAGAGCTTGGTTTTGGTTCCAAAACACCCAAGGGACGAACCCTAGAGAGAGAGAGAGCGACTTGGGAACATTCTTGGAGCTATTTTGGAGGATTTCTTCACCATTGGAGCTCGGGAATCAAGCTTGGAGATGGAGATTGAAGATCTAGATAAGATTTCTGCAGTCTCTCTCTTCTCTATAGAGTAACTTCCCTTCACTTAGGTTTTGAGGAACTCTAGTTCCATGTGTTAGGATCTTTCTTGTATGAAGTTTTGGATGCTATATTGTTTGATTATAATCGATTGAGGCATGATTTATAGAATCAATTGAAGCCTAATCATCTTCTCTTGATTTCTGCTTTAACCTATGATAGATAGAATCTGATTAGGTTAAGAGAGCTTCCTTGATTGATAGTGGTGAATTGGTTGTGAGAGAGTCAATCAATTCACTGCTTTGTACTGAAATTCATTCCAGTAGTGGAGATCCGTGTGAATGGCCTTAGCAGTCTATCCCGGTGAAGGCTAGTCGCCTGCCGGGTATTCTGTCTAAGAGGGCTTGGTCAGCTTAAGAGATTCCAAGCTAATTTAGGATCTTCCGCAGTTTAATCAACAGTAGATCAACCAAAGGTAATTGCAACTTGGACCTAATTGAGGAGTTAGGGGGAATCATACCTAAGTGAGTTCCCAACTTGTAATTAGTAGAGTACTTAGTAGAGTAGTTTAGTAAATCAATCCTTAATCTAGTTTGCTAGATAATGAACTGAAGCTGAGTAATAGTAACTCTAGAGACCCGTGGATTTGATATTTATTACTTGTGCCACTATACTGCAGTCCCTTTCATTGGTTACACTTGGCCATTGTTAGGTGTTGTGTTTTAGCGTGTCAGCTGGACTCCTTTGACCTTGGAGATCCTTCCTTGCAATTTGGATACCTCTTGACCAAGCCTCCTCCGACGGTGGTTGGACCCGATGTTGGGCCGCCACTGGTTTCTTCATCAGTTTGGGCCGAGTCTTCTTCATATGGGCTTTTCTTGAGATTATTAAGTGACTTCTAGTTGACTACTCCATCATTAGACTTCATCTTTCTCACGAAATCTCTATATTCTTCTCTTTGTAGCTCCTTTTGTCCTCCAGATTTCTCAATGCTTGATCCAATCTTTCTTAGGTTTCTTTGTACCTTCAAATTCATCAAAAACATATCCAGAAGGCATCAATGAGTACATACACATAACCTAGGTCGATTAAAGACTCATTGATCAAATAGTTGTGGTTTAGTTATGAAATACTATTGAAGTGGCTAAAGATGCCTAGATAGAATGGGAAAATGTACCAAGAATGAGTTTGACAAACACTATAAATAGTCTCATCAGAAATACCTCACACTTGAACTTTACTTGTCCATGTGCAAACACTACTCATGATCATACAACTCTTTTTTTAAAGAATAATCATACAACTCAATGAAGTTGTTTAGATGTTTCTTTAACAGACAAGCAAGCAGGAATACAAAAGTTGTTTAAGTATTTTTTAATTTTTTATGCATAAAAGTACATATACGTATTGTAGAAGAGAGCAATAACTAATTGACCAAGCCTCCACCAGCGACGGTTGGACCCGATGCTGGGTTGTTGCTGATTTCTACATTAGATTGAGTCGAGTCTTCTTCCTATGGGCTTGTCTTGAGATTATTAAGTGACTTCTAGTTGACTTATCCTTCATTGGACCTCAAGTTTCTCAAGAAAGCTCCATATTCTTCTGTTTATATCTCATTTGGTCCTCCAGAGTTCTCCAATGCTTAATCCAATCTTCCTAGATTGCTTTGTACCTTCAAAATCATTACAAAAAACATACCCAGAAGGCATTAAAGAGTACAAAACCAACACCTAGATATACTAAAGGCTCATAGATTAAATAGTTATGATTTAAATATGAAATACTATTGAAATGGCTAAAGATCCCTTAATAGAAGAGGAAAATTTATCAATAATGAGAGTGACAAACACTATAAATAAAGTGCAATCAGTGAGCTCTACTCTCTCACATTTGAGGTGAATGTTCAAAATTGCTTCTTGACTCAAAATTAATGATGAAGATTCCAACACAATTGTAAGAGGATATGTGGATAATGAATCCCTCGCCTTGCTTCTTTTTAGCATGTGTATAGCCATCGCGCTAGAAAGCCATATGGGCCAATGGCATGGCGAGAATCAATTGGAAACATTGCATCTTTCATATCTTTGACCATTACATTCGCACATAAACTCGATGTCTCTTCTTGTTTCAATCTCAATTTCAATAGTGAGTCTGGCATTAAGACAAGCTTAACTTCACGATGAACCACACCAAATAGCTTATTGTAAAACATTACCACTTTATCACTTATTTGGTCCATATCTCTCATTTAAGCACCATCCTCCTTCACATATTTATGAATTTCCTTCCTCGCTCTCCTTACTTCAAAAGATTGATATGAAAGTGAGTATTAAAATCACGCAAAAGCTATCCAAGAAATCTTGGATTTCGGTTTATAGTAGTTTTCTTATTCAATGTTTTGCTTGTTTATTTTCTCCATTAAGTTATTTACCACTTCAAACATCAATGAATAAGAGTGCAACAACAACTTAATCTTTATAGCTTGCAAGTGTTGCTCAACTTCCTTAACTTGTACACTCATATCTCAACATACTCTTGTCTAAAATGCTTTTTAGGGACTTCTTAATGTATAAGTTTACGAATGATTCGGGCATAGTTACACATGTTTTACCCCCTCATATCTTGATTGTTTGATTTGGTAATTGTCGTCTCTCAACCTATTTTATGCTAAGTTGTGCTAATTTTGTCATATTTCAGGTCCTAGTATGTGTGGGAAGGTCGGGGATGAGTTTCGGGGCATTCGGAGGTCAAAAGAAGCCAAAAAGTAGAGTATGTACAATGTTCACGAACATGAGGCAAATATCACGCCCTGAGGGAGTGAAAATCTCCCCCAAACCATGAAGTGTGCAGTTTCAAGCAGCCTTTGTGAATCTCGCGTGCTGAGCAGACTTCACGGGCTGGGGCGTGAAAATCATTCCAAAACCATGAAGATAGCCCTAAACGGTGCGTTTATCAGCTAAGATCACCATTTTCTTGTTGATATCACTGTCATGAAGAGTGATTGTTTTGCATTGTCGGGCACATGAAAAGGTAGCAGATGGAAGAAAAAAGGAGAGCTTGGCTGGGTTTGGATTTTATGGGTTCTTCTTTAGGTTTCCGATGCAAAACGTTCAAAGGGGCATTTCTAGAGAGAGAGAGAGAGAGAGAGAGAGAGAGATCTAGAAGGTTCTTCGAGCCAGTTTAGAGGTGTTATCCACCATTTGAGCTTGGAGATCACCGCCTAGAAGAAGGAAATGGAAGAATTAGTACTTTGTATTTTAATCTCTCTCCTCTCCGTGAACTATATCTCTTCTCTTAGGTTGATGAAACCTATGTCTAGATTTTGTTTTGATGTTGATGTATGTGACAGATTCTATGTTTGATTGATGATTTTATCTATTTGATTGATGGTTTTTCATGAATTGCCTGATTTTGGATTCCACTTCATGTTAATTGGGCTTTTGACCTAGGATGGAGATAATCCACTAGGAGCACTTTGTTGGCATTTTCAGATCACTCCTATTGTATGTCGTCTGGGTAATCCCCGAGGGATTTGATTCGATCAATGTACGTGAAGATTTGTGCTTGTCTACAATCCTAATTACATTGCACTATTCAAGAGTTCAAGTAGGGATGGCAACAGATCGAATCGGGGATGGTAGTGCAAATACATTATCTTACTCAAAATAGTTCAGATTTTAGCTATACACATACACAAACCTATATAAGAATCAGGAAGAATATGTAAAACATGCTCATATCTGATCCGGTTTCGAGTATCCACGGTTAACCATGAATAATGATTTATCTTTATAGCTTCAACCAACGTATTAAAAATTAGGATTTTACACATATACTAACATCATATAAGTGAAAAATTAAAATAATAAATTACGGGTAAAATACCTCGAATACCACTTAAGTTTGAGAATTGGGGTGTAGAGAACTAAACCATATTATAACACCATTGACCTTATTGTTGGGAGTGTTGTTTGGTCCAACTCTTATGTTGCTCAAAGAATCAGAAATAACTGTACCTAAACATAAATAACATACACATGACTAAGTAAGTGACATAATTAGTAAAACATAAATGCATTACAAAAACTATATCTTAGCTTATGGGAGGAAAATATTTTGTGGGGGGATGAAGTATGAAGGGATGAATAAGATAAAGGGAGGAGATTTGAAGTTCAAGTGAGTGGGACAAAGAGGAGTTGTTGCTTGTTTGTTTATTTTTTCAGCTAGAATTGGAAGCAGGATGCAGAATAGGAGGTCGAGAGGTTATTGAAATATTATCATAAATCACTCTACACAAAAACGATCTACACCAAATCGCTCCGTGTTGGCACGATTTGTCGATAAAAAATCACATGCACCTAATAAGTGATAAAGTGGTAATGTTTTACAAGTGATTCACCCTGCATCAGTTTATTCTGGCGCAATTTTCCCTCTAGTCATTCATGAGTAACATAAATTGCTGGTTATTGTTGTGATTTTATTTCTTTAAGTAATTGTTGCATTTTGTGTTGGGACTTTAGGGACGAGGGTACACGTACGAATACGATAGACAAAGACCGATTGACTAGGATTATTATAGACTCGTGAACTACGTTCACTTTCCGAAAAGAATATTTTCACCCTCCATAAAAGCCTTGGGTTACAGGAAATTTCTCCCAAGGATAAAACTATCACCACTTTAGGTTCTAGACTCAAGAACACTAAAGCATACTTAGAAATTTTTGGAAGAAAGAAGAAGAATATGTGCTTACCTATTATTTACCTTGGTCTTCCTCTAGGCGCCTCACCAACGACAAGTAGCATTTGGAATCCACTCATCAATAGGGTGCAGGTTCGGTTGGAAGGGTGGAAAGGGAGTTTACTCTCTTTCGGTGGCAGGATTGTTCTCGTCAAAGCTTGTTTGGCTAGCCTTCCAACTTACATGTGCTCTATGTTCAAAGCACCACAACATGTTATTAAGACCATTGAAAGTATCCAATGCTCCTTTATTTGGTCCAGTAACCTGGAGGAGAAGAAATTCCATTTGATTTTGTGGGATAGGTGCAAATACCCAAGAAACTTGAATGCCTTAGTTTACATGATTTGAGAAGACATAATCTGCCTTACTCTCCAAGTGATTGTGGAAATTCGCCACAGAGGATAGCTGGTGGAAGAATCTTATGACTATCAAGTTTCTGAATGAAGATTCTAAATGGAAGCCTGGTAAACCCTCCACATATGTCGGTTGTAGTCCTTGGTCTCAGATCTATAAACTGAAAGAAGACTTCTGGAAGTTTGTTGTTGTTAGTCTCGATAGTTCAGGTGATGAAATCTCCTTTTTGAAGGATCAGTGGATTAGAGAAGTCACCTTTGCTAATGGCTTCCCTCATGTTGCGGATACTGCTGTTAACCCCCGAGCAAGTCTGCATGATATCATTCTTGGAGTGCATAGAACTGTTTCTTGCGAAATTCCTTTAAAATTTTCTTTGAGGGTGAGGCTGAGAGAGAGAGGGAGAGGCTTTACCCTCTGATTTTTGGTCATTTTCCTTTGTTTTCGTCAGGTGGAGATAAGATTTCTTCGCTGTTGAACTCCGAGAAGAAGCTCTCGGTGCGCAGCATGTATCAGCAGCTCACTAAGGAGGCATGCTCTGAGAATTCAGAAGTTGAGAACTTCGCTGCCTTTCCACATAAATTCATTTAGCAATCTTATGTTTCGTCGAAGATCTTAAACGCAAGGGTTGGAGCTTACCCAACAGGGTTGGAACAATCAACAAGTTGTTGATGGTTCTAACCCAAAATTAATTTGACTTGATTAGTCCGGTTCAACCAAATTCCCAATATTTTATGCAATTATGTACAATGGAATTTTTTTGTTAACAACTGTTGCATGTAAAAAAAAAGAAACATAAATAAAGAGTCTACAATATACATAAAGGCAAAACATGGATTGGAATTGTCCCATTTCAAATTTTGTGGTATGACAGTGATTCTAGGAAGGTGATTTTTGTCATTGCACTCACTTTATCTTTATATATTAAAAATGTTACAATTGGAGTTCGAACCGGCCTGATCACTTAAATGAAGAAAGAGCATTATAACCAACTAGACTACATTTTGTTTATTGTTATTTTTTATTATTAAAATATAGGAATATGTATGGTAATGATGCTTCTATATTTATAGTTTATCGTAAGTTATTTATATTTAATTGAAAGACATTAGTTCTGAAATCGAAACTCAAGTAACATTGATTCAAACATTAATATTAAATTGTATGTATAGTTTAGTTTAGACAAAATACAGAAGTGTAACCAAAACATGGACCTTTATAACAAGTATAGTCCATTTTTTGACCAAATCTACACATAATATAATAATAATAATAATAATAATATTGGAAAATAAGAGTCTCCTTTTAAATTTCGTGGCCTTAGAGTGATTCTACGAACCTCTTTTCGTTATAGTGCCAAATTTATCTTTATATTATGTGTGGATTTGTCACAAAAAATTACTATATATGTCACGAAGACCAATATTTTAGCTACACGCACGTATTTTATCTTAACTGTACCAGACATACAATTTAATATTTAATGTTTGAATCAATGTTACTTGAGTTCCAATTTCACAATTAATTACTTTCTATAAGATATAATAATTTGGTTTATCTTCTTGAATTGTAAGCATACACTTAGCGAAGATTTGAAAAGCATAGGAATTTTCCATCACGGTTAGCTAGCCTATTTAAGTCTTCTGAAAAGAAAAGTTTAATACGTGATTTATAATTTTTTATAGCCTATAAAATGACTGGTAATCTTAAAATTGCAACACAAATTTCAATGCTTGAAATATAGCATATCGAATGGTAGCATTGAATATGCAAGAGATGTATACTTCTTTAAATTAATATAAATTTTCAGAATTACTACGAAACAATAATATTTTGTACAAACTATAGGTGACTGGTTCTCTAAAATTTTAGCTTGGTTAATTGCTAAATATTAAACCTCTTGCTAATCTGGCATGAATGAACCGAGCAATAATAAGACGATATTGGGTCTAATGTGATGTTCATTTAGCCATTTATGGATGTGTTGACCAATTTAAGGGCATTAACATCTAAATGAGTTATAATTAACCTCATTATACAATTTTTACTCTTTATAATAATTAATTTAATCTTAATATTTGTGATGTTTGAAATATTTTATGTATGATTTAGAGATATACTTATTATTTGTGGCATCAGTGGTAGTTGGTTCAAATGTAGTATTTTATCAGGTAGTTAACTAGGAGCATTTATGACTGTTTTTTATTTTGGTGTTGCGAATAGGTAAAAACTTAATTATTATAATGCATATAACTATACTCAGGCACATGGTCGAGCTAGCATGGCACAATTAGAGCATACCATGAAGACTCGTATCAAACTTAAACTTCAAGACCTCGCGCACAATTACGAAAGCCGCACAGTCTATATTGGTGAACTCATGTTTTATGGAGAAATACGCGATTTGAGAGGAATAAGCGGTCATCGGTTCGCCAGGTTTCAGGTTTCATGGTCGAGCTAGCATGACACAATTAGAGCATACCATGAAGACTCGTATAAAACTTAAGCTTCAAGACCTCGCGCACAATTACGAAAACCGCACAGTCTATATTGGTGAACTCATGTTTTATGGAGAAATGCGCCATTTGAGAGGAATAAGCGGTCATCAGTTTGTCAGGTTTCAGGTCATTTGATTCACACTATCGACTGTCAATGGAGAAGAAGCATTCCGAATGCAAAATTGGATAAATAATTGGGATGTTTCTAGGTTTCTCTCGATTCCAGGTAGTGGGAAGAAAGAAAAAGGGAAAGGGGGAGAGTGGTGAGATACAAAGCTCAGAGAGAGAGATGGAAGAACAAACGGAAAAACAAAGAGGATTATCGAGGACCTGATGGGCAAGTGTCGCCATCACCGTCTCATCCAGCCTAATCCACATCTTTGTTGATATGACCTCGAGGATCTAAGCCCTCGAGAATGCCTAACTTAGCAGTGGAAGAGTAATACCTGCTGGCATCTCAAAGCAAACCCATCGTTCGTCGACTGGAGAAGGAGCTTGCCGGCTGGAGCTTCACCGATTGGAGAAGGAGCTCGCCGGATCGATCTTCTCTACCTCTGCTAGAGGAAGAAGAGGCAGGTTGTAGCAGCCTCGTTCGATGGGGAGGTCGAGTTTGGGGGAGGCTGGGAGAAGAACGATGGGAGCTGGGGTTCGCAAAACGACATCGTTGGTTTAAGTGAACAAAAGGGGAAAAAAGTGGCCGAGGGATTCGAACGCTGGGCTCATTAAAAGGAATGGGGGTGTAACTCGTTGGGCAACGGGAAAAATCTGTCCCTCATTTTCCAGCAAACGATCTTTTATTGTTTCCGTCCAGCTGCCTCTTTTATTCCCCATGGTTTTTTCCAACGATAATGAAATTGCAAGTGAACACTTTTCTTACCATTTGTTTTTTTATTTTTGTTGTCGCGCCAGAAAACAAAAAAAATGGCAAGTGAACGGGACATAAGAGAGAGTGAGAGGACACATTTAAAAGAGGGGGAAAATGAGGTAGTGTGAAACAACTATCCTTCTGCTTTGCTTAGTGGGTATTCTTGTCCCTATTGAGTTTTGATTTATTTTAGAAGATGACATTATATTTGATAGATTTTTTCCATTTCAAAGTTGTGATTGTTTTGTTGAGATTGTTACTATAATGTATTGTTTAGAATGCATCATTTTTTTTTATTTTTTAGTAGAAACAATACATGGATTACATTTGTGATGTGACAGAAACTATCACTCAAAATGAGTGATTGTTATATCTCAACTTTTAGTTGTGATTGTTGAGATTGTTGAGTCTCATTTTTTTAGCTTATGTGACATACACAATGCATCTAATCCGACTATATAATATTATACATGCATTCACAAAAAAAATATTTATTTAATAATCGCAACTTTCAAACGACCCCTTAAAATTCTAAATCAATATTATCATTCAGATGCTTTTTTTTCTTAATATGATTATGGTAATTTTTGGGATTTAAGGGTATTTTATAATGTCAATATTTTAGTGAATTTTTTATTTAAAATTTTAATTGAAAGACAGTACGTACTGGCGGTTCGACATTAAAACTTCATACCATAGGCTAAATCGATACGTGATATTTAGCAATATAAAACGGTTGAACCACAATTAACTTATGATTTCAGTATAAAATAATCTACTACCAATTTTTTTAATACTATTACAATCAGTTGGTTCAAACAATTCTTTTACGTGGTAACAAAAGTTTCAAGGCACATTTTGAACTATCTATTGCAAAAAAACATAAGTCAGTTAGCGATAATGAGAATATGCGATAATGAGAATATGTGATCTCATTCAACCCAAAAGACACTTTGCAACTTCTATATTTTTAAAATAAATGTATGATACTTATACCCTCGCTCATTCGTCAACTTAATGAATAACATATATTTAATGCAATATGATTTTCGTAGGTTTTCATTTATTGAATTATTACAGGAAAAAATATTTGTTGCATGAAAATTACTACATTGTTGCTAGACATGTCTGCGATCTGAGAATAATTTGGGAAGTCCATACACAACACATTGTCCAACTAACTATTAGCAACAATTTAGCATAATGTCCTATATATTTCAAATCAAGCAACTTCAGATTCATTACCAACGATGTGGTAAAAAAGAATTCTCTCTATTGGGGAAAACGTAAAGGAGTTACTAAACTCAATAATAGACATTTTCTTTCATCTTAAAGGTTGACTATGTATGTATTAAGAGAAACAACTCTAATATTCAACTATATGGTTTAATTAAGTAATGAATGACAATTAGTTATATTTATTTCATGTTCATTCAATAATTTTAAGTAATACTTATATATTTTTTCTCTTTTCATGCAGGTCTAAACACATTATGCGTAGTTGAATACTTTCAAATATGTTATGTGCATAACTAAGGTAGAAAACAATCATTTTATGCATTTCAAATCATCTATTATATATCCATTATTATATATCATATTTATTGACAATTCTTCCGGCCAACATGCTGGGCCCTGTGCTAGTTGGTACTCTAACTATGGGGCCGGATAGAATAACAATAGGGTAAAAGGGTCAATTAATCAAATACATTAAAAATAAATAAATTAAAACACAAAACAACTAAATACATGTTTATGATTTCTCCGCTCCCAAATCCCAATCCCTACGGATCTCAACCGTCCCAGCGTTCCTTCTTCTTCCGGCGCCGGCACAAATCCAATAACTCTGGTACCACATCTTGGAGCATGCAACATGCCTAGAGTCGGGTGAGGACACCGACGACATCAACGACGACGATCACTCTTCAGAAATTCGCGACAACGATGGTGAACGAGGAGCATCTGCGTGAGGGGAATTGGAACGGGAGATGGGGCAAAGCCCGATGCGGGGGCGGAGGGAAGACAAACGAAGAAGGAGGATATGGTCGTCACACTTCACCCCCTACGGAAGTCCGATCTGGAAGCTTGGAGGAGAGATCCAACCACCAACAGTGGCGGCAGAGCACTTGTCCCTTCTCTAGCGAGGGTTGGATTTTCTATGATTTTTGGGTTTTCTTGCTGGGTTTTGCTGACCATTTAATTGATTTGGGTTTCTGTGTTCGATTTCTCCTCCTCAGTTTCGCCGGTTCAAAGGATCTGCTCCAAACCGATGATTAAAATAAAAAACCAACTTTTCATTCTCTTATATGCTCTTTGTTGAACGATTCCTTTGCATTATTGTTTCCCAAAGGAGACTGAACATAACTCTGACCAATGGTTGAAGGGTGGAAACTTTGCTTGAAATTTGTTCAATTCATCGTCTTTTGGGCTTCCTATTGTTGGCGCTTCGGTGACTTTAGGTCCTTTGTAACCTGCATATAATCTTTCGGAATTGCTTTATCATACTTTCTACTGCAGCGGGTGTGAAAATGAGGTACCCTGCAATTAAATTTGGAGTTCGAATTTCTTATGGTACAACCTCAATGGAGGTGGACAAGCAAACCAGAAACTTCATAATGCAAACCGCAAACACCTTAAAGCAAACCACAAAAAGTATACCAGAAACATTCTAATGCAAACCACAACCTCTTTAAAACTACCAGAAACCCCACAACCCAAACCATAAAATTTTCGAAAGCACACCATAAACTTCTTTGCAAACCAGAAACACAATAAAGCAAACCACAAACCTCCTAATGCATACCACAAATCTCCTAAAACAAACCACAAACCTCACAAAGCTAACCACAACATTTGCGAAAGCACACCAGAACCCTCCTAATACAAACCACAAACACAGTAAGTCAAACCACAAAAAAGGAAACCATAAACGACCTAATGCAGACTACAAATATATTAAAACAAACCAGAAACCTCACAATGCAAACCACAAATTTTTTGAAAGCAAACCAGAAACTTCTTATGCAAACTACAAACACTATAAAGCAAACCACAAAAGGCATAGAAAAATATGAGAAACCAAACCATAAATCTCACAATGCAGACCATAACATCCGGTGGTCGTTGGCCGTTGACCAGTCAACGAAGTTCGTTGACCAAACCTTGATGACCGCCAGTGTGCAGATTCCGACGCCGATAGGCATATTCCAGCCCCGATGACTAGATTCCGATGCCCGTAAGCATATTCCGGTGACAAAATAGCATATTCCGGCGACAAAAAACATATTCCGGTGACCGTGCGACTAGATTTTGGTGACCGGTGATCGAATTCCGGCGACCAAAATTTGGGCAGAAAATAAAAAATATTTTAAATTTATTATTATTTTTATTATTATTTTAACATATTTTTCATAAATGATAATTATACGCCTGCTTTGATTTTATACTAGGTCAATTTAGCTAATAAAAAATCATCACAACCCTAACTTCCTATTGGTTGGAGGCTAGTGTTGTCACCCTAGCAACAAAATATGTGTTGTTACATTAACCAGTCCCCTAAACTATCATGCAAAGTTATAAAAAAAAAAAAAAAATCATGCAAAGCGGTAAAAGATGAGATCGTGAATCCACTCTATTGACCATGTAGTAGATTGCCTCACCGGCTCACCTGCGGAACTAGGCAATTGGAAAGTCAAAACGTGAAAACCGGCCGGCTGAGCTAAGGTATATTAAATCGGTGGAGGACCACCCCCAGTCTCCCATCGCATGGACCACACGGCCCGGCCCATCACTCATCCGGTCAGGTCAGGTAAGGTCGATCACCCCAGGCTCAGAAATAAAATAAAAACAAATTGTTAATTTCATATATTATTTTAATGTCAATCTTTATCGACAGAAAAAAGGGAAAAAAAGGAGATTCCGAAATTGTTAAACCAGCCAGCCTATAGATATGGACGCATTTTAAATGCAAATATTTTTGTTTATTCAGAGGAAAAGGATGACGATTGGATTTGGATCGATCAATCGATAGCTATTTTTTTTTCTTCATTTTGAATTATCTTTAGAAGGAGGATGATGATAGCTGATATGGACGTTAGCTAACAAGAGGGAAGTTGTGGGGCAAGACAAGAGAGCTCAGGGAGGAGTTCTCTACAGTTACACTAGACGGTGGATGGATAAAGTTTCTGCCTACCAATTTAAATTTCATTCTTATATGAGGATAATATTGAATTTGATTGTTATTGTGACGTTTTATTCAAGAGATTTGCCAAGGGTCATGTAGCCTGATTGGTGAACGCTCGTTGGACACTCTTTTTGGACGTGTGAAGTTCTGAGTTCGACCCCCCTCGCGATTCTTTCGTGGTGTTACCGACAATCCTAATAGGGATCTTAGTGGACGGCCCAAAGAGCTCAAGCAATTGAACTTCTAGGTTTGATCTCGCTCTGTCATCGCTCAAGCGGTGTATATGTTGCATATTGAACTTCAATTGAATTTGAAACCTTTCAATTGTAAAAAGGAAGTAACTCCAATTCTTGTTCACAATTTTTTTTTCATTCTCTAAATATTTGGTTAAGCTCTTCAGACCTCTTAAATCTTCTTTCTTGACAAACAATATGGATCCCCCCCTCCCCTAATGATTGCCCTCTAAACCCTAGCTAGCTAGGAACTTGATTCATCACACAAATTGTTGTTCCTTTGATCACCGGATTAACGGACTGAATTGCAAGATCATATACCCCTGAGAAATTTATCGCTATGTGTTGCATATTGCATATGGGTTCCGTAGTTATGCATTTTTCTGAATAAAAATTTCCCATGTACAAGCGATCTAAGGAAATTGTGTTGGCAAAGAAAAAGGTTGAAGGACTTACGTACGTAGTAATGAAGAAACAAATACTGATGAGTGATGAGCCATTTTGGTGTTGTATTCATGTTTTCTTGGACTTGTTGTTGATGAGATTTGGTGGCTTTGTTTGTTTGTTTGGATTCGTGTCCTATTTCGAGGTATTCAGATAAATTCTGTGCGCCATTTGTTTTTGCTTGGTACAGAAGGAATTGTTTGTTCTCTTACCAGCAAAATATCAATCGACACCTAGCAGCTATAGATGGCAACCTTCAGTTGTCTCTGTTGTTTGTTTTGGTGAATTAGTCGTATGGAACGGGAAAGCTCAGCTTTTATGTTCACATATTTCTTCTTCCCACTTGCTTAGAAATGGCACCAAATGGATAAAACATTTTGCAAACAATTAAGTTATGATGCCCCGCGCTCCACATCCCCATGCCCAGTGCTGATCAATCAGGTCGTGCCGAGGTGGAAACGATTTTGTCCACATGGATTCCAAGTCGACTAGTCCACCAATATAATTACTAAACTATATTAATTATTTAACTCAACAAATATGCTCGAGTTTGATTATATGATAAAAATATTTTTCTTTTTATTCTGGTTTTATAATAAATTTGCTTCGATTTGAGATTTCTTGAGCAGCCTCTATAATGAGTCTTCCTTTAATTGCTTCTCTAATTGATTTCTTTGAACATAGCCTGGTGGTGAAACCACTGGATCAATTAAGTTCTGGATGTGGGAGGTCCTGAGTTCGATTTTCCAGTGACGCCATTTGAGCGTTCCCGGCGGCACCCTTGGTATCGGAGGCGAAGCCTCCCCGATGTTGGTAGCAGAAAGCCCCGGTTAGCATGCAGGTACCCCTAGTGGTTTAGTAGGCCCCGCTGTCGCTCAAGCGGCACGTGGGGCTGAGGTTCCCTGGGTTATCAAATGTTCAAAGCAGGTTCATGTAACAAGTTTCATGCTCAATTAGTTTTTTTAACAAAAGATAATCATATATTGATTCAAAGAATAGATCGGTACACCCTGTAATTCAGCCAAGCCTGAAAATCAAATAATGACTCGTAATCGGGTACAATGCGAGGGCTTTCTGAGCCACCAAATAGGCTACCCTATTACTACTCCGACCTACAAATCGAACAGAAAGCCAGAGTAAAAAGCGAAAAGACGCATAATTTCCTCCAAGATAACCCCCATGCGATTATCACGAACATCCGCCCGTAAGAGTTCATCAATGAACGTTTTAGCATAACCTTCAAACCGCACTTCCGTAAAGCCAAGTCCCAGGCACCATAGAATGGCCTCTCTGAGGACTGGACACTCTACCACCATAGGGTCATCAATCAAAGGAATCTGAATCCCTGCCACCGAGAGGACTTCCCTATCAGGGCCTAGAATAACCATTTTGCCAGCCGAATGAGATCCACGACAAGTTGTCCCATCCCACATACAAATGGCCAAAGTAGACCCACCAGGTCCTATGCTGTTAATCGAAGGGGAAGCAGACTGGACCAGCGTATCCACCGACAAAGTCACCCACTCCTGGAGCCGTTGATTAAACTGTCGCATCAAGGCAGGGATCGAGAATTGTTTACCATCAAAGACCACCCAGTTACGGGATCTCCAGATCCGACAAAGGACAACAACAACTGCCATGAACAGAGAATGTTGAGTTACGAGTGAGAGCAACATTTTTAGGAAAAGTGGTAAAGTGTGACAGGGCAACCCTTGCCCGAGGGCCTTAAGTCTTGCGTGATCCCAAAGAGCACGTGCCACCGGACAATACTGGAATAGATGCTCCATAGTCTCTGACTCCTCCCAACAAACAGGACATCGAGGAAGCACTAGGACTTTCTTCTCAATTAGGCTTCCGTCGTGGGAAGGATTCGATTAAAGATTTGTAAAAAAAAAAAAGCTTGGGCGGGATATTAGCGTCGCATAACCGAATCCAACTGGCCATGTCCATCCAACTAACCGTAGAGAGCCATATACCTCATTGCTGATCTAGTTGGATGACAAAGTGATAAGCCGACTTAACAGTGAAGATCCCGTTGGCCGTGGCATGCCAAATCAATCTATCCTCCACACTCTGACGAGGAAGAGGAATAACCTTAATTGCATGACATGTAGGCGGATCAAACCACTGGCTAAACTTCTCGTCACACCAACGCCCTTCCCCCTAACATAAAACCTCTGACACCATACGATCACCCTCCTCAAGAAGCACCCTAAAGTTATATAGCGGGGGAACGGTGTGCAGAAGCGGAATCCAATTAAAATTGATTAGTGATGCCTTCTGACCATCACCAATCTGCCATCTCAATCCCATTTCTAATAATTGTCTGCCATACAGGATACTCTGCCAACCCCAGGATAGGCGAGATTGGCCCTTCGCAGTGAAGAAGGTCCCAGTGGGAAAGTATTTCCCTTTGTAAACTTGTGCCAAGAGGGATAGGGGTTCATTAAGGACGCGCCATCCAGTTTTGGGTAGAAGAGCCTGATTGAAATGCTCAAACCGACGAAATCTCATACCCCTATCATGTTTACTTTTGCACATATTACGCCAGGACATCCAACGAATCATAGATTGGCCTTCCTCTGCACCCCACAAAAAATGGGCAACATGTTTGTTCAGTAGTCGACAGAGCGAGAGATGCAACTTAAAGCAGGACATAACATGTAGTGGCAAAGCTAGAGCAATTAATTTAATCAAAGTTTGTTTAGCTGCCCAAGACAGAGTCCGCCGCTTCCACCCCTGTAGCCGCTCTAAAATTTTACCCTCAAATACCGGAACGTAGCCATTTTGGATTTGGGAGATCACGGTGGGAAGCCCTAGGTACTTATCATGGACTCCCACCACCCCTACTCCAAAATAGTAATAAAACACATATAATGCATATCCTACATAGCAGTCGACCACATATAACATAATTACTTCACAAGAAAAGTTTGTTTGCTAAATAAACACAACTAAATACATATATTAATTCTTGTACATAATATAAACACATAGATAAACAACTTGAAACCTCATAGAAATCACTTAATTAATAGTTAAGAGTATAAAATCAGATAAGATCGTTAGGATCAACATTAACATCACTTACACACCATCCTCATCATCCTCACACTCACCCTCACTCTCATCCTTGTTTATTTGCTTGAAGACTAATATCATTACTCTTAGGATCACTTGAACTACTTTCACCATTGATGCATTCCCTTCTTAATTGATAAAAGGTCGTGGATAGTGGTGCTAAAGGATTGGAAGATGAACGAAAGCTTACAATGGAATGGAGATTTGGATTATTGTGAGGGTGGTGGGAACAAACTACAAGCTAACTGGGAGGGTGGAAGATATCGTTGATGGAAGGAGTTGGGTGTCAACGTGTGAAGGAGGAAGATACGAGGAAGAGAATGAATATACATTGAGGTTTATCTATCGGGTTAGGGTTGTGTTGTTCATTATGCTGGATCGGGGAAAGTAATTTGACTCGGTTCATGGGCAGAACCGGACTTGACCAACTTAATTTTGCTCCAATTGATATGAACCTTGAAATCGTAAAAAATAATAGAAATCGTAGATTTTATGAATTTTAGAGTTTTCAGTAGGGATTTTATGGGATTTTAAGGGTCAAAGATTTTACAGTAAAATCAGGATCGGAACCCACAGGTAAGATTATAAAATCGTAAGATTTTAAGATTAAAATCGGGATTTTGATTACATTGAATCTGCGTACAACATCGGATGCGGCAAGCATACATGGCATAGAAAATTTGACTACATGTTAGCTTTAGAGACGGAAATGGTGGTGTTGCAAGTTTTATTAGACGTAAATGATTTGTTTGCCACAAAATGTACTTAATTGATCAGCGTACAATCTACAAAATCCTATAAGCGAATGTCAAAATATAGCATCTGCCACGTCACCCTTTGCTGAAAGCGCCGCACACTTCAGAGGGGTTTTATCGTCATTCTCTAAATCTTCTCCTCATCGATCTTTCTGTTCTGACTCATCCCAGTCGCTCAAGGTCTTTCTTCCAGTAACCACCCACGACGATTCCATTACTTCTTCCTCCGTCACCTATAATCCTCTTCTCTTTCTCCCCTTCGCAACACGTTGGTCGCCTCTGCTCTTACTTACGCTAGAGTAATCCAACAACCACTTTATCTTAGCAGCGCTCAACTCCTTGCATCCGACTTCCGCCAACTCATCCTTCATGGTCTACTTGATCGGAGTGCTATGGTGCTTCGTGACCCAGGTAATATCGGTAGCAGTTCAGCGGAAGCCACTTGAGATTGAATCAACTTCGACGACTCATGTAGCGCCAATCCTCGCCCTCGCCTTCTGTAATCAGCCCCAATCGCGGGGAGGAGTAATCGCATTAAATCTGATGTGGATTCGTCTAGGGTTTTGACTCACTCCTACTGTCACTCTAGAAAATGGCCAAGTGTAACCACTTCCTAAAGCGTAGTATAGCGGGTTTGGGTTTTAATGTCAACCCAGGTCCTAGATGTGATGACTACTCAGCGAATTCTTATTATTTAGTGGTGACACTTTAGTGCAGGTTCAAACAAGCAAAACAAGCAAAGCAATTAAACGGTTGTTTTCAAGTCGAGAGAGGTCACCCAAATATGGTTCCCCCTAGACTGCAGTTAAGCCGGATTGTAATTTACCAAGTTCAGTTTTAATGATAGTTATACTGCGGGAGGTTCTTAAGCAGTCTGAAGTCTCGACTAAAGGTCTCCAGACCCTCTCAATCTGAATCCCCAGCGGGCGACTAACCTCCACCGCAGTATACAGATTGAGGCCCTAACGAACCAAACCTCCACTACCGAAGTAAATTTGGTACAGAATAGTGAATTGGCTCCTCGACTAAAGTCGCCAATTCACTACCTTCAACTAAGGGTGCTCTATCAACCTAGGCAGATATGCTCTTTCTAGGTTAAAGCAGAAACAACAGGAATTTCATCAGGATTCATGCCATTCAATCATTCAAACCTCAAATGAATATAGTCAAATCATAGAATATGTACTTGGGTTCATACAATCAGACCTAACATACAAATCTAGGGTTCTCCATACCCAGATGAATAAGAAAACTACTCCATAGAGAGAGAGAGAGAGGGAAAATCTAGCTCAGATGCGGAAATCATACTGTGAAGGATGATAATATACTTCTGGCGCTCAATCGGATCTTCTCCAAGCTCAAGCCGGGCTCCAATGGTGATGAAGATCAAGCTAGGGCACTTGGGAACTCTGGTTCGTCACTTTCTCTCTCTAGGAATCGCTCTGTCTCTCTAAAAATCGGAACCCTTCACTTTTGGCCTTCTTTTCCCTTAAGAAGTTGTCTGTCGCGATCCTCGGTCTAAATACCCGGTCGGGTATTTTGGGTGGCAACCGTGTATGTGCAAAACGCACCGTTGTGCAACAGGGGAAATCCCCGGTCATGGCCAAGAATCCCCGACCGGGGATGTTTGCCTCCTGCCTGGGCCCCCTTCTGTTTCTCAAAGACGCCCAAAGCGTCAGATCCCCGGTCATGGCCAGATAATACCCGACCGGGTATTTCTGCTCATGGCCGGGTATTTTTGCTCTCCAGCACACTTCAAACCTCACTTGCTCCTTTCGACCCGAATCTCGTTCCTTCGCCTCGATGCCAACGCTAAGCCCTGAAATATGACATAAACGTACAACCTAGCATGAAATCGGCTTAAAACACGAGAATCAACGTCTCAAACTGCTCAAGAATAGGGGTAAAAACACGTGTAATTAATGGTCTATCAAACTCCCCCACACTTAACCGTTTGCTTGTCCCCAAGCAAACCTGACTCAAACCAATGCAACTCTCCAGACCTCTACAGCAACAAATAACCCCGATCATCGGTAGAGGATTTCCTAGATCATATAGCAGCTTACGAGGTTAACTGGTCTTCTAAGACGTTCCCTATATCTCTCAATGCGAGTACTAGACTCAAGCCAGGATCATGAGAAGAAGTAGAAGTAAGACAGTCAGTTCATGGATAAAGGGACTCACACCATTCACAATCAAGGACTCGCGATACCGGGGTGCTCTTTCACTTTATTTCACCGTTGGAACCCCTTTTTCACTTCCATTTTACTTTTTTTTCATTTCATTCACTTAGCGGGGGTTCCAACTGCAGTCTTTTGCACGGTCGACCCTTATTAGTCAAGCAAGAGCAATTTATGTACATCTGGCGCTCGTCAGAGTACTTCTTTTAACTCCTTTTCCTCAACTCGTGAGGAGGGTCAATGAAATTAAGGGGGTTCGGAAGCTCTATCCGTGCCCTTAAAAACACATCCTCAAGTAGGCAAACCGTTCAACGGGTGGAAGTTTTACTTGTATTAGAGACGGCTTAGCTTCACCTTGTAGGAGTACCCCACTAAGGATCACTAAAATCTCTTCCAAACCCCGATTTTTGTGCAATGAACGGTGCCGCACATGTTGGGCTTACCCCATGTTTAAGATTTAAAGATTTTGACATGAAGGACCAACTGCATTTCATTTTTCACATGAGCACCCTGTTCGATACACGAGTCCATAACACAATCCAAATAGAGTCATCATTATCACATGAATTCAACGGTCCTAGCTCCACTAATTCAAAAAATCAACTGGCACAGCAGAGAGCTAGATAGGAAAAATCTTATACTTCAACATCCTCCATAGTGCTACACTACCTCCCTAGGTTGCACATTACTATAGAGACTGTCAATTCAAAGCATACTGAGCAGGCAATTTGCAAGGAAACACGTACTTGGAGCGCTCAAATTTAAAAATTTGGACAGTGGACTAGGCTCCAAGCACACAAACAGATCTAATGCAGTCAAAAGAGAAACATCCCCCCACACTTAAGATCGACATTGCCCTCAATGGAGAAGAGGGAAGGATAAAGGGGAACGATGTTACCGGTGTGCACGGACTACATGAGACTGGAAGCGGACCAGTCTGAGTGAAGAAGACTGGAGAGGGGACCAGTCAAGGACAAAGCACAACTAAAGGGAACAGAAGAACTCAAACACAATCTGTTAGGTCCACAAGCGCTTCTTTACCGTCTTTTAGCTGGACGCTCATGGTGGATAATCAGCGTGGTGCAGGAACAGGTGCCTGCAAGAGCGGATCCACATCGCTCTTGAGGTACAGCTTCAGGTGGTGGCCACCCGCCGGGTGCAACCACCAGCATTGGTCAGCTCGACCTGGCCATCCGGCAAGATGCAGGAGACTGAGTACTCGGATGGCCAGGGTGGTCGTGATGCAGGAGGTGGAACTAGCTCATAGTGGTCTCCATCTTTCTTCCGAGTAGGCTTAGCCACCTGCTGCTTTGGCCGCCACTCCTCTTTGATCTTTTTTTGGCGGTGAGGTTGACGGGAATGGCGGCGAAGGTGTGAGAGGGGGATCCTACAAAACGAGATGCACAGAGGGATCAACTAACTGAATGCTCATCCTAGCAGGGCTAAGTTCACCTAGGTCTAGCTTTTTAAACAGATTGTATGGCATGACATTTATGATAGCGCCTAGGTCCGCCAAGGACTTCCCTACATGCATGCTGCAAATATTAAGAGGGATAATGAAACTCCCTAGGTCTTTCCGCTTTTTGGGCAGCTTGTTCTGCAAGATGGCAGAACACTCCTCGCTCATCATCACCGTCGAAAGATCCCCAAGTTTCTTCTTGTTGCTGAGGAGATCCATCATGAACTTTGCATACTTGGGCATCTTCGACAGTGCTTCCATGAAGGGTATGCAGACATTGAGCTGCTTCAACATTTCCATGAACTTGGCAAACTCAGTCTCCGGCTTATCTTTATGTAGTCGAGTGGGGAAGGGAAGCTGGGGTACATGCTCCTTAACCACTGGTTGTGGCTTGGGAGCAAAGGCTTCCTTCTCCACCCTCACGTCTACATCATCGGCTGGAAGTGCTGAAGCAGGCAGTGGCTCTTCCTCCCTAGCCTGGGCAGGTACCGCCGATGTGGTCTTGCCACTCCTAGTGGTGATGGCATTATGCTGTTGGTGCGGCTCCCGTGGATTGGGGATGGTTGTGGCAGGTAGAGTTCTCGGTGCCCGGATATTAATTTAGCGAGCTATGTCACCAACCTGGTTCTGTAAATCCTGCAAAATGGCACCCTGGTTCCTCTGGCCTGCCTCTAGTGAGGCTATGTTCTGGTCCATCCTCGTGAAATTCGCCTGGCTGATAGTCATGAATGCCGCTAGAATATTTTTTTAGCTCCTTCATCTGATTATCTGGAGCCAGAGCTGCTGCTGGCATGGCATACTGACGTTGAGGCAGCTGGAACGGCTGCCCCTGCCTAGGCTGGTAAGGCTGCTGCTGTGGGGGTGGCCCTTGTCTGGCCTGGAAGGGCAGCCTCTGCTAAAAACCACCTGCTGGTGCTGCGAAACCAGGTGGTTTAGTGGTGTTGCTACTCCAAGCAAAGTTGGGATGCTAGCGCCACCCATCATTGTATGTATTGCTGTAAGGGTCAAAGCGCCGAGCATTGGCGATGAAGTTGACTCACTCCTACTGTCACTCTAGAAATTGGCCAAGTGAAACCACTTCCTAAAGCGTAGTATAGCGGGTTTGGGTTTTAATGTCAACCCGGGTCCTAGATGTGATGACTACTCAGTGAATTCTTATTATCTAGCAGTAAAACTTAAGTGCAGGTTCAAACAAACAAAAACACAAAGCAAGTTAAACTATTGTTTTCAAGTCGAGAGAGGTCACCTGGATATGGTTCCCCCTAGAATGCAGTTAAGCCGGATTGCAATTTACCAAGTTCAATTTCTATGATAGTTATACTGCGGAAGGTTCTTAAACAGTCTGAAGTCTCGACTAAAGGTCTCCAGACCCTCTCAATCTGAGTCTCTAGCGGGCGGCTAACCTCCACCGGAGTAAACAGATTGAGGCCCTAAAGAACAAAAGCTCCACTACCGAAGTAAATTCGGTACAGAATAGTGAATTGGCTCCTCGACTAAAGTCGCCAATTCACTACCTTCAATTAAGGGTGCTCTATCAACCTAGGCAGATATTCTCTTTCTAGGTTAAAGCAGAAACAAGAGGAATTTGATCAGGATTCATGCCATTCAATCATTCAAACCTCAATCGAATATAATAAAAACATAGAATCTGTACTTGGATTCATACAATCAAACCTAACATTCAAATCTAGGGTTTCCCATACCCAGATGAATGGGAAAACTACTCCATGGAAAGAGAAGCAAAAACAGATTCAGACGTGGAAATCATACTGTGAAGGATGAGTTTCTGCTCCTGGTTGTCAATCGATACTTCTCCAAGCTCAAGCCGGGCTCCAATGGTGATGAAGATCAAGCTAGGGCACTTGAGAACTCTTGTTCGTCGTTTTCTCTATCTAGGAATCGCTCTGTCTCTCTCAAACTCGAATTTCCCTCACTTGTCGCTGGAAATTGGCTTATCACCAGAAAATCCCGACTCACAGGGCCATGTCAAACGGCCGTGTGGAATACCCAGTTGCCCATGTGAGGTCAAAATGCCGCTTTCCGATTATGTGGGTTTCAGGCTTCTTACACGGCCAGGGGCACACGGCCGTGTAGATCACCCAGCCTGCCCGTGTGAAGCCTCGCAGAATTCCGCACGGCCAAATTGCTCCTTCACACGGCCGTGTGGTTTGTAATTGTGCCCGTGTGAAGGCTCGCACAATCCCACATGGCCACCTTGGTCACTTGCACGGCCGTGTGAGTTTTGTGTGTGCCCGTGTGGCTTCCTCAGCGACTCGCCCCGCGTCCGATCTTCGTCCAATCGACACCGAACTCGCTCCCAAACCTTCATTCACGTACTAGGACCTAAAATATCACAAACAAGCACAACCTAGCATGAAATCGGCCTAAAAAACGAGAATGAACACCTCAAACGGCTCCAGAATAGGGGTAGAAACATTGTGCAATTAACGGTTTATCAAACTCCCCCACACTTAACTGTTTGCTTGTCCCCAAGCAAACCAAGTCAGACACAAGGTAAGATTACATATTTCAACCATGTCACACGGCCGTGTGGAATACCCAGTTTCTCGTGTGAGGTCAAAACACCGCGTTCCGATTATGTGGGTTTCAGGCTTCCTACACGGCCAGGGGCACACGGCCGTGTAGATCACCCAGCCTGCCCGTGTGAAGCCTCGCAGAATTCCACACGGCCAAATTGCTCCTTCACACGGCCGTGTGGTTTGTAATTGTGCCCGTGTGAAGGCTCGCACAATCCCACACGGCCACCTTGGTCACTTGCACAGCCGTGTGAGTTTTGTGTGTGCCCGTGTGGCTACTTCAGAGACTCCCCCCCCCCCCGCGTCCGATCTTCGTCCAATCGAACACAAACTCGCTCCCAAACCTTCATTCACGTACTAGGACCTGAAATATCACAAACAAGCACAACCTAGCGTGAAATCGGCCTAAAACACGAGAATCAACACCTCAAAAGGCTCCAGAATAGGGGTAGAAACATTGTGCAATTAAATCAAACTCCTCCACACTTAACCATTTGCTTGTCCCCAAGCAAACCAAGTCAGACACAAGGTAAGCTTACATATTTCAACCATGTCACACGGCCGTGTGGAATACCCAGTTGCCCGTGTGAGGTCAAAACGCCGCGTTCCGATTATGTGGGTTTCAGGCTTCCTACACAGCCAGGGGCACACGGCCGTGTAGATCACCCAGCCTGCCCGTGTGAAGCCTCGCAGAATTCCACATGGCCAAATTGCTCATTCACACGGCCGTGTGGTTTGTAATTGTGCCCGTGTGAAGGCTCGCACAATCCCACACGGCCACCTTGGTCACTTGCACGGCCGTGTGAGTTTTGTGTGTGCCCGTGTGGCTTCCTCAGCGACTCGCCCCGCGTCCGATCTTCATCCAATCGACCCCGAACTCGCTCCCAAACCTTCATTCACGTACTAGGACCTGAAATATCACAAACAAGCACAACCTAGCGTGAAATCGGCCTAAAACACGAGAATCAACACCTCAAACGGCTCCATAATAGGGGTAAAAACATTGTGCAATTAACGGTTTATCAAACTCCCGCACACTTAACCGTTTGCTTGTCCCCAAGCAAACCAAGTCAGACACAAGGTAAGCTTACATATTTCAACCATACCAACATTGGGGACAAATCATATAGGCACAGAAACACGTGAATCATATTGGCTTTCAAACATCAACACATGAACAACCTCAATAGCAACCTGGACAACCACCACAGAAGACATTCGAGGGCAGCAAAATCGAGTAAAGGAGGAGTCTCCCTTCTGTTCATCAACCAACCTAAAGTTGACTCAACCACTTACTGAAGACATTCAACTCATGCATAAAACTCAAGACATCAGAATCAAGACCGAGCCATCTAGGTCCTCACCGGGTAAGGAGTTTAAAGAACAAGGAAATGAATCGCTCACTCTCGACCAGTGGGGCCAGGACAATTTGATGCGAAAAATGCGCATACTTATTCTCTCAATTCCTAACATCTCTTCACCATGACGGCAGCCTCTAAATGTTAGAGTTCACATAAATGGTTGTCATCACTAACTAATCCGGAGGTCTAAGACACAGGCTCAAACGACTGGCTAGGGTCTTGGACATGGGGAAAAGGCCTTTTTGGTGGTGGAAGTATTCATAGCACAAGGTTCCACATTTCCAAACCCAACAAACTCACAGTCAATCAAACCAGTACTTTCTTTCTGCTATTCTGCATTACTCAAATTCTTCAGAGCACAAGAGCGAAGGAGGTCACATAAATGCTAGTATTTCTAAGCCAGACTGCTAAGAAACACTACTTAATGGGCACTATTCAGATTTTTGGTGGTGTCTCTCTTTTGCTTTAATTTTTTCTTTGTTTTTCTTTCATTTTTTTCCATTTCTTAAGAGAACCACCACCTCTACACATTTTCAAACACCTGCCCAACTTTTTAAGAACTACCTCCAACTCTCACATTACATTTAGCGGAAACAGTAGAGAATATGTAAAAATCACTCTGTGGAACCTTCTAAAAGATGCAAAAGGGTGACTTTTCATTGAAGACCGAAAGAAAGGAAAACACACGGCTCAAAGGGGCTGACTAGGGGGTATGACACACCAGGACAGTCAATTTGGTCGTGGGCTAATCCTATGCCTCCATCATCTTAGCTAATGACAACGTGAATGCTACACATCATGGAAGAGGGAACTATCGCACAAGGAAGAAACGAGCAGGCTCAAATCTCACATGGCTACCTATATGCTCTATCTCTCATTCTGATTCCCTGAACTATATGCATAAGAGACTGTCAAAAACAAGTAATCAATCCAAGTCACAGTTGGTAAGCAAACAGTTGAAAAACTGAACCCCTACACAACCCTACTGCATGTCTCAGTCATCATTATAGGTTGTCCTAGTCACCATCCAGTTGTCATGCATTAATCCGAAAACCATTCAATTCACCAATCAAAACACAGTGCCAATATGATCAAATAGCCGTACTTGGAGCCCTCAAATCTCGAGATTTGGACAGCGGACTAGGCCCCAAGCACACGTATATAAATTCCAACCGATACAAAACACCCCCCACACACACACTTAAGCACGACATTGCCCTCAATGGAGCAGAGGGATAGAGAAGGGGAACGATGTTACCGGATTGAAATGCCGCGAGAGACTGGAAATGGACCAGTCAACGGGGGACATATGGAACGAACGGGCATTTCTGCACTAAAGGGACATCAAGAACACACTAGCACATGTTTGTTAGGTATCAGAGTTGGCCCAGATGGCCACAAAAGAAACAATCCACAAAAGAAAAGAAACAAAACACACAACAAACTCAGTTCAAGCTCCTCAAACACATGGAGCATACAGAAAAAGTCTAAAACAAAAACACACACTGAGGGGCGACAAGTACAGCCTACTCGTCGCCAAGGTTGTCCAAATCGATGTCATTCATGAATGCATCATCATCATCATCTGGTGGAGGTGGAAGTGGAGAGTCCTCCCAGGGAGTCCTCCATACTGGCTGCGCGCCCGGTAGCAGCTAGAGCAGGTGCTGCTGGACCTCCTGCATGCGCCGAGATCGGGCCTGCTCCCTCTCGATACGAGCCAGGGTCACACCCTGCTGGGTCACCATCCGATCCAAACGCTCATCATAAGCGGCCATCCGGGTCTGGTACTCGGCATAGTGAGCCGAATAATGCTGCTAAAACTGGAGCTGATGGTCGTAGAGCTGCTGATTCTGGAGACGCAGCTGCTCGAACTGCTGAGTGAAGTAGTCCTGGCCGGGGAAAGTGGAGCTGCCACCCCCGTACTCGAAGGTGGTGGGGCGGGCGGCAGCAGTATCATCCACATCCTCGGGATGGACCTCCTCATCACCCGAACCCTCAGGAGCCTCTGGCTGGACCTCCTCTGGGATCTGAGGTTGAGGAAACCCCTCGATCCACTTAACACCTCGCTCTTCTCGAAGCAGGTGCATTTTACTGATCGTAAACTCGCCAAAGGCACTGGTGTCTCCCTGCTCTGTGCACCCCTGCAGCGATATCTGGAAGTAAGTGGCCAGGCGGGTGATGAGGGGAGTGCAGTGGAGTTTCTTCAACTCGGAAGCACTCTTGTCGAAGGTCCTCGCCACCACCGAACCCAAGTGGAGGGGATGATCCCTCTGGCGCATTGACTGGATGAATTACATGGCTCTCTTGGTGATGGCGTTGGCGCTGTCCGAGGCTGGAGTGTAAGACTTGGCCAGCATGTGATGGAGGATGCGGTTGTCGAGCTGCAATGTGCTGGCCTTCGTCTTCCCCGCCGAGAAGGGAAGTTGGCCTGGCTGAGCGAGGTGGGTGTACAGTGTCTTGAAGTTCACCCCCTCTGGCTCGATAAGCTCGGTGATGTAGTCCCTGTCATCGACCAGGCCGAGGGCGGTCGCCAGCTCGTGGTAGCTCATGGATCGGGGTTCACCGCTGAGCCTGGATTTGACGGCTTCGCCGTCCTTCCAATCCTCCGTGTCTGCGTGCTTGAAGGTCGTGTAGAACTCAAGCACGAGCTCGTGGTAAACCTTCTCGCGAATGTAGAGTAGTAGGCGCCAGGGGAGGTTGGTGACAATGGAGGAGAAGTTCTCGTAGCAGTTCAGCTTCTCCAACTCTCGCTTGGACCAGCAATGATGCTGCCCAAACCTGCAGGCCAGGACGTTCTTAAAACGATCCTGGTGGGGCCCCCTTCTCAAATCTTGAACAAACGGGTGCCTGAGGTTGGGCTTCGTCATGGTCCTGCAAAAGAACAACCCAAAGTGGAACCAAAAGAGCCAAGGAAAATGTTAATCACACCCCCACACTTAAGAACAGAAAACAGCCGAACCATGGTTTCATCCATAGTTCGGGGGTCAAAAACTTGATCAAACAAGCATAATCGGGGTGGGGGTACACATCCATGGAAAAGTAGGCAACTCAAGGTTCACACCCATAGAAAACACACCATCAAAGCACATCATTAAGGGCTCCAACCGACTCCCACAAAATGGTACGAAAACAGACATTTTATCGAACACCTTGTGTGCACTATTAAGGTAAACTTGGAATTGAAAAAATTCTTGCACACAAGGGCTCAAACAAGCAAGGGGGACATTGCTCAACCCAATACATACATAATCCAAGCATTCCCCTCAATCAATTGCACACAATTCTCATGATTCAAAGAGGTTCTCTAAACATGCACCCTAACACCCAATTTTGCATAAATAATATAGTTAAGGTCAAAATCAAACATGGAGACTCAAGTAGAGGTGTAGTGGATGATGAGGGGAAGGCAATGGAAGCGACGAAAGGCCAAAAAACTGCCCGGAAGTGCTCGTCGGAGCCTCGCCAGAAATCGCCTCCGGCGACTCAAAATCATTCCAAATCACCTCAAAATCGAGGGATAGGCTGATTATGGGGAGGAAAGGGTGGGTGTGGAGTTGAATTTGTGAAAAAACCGACTAAAAATGGCCGAAAATTGACAAGGAGGGCGAAAAGTCGCGGTTTTCCGGCAAGGGGGAGAGGATTCCGGCGAGAGAAATTCGATTTTCTGACCACTCGGCCGTGTCGGCCAAATTTATAGCCCGTGGCTCGGCCATACGGGCAGGCTCACACGGCCGTGTGATATGCCACATGTGCCCGTGTCGGCCGACACGGGCAGGCCGAGGATTTCCACACGGCTGTGTGCAAAGCACACCTGGCCGTGTGGAAAATAGCGAGAGCTCACACGAACTAGGGCCAAATCCACACGGCCGTGTCACAATTACAACTGGCCGTGTGGAAATTTACGAGAGCACACACGGCCAAAACCCAATTCCACACGGCCGTGTGACTTTCAGGGCTGGCCGTGTGGGCTGCCAGAACTCCGAAATTGACCTGTTTTTCACTCCAACTCCGAAATTGACCTGTTTTCACTCAAAAAACACAAAAAATCAAAAGGAAAGAGGTAAGAAAATGCAAACCTAGGTGGGGTTGCCTCCCCACAAGCGCTTCTTTACCGTCTTTTAGCTGGACGCCCATGGTGGATACTCAGGGAGGTGGAGGAACAGGTGCCTCCAAGAGCGGATCCACGTCGCTCTTGAGGTACAGCTTCAGGTTGTGGCCATGCACCCGACGGATGTGACCACCATCATCGGTCAGCTCGACCTGGCCATCCGGCAAGATGCAGGCGAGTGAGTACCCGGACGGCCAGGGTGGTCGTGGTGCAAGAGGTGGGACCAGCTCATAGTGGTCTCCACCTTTCTTCCGAACAGGCTTAGCCACCTGCGGCTTCGGCCGCCACTCCTCCTTGAGCTTTATGTTTGGAGGCGAGACTGGATGGAGTGGCGGCGAAGGAATGATAGGAGTGTCCTGCAAAATGAGAGGTGCATAAGGATACATGACAGGCTCGTGTACCTGATCAGAAATGGCATGCACAGGTGTGACAGCAATCATAGAACAGTGATAGAATTCAGTCACAGAAAAAGTAGCCTGTTCATTCCCAGCACGCAAGATCAGTGTACCATCATGCACATCAATAAGTGCCTTGGCGGTGGCAAGAAATGGTCTACCCAGAATCAAATGCACATCCACATCCTCATGTATATCAAGAATAACAAAATCAACAGGATATGTTAATGCACCTACACTAACAAGCAGATCCTCTATGATCCCCCTAGGATGCACAATGGAACGGTCAGCGAGCTGGATGCTCATCCTAGTAGGGCTAAGTTCACCTAAGTCTAGCTTCTTAAACAACCTATATGGCATGACATTTATGCTAGCGCCTAGGTCCGCCAAGGACTTGCCTACATGCATGCTGCCAATAGTAAGAGGGATAGTAAAACTTCCTGGGTCCTTGCACTTTTCGGGCAGCTTGTTCTGCAGGATAGCAGAACACTCCTCGCTCAGCAACACTGTCGAGAGATCCCCAAGTTTCTTCTTGTTGGTGAGGAGATCTTTCACGAACTTTGCGTACTTGGGCATGGGGGAAGAGAATGAGGGCTGGGTCTCCAGCCACCTCTTAGCATTCCCCGATAGAGAATGGGGGAAGAGGTGAAGGCGGATTGCGTCATCAAGGACACCATTCAGCTTGAACCCGTTTGTCAGCTGCAAAAAACGGGAAAGATGCACCCTAGCCTCCTCATCCTTCAAGCCATGGAACTGGATAGATGATGTAATGAGTTGAATCCGCATGGCTTGATCTCGAAGTTGTTCGCTGAAATAGGCGGGTAGAGGATGACCGGGCGAATGTCAGCAATCCGTGGAGTGTAGTAGTACTCCAAGGTGGGACCCGGAGGCGGTGGATGATGATGAACCCCATCTGCCTGGGGTATGGGGTTGTTCCCCAAGACCTGATTCACCGGGGGAGCCTGCTGAGGATTCCCCTGGTGTGGATTGTGATCTCCTTCCATCTCGTACTCTTCCTCAGAATCGCTGCTCAAGTGGCCTTCTATGCGCTCCGCCGTTGCCAGTCTAGCTCGCTGTTGTCTCTTGAGTTGGCGACAGGTGCGTTCAAGCTCCGGATCCAACGACAGTAAACCTCACGACTGGCTACGGGTCATGCACTACCTGCACATAGTCAAGCAGCAAACCCGTGAAGGCACAAGTGGGACAAAGCAAACAATGCGAAAAGAAAAGCTAAATTAACAAAATTCACGTTTCTTCAACAACCTAGCCATCCCCGGCAACGGTGCCAAAAACTTGACTCACTCCTACTCTCACTCTAGAAAATGTCCAAGTGTAACCACTTCCTAAAGTGTAGTATAGCGGGTTTGGGTTTTAATGTCAACCTGGATCCTAGATGTGATGACTACTCAGCGAATTCTTATTAATTAGCGGTGACACTTTAGTGCAGGTTCAAACAAGAAAAACAAGCAAAGCAGTTAAACGGTTGTTTTCAAGTCGAGAGAGGTCACCCGGATATGGTTCCCCCTAGACTGCAATTAAGCCGGATTGTAATTTACCAAGTTCAGTTTTAATGATAGTTATACTGCGGGAGGTTCTTAAGCAGTCTGAAGTCTCGACTAAAGGTCTCTAGACCCTCTCAATCTGAATCCCCAGCGGGCGACTAACCTCCACTGGAGTAAACAGATTGAGGCCCTAACAAACTAAACCTCCACTACCGAAGTAAATTCGGTACAGAATAGTGAATTGGCTCCTCGACTAAAGTCGCCAATTCACTTCCTTCAATTAAGGGTGCTCTATCAACCTAGGCAGATATTCTCTTTCTAGGTTAAAGCAGAAACAACAGGAATTTGATCAGGATTCATGCCATTCAATCATTCAAACCTCAATTGAATATAATCAAATCATAGAATCTGTACTTGGGTTCATACAATCAGACCTAACATACAAATCTAGGGTTCTCCATACCCAGATGAATAAGAAAACTACTCCATAGAGAGAGAGAGAGAGAGAGAGAGGGAAAATCTAGCTCAGATGCGGAAACCATACTGTGAAGGATGATAATCTGCTTCTGGCGCTCAATCGGATCTTCTCCAAGCTAAAGTCGGGCTCCAATGGTGATGAAGATCAAGCTAGGGCACTTGGAAACTCTGGTTTGTCACTTTCTCTCTCTAGGAATCACTCTGTCTCTCTAAAACTCGGAACCCTTCACTTTTGGCCTTCTTTTCCCTTAAGAAGCTGTCTATCGTGATCCCCGGTCTAAATACCCGGTCGGGTATTTTGGGTGGCGACCGGGTATGTGCAAAACGCACCGTTGTGCAACAGGGGAAATCCCCGGTCATGGCCAAGAATCCCCGACCGGGGATTTTTGCCTCCTGCCCGGGCCCCCTTCTGTTTCTCAAAGACGCCCAAAGCATCAAAATCCTAAAGCCAAGTAGGTTCAAAAACTGAATCTTGCTTTGTGTGATATAGGAAATTAGGATGTTAATTGATGATAGGGAGGAGGCAAACTGATTTGAGAATTTACTGCATTTGATTCCTTTTCTCTAGATTTAGTGGAGTATGAATATAGCTTTGTATGCTAGGACTGATAATGCTTATCAAAAGCTTTGCTGCATTTTATTCAAGTTTAATGGAGTATGAATATAGCTTTGTATGCTATGATTGATAATGCTTATCAAAAGCTTTGCTGTATTTTTTCATTATCTTTTTGTTATTGTGTTTATTATTATCCAAAGACATTAGGAGTTTGATGTTGAAAATGGTATGGATCTGTTCTGTTGATGAAGTCAAGTCTGTGTATAACTTTAATTAGCATCTATTTAGTATTTCCTTTCTCAATAATGATGCCATTTTTCGGCATATTGCTTCACAAAGTGTTTAAGTTATGTTTCAGTTTTAGTTTTTTGGATTTCTTTTTGAATTTGATATGTTACTTTCATGCCTTTCAACGTGATGCATTATAGAGATTAATCATCTGAGTTATAAACGCGACCTCTTGATAAAATAATTGAATGAACATTTTAAATTGCTTGAATCATATTGCTGGAGTATTTTAAATTGCTTGAAACATTGATAAAATAAGTGTCATGATGAATCCTAGTAATTTAGATGAGGACTTTCGACATATTGATTTCGTTTAAATATTTTATTTTTATAATAGTTGAACCAAATCGACCCGTTTGACGACATAAAATTGGACGGGGCAATGTAATTAGGTAAATTTTGAACTAATCCATTTTGTGACAATTACAAGTTTATGGAATGATAAAAAAAAGCATTTTAAATTGACTTGTTCCGTAAAATGTGAAAATTATTTCCCAAACTCCACCATCCAAATGATCCAGGAAATTATAAAGTAAGAGATGACACCTACAACAAATACAATACCAGGCTTGAACATGCAACCAAGCATAATTCGTACTCACATGGGGAACATTTGTCGGGGCTGAAGTACAGAAGCAAAAGAGAAGGTCGACCAGTCTGGTTTGAGGTCTGAAAGGTTTTCCGTGTTACAAATGGCCCACCTGCTAATCGACGATGAAGAAGTTTGTGAACGATTCCCTGCGCTAAATTAAATACTTTGATTAACCACCAAAGTTAAAAAGAATTCCAAACCCCATTAGTGTGTGAAGTGGAAACTGGCAGAATGGAGTTGAGAGCCATATATATAATATAAATTAATTCTCCTTTGTCTTCTACTTCTACAACGAGCGTAGGAATTGGCTTGGGTCTCTCTGGACTGAGGATGGAGGAAAGGAATCCATGCCCACGTCAGTCTGATGAGGGCCCAGCAATCCTAATCCTTTTTTTCCCTCCAATCTCTTACGTTTTTCTTTTATATTTATTTCTCAAAATTGAATTCCCCTAGCCTTTGTCTTCCTATAAATATGTGTTGAACACGAAGCAGAGTCAGGCTTGAAGCGGCAACAGCTTAAGTCCAATCCTTCAGGAACAATATTCCTTCCTTTTAACCCCTTTCCCCCACCATCAAAATCTTAAATTCCAACTCTGATTTCCCCCAACTCACAACAAAACCAGAGCCAGTTCCCATGGCGTCGTCGATCGACTCCAAAACCCCCATCAAATTCCTCTGTAGTTACGGCGGCAAGCTCGTCCCCCGTTATCCCGACGGAAAGCTTCGCTACCAGGGCGGCCAAACCCGCGTCCTCGCCGTCCACCGCTCCGTCTCCTTCTCCGGTAAATTACCCCACCTATTCCTCTCCCCAATTTCATCCCCTGTATCTCTCCCTCCAGTTCAGATATAACTGAATTTCTTTCAATTACCAACAGAGCTATTGACCAAGTTGAGGGAGTTCTGTGGAGGTGCTATGGTGAGCTTGCGTTGTCAATTGCCGCCGGAAGCAGATCTCGACGACGCGCTCGTGTCAATCGTCTCCGACGAAGATCTGGCCAATCTAATAGAGGAATACGATCGATCCCCTGTTTCGTCGTCGTCGCTGAAAATCAGAGCATTCCTTTCGCCGCCGTCGAAGAAACAATCGCCTGCCCCGTCGTCCACCACTTCGTCTTCTTCGTCCAGCTCCTCCTCCTCGTCGTGGTCGTCATCTAATACTTTCGCGGCCACGATCGACTCTCCCAGGTGCTACCGCCGGCAGATTCCGAGGGCGCCGGTGACCAATCCGGCGAGGAAGTTCCCTCCTCCTTCTCATCACTACGGCGGCCACGTTTATCTCAATCTCGTCCACAACGGGAATCATTGGCAATAACGGTGTGTGGTTTAGGGACTAGTTTGGATTAAAAAGAAAGTTAGTGGGGGAAGGCATATATTATATAGATGAAGGAAGTGGGGAAGGTGAGTGGAGGGGATGATACACGATGTAATTGTGGGAGAGGAAATTTTAAATGAATTATCAGTCCGTCCAAATCTCCGGCTCCGGCGGTATTTTGCTTCCCAAAGTTCGTTAGGGTTAGCCCCACAACAAACTTTCGGTCGCCTCCCGTCCACAGTTCCGTTATCCTCCGTGTTTTTTCTGGAGCGCTGACGTAAATAAAACAGGCTTATCAACTTCTCCCATATTTGTTTCTTTTCCTTCCTATTCTTGTATTTTATTTATTTGTGCAATTGGCTGGATATAGTTTTTTGTGTTTATGAATTATGCTGCCTACAAGTTTCTTTTATTTTTAGTTTTCTAATATTATGTTTTCTTCGTGGTCAGGTAGAGCTGAGGAGGCAAGGAGTTCCGGCTTGGAGATAATTGTGATTATGAGCTAGTTTGGCCTGTTATAGTTTTTACAAAAACAAATTTTGGTGTAGTATTTTTTTTTTTTTTGGCATAGATAATTTTGGTGTAGTATTTACTTTGGAATGCTTTTTGGGTGGTAGTTTTAAAGAAATATTTTTGAAAAAAAATGGTAGAGTATTTGCCGATAAACTATTAGGCGTACTAAGTCATGGAAAATGACTAAAAATAATTTTTAATATAAAGTGTGAATAAAAATAATAATAAAATCATCAAAATGCATCTCGTTGGATTTCTATTACATGAAATGATTATATTTTTATAATTTATTTTTCTTATAATTAAGTACCTAAACTTTTAAAATTTTACAAAAAGGTCCAGAAATTTTGATCATAAATTTACATTTTTGTACCTTTATATGTTTTCCCTCACATTATAGTACTTAAACATTTAATATTTCACAAATAGGTCCAATCTTTTTTTAGGAGGTATTTCAAATCACTAGTTGTTGAAATGTATTTGAAGTTGACAAGTAATACACTAGACATGTATTTGGAATCATCCCATGAATCTGGCACAAATCCAAATATCAAATATAATTAATATCCAAACACAAGATTTGACATTTAGAAATTCAAATCACAAATACCAAATCCAAATCATTCTATCCAAACACACCTAAGTAATTTTATGTGATATCATGTAATTGTCTTGTTGAATCAATGACTATCAAAATAACATGAAACCTAAGTCTCACGCTCACATTACTATTTAATACGTTTCCTAATGAAGTAACTAGATGGGTTGCCACAAAAGTCTAAGTGTATGATCTAGGAAGGGTTTCTTGGCACTCAAGCCATTGCTAGTGGAAGTGTGCTTGAACGAAGTTCGTGATTGGTAGTGGTTTGGAAGAAGAAAAGTCTGGTTTTGGCCAATGCTAGTGGCTGTTGAGTGTAGAGAAGGTTCGTAGTCGAAGCCATATAGAACCTTCGGTTTTAGGGTGAAGATGTAGGACCTCATGCTATGTTTGCCACCACCCAAAAAGGTCTTTTCCCCATGTCCAAGACAATTGTCAGTCATTTGAACCCATGTCTAAGACCTTCGAACAAGCTAGTAATGACAATCATCTCGTGAACTCTAGCATTTAGAGGTTTCCGTTGTGGTGGAGAGACAATAGGGCTGAGTGTCGATGGTTGTGCACATGTTTTGCACCAAAAAGGTCCTGACCCCACTGGTCGAGAGTGAGTGATTCATTCACATCTTGCATGTTCATATTTTATCCCAGTGAATACCTATGTTGCCCTCGTCGTTTGTGCCTTGGACTTGAACTCTATGCACGGTTAGTTGTGGTTGGTGAGTGGTCTTGTGGGGACTTGCATTGATTTGGGAACAGGGTGGGAACTTTTCATTTGCATTCGAATGTCGTTTGTGGTGGATGTCGGTATTGTTTGTAGCGGTTCATGTGTCGATTCCCACTAGCCATTGAGATTCACCAATTGTGCGCTTTGATTTGTCCTCTAGTTATCTTGTTGGGTTGAGATATTACCTTGGTTGAAAATGGTTTGCTTGGGGACAAGCAAACGCCTAACTATGGGGGAGTGATTCGGGCCAAATGGTACACTTTTTATCCCCGTTTTCCTTAGGCGTTTGAGGCATTTGCACTCCGAGAGGTGTGGTTTCAAGCTAGGTTTTGCCTTGTTTTAGCGTGTTTCATACACAAGCAGGTGGAACCATCCCCGGAGTCATAATTTGGACGAAAAGACTCAAAATCGGGTCAAATGATGGAGGCAGCCGCAGATCATGGTTAAAAGGACCGGAATTGAGGCCATCAATCGTGAACCGCCATGCGCCCAGAGCCATTTTTGGTCTCACTGGATTCAAGTCAGTTCACGGTTGTAAGACCGTGAACCCAAGCCAGAGGCTGTACACTACAAAATTTGGCCTATTATGACAAAAATTATTTTTTGTCATTTCCAGGTTGTCACAATAGGGTGTGTAATATGACAAAACGCGACGTTGTCCTATTAGGTGTTCCTAATGTGACAACATTGAGTGTTGTCATTACAATTTGTCATAGGTAGGTACTGACAAATATCTTATGTCACAAATAATGTTTTCAAAATAGGCATCTCAAATCGGGAGTAGGAGACTCAAAAGTGACAAAATTAATCTACATAATAGCTTTCGTCATATTATACCGTCATGACATGTACAAATGACAAAGCATCTTGTCATAATAGGCATTATTATTCCTACGACGAGCTGCCAAAATGCAGGTTCGTCATAATTTGTCGGTTTTGCTTTTTATTATGTCAAATTAGGTTGTCATAATAACTATTAGGCGCAATTAAAATATACTTTTTCTTTTTAGTTGGTGAAAATTAGAGTTTAACGGACGACTTTTTCAGTATTGGGAAAATTTCCCTCTCCTTCCCTTTTGTTCCGTTTTAAATTTTTATAGAGGACGGTTTGGATATGTATAAAGAGACGGTTTGTGTATTGAAGAAACCCTAGTCGTCCCTCTAACTTTCATTTTTGCCCTCCCTTTTCTGTTGTTTCTCCCCTTCCACTATGCTGTCGTTTTGTCCTCTCTACTCCTCGTCTTCAATCATGACCGGCTGGCTACTGCAAACTTGCCCTAGAATCAGTACAACTTATACCAAATATTACTAAAAAGCATAGACCAGGAAACCGGATCATACCGGCCGGTTCAACCGGGAATTGGACCAAAAGCGGTACGGTGGGCTGCTTGTGCTGATTTTACCGTGCCGGCCGGTTTTTTCGGTTTGACCGGTTGAACCGGCCGGTACGATCCGGTTTCCTAGTCTATGATTCAGCTTCATTTCTACGTATTCTCGTCCAATATGTGGAAAATAATTAAAAAAGAATATTATTTTGCTATTTTTCTATGTTGAAAATGGGTCACCGTGGTTGTATAATGCTCTATTTGGTTCTTTTTTTGATGGATTATATTTTTTATACTATCGCATTTCATTTCTCTATCAATAGTGAAAAACGGTTTTACCGATACAAAACGGTTGAACCACGGTCGTACCACAAAATACCATACCAGAAAGGAATCCGGTATGATGTCCAGTACGGTTTCCTTTACCATGCTACAAAATTAAAAGCACACAACAAACAAATTATTAATCAGAAAGAGAAGAAGAGAGACAAACATAAGGAAGAAACGACAAGGTTGAGTTGAAACAAAAAAATTCAATCCTTTTTTTGATTCCTGAAAACGTGAGATAGTTGGGAGAGTTTTTCTCTTTATTAAATACTAATTAATTCTCACCGTTAGATTTAACTCATTTATCTCTTACAATTAAAATTTATTTAGTGATATCATTAAATATTGGGCTTAGTGACGAATCATCTCCCCTATTTCTTTAGGAAAAAATCCCAAAGTGCACATGTTCTTAAAAGAAATTTCCAAAATACATAAATTATAAAAAAATTTCCCAAAATACACATGTTTGGCATTCACCGTTTTTGACAAACGCAGTAAAGATAATCACCGTGTTTGACAAACGGTGAATAATTCACCGTTGAAAAAAAAAAACGGTGACGTATTCACCGTTTTCATCTAAAACGGTGAAGTACCAGCGAGGAATCACCGTTTTAGACGGAAACGGTGAATCAATAACCGTTTTAATAAAAGGCAGTGATATTTAAACCGCTGTGATTGGCCACGATGAAGCGAAGCGGATCGCTGACGTGGACAAATGCAGTGTATTTACCGCGTGAGACAAACACGGTGAATACCCCGTGTTTGTTTGCGTCAGCGATCCGCGTCGCTGCCGCGTTCACCGTCGCCGTTGGATGCGGTGAGGCGCGGATCGTGGTTTTCTTCCCAGATCCGACGTCTCACGCTAAGCCACGTCACTCGATCCGCGCCTCATTCACCGTCCTCGTTAAACGCGGTGAATGCTCCACTTTTTCATTCGGCAGATCCCTTCCCCCAACTATAAATAGACCCTTCCCCCACCACTTACAACTCACACCACAACCATTTCACTTATTTCTCCCTCAATTTATCCGCTCTAGTCTCGTTCTAAGTATGCTCTGTGGTTGCGGATAAATCCGATCTTCCACATCATAAAGAATTACTAGAGTTTGACCCTAAAGCCCCCGTCCCGCTAAGGTCCCGTCCCTTACAAACCTAAACCCGTCGAACCTCTGTCCGGCTTCTGCCAAAAAATGGACGAAGAGGCTCTTCGTGTAGGTTTTTTTTGTGTTCTTATTTTTAATCGTAAAAATTTGGTTTTGTGATTTTATTATCAAAACAATTTCTGATTTGATTACTTTTTTATAGATGGGTGCCGAGATACACGATCCTCGATTGTATATCCATTATGGGCCAAGAGATTTGAGACTCTTAACCGATCAAGAAGCTCATCGCTCCCGTGCTATTTTGGGATAACAATCCGGTAATTTTATGATTTATTTGCTTTATTTTATTATTTTCTAAGGTTTTATTTTGCTTTATTTAAACTAACAAATTGATGTTTTTCCTATTTTTTTTTTTGAAGGAATCACTTATTCCCGTCGTTCATAAAGGGACCACAAACTTGCCCCCTTGGCATCCACTGTTGGCGCCCTATATAGAGAGGACCGGTTTGGGTATGTTGCTCCATTTCATGCGGATCGAAATCGACAACGATCTGCTTACGGCAATGGCGGAGCGATGGCGTCCCGAAACCCATACGTTCCACCTTATGGAGGGGGAAATGACGATCACTCTCAAAGATGTGGCGATCCTCACCGGGCTGCCGATTACTGGAGATGCCATCATTGACACTTCTACCAAACCCGAAGGAGGTTGGGAGCCGCTCATTCTTGGTGAGATGGGATTCGACATGCCGACCACCACACCAATTCAAGGACGGGGCCATCCACCGTTGAATGCGTGACAAGTGTCGGTCCCGTGGCTGGTAGCTCACATCCAGAATGAGGTGCAAATCGATGACGAGACTCCGGAAGATCAAGTGAAGCGCTATGCACGCATCTACCTCATTGGTCTGCTGGGTGGATTTCTGTTCCCCGACAAGTCAAACCGATGGATTCAAGGCATATGGTTGCATTACTCACTGGTGACTGGGACGCAATCTGGGGAAAGAGCTGGGGATCGGCCGTGTTAGCTGGCATATACCGGGAGCTGTGCACTTGCTCGAAGGTGGGAGCAAAACAAGCTGGTGCTGCGATGTTCATCCTACAGCTGTGGGTATGGGAGCATCTTCCAATGTTCGCACCTCAAGACCCACGTCCATACCGGAGAGCCGATGATGTAGACTTTCTGCAATATCCCCCTTACGGTGTCAAATAAGTTTATTACGTACTTAGCTTAATTTAAAATTATTACATGATTAGCTAGATTTCAATTGAATTTATTCCGTACTTAGCTTAATTTAAAATTATTCCATGATTAGCTAGATTTCAATTGAATTTATTCCGTACTTAGCCTAATTTAAAATTATACCATGCTTAGCTAGATTTATACCATGCTTAGCTAGATTTAAATTGAATTTAATCCGTACTTAGCCTAATTTCAATTTATTCCATGCTTTTACTTACAAGGTGGATAGGAGCAAATACGAATGACCATCAACCTGAGCATTCGTTATTGTTTTATCATTCTGAGTTAGATAAGCCTTGGTGGAATCAGGTAATCATGCTTTATCATATTTTAACAAGTTTCAATTTTTCAAGGTAAATGGTCGCTAATTGCATTATTTGAATGAATATAGGTTATTTGGGATCCATATCCACGTGAACTGGTCAAACTGCATCATCTTACAAACCCTCTGGATCACGAGACGTGGTTGTGCAAGGTGCCATTGATCTGTTGGCACATCGTGGAGTGGCACCTACCCGATCGATCCTTGAGGCAATATCGAATGGAGCAACCGATTCCACAAACCCCGCCTCAGGGTTTCAGAGAGCTACATGCCATCGACCTCCGACACGCCAACAATAATTGGATCGTAAAGCATCAGTACTACATCAACATATGGGAGAATAGAAGGACATGGGTGGTCCAAGGGATGCCGGAGGCGAGACCGATGGGCTACCACGATGGGTACATGCAGTGGTACCGGAAGTTCACCAATCGATGGGTGTCGAAGCAAGGTGCCGTGATGGGTTCATTGGTAAGTCATCCTAATCTCCCGCGTGACTCTAATTATTTTGTTTTGAGCTTTAATTAATTTTGTTTTGTTATGTGGATTGCTTAGGTTGATGGTTTGGAACACGCCAAACACACCCTCGATAGTGCTCCAAGCATGGATGAGCCGAAAACTTCTTGGCTGCGAAGGCTTATGAACAACCTATTGAGTTATACTCGAGAGCAAAGGAGGGATGTCGTGGCCTATCCTCCCATTCCCGCTCTGGCACGTGCCCCCGGTTGAGCCCCCACGAAGGAGCAAACGTAGGCCTCTCCCTACTTTCGAAGAGGTGCGTACCACTCAAGAAACCGAGCTCCCTGAACCATTTGAGTACGAGTGGGCACCTGCATCGGATGTCGCTGGAGGTTCATTTCAGAGTGAACAAAATTTTGCCCATTTCCACCATCAGCAACAGGGTTCGATGTATCACACCCCGCATCAACAAAGCCATCACCGCCCGATCTACCAGCTGGCTACCGGTCCATCTCAGCCCCCTCCACCGCCACTTGTAACTCCAATAGGGGCTTGGGTGAAGAGAAATCCGCGACAAGTCGTTGACCGAGCCCGCCAAGAAGGAGAAGGAGGAGGTGGAAGAAGGGATCGAGGACGTCGTGGAGGACGAGGAGGAGGGGGAGCGGAGGGCCATAATGAGGGGCAACCAAATGAAGAAAACCAGTGATTTGAGTTTGAATTTGCATTGTCCTTGATTTATCCATGTTGTTTTTAAAATTTTTAGGTCTTGTGATTTGAGTTTGCATTGTCTACAAACTATCCTACGCACTTGATTTGTCATTGAAACACTTTATTGATGACATTTTTTTGTTTTATTTTTATGCATCAATTTATCAAGAATTAGTATCTAAGCTCAACACAAAAAACTTGGGAAAATCAATTACGATCATGTAGAATTTTACAGATCTCAATTCCGAGTTAAAACGAGCGAGATAAGTTAGTTCAAAGCTGCACATGTCGTTAGAGTAACTTTTGCGTAACTAAAACGAACGTATCTTATTCGTTTGGCGTCGAAATAACGAGCCGTTTGCGGCTACGCAATCGTATCAACAAGGATAACATTTTGAAGTGAATAATGTGGTAATGAAAATTAAACAGAGTATTTTAAACAACGGGGTAATGAAAATTCAAACAAGCTTACAATTTAGTACAACATTACAAGTAAATGAGCTATTAAGATATATGTCTTATACATCATTGGTCCTCGGTTATATCCCCATACACCGGTTTCCACTGCAAATATCTCTTCACAGCGATCGAAAAGAACAACTTTATGCTTACTTGATTTTTCTTCGTTCTTCTGCATTTGCTCAAAAACGTCATGAGCTATCGGATGACCAGATATCTCCCTCCCAATCGCTAGCTGCAGCCGAGCCACCCGCCACTCGTTGACCTTCCAGTATGACATCTCCACTATGACAGAAATAGGCATCGCTCGAAGGCTCTTGTACACATTATTTATACTTTCTCCATGGTTGGTAGTTGCAATGCCCCATCTGGCCCCGTTGTCCATATGGAACGTCCACATGGCCAATTCTTGACCTTCAGCCCATACTGCTCCAGCTCGGTGAGTCTGACGGATCGCCTTCATCTTCTGCTCATAATTTTTTGGCTGATGTGCAACCGCTGCAAGGTGAACAATATAGAAATGGTCAATACATGATAAACAACAAATTATTAAACACATAGATAACTCGCATTAAAGTACTTTAGTACCTGCATGCCACAATTGATTATTTTATGTCTTTCTTCTTTCCAAATTTGTGTTGGAAGTTGGCGAGCCAGTGTCGAATACACCAGCGCCATGTCCATCCTCACTCGTCAGGAAAACCACCCACGGCATTCCTAATCCCCGCGTGTCTATCGGATATAATCGTAATACCCTCCCGCTGTGTCACGTGCTCGTGTAGTTGGTCAAAGAACCATGCCCAACTTAAGCTGTTCTCCCCTTCCACTATTGCAAATGCAAGGGGGAAAATCCGCCTGTTTCCATCAACGCCAGTGGCAATGAGAAGAGTTCCTCTGTACTTCCCAGTAAGGAAAGTTCCATCAACCTAATTAAATATTAGGAAGCAATTAGTATGAAATTTACTTGGTCTGCAAGAATAGAAACATTTCAAATAGTAAACATGTATTTAAATACCTGAATAACTGGTATGCAGAACCCAAACCCGTCAATGCATGGTTTGAAAGCCCAAAAAATACGGTGAAACATCAACTTCTCCTGTACTCGAACTTGATCCTCAGTGTATACATTGTTGTATACCGGCACGAAAACAGTCCCAGGGTTTGACACCTCCGTTGCGGCCATAAGTCTAGGGAGTAAAGCATACAAATCCTCCCAATCACCATACACCTCAGCCATGGCTTTCTGCTTTCCATGCCATGCTTTTTTGTACCTTATCTTGTAAGAATGTCGATCCTTCACCTCGGCCATGATAGCTTTGACTTTGATATCTGGTTGTGCTTCGATAAGGTGTTTAATAGTTCTCCCAATTTTCTTTGCTTTAAGTTGCCTGTGATCCTGGAAACGTATGGACGAGGAGCAAGTGTGGTTGGTCTCAGCTTTTCGAATCACCCAGGCACCCTTTCTCTTCATATTTGCAGCCCGCAGTTGCCACGTACAACCCTCTGCATCATTCTTGCATATGACATGTAATTGTTTACTGTAAGAATATTTTACCTTCCACTCGAAGTTGCGCCTCAAGGCCTCTTCGGTAAAGGCATCCTGCACAGCGTCCTTCGATGAGAACGTCATACCCACCTCCAAATCGGCCGTCGGATTATACACTGGCATAGGGACAAAGTCGGGGGCATCATTCTGACTATGTAGAAATTTATTTGGAACCTGTGTGTAGTATGGCGTGGGTGCCTCACGAAATGTCGCCTCGTCGTCGTTATCATCAGTATCTTCCTCCTCGCTCACTGATCTCAAATCTTCCTCAGTATCCTCGTCGCTTGAGTCAAATGGATAGCTCTGCCCAGAAGGATCAACATGACCACCATCACCAACATCGTCTTCTCGCTCAACTGAAGTACGCCCTGCTCGAATGGTATTCTCGATTTCAGCCCACTCAGGCCCCCAAGCAGGCCATTGAACGCCATCGGCAGGTTGATCCTGTTGCGAGTATTCTTCCGACTGCACCCATCCTGCACTACTACCTCCACCGTAGTTGATTGAACTACCACCCTCTCCATAACCTCCTGTTATAACCACCTCCTTCGTAGTTGCTCGAACTACTACCCCATCCGTACCCTCCTGCAAAACCATCATCATAAGAATACTGGTGAGAATGAGTTTCACCGACCGCCTCGGTCTCAACATACACCTCTACAAGCCGCATCCCGTTATCGCTTAGGAACTCCAACATCATCGTAACCGCGTCATCATCGTTTATGACAACTTCTTGGTACACAACCCCGCCAGCACTCATGTCTGGATACCGATAACTGATTTTGCCAAGTCTCCTCTGTCCGCTCGTACAAACCCTGTCTGCACAAATATCACTGAGTTCTTGAAAATTGAATCGCGACTCAATTTTCAGCATAGTGGACTCACCGTTCTCATAATCAATCCCTATGTCAGAGTTTGTACCCTTCCATTCCACCGAATAATAAGCCGAAACTTCTTGAATTTACCCATATCTACAATTTACAACAAGTGTAACTATTAGTTTAAAGACAGTAAAATTAACCAAAACCATATTGAACGACTAATATTACTCCATCTCATAACTAACGTAACATAAATTCAACTAACTAACAACAACATAAATTCAAAGATTAAGTACTACAATTGCTACGATAAGTAATTCATAATAACATAACAATATAACTACTAAAAATATTATTGAACGACTAATATTACTCCATCTCATAACTAACGTAACATAAATTCAACTAACTAACAACAGCATAAATTCAAAAATTAAGTACTACAATTGCTACGATAAGTAATTCATAATAACATAACAATATAACTACTAAAAATATTATTGTACGACTAATATTACTCCATCTCATAACTAACTTAACATAAATTCAACTAACTAACAACAACATAAATTCAAAAATTAAGTACTACAATTGCTACGATAAGTAATTCATAATAACATAACAATAGAACTACTAAAAACATCATTACGCTATAATACGAAAATTAAATCATACTATAACTACTAAAAACCCATCATTAACCTATAATACGGAAAATAAATCATACCGAAAATTCCCCGACTGTGTATCATGCTCGGTTTGGTTGCTGAAATTTGAAGAGGAGGGAGTGGTTGTGTTTCTGTAAGTGCTGGTGGGCTAGTATTTATACTAAAATATGCCTAATGTTCACCGTTTGAGACAAACGCGGTGAAGACCATCACCGCGTTTGTCTCAAACGGTGAACATTAGGTAGCTCATACCTAATTTTCACCTAACAGGGGTTGATAACGTGCCTAATACTAACCGTTTTAACCTAGAACGGTGAAGGTATTCACCGTTTCCTACTAAAACGGTGATATATTCACCGTTTTAGTTTAAGGCGGTGATTGATTCACCGTTTTAGATTAAAACGGTGAATTATTCACCGTTCTTGTCAAACGCGGTGATAGCCTTCATTGCCTTTGTCAAAAACGGTGAATACCAAACATGTGTAGTTTTGGAAATTTTTTTATAACTTATGTATTTTGGGAATTTTTTTTAAGAACCTGTGCACTTTGGGATTTTTTCCATCTCTTTAAGTGTAAAAAAAAATCCTAACTCATTTTGTGTAACCCTAGTTGCCTGAACTTACTCCTCTTCTCTTCCCCATCAGCAATCTCTCTCGTTCTCCTCCTTCATCTTTTATGTCTGGACAACAAGAGTGTTGGCGGCGCGATGGTGGCAAACCCGACCGCCGCCCCTTCTCTTCTCGATCTGTCTCCCTCGCTTCCTCTCGTTGTTGGTGAACTACAACACAAAAAGAAAGACAGAAACTCAGCTTTCTTTTTATTCTTCCTTTCGCCTCTTCTTGCCTCTTTGTTTTCTTCTGGTATAGATGAGAAGAAAGGAGAAGGAATCATCGTCAATAGACGGGGGCAACTACGATCGTCATCACCACTGTGAATCGATCGTCTCCGCCGTAAAATCGTTCGCCCTGATCTTTTGCTCGTACAGATTTCTTAACCACAGTAATGGTGAATCTATTACTTTTGGTTACTTCTATTTTCTCATTCTCATAATCACCTTCTTTCAAGATCGTCGATATTAATGTTGTTGGCCACGGTGGGAGAAGCAACGAGTTCGGTGACCTTTCTTAAGCTTTTAACGGAGTGCTGAGTGGTGGCTTCCAGTCTTCCACGGAGGAACAATGTGGGATAAACCAGCGGTGGTGGCTTTGTTTTAATCTTGTTTTTTTTTTTTGGGTTCTTGTATCCTCTTTTTCTTTGCAATAAATGTATACTGTATAATGTGAACACTAGATGTGTATTTTGTGTACTTCAATGCATACTTTTTTTTCTTGTCTGGAAATCCATTACGTATCTTTTGTAGTGATTGCTCGTCATATTTGCAAAGAGGCACATACAAAATCAACAAATTATGACAAAACTAATGACAAAATATTTCGTCTTAAAATCTCCGTTTGTCACAAAATACTACACAGAACATGAGCTATTCAGACAAACTAAAGTCCAATTGTGACGAATCACACCCTTATTGTGACAAAATCATTCGTCACTTGTTGTTTACCTATCATATGATACAAGAATATGTCACAATATCCTACAACAAATGTGACAACGATATTTTAAAAGTTTGTCATATTTGATCTATCCTGATGGAGATTAAATGACAACACGTTGTGACAACGCCCTTTGTCATAAAATACCTAATCTGACAAAACATGAGTCTAATATGACAAAAAAACGTCTGTCACAATAGGCCTAATTTGTTGTAGTGCGTGAAGAGACTAAATGATGCGGTGCGCTTTTGTTCAAGATCACGGTCCCCGCCATATGTTCACGGCTATAAACTGGGAAGAAGGGAGAGAGGCTCGACCTGAAGGAAGAATGAAGAAGTAGGGCTGGCTATGTAGTCCGGTCCGGTTAAATTGGCCCAAATTGATCCGGTCCAGTCCGGTCTTTTTGAAAATATAAGGACCAAAGATTGGATTGGATACAGTACAGTCTTGACCCGGTCCAGTCCCAATTCGGTCTTGATTTTATATTGAGCTTGTGTGGATTTGAGTGGCCTAAGGCCTGACAGGTTGAGGAGTTGGTTAAGTTTTGTACTAAGTGCAAAAGTTTGTGACCATTTATGCAAATTATCCTTAAGTTTTGGATGTTGAGCTCTCTTATCCGGTCTTTATCCAGTTTTTGATCCGGTCCTAAACGGATTTTTACCTCAAATCTAAGCCCAAAGATTGGATTGGATTGTATACTATCCGGTCCCGGTCCGGTTTTGGGTAAAACCAAAAAACCCGGACCAAATAGCCAGCCCTATGAAGAAGGAAGTAGGGTATAAAAGAGGCTTGACCTAGCGTGAGAAACTTCTTCTTCTACAGATTTCTAATGTGAGAAAGTGACGAACCAATGAAAGGCTAGCATCTCTATGATGGTTTCCCTTCTCCTAGCATGGAGTAGTCCCTTTCACTTGGGTGTTTGTAACCCTAGCTACAATTATGTGAATGTTTGTATGAGTTGAATGATTTGTGTGAGGGTGTGTTTTAATACGATGTTATGAGGCATTTTCATGAAGATTGATTGTGTTTGTGCATTTCAATGTCTTATGCTATCTTAACCTAGGCAGAGGGAAATCCCCTTCTTTTGAAGAGGCTTGTAGAAGCTGGATTTCCTTGGGCAATCTTTGCCTCCTACTTAGATTAAATTAGGGCAAACCTCTTAATTCATATTAGCACCTATGGTTGGTTATATTTTGGCCGTTCGAATTCCGATTCGAGGGTGAAGTTTTGGCAACCCTTAGTCAATAGGTCAAGACTCTCAAGAGATATACTTTGGTAGCTTGAATCGAATTCCCTTTGCCTATTAACCGAGAGAGTGGCATTTGTTCACTTGTTGCACTTCCCTACGGTTTACAACCGCTTTACCACACGTTTTCATTCAACCCGACAAGTCATAATTGCTAGTTAGGGGGAGCAACATCCGAGTGAAGCCTTCTCATTCAGTATAACATCCATTTACTTTTCCAAATGTTTTAGATAGATCCTTGTTTTCACCAAAAATCAATCGCTAGATAATGTTTCAAACAATCGAAGTAGGGGTACATGGACCGGTCTGGGTTGATATTTAATCATGCTTGCCCTATATTGCACCCAATTAAGGCTTATACTTGGGCCCTAATTGAGAGTTTTATTGTGATATTCGGGACGAGTCATGTGACCAATTTTCGATCCTAATACAAAAGGATTTTGCTTTGGTGAATTTAACTAAAAAAATATATATTTAAATATGATAATTTTTTCATTTTATTTGCTACGTGTATTTATTTAAATATGAATGCTGATATTTTTTTTTATAAAGGTGACAGCTAAAGGATATCCGTTTTACTTATGTTGTCAGCTAATTGATCAAATCAAGTAAGTTTGAGCTGTACAAAAAAGGTAATATATAGTATAGGGATGGCAAAATATCTCATCATTCTAGGTACTGAATCGATTTTGTTGAGGCAAATTTTATTGTTATTAGTTTTTAGTGTGTATTTCCCGAACCCAACAAGAAGGGTAATGAGTTTGGTACGCTATTGATATTTTAAGTATTCACATGAATCCACACTAATATGCATTATAATTATGTTTTATACCCACTTAAACACTTTGTTCGTTCATACCCCTCAAACATAATAGCTATATCTTAGATCTCAAATTTTACTCATATTCTCGTATATCTATAAACAATGTTACGAACCATGATTTTTTTATACTAATAATGTGACAAAGAAGTTTCAATTAACATTGACATTCTAAATGTGACAATTGCAAGAAATCTCTTAAGGAGAGTTGAAAAAATGGTACTAGTCATCTCCTTGAACATTATAATAGATATCATGAGAAGAATAAGAATATTAGACAACCATTGATAGTGAAGAACGTGACGGGTAAGATGTCTCAGAAGTCTCTAAACAACTTTAATGGGGAAGAGGCACGTAGAGTTTTGGCTGCCATGATTGTGGTTCATGAACATCCTCTTGCTATAGTTGATCATTTCTTCTTCAGGAAGCTCTTGTGTATTCTTCAACCATTGTTCAAGTGCCTAACTCTAAACACTATCAAGAGTGACATTTTGAAAATGTTCAAGAATGAGGGATAGATTTGAAGAAGGTGATTGAAGCTAATGATAGTCGTGTTGCAATTACTAGTGATATGGGGACTACAACCAATCAAAAAAGGGGATGCATGGCAGTTACAACTCATTTCATTGATACATCATAGAAGATGAGAAATTATATTATCAGGTATGTTCTATTTCCTCAAATAAAGTGTATTTAAAATTCATATTCAAACATTTCAAATACTAATTCTTTCATTTTCTTTTGTTTACCATGTTCAGCTATGTGCCATGTACGAACACTAGTGAGGTTCTTGCAAGTGCAATGCAGAAGGTCTTGTTTGAGTGGAACATGGACCGGAAGTTATCTACGGTAACTTTAGATAACTACTCTACTAATGATCTTCTTATTGAGTTTCTAAAAGATAAGTTGAATCCTTGTCATTTGATGAGATCTGGATAATTGTTGCATATGAGGTGTTGTGTCCATGTGTTGAATTTGATTGCCAAGGATGGTCTTGATGTGATTAAGAAAAGTGTAGAGAATGTTAGTGAGAGTGTGGCTTTTTGGACAACAACACCTAAAAGGCTAGAAACTTTTGAAAATGCAGCAAGACTACAGCCCCTCTCCATCCGTTACGTTCCATTGTATCTCACTCCCTCTACCCATCTTTTCTATTTCATCTCTAATCCGTTTCAAGAGCGTTGTTGGCACTCTTTTCTCTTTTCTTTGCGTTTGTTTCAGTTCCAATCTCTCTCACCCTATCTTTTTCTTCTGCCCTTCATCTCGCATTCGTTCCACCCATCTGCGACCCTTCTCGTAGGCCGGTGGAGGTAGCCCTTTTCCCTGCCACTGCATGTTTTTAGTCTCCCAGTCTCTCTATGCCTCGACACCTCTCTATTCTATATTATCTACTTTAATGATGTTTGACGTTACCCATTTGCGTCTACATCACTCTCACACTCGACGGCGGAAGCGGGAATGGCCCTCCACCCCTCTTCATTTTTGCTTCGTCTGATGAAAAATCTATGGTAAGCTTGATCATTTGATATAATCAAAGTTGTTAAATTTTAAGTTTTATTATTATATCTATGCAATTGTATGGTTTCCCATTGTATTTCTAAGTCTAATTCTTTTCCATTTAAGAATTCCATTTAGACGCCATTTTAATAGTTTTTTTTCCATCACTTGCTCTCCCTCTAGCTTTGCCCCTTCAATGTCAAACCAGTTCTTTAAGATGGAATGCATATAGTTCATTTATCAATATGTTTTTTCTTTGTTGGAGATATAACAAAAGTTGTTTTTTACCTTGATTTTGCAGATCATTCAATGGTTCAAGACCTTCAAAACCACAACAAGGATCTATATAACCTCATCGAAACACCATTAAGACACCTAGGTAACCAAAGCTATTTATCGAATTCTATTTCTTGCAAATGGGTGAGGGGCACACATGAAAATGACTAGTAACTATAACAACATGAGTTAATAGAAACAAACAACAATCATGATAACATTTATCTGATGTTTAATGGGGAAAAATCATGTGCCAAATTTAGACACATTCACTATGATATGATTAGTTGAATTTTGACGCCCCACGACCATCCTTCTCTTTCGAAGCATTCTTTCCTTTTCCCTTCTCCGTTGCTTTTGCCTTGGACTTGGCTTTTGCCTATGCTATCTCTTCCTTGTTGCGCTCCTGAATTTTCTTGTATGTTGTTGAACTTCCTGCTAATGCTTTCAGTAATGATTTTTTGTTCATCCTTCCCTGCCTTAGTTGTTGGCTTTGAGTTGCTGGCAGCAGCCTACTCATGCCCCTTGTTGGTGCATGTGTCTCTAAAATGTGTCTAGATACACCATCTGCAAAGTTTCTCATATATCATGTACACATAATTGTTTCATTTTACTCATCGGTCATCAAGCTAACATTAGTTTTTATTCATTGAGCATTCCTCAATTAACAATGCATGCATAGTTATCAAAGTTGTCAAGCCAGTTTAGGAACCCGATTAAGTATTGCATATATTATCAATGATGCAATTAACATTGGAAAGAAACTGCATTAGTGGGGAAAATTTTCTAGTAGGTAATCCATATGAAGTCCCATCCATAACCATCCATACTAATGTCAACCGAAGAATGTTCTAACCCTAACCTTCCAAACCATATTATAAAATCTTAGTGTCTTTTATTTCTTACATCACTATTAAGCAATCAACATTGCTATAAATAGGAGAAGGAGTCCTAATTATTGTCAACCCACAATGTCCAAACCCTAGCTTCCTAACCATTTTAGACTACAGGTGTAAACCAGAAAGTCCTAACGATTGCCATCAAAACTTATCTCTACAAAGAATGTCCTCATCCTATCATACCAAATCATATTAGGCAATTTTTTAGTGTCCTTTTTTTCTTAAATCACTATTAGCCCATCAACTGTGTTGTAGACAAAATGAATGAGGGGAAAGAGTCCCACCTAAAGCGAAACACGACAATTTATATAGTATGTACTTCTGTAAATCATAGCCTTCTAATTCATACATCACTATTAAGCAATTAGCATTGTTTAAATCACAGCCTTCCAACTCATGGTAGGTAATCATTTGAGTATATTCTTTATCATATGTTAATTAATTGATCTTCTTCCCTTCCATTCCATTACATTCATGATTCTTAGGTTTTTTTCTATTAAGCCTAGAAATGGAGTGAATCTTGGTTCTTACCCCACTCCAAACGTCATTTTGCAAAGTATTATGTCTTGACAAGTAGCTGCTTCCTAACCCTCTATTTGGCGACGAGGGGTGAAAATTGTAGGGGTTGCAAATGGAGGTGTAAATTGTAGGGGGAATAAATTTGACGGGGTGTAAGTTGGGGTGTAAATTGTTGTTTGGGAGAAAAAGTAGGGGGTGCAAATAGGTGTGGGAGTTGTGTTAATTATTAATATTTTATTGAAAAATGAATAGAAATTTTTTTTTTTTACCTTCCCCATTTTATCTCTTCATTGAGTGTTGAGCCCTTCACCATTTACAACCATCCTTCGTTATCTCTCTAATCCACCACTAAAAGCGACTATTTTTCATCTTCTTCGTTTCCCTTTGAAACTTTCCATCTTCCTTTCTGATTTCTCCAATTTTTTCACTTTCTATCTCTTTATTTCAATTTCCCACACCAATCCACTCCCTCCAACTCTCTTGCCGTCGTCGATCTTCCCACAGAGCCGTCGTTCTTTCTCAAGGGAGATCGGAATAGCGACAATAAGGAGGGTGGGAGATCCTCAGCCGCCAGCGAGAGGAGAGAAGGGATTAGAATCCTTGGTATGGTAAGTTTTGGGCATGCATGTTATTGTTTGGGTTAATTTTGGAACCTGAAATATATTTTCCAGGCGTCACCGGCGGCGGTGTTGTGTTGAAAGCATGAGGATGGGTTAAACATGTTTCGGCCTAGTCAGGGAAGTTCCTTTCCATGGAGAAGCTTTAATAAAGCTTCTAACCCTTTTAGGAAGGGTTGAGTGTGGAACATTCATAATGTGAAAAAAAAACTAAGGTTTAGCGTGATGTCTAGATTTTGCAGGTGCCTTTGATAGAGGTAGCACTCCAACCTATCCCCAAGGAGATGATCACAAAGTCAGTTTCCAGCTACCTTGACGAAGAGGAGAACTGGGATGTGAGTTATTTCTAATCATCGTTGTCAGCGAAAATTCATCACAAGATCATTGCTATTTTGGTGGATTCTCTGTACCCAGAAACTATGGAAGAAGATTTGGAGCAACACTGTACCGGAGAGAATTTGTATGGTTTTTTCACTAGCAATCAGGAGGTTTGGATATGTGAGAATCTATTGAGGGAGTCAAATCTAGCCTATGGACATAGCTGGAATGCGTTCTTCAGTGTGGCAATTTGGTGCCTTTGGAAGAACAGATGTATCGTTGCTTTCAAGGGTGTAGAGAAAACATTGACAGTCCCCTCTCTAGCAAAATCCATTCAGTACAGGGCTCTCATGTGGTAAAATGCCTGGTTTTCCCCCACTCTTGATGACGTAAAGATAGGGAAACCGACAACTCGAGTTACGAAAAAGCGTCCAGTGGCATGCTCCTTCCGAAGGGTGGTTTAAGCTGAATACTAATGGGACCTCGACAGGTAATCACAGGTTAGCGGGTGTTGGATTCTTAAATCTTGATGCTCAGGTAGATGGATCACAGGTTTGTGGCCAAGAAAGGAGAGGCTTCGGCCGTTTTGGCGGAGCTGTGGGCGATCTAACATGATTTGAACCTTGCGCGGAAGATGGGATGCAACAATATCGTTTTTGATACTGATTCTCAACTAGTTATTTAACTTATTAACAATATGCAGGAACCGAGCCATCCATATTCGATTCTTTTGGAGAAGACTAGTCCAGGATTGGATTTTTAGCATACTTCATACATACCCAAAAGGGAATAGAGCCGGAGACTAGCTCTGGAAGCATAGTCTCGTCTATCCATACGATATGGATGAACTGGCTAACCCGCAAAAAAAAAAAAAATAAATAGAGAGGATTATTGAAGATGATGTTTTGGGGATTGCTTTTGAGCGCCAAGTAGTGGCACAACCCCCTTCTAAACTGTCTGTTTCTCTCCCCTATATTTTATCTTCTTGGTTACGGCCTCCTTTGATAGAAAAAAAAATATTAACTCCTAAACATAATTATATTGGAAAAAAATGAGTAATTGATCAAAATGGTCAATTGTGTTTTTTACACCCTTAACAAAGGAGGCGATGTTGTGTGGAAAACAGGAGGATGGCTTGAGCATCTTTCGGCCTAGTCAGGGAAGTTCCTTTGCCTTGAGAAGTTTTAATAAAACTTCTAACCTTCTAGTAGCACCCTACCCTATACGTTTTGCCTAATCATATTGTTCATACAATTGCAGCGGAATTAATCTCGGGTGTTACATTAATTATCAAAATTTACCCAAATAAAATTTCAACATGAATTACTCGCGTAATGGGCTAACAGTTCTTGCAACTTATCCTGCAAAATAATTCATCACAAACATATATACTCACTACCATATGCATTGGCTTTTCTTAGCCATAGTCACACTTTTCATACTCCACAACTGCATACCATACTTATACATACCATAATCGTCACAACTTACACAGTTACACAACATATACACATATCATCAACTTTCCACACCTGTGGATATCTCACACTACATCAGAAACTAGTATGCACATGAAAAATGTTCTCAAAACATTTTTTCTTACAAAAATGTGTGGATCACTGGCCAAAATCCCGAGTAGTAGTCCAAGAACAGAACAGTTGAAGACCATACCTCATCCTGGCTTCAACTCTAGCTCCTCTCCCACCTAACACTTATCTATTGTTGCTGCTGATGATCTACTTACACATAGCATAAACAGAGAAGAAGAATAAAAGAGGGTCAGCTCATAGCTGAGTGAGATAATCATAGCATCGTGAGTTCATAACAGAGCATACCCCTATCACACATCTAACAATCAAGCCAAGACACTAGGATCAGACCTCAGCCATCCTCATATCCCAATAGGCAAAAGACTCAACCACCTTGACTTATGCATATGCATCTTATAATGTTTTAATCATAGGCACCTGGCTACTCCCATGCTAATTACTCTCCCGGGAATAAGGACCAAACATCTCGTGGATGTGGTCATATCAGGCCCACCACTACTGGTGTAGTCATATCGGACCTGACACCACTCTGGGTGTGGTCATATCGGACTCAACACCACTCTGGGTGTGGTCATATCTCATGATGAATCCACGGTCAACACTACATCAGGGTTGTGACATAATATATCGTAACAGAGTAATAGCATGGGGAGCCCTAATTACTATGTAATTGACCACGAGACCAAAGTACTCTTACTTGGTATCCTTATCCATGATCCATATCTCATCTTGCTTAATCATAATTCGCTACTTGCACATGTACTTGACCTGGCCACAATTGATTCAACATAGGTAAATCAGGAGTCGTATAATTGCATTTCCTTGGGATAAACCCTCGTGCAAGTCATCCTCCTTAAACGTCATAATATCACCAGGGAATATATATTTTCCCACATGTGCATCCAAATACAACAATCATGAAAAATTATACCCAATCACCTTTTCGAACCATCATAAGGCATATCAATAGTCAAGCCCACAATTTGCAACATATACGAAATCATCAGCATAAACAAGGTATGTCGTGCTAATCCCTCACCAGTTCTGGTCGTTCAAACACCGGTTTAACCTTCCCGTACTAAAACGTCAATTTCACGAACGAACCCTGAATTAAAATCCGCGACCGTCCTAATATCCCCTGCAGTATCCCTGTCAATATTAGGTCTAGGCTCCGGGTCAAATTCTCGATAAAAACACATCAAACCCTGGTCGGAGCTAAATTCAGCGATCCTGACTCCGACCTAAATAATAGCCGAAATTCATGGATTAGAACTAGAGGATTGATTACCTCGCTGCAAGAAGCTCGTATATGAAATTTGGGCTCAATCCAGCTTCCGAATACTCCAAAACCCTAATTTGGCTTAGCGAGAATTCAAGAAATTCCCGAACCAAAAACTCGTTCTAAAGCTCTAAATCGATAAATCACGATGTATAGATGAATTAGGCATTACTTACGGCATTTTTGGATCACTAGAGCTCAAGAATTGAGCTTTGGAATTTTCCACAGAAGCTTCATGTGCGTGCTCTGCTTCTCTGTAGCTCTCAGTCCAAATAAATGGAACAAAAGAAGATGATGATAATAATGGACGGGGAGGGGAAATGTTAATATATATGCGGCCCGGCCGCTTAATGTAATTTTTCATATATATATATATATATAATACTATGTATATAATTAATACGTATACTTATCCGATCGATCGATAATCCGATTTTTGTCGAAAAACTATCTAAACACTCAATTTTAAATCGTGAAATTTCTAGCAACCGTAATATGAGTTTTGTCGAAACGGGATGTTACAATTCTCCCCTCCTTAAAAGATTTCGTCCCCGAAATCTATCCTTGAGTCATACCTTAAGTCCGCTTACTTATCCTTAACATGATAGATCGTACATAAGGTTATTACCTAACTCTTAGGTTAGGAGATCTGAATTACATTACTAAACACATAACACCTCAAGTTCCCAATGTAAGGTTTCAAAAACCTATATCGGGTTATCAAAACAAAAGCACATCAACAAGTTCAAAACATAACTTATTAAGCAAGATTGTTAACTTGCAAAGTATTTTGCTACCAACTCAGGGTACTTCTCTCACTATCTTGATTTCTCCAAACCACTTTCAACAATGGGATATCCTTCCTACGAAGATTCTTAATCTGGTAATCAACAATCTCAACTGGAACCTCTTCAAATGTCAAATCTGGACCCAACTCGATATCTTCTGGTTGTATAACATGGGAAGGATCCACTTTGTACCTCTTCAGCATACTAACATGAAATACATTGTGGATTTGAGATAGTTCTGGAGGCAATGCCAACTTATAAGCCACTGGTCCAATCTTCTCTGTGATTTCATATGGTCCAATATATCGAGGTGCAAGCTTTCCTTTCTTACCAAATCTCATCACCCCTTTCCATGGTGACACTTTGAGAAATACTTTCTCACCCACTTCGAAGTTAACTTCATGCCTACTCGTGTCAACATAAACTTTATGTCGATCTTGAGCCACCCTCAAACGCTCCCTGATTTCCTTGACCTTGTCAACTGTGATCTGAACTATCTCTGGCCCTAAGATTTTCCTTGCTCCTTCTACATCCCAACATAATGGTGTTCTACACTTCCTCCCATAAAGTGCTTCATATGGTGGAACACCCAAGCTACTATGGTACTGGTTGTTGTAAGCAAACTCAATTAGGGGCAAATGGTCAATCCATGATTCCTCCCATTGCATTACACATGATCGAAGTAACTCTTCCAAGGTAAGGATGGTTCGTTCACTCTGCCCATCTGTTTGAGGATGATAAGCTGAAGTAAAATGTAGTTTAGTTCCCAAGGCATCATGTAATCTTTGCCAAAACTGAGATGTGAAGCTCGGGTCTAGATCAGAGAAAATAGAAATTGGCACACCATGCAATCTGACGATCTCCTTAATATATAGTTGAGACAAAGTCTCCAATGATGGTTTCCATATAATGGGTAAAAAGTGAGCCGATTTGGTCAGTCGGTCCACAATAACCCATACTGCATCTTTTCCCCTTGACGATGGGAGACCATATACAAAATCCATTGTAATTCTTTCCCACTTCCATTCTGGAATTGGAAGTGGTTGCAGTTTTCCTACGGGAGCTTGATGTTCTGCCTTAACTTTCTGACATACCAGACATATGAAAACATGTTCAGTCACTTCCTTTTTCATCCCACGCCACCAAAAATATGGTTTGATCGTGTGATACATTTTAGTTGCTCCTGGGTGCATAGCATGAGCAGAAGAATGAGCTTCATCTAGGATCTCTTTCCTTAAGTTATCAACATTAGGAACACATGCTCTTCCATTCATCTTCAATATGCAATCTACCATTTCAAATGGGCTTTCTTTTCCTTCCTCGACGTCTTGAATGATTTTTGCCAACTCTGGGTCCTCCTTCTGCTTCTCACGAATTTTGTCGTGCAACAAAGGTCGAATGTTCAACCGAGCTAGTAACCCTGTTACACCATCCACTTCCAAATCAACATTCATTGCCCTCAAATCAACCAGATCCGTTATATTCTTCTTGCCTTTTCTGCTCAGAGCATCAGCAACTACATTAGCTTTACCTGGATGGTAATCAATGGTACAATCATAATCTTTCAACAACTCTATCCATCTCCTCTGGCGACTATTTAAATCCTTCTGATCCATAATATACTTCAAGCTTTTGTGATCAGTTAGGATTTTAAAAGTCTCACCATACAAATAATGTCGCCAAATCTTGAGAGCAAATACCACCGCTGCCAATTCTAAGTCATGAGTGGGATAATTTACTTCATGAGGATGCAATTGTCTAGAGGCATATGCGATAACTCTTCCATCTTGCATTAACACACAACCCAATCCTTGATACGAGGCATCACTATACACCACGAACTCTCCATGGTTTGAAGGTAAAGCCAGTACTGGTGTTGTGGTCAATTTCTTCTTCAGTTCATCAAAAATCTTTTGACATGATTCATCCCAAATATACTTGGTATTCTTCCTCAACAGTTTAGTCAATGGTGCAGCAATTTTAGAAAATCCATCGACAAACCGTCGATAATAACCAGCCATGCCAAGAAAACTTCTCAACTCAGACACATCTTTTGGTGGAGTCCAACTTACCACTGCTTCCACCTTTTTCGGATCCACCTCCACTCCTCTTCCAGAAATTACATGTCCCAAAAATATTACCTCCTTCAGCCAAAACTCACATTTTGAGAATTTTGCATGTAATTGTTTCTCTCTTAGAATTTGCAACACAATTCTAAGGTGAGTTTTGTGATCTTCTTCATTTTTAGAATAGATGAGAATATCATCTATGAACACAATCACAAACTTATCAAGATATTCATGGAAAACTCTGTTCATAAGAGCCATAAATACTGCTGGTGCATTAGTGAGTCCAAAAGGCATTACCAGGAACTCATAATGCCCATATCTTGTTCTAAAAGCTGTCTTTGAGGTTGCTCCATTTGCCACTTTCAATTGATGGTATCTATCCAGACCTCAAATCAATCTTAGAAAAGACCGATGCACCCTGCAATTGATCAAACAAGTCATCTATTCTTGGGAGGGGATAACGATTCTTCACTGTTGCTTTATTCAACCTCCGGTAGTCAATGCAAATTCTCATGGAGCCATCTTTATTCTTGACAAACAAAACCGATGCACCCAAAGGTGAGATGCTAGGTCGAATAAACCCCTTGTCTAGCAATTCTTGCAATTGTTCTTTAAGCTCCTTCAGCTCAATTGGTGCCATTCTATATGGTGCCATTGAAATTGGTGTTGTGCCAGGTACCAATTCCATATCAAACTCTACTTCCCTTTCTAGTGGAAGGACGAGAAGTTCTTCCGGGAATACATCAGGAAACTCCCTTACCACCTCTCCATCCTCAACCTTCTTATCATTTACAACAGTAACTTGAGAAAGAAAGGCTTCACAACCTTCCTTCACTAATCGAAAAGCTTCCAAGGCAGAAAGAAAACCATGAGTCTCCTTTTTCTTAATGCCTCGGAATACAACAGGACCTTTATCTGCTGTGTTGAATAACACTTCTTCCTTTTGACAATCCACAACAGCTCCATGTGTTTCCAGAAAGTCCATTCCAAGGATGACATCAAATTCATCAAAAGGTAGCAGAATTAAATCTGCTTCTAGGAAAGCTCCTTCCACACAAATGAAGGAACTTCTAATTACTGAGTCTACCTTCAAGGTATCTCCTACAGGTGTTTTAACACATAAGGTATAACCTAGCTTATCTGGAACTAAGCGTAGCATATGTGAAAACATATATGACATGAATGAGTGAGAGGAACCAGCATCGATCAAAGCATATAATTTCTTCTCAAGGATAGAAAGCATACCAGTCACAACTTCTGGCGCCACTTCTGCCTCACCTCGAGTCATTGCATTAACCCTCGGTGCTCCCTGTGCTCTGGTACCCTGCGTACAACTTCCTGATGGCTGATTTCAACCACCACCTCTACCACTCTGTGAGCTACCACGACCACTCTAAAATCCACTACGGCCTCCCTGGTAACCACCTCTGGCTGGGGCTCTACTAAAGTGAACTGAAGGTTCGGACTGAGTTGGTCTTCCTCCTCCCCTATAAGGACAGTTCCTCATGATGCGACCCGGCTGGCCGCATTGAAAGCATACTCCAGAAAACCTCCAACACTCTCCAAAGTGTCTCTTCTGACAAACTTGACAAACTGGAGCTGGTGTGGCTGAGGAAACTGGTGCCTTGTATGATTTTTCCGACATAGATTGACTCGGTGTTCTCCCAAAACCGCTGAGACCTCTCTTGGATGGGTAACGAGGTCCATAATAACTCACTCCAAACTTCGTCTTCTTCTCCTCTTCTTTGGCCTTGTGTTCCTCTCTACCCTCAACTTCATAGGCTTCATACTTAAGTGCTGCCTCCTTGATAGTGGCCATACTCTCTTCATCAACCCTGTGGATCTTTTCTTTCAACCCTAGGGGCAGACCATGTAAGTATCTCATCTTCTTCTTATGCTCAGTATCCGCCAACCGATCTTCAAAGTAGAGTAGTCGAACAAACTTAATGGTGTACTCAGTAACTGTCATGTTCTCCTACTTAAGGTTGACGAATTCATATTCTTTGCCCTGATAAAATCTTTGGGAAGAAACTCTGTCTTAAAGGCCCTCAAGAACTCCTCCCAAGTGAACTGAAATCGTTCACCATTAACTCTAGAGACTGAGGACCACCAGCTCCTCGCGTACCCCTTTAGGAGAAAAACTACATATTGTACTTTTTCCTCTGGGGTTGCATAAAGATAATCAAACACATCTTCCATCTCTCTCAACCACTCTACTACAGCATCTGGGCTCATATCTCCCTTGAAGTCCCTACCACCCAAGCTCTTCATCTTATCATAGTCTAATACTGGCGGTCTTGCATCAACCGCCCCCACTCCTCTCGACTGGTCAGTAGGAACATTTTCACAACTTCCGTGCTAGCTACAAGGAAATATTGGCCTTAGATTGATCCACACAAAATTCATTCTTCACCCACTCTCTCACTTGGTTAAAACAAAATTTTCCCAAAATAATTACTTGAAAAAATAGCAGTTCAAAACTCAATTTTTGAAAACCATGATGCAGATAATTTCATCCAACATACCAATACACATAATCATGTCAAACTCAATTCCCAGTTTAAGTCATTATGCGGTACTCCCCTCCTTAGGAGTGTTTAACCTCCCATAGGGTATAGTACGCCATAATAGCAAAAAGAGGGAACCGGGCTCTGATACCAAACTGTAACACCCTACCCTATACGTTTTGCCTAATCATATTGTTCATACAATTGCAGCGAAATTAATCTCGGGTGTTACATTAATTATCAAAATTTATCAAAATAAAATTTCGACATGAATTACTCGTGTAATGGGCTAACAGTTCTTGCAACTTATCCTGCAAAATAATTCATCACAAACCCGGTTTGCCGTGCTGATCCCTCACCAGTCGTTCAAACACCGGTTTAACCTTCCCGTACTAAAACGTCAATTTCACGAACGAACCCCGAATTAAAATCCGATGCCGTCCTAATATCCCCTGCAGTATCCCCGTCAATATTAGTTTTAGGCTCCGGGTCAAATTCTCGATAAAAACACATCAAACCCTGGCCGGAGCTAAATTCAGCAATCCCGGCTCTGACCTAAATAATAACCGAAATTCAAGGATTAGAACTAGAGGATTGATTACCTCGCTGTAGGAAGCTCGTATATGAAATTTGGACTCAATCCGGCTTCCGTATACTCCGAAATCCTAATTTGGCTGATCGAGAATTCAAGAAATTCCTGAACCAAAAACTCGTTTTAAAGCTCTAAATCGATAAATCACGATGTATAGATGAATTAGGCATTACTTACGGGATTTTTGGATCACTAGAGCTCAAGAATTGAGCTTTGGAATTTTCCACAGAAGCTTCATGTGTTTGCTCTGCTTCTCTGTAGCTCTTGGTCCAAATAAATGCAACCGAAGAAGATGATGATGGAAATAATGGACGCGGGAGGGGAAATCTTAATATATATGCGGCCTGGCCGCTTAATGTAATTTTATATATATATATATATATGGATGGTTCTATCGTACCTTGGGTAAAATCAAGGGTACGACATATCATGAGTGAAAAAATGTAATCTAGACCTCGAATTGACCGGAGTTTGGCATCTAGTACTATTCCCCAACGCTTAAAGATTGAAATCTATGTCTTAGTTCTATAAATCTCATACACTAATATCAACTTAATTAGAAACAAAATCAACAGTCATGATTCATCGCAATATATGCAAAAAATTATATGCACAATCTAAGGGGTTAGACTCAATGATTTAGATAACTAAGACCTAGGGTTCACCCATCTAGGGTTAGGGTATAGTATCATGCCAAAAAATCCAATTAATTCAAAGTCTAAATAGCGTTTTCTTACTCAAGGTATGTCGTACCTTAGATTTTAGCCAAGGTACGATAGAAGCCACCATATATATATATATAATACTATATATATAATTAATACGTATACTTATCCGATCCTCGATAATCCAATTTTTGTTGAAATACTATCAAAACACTCGATTTTAAATCGTGAAATTCTAGCAACCGTAATACAAGTTTTGCCGAAACGAGATGTTACATTCTTAAGAAGGGTTACGCGTGGAACATTCATAACGTGAAAAACATTAAGTTTTGGGGTGATTTCTGGGTTTTGCAGGTGCCTTTGATAGAGGTAACACTCAAACCTATCCCGAGGAGATCATCACAGAGTCAGTTTTCAGCTACCTTGACGAAGAGGAGAATTGGGATGTGAGTTATTTCTCACCATGGCTAGCAACAGAAATTAAGCACAAGATCATTACTATTTCAGTGGATTCTCTCACTCTGTAAGCTTATTCTCTTTTCCGTTCTCCCTGTCCGAATGGCTGCTTCACCACGAAGTCATCATTTCATATGATGAATCCTCATCAAGCGAACCAAGATGAGAAACTATGGAAGAAGATTTGGAGCACACCTTCCCGGAAGAGAATTCATTGTTTTACATGGCTGGTCGCCTTGGAGAAAATCGCTACTAATGCCCTTCGCTTCTATAGGAAATGTGCTCCATCTCCAGCGTCCCCTTGCTACAGTGACTGTCTCGAGACAATCACCCATTTGCTCCGAGATTGTCCCCAGGCGACTTTTGTCTGGACAAGGTTTATTCCGCAGGCTGAGCAGTATGGCTTTTTCACTAGCACTCAGGAGGTTTGGATCCGTGAGAATCTGTTGAGGGAGTCAAATCTAGCCTCTGGACAGAGCTGGCATGCGTTCTTCAGTGTGGCAATTTGGTGCCTATAGAAGAACATATTTATCGCTGCTTTCAAGGGTGAGGAGGAAGCATTGATATACCCTCCCTGGCGAACTCCATTCAGCAGAGGGCTCTCATGTGGTACAAGGCCTAGTTTTCCCCCACTCTTGCTGACATAAGGTTAGGGAATCCGACAACCCGAGTTACAAAAGAGCGTCCGGTGGCATGCTCTTTTTGAAGAGTGGTTTAAGGTGAATATTAATGGGCCCTCGACAGGTAATCTCGGGTTAGAGGGTGCTAGCAACTTAATTCGTGATGCTCAGGTAGATAGATCACAGGGTTTGTCACCGAGATTGTAGAGGATTTGTCCGTTTTGGCGAAGCTGTGGGTGATCTACCATGGTTTGAATCTTGCGCAGAAGCAGGGATGCAGCAGTATCATTCTTGATACTAATTCTCGACTAGCTATCAAACTTGTTAATAATATGCAGGAATCAGGCCATCCATATTCGACTCTTTTGGAAAAGAATAGCTCAGGATTGGCTCTTTAGTATACTTCATACAAACCAAAAACAGAATTGAGCCGCGGACTGGCTCTCGAAATATAGTATCGTCTATATGATGACTCGATATTTGCACATATTTCCCCCTTTGTTTCTTGAATGTTTGAGCTTTAATTATCGCGTCTTGGGCATATTTTACGCTAGGTTGTGTTCCTTTGTCACATTTCAGGTCCTAGCATATAAAGTGAAGCGTAGGCGCAAGTTTGAAGTCAATCAGAGATCAATTGGCGATTAGGGAGAAGAAACTCGGGCATGACCTGAAGAAGAATGGATTTATACCTCACTTAATGGACAAAGAATCATGCAATCTTGTCACGAAAATAAAGAGGACGAGACTACGAGCGTCTGGAATCAAACGGAGACTAATTCGGAGTCCGGACGAGGAAGAAACAAAGCATTGAATATACGGGAACAAGTTCGGCAGTAAAAACACGGGCTGGCCTAAAGAAAAACACGGTCGTGTCCATATTTAGGCACGATCGTGTTTTGGCCGACGAGGGCTGCTGGGAGCAAAACACGGGCGGGCAAAAGTAAAACACGGCCGTGTCCTCGACCATGTTTTGGCCGACGAGGGCTGCTGGGAGCAAAACACGGGCGGGCAAAAGTAAAACACGGCCGTGTCCTCGACCATGTTTTGCCCAGAATCGGGTTTTTTAGGCAGATTGAGGGCAAAGGAAAGAAAGAGCTAGGTTTTGGATCCCAAACACCCAAGGGGCGAACCGAAGAGAGAGAGGGAGATTTGAGGGCATTCTAAGAGAGGAATTGGAGGATTTATTCGTCTTGGATGCTCGAGGAACAAGCCCGTACTTGAAGACTGATCATCTGAAGCTTCTTACTGCAGTCTCTCTCTTCTCTATGGAGTAACTTCCCTTCACTTAGGTTTTGAGGAACCCTAGCCATGTTTGTTTGATTGGATGATTGTATGAGTACTCTTACGTGATAATCTTGAGTTCATATTCAATCTATGCATGTTTTCATGATTCAATTCTTCTTTAGTCGAGATTATTGATTCTGCTTTGATCCTATGAGAGTGAATACCTTATTAGGTCAATAGAGCACCATAGATTGATAGTATTGGATCGATTGCTTTAGTAGAGGGTTGATTCATTGCTTTGTATCAATTGAGAACCTCTTTCGATGAGGGAGTCTAGTTCAGAATGCCTTGATCGGTTGTTCTCGAGAAGGATATGTCCCTCTAGGCAATTGACTCAAGAGGGCCTTGTTCCATTAGTTGAGACTCAAGGTCTAGTCAAGGATTCTCCGCATTGTGAATGAAAGTGAAACAGGTTAGAGATCATCAATCATTAATCTGGCTAGTGGCTAGGGGTAATCATACCTAAGTGAGTTCCCAACCTGTAATTAGATTAACTTTAACTATAGTTTGTTAGAGTAGTTTTAGTTCTTTCATTTTAATCTGGTTTGCTAGATAATGAACTGAAGCTGAGTAATAGTAACTCTAGAGACCCGTGGATTTGATATTTATTACTTGAGACACTATACTGCAGTCCCTTCTATTGGTTACACTTGGCCATTGTTAGGAGTTGTGTCATAGCGAGTCAAGTTTTTGGCGCCGTTGCCGGGGACTTTCTACATTATTAGGAAAGGCAGAAGTTTGTTACTTTAGCGTTTTTATTTTCTTTTTCACCCTTGCTTTTCAATTGGGTGTTATTGTTATTGTTTGTGCAGATCTGAATCATGGATCCTCATGGCTTCTCCAACCATTGGGGGTATCCACCACCATCCGGGTGGTATTACCCCGAGACTCCCTGGAGCAATCAAGGAGGAGAAGACTATGGATTCGGGTTCTTGTACCAACCCCCTTACTACGGAGAACAATCAGACCCCTGGGCATATCAAGAATAACCTAATTACCAAGAAGACTTTCTCCCACAACCAGAAGGGTCATCGGAGCTGGAGTTACCCATGGCGGCCTTCACGGGCCATTCTTCAGAGCTATGCTACACTCCATAGCCAGATCCAAACTATGAATTGAGGCTTCTCGTGGAGCAGTTTGCTCGGGATTCCGAGAGACGCAATCGCAAGATGGACCTCCTTTTCTCATCTTTTTCTCCTCCTAACTCTTCATCCCTCCGTGAATCGGAGGAGACTGTTTCACACTCATCCAAGCAACCAGAGCGGGTTGAGCAAGTTTGTGCACAACTTGCTCAAAATCACCCGTCTGCTACCATACTAGAAGAGGAGGAGGAAGAAGAATGCTACATGGACATTGTGGAGCAAACAGAAGTTATCACGGAGAGCTCCCGTGAAGATCATGATCAAGAATGTCCTGTCTTAGCCGACCACCCCTTTCCACATCCCACACCGAGCTTTGAAGAGGTGGGCATGAGTGAGGAGATGCGAGAAGATCTCATGAAAGAAATTGCTTGACAACTTGCTCTCCAATCCGTGCTAGAAGAAGAAGAGCAAGAAAGGGTGCAGAGGGAGGATGATGAAAGTGAAGCAGAAGGAGTTCTTGATCATTTCCCAGGGGTGATACCACATGAACAAGGAAGGGAGGTTGAAGAAGCAATTGGCATCTAGGCCGAGGACTAAGTTGAGGTGGAAGAGGGCTGCACCAGCCATGAGTTGCAAGTAATATCCCAACCAAACTTCGAGGAACTACTTAGCAAGGGCCCATTTGTACTGTCTCTTTGCCAGACCAAGGCCACTTCGACATCGGTCCCTCTTGGTGGACGCGATGGTGGTCAATCGATGTTGTCATATATGATTTGGGGCAATGAGACGAGAGAAGAGAAGAAGAGGTCTCGAGGGTGGAGACGTTATCTGCATCAAGTGCACGAGCTTCCATCACATGTCATACCACTTACTCGTGACTTGAGACTCCACCTCATAGACGAGAACCTCAACTTCAAAGAGGTTTTGGGGTGGACCGAAACTTAGGAGCCATCGTCCGGCTCACGACGGGAAAGAAGCGCTTGTTGGGAGGCAACCCAACCAGTCGGTTTGCATTTCTTTCTCTTTTTCTCCTCGGTTGAGTCAGTTTTGTTATTTGATTTTAGAGTCAATAACTCAACCTTTGTGAGATTTGGTGTGGTGTTTGTGTTTCGACTACTCTCTCCACCTGGAATGCACCGTCTGCCTCGTCCACCATCATTCACCCTTGATTTGATAACTTCGTTCTACCCTCTTTATCTTTCCTCCATTGAGGACAATGTCGTGCTTAAGTGTGGGGGGATGTTCGATTATGTATGTGTGTGAATGTTGGCTGTTTGTGTGCTTGGAGCCTAGTCCACTGTCCAAATTTCGATTTGAGGGCTCCAAGTACGTGTTCCCTTGCAAATTGCCTGCTCAGTATGCTTTGAATTGACAGTCTCTATAGTAATGTGAAACCTAGGGAGGTAGTGTAGCACTATGGAGGATGTTGAAGTATAAGATTTTTCCTATCTAGCTCTCTGCTGTGCCAGTTGATTTTGTGAATTAGTGGAGCTATGACCGTTGAATTCATGTGAATGGTGACTCTGTTTGGATTGTGTTATGGACTCGTGTATCGAACAGGGTGCTCATGTGAAAAATGAAAAGCAGTTGGTCCTCCATGTCGAAATCATTAAATCTTAAACATGGGGTAAGCCCAACTTGTGTGGCACCGTTCATTGCACAAGATCGAGTTTTGGAAGAGATTTTAGTGATCCTTAGTGGGGTACTCCTACAAGGTGAAGCTAAGCTGTCTCTAGTACAAGTAAAACTACCACCTGTTAAACGGTTTGCCTACTTGAGGATGTGTTTTTAAGGGCACAGAGAGAGCTTCCAACCCCCCTTAATTTCATTGACCCTTCACACGAGTTGAGGAAAAGGAGTTAAAAGAAGTACTCTGGCGACCGCCAGATGTACAGAAATTGCTCTTGCTCGACTAATAAGGGTTGACCGTGCAAAAGACTGCAGTTGGAACCCCCGCTAAGTGAATGAGAAAGAAAAAAAAGAAGTAAAATGAAAGTGAAAAAGGGGTTCAAACGGTGAAATGAAGTTAAAGAGCACCCCGGTACATCGAGTCCTTGGTTGTGAATGGTGTGAGTCCCTTTATCCATGAACTGACCGTCTTACTTCTACTTCTTCTCATGATCCTTGCTTGAGTCTAGTACTCGCATTGAGAGAGATAGGGGACGTCTTAGAAGCCCAGTTGACCTTGTAAGCTTCTTTATGATCTAGAAAGTCCTCTACCGAGGATCAGGGTTGTTGTTTCTATAGAGGTCTGGAGAGTTGCATTGGTTTGAGTCAGGTTTGCTTGGGGACAAGCAAACAGTTAAGTGTGGGGGGATTTGATGACTCGATATTTGCACACGTTTTCCCCTTTGTTTCTTGATTGTTTGATCTTTAATTATCGCGTCTTTGGCCTATTTTACGCTAGGTTGTGTTCCTTTGTCACATTTCAGGTCCTAGCACATAAAGTGAAGCATAGGCGCAAGTTTCAAGTCAATCATAGATCAATTGGCGATTAGGGAGAAGAAACTCGGGCATGACCAGAAGAAGAATGGATTTCTACATCACTTTATGGAAAACAAATCATGCAATCTTGTCATGAAAATAAAGAGGACGAGACTACTAGCGTCTAGGATCAAACGGCGAAGGATTCGGAGTCCGGACGAGGGAGAAACGAAGCATTGAATATAGTGGAACAGGTTCGGCAGTAAAAACCCGGGCTGGCCTAAAGAAAAACACGGCCGAGTCCATATTTAGGCACGACCGTGTTTTGGCCGATGAGGGCTGCAGGGGGCAAAACACGGGCGGGCTAAAGAAAAACACGGCCGTGTCCTCGACCGTGTTTTGCCCAGAATCGAGTTTTTTAGGCAGATTGAGGCCAAAGGAAAGGGAGAGCTGGGTTTTGGATCCTAAACACCCAAGGGGCGAACCAAAGAGAGAGAGGGAGATTTGAGGGCATTCTAAGAGTGGAATTGGAGGATTTCTTCGTCTTGGAAGCTCGAGGAACAAGCCCAGACTTAAAGACTGATCATCTGAAGATTCTTACTGCAGTCTCTCTCTTCTCTATGGAGTAACTTCCCTTCACTTAGGTTTTGAGGAACCCTAGCCATGTTTGTTTGATTGGATGATTGTATGAGTACTCTTACTTGATAATCTTGAGTTCATATTCAATCTATGCACGTTTCATGATTCAATTCTGCTTTAGTCGAGATTATTGATTCTGCTTTGATCCTATGAGAGCGAATAGGTCAATAGAGCACCATAGATTGATAGTATTGGATCGATTGCTTTAGTCGAGGGTTGATTCACTATTTTGTATCGATTGAGAACCTCTTTCGATAGAGGGAGTCTAGTTCAGAACGCCTTGATCGGTTGTTCTAGAGAAGGATACGTCCCTCTAGGCAATTGACTCAAGAGGGCCTTGTTCCTTTAGTCGAGACTCAAGGTCTAGTCAAGGATTCTCCGCATTGTGAATAAAAGTGAAACAGGTTAGAGATCATCAATCATTAATCTGGCTAGTGGCTAGGGGGAATCATACCTAAGTGAGTTCCCAACATGTAATTAGATTAACTTTAACTGTAGTTTGTTAGAGTAGTTTTAGTTCTTTCATCTTAATCTGGTTTGCTAGATAATGAACTGAAGCTGAGTAATAGTAACTCTAGAGACCTGTGGATTCGATATTTATTACTTGATCCAGTATACTGTAGTCCCTTCCATTGGTTACACTTGGCCTTTGTTAGGAGTTGTGTCATAGCGAATCACTAACCCAACGATATGTATGAACTGGCTAACCCGCCAAAAGAAATTGAAGGATTCTTCAAGATGCTGTTATGGGGATTGCTTTTGAGCGCCAAGTAGTGGCACAACCCCCTTCTTAACTGTTTGTTTCTCTCTCCTATATCATGTCTTCTTGGCTACGACCTCCTTTGATGAAAAAAAAACTACTGAACATAATTATATTGACAAAAATTTGAGTATTTGATCAAAATGGTCAATTATGTTTTTACACCCGTAACAAAGGAGGCGGTGCTGTGTGGAAAGCAGGAGGATGGCTTGAACATCTTTCGGCCTAGTCAGGGAAGTTCCTTTGCCTGGAGAAGCTTTAATAAAGCTTCTAACCTTTTTAGGAATGGTTGTGCGTGGAACATTCATGTGGTACAAGTCCTGGTTATCCCCCACTTTTGCTGACATAAGGATAGGGAATTAGATAGCCCGAGTTACGAAATAGCGTCCAGTGGCATGCTCCTTCCGAAGAGTTGTTTAAGCTGAATACTAATGGGGCCTCGACAGGTAATCCCGGGTTAGCGGGTGCTGGCAGCTTAATTCGTGATGCTTAGGTAGATGGATCACAGGTTATGTCGCCAAGATTGGAGAGGCTTCGGCCGTTTTGGTGGAGCTGTGGGCGATCTAACATGGTTTGAAACTTGCGCGGAAGCAGGGATGCAACATTATCGTTTCTTTCTTGATATTGATTCTCGACTAGCTATCCAACTTATTAATCATATGCAGGAACCGGTCCATCCATATTCGGCTCTTTTGGCCTCGATCAGGAGAAGAGTAGCTCAGGAATTACTCTTTAGCATACTTCATACATACTGAAAAGAAATAGAGCCACGTTCTTGATATGGTATGTATGAACTGGCTAACTGCCAAGTAGATTGCGAGGATTCTTCAAGATGATGTTACGAGGATTGCTTTTCAGCGCCAAGTAGTGGCACAACCCCCTTCTTAACTGCCTGTTTCTCTCCCCTGTATTCTGTCTTCTTGGGTAGATAATTATATTGGCACAACCACCTATCATGCAAAAAAAAAAAAAAAATACTCATGAACATATGTTGGAAAAATATGAGTAAATGTTTTGTACACCCTTACCAAATGATACATACGTATAGTGATTTGTGTCTTTCTATCAATATTTTCGTTCAAAACGTCCAATTGGCTTTTACGTGAGATACTAAGTTAATTGTAGTGAGATACGAAGCTAATTGTGCATTTTGGAAGAAAATATTGGCGTAAAGAGATGATTTCTGGTTTGTTATATGATAGCTATATAACCAGGGATGATGACAAGTTGATTGTGGTTGGTTTTTCTGTATACCATCCTCGAATCATGGTTTTAAAATCGTAAACATTCTGATAACCAAAATAATGCGGGAATGTATTATAACATAAACAAACCGTATGTAGTTTGGGTAAACCCACTCGCACAATCTCTGGACAATCATATATAAAATTCTTGATATAATCAAAATATTTTCTTAGAATGTCAATGTTAATTGAAACTTCGTTGTCGCATTATTAGTTAAAAAAATTATGGGTCGTAACATTGTTTATAAATTTGAGAGAATATGAGTAAAATTTGAGATATAAGATATAGTTATAATGTTTGAGGGGTATGAATGAATTAAGTATTTAAGTGAGTGTAAAACATAGTTATAATACAAGTTAGCGTGGATTCATGTGAATACTTAAAATATCAATAGGGCAGCAAACTCATTGCCCTTCTTGTCGAGTTTGGGAAAATAACATCCAAAGATAATTTATCTCAACAAAATCAATTCGGATTCGATTGGGTACCTAGAATCATGAGTTATTCTGCGATCCCTATATATTACCTTTTTTACAACTCAAACTTATCTGATTTTGATCAATTAGCTAAACAACATAAGTAAAATGGATATCCTAAAAATATCAGCATTCATATTTAAATAAAATACACATAACAAACAAAATAAAAAAGCCTCATATTTAAATATAATGTTTTTTAGTTAAATTCACCAAAATGAAATCATTTAGTTTAAGGACACTAATTGGCCATATCAATCGAGTCATCAGTTTTTCCAATTTTAACTGATATTGACCACCACTTCACATCGAGAGTATTGCAAACAGTTTTGTGTCGATAATAGTTAGACCCAATTGTACCAACCGCTATACCACGGTTTGACAACTATGTCACCATACTATTGCTTTTTAACGAATATATTTATTTGAATTTTATCAAAACTAGAATAAACACCCACGGTTACTTCGTGGGGACTTAAGTTGTAGCAATATCATCTTGTAATAAATTGTGAGTAGGTTACTGTTAAGGTAATTCTTGACTGGTATGCCTATCAGTAGTGTGTTGGTGACTTGCGATGGAAGGAGCAAACATCACACTGAAAAGATTACGAAGATAATGCTTAATAGTTCGCCTAAACTGGTAAAGAAAGTACTTAATATATGCAGCAATGGAACAGAAGCAGATAACGAGAGTGTCAGATTGACAACAAAGGGAAAACATTCTAAATTTCACAAGAAATATTTGGATGCTTCTATTTATGAACTAAAATGGCAGTTGCAACAACTTGACACTCAACATTCAACAACATCAACAACACAACAGCTTCACATGACACAACCAATTGCGCTTCCATTGATCCCACTCTTCCCATGTGAAAGCTAGTATTGGCTAGAACTCGAACACGTGCAATTGTTTGGTTAGGTGCAACAACAACATATTGATAACACCTAAATTAGTGTTATTTAACACTCGTACCAAAGTTTGTTTCATGCCAATTCATGTGCATAATTGCTTGAACATTGTCGATTGCATCTCTATTTTAATCATATTTGAATTCGATGTGATCTTAGAGAGTATTAGACAATATATGTGAACTAGGTACAAAACAAGTTCACAAGTGTATCCAGGGGGCAGGAAGCTGAAGGTCGTGGCCTGGAAGCTGAAGAAAATGGCCGGGAACATAAACCATGAGCTCAAGCTGAAGATCGCGGGCTGGAAACCCCATATCGCGCCCGCGAATTGGAGGACCCAGGGCGCAAACTTCACGAGGAAAGAGCCAAGGAGAAACAAAGACATTCCCCAGTCGAATCACGACCACGAGACTATTTGACGAAGAATAAGATCACGACTGCGACTCGTGGATGCGACCGTGAAGTCATCCGGGGATCTCCTCATTTTTGAAGGCCAAGACGACGACGTTTCAAGAAAGCGGCCTCACTTCTGAAGATCACGACCGCGATCTCTGTGCTTCTGGCCACGAACTCTTCAGATTGCCTATGAATAGAAGACTCCTTTCACCCTTTTAGATGAGCTTATTTTGAGAGAAATTTCTGGTTTTAGTGGGAGAGAAGAGAGAGAAGCTGAAGGAAGGATAAGGAAGAATGAGCTAGAAGAGAGGGATCATCTTCCTCGGCCCAAGTCTTCTTCAATTTCTTCTATGTTTCTTCTTCCCTCCTTTATGGAGTAGTCCTCTAAGGTACTAGAGGTTCTAAACCCCAAACCCTAGTTTTAGGGTTTATTATGTATGTTTGAATATTTTATGGTTTCGTTAACGAATGTGTTTATCTAGTTGATTCTATAGTTATTCTATCTTTGATTGTGTTTGGGTAAGTCACCCTAATCTTCTATATTAGCCTACTTCATGCTTCTACACTGGGTATGGAGTTCTAAGGTTAGACGGGTATGCGCCATCAGCAAATCGAGATAGATGTATGAATAGGGACCTATGGTAGTCGAGGGCCGAACCCCCACCGTAGGTTAGCCTTCCTAGATAGAACCCGGGATAAAACCTCGGTGTGGAAGTTGGATAGTATACATTGAAAGGAGCTACGAGCTTAATGCCCCACATACAATAGCCTAGATCGAGGTGACTTTATATGGTTTTAGGGGAGGCGTACTTAGCGGCGTGCGGATAACCCCGAAAGCCCATGGAAAAGAGCTCACTCACCACATTCGATAACCCTAAGTATTTATGCATGCATAGTAACCCTAAGCTTGGGGAGGATTAGTTCCCCGAAGTACCTGCTTTTAGATTTGATCAATCTCGAGTCTAGTTATCTTCTCAAGTCCTCCACTCAAACCTCCAAAATCGATTAACTAATTAGCAACAAGGTGGGAAGTAGGCTAGGGTATCAGGACCCGAGTAAAATACGAACTTGATTACCACTATACAAAAATGTCATCTTAGGTTAAACTTGGCTTGGGATGGGGTTGTTGTTGACACGTGCTAACCATTGACAATAATATGCACGGTTTGAAGTGATCAAGCTTTTTGGCACCATTGGCGGGGAACCTTGGTAACTAGTAGAAAACCATTCAGTTGTTAGTTAGTCTTTATCTTGTTTTGATTGTTTGTTTTATTTTGCGTTCTTGTTTGTGTTTTTGTTATTTTCGTGTTTGTTTTCTTTTTGTGCTTTGTTTTTCACCCACTCTTCTCCCCGAAGGGTGGTTTGTGTGTTTTATTTTCCTTATTAGAGTTTTCATTGTGTAGAAGCTTTTAAATCATGGATCCTTATGACTTCACCAAAGTGTGGGGGTATTCATCAATACTCGAAAATGGTTACCTCGAGGCTTCATGGAACAATCAACATGGTGGAAGTCAAGGGTTCAGATTCTCTTACCACCCCCCTTCCAAGAAGAAAAACCATATCCATGGAGATATGAAGAGGCTTCCTCATTCCAAGAAGATTTCCTTCCACCACCGGAACCAAGAAGCGAATTGGAACTCTTGGTGGAGCGGTTTACGCGGGGACTCGATGGAGCCTCCTCAAGTATGGAACAATCATGCTACACTCCACAATCATCGATGAGCCAATCAGAGCTCATGGTGGAGTGGTTCATCCGAGATACCGAAGCGAGCTCTGAGGTGAAATCCTTAGCCACCACTCCTAGCGACTCATCTTTTCTATGGTCAACGGAGCAGTTCCTCCGAAAAACAGAGAGAATAGGAGAGATTGTCAAGCAAGCATGTGCACAACTTCTTCAAAAAAAAAAATACCATTTGAAGAAAAAGGAAAGGAGGTCAAAGGCGAGAAGGAAGGTTGTGGAAGAGGAAGTGAGCTTCAAAGAAGAGGAAGATCTTGAACGTTCCCAACTGGTGGAACGAATTGAAGAAAAGAGAAGGGAAGTTGCAGAAGCAAATGGTGCCCATGATGAGGGCAAGATTGTTGTGGATGAAGCTTCAACAAGTTACAAGTGCTATCAAAGCTTTCCACTCGACCTCGATGTACTTTTGGAGAAGGACCCATTTGCGTCTCTTTGCCGAGCCAAGGCCAAACCATCAGGGATCCCTCTTGATGGATGCGATGAAATTCAATTAAGTGTGCACTACATGGGGTGGGGCAAAGAGAAAAGGGATGAAGGAAAGGAGGCGAGGACTCGTGGGTGGAGCCTCATGACAATTCAAGTTCACGAGCCCTCAATCATGGACTCGTCCAATGCTAGTGACTTGAGACACCACCTCACCAACAAGAACCTAAACCTCAAGGAGGTTCAAAGTTGGACCGGATACTTGAAGACAATCATCCGATGATACGACTTGAAAGACGCACTATTTGTGAGATACTCCAACAACCGGTTTGAATTTCCTTAATTTTTAAAAATAAACTTGCATGTTTGATTTTGTTTAAAGTGGTTTTTATAATTTTAGTTAGTGAATGAATCCCTTCAATGTCAAGTATTATATGCATGATTGTTGGAAACTATCTAGTTGCTTGAGGAATTGTTGGAATTCTTGTTGTGTTGAGCATGTGTGTTAGCTTGGTCTTCCAATTAAGCTACTTATGGAAAGGGTATGGCATGGCTAGTGAAATAGGATCATAAAATGTATTCTTATGATTGTGCATGTGTGTTTGGAGGCCTTGGGGTGTCTTTATCTTTATGAATTTGTGGAGTGTGAATGTTGCCCACCAAGTGCTCCACGAAAGGCCCAACATAGGGCACCCCTATATCATAGGAGCTCGATCCAATTGACTCCCTCGGGGATAACCTAGACGATATAGGGCGAGGAGTGACCTGAAGACACCAGGAAAGGGGCTCTAAGGGGATTTTCTCACTCTTAGGTCAAAAGCTCGAGACATGAAAATGGAATCCAAACTCATGCCATTCATGAAAAACATCCATAACTTAGATAATAAACTCAATCAAACATGGATTTATCACATACAACAACACCCAATCAAAATCTAGAACTAGGGTTCTTAAACCCAAGAGAAGAGGGTAAGTTTCTCGAGAGATAAGAGAGATATTGCAAATTGGAGCAAAAGATCTTGTTCTTCTTCTAGGCTTGATTCCTTGCTTTCAAGCTTGATCAATTCCTTCAATTAAGCTCCAAGATCACTCAAGAACTCAATCTCTCTCACTAGAACTCCCCTTCGAGGTTTTGAGTCAAAACCCTAGAGAAAGAAACTATTTCCTCTCCAAAAACCAGCTCCCCTTTCTCTCTCCCCACTGCTGACTTTATATTTCCACGAAAGGGCCCACTTTACGGCCAGAGGCTTCAGTTCACGGTCTTAGACCGTGAACTGACTTGAGGCTAGTAAGTTGCAAAACCTTTATGGAAATTGGTCACTTCACGGTCTTAGAGAGCGTGAACTGAAGCTCCAGCCCGTGAACAGGGCTCATCCTCCATATTTTGGCTCGTTTTGACCTACGAATGACTCGAAACTCGTCTAGGACCTTCCCACTCGTGCCAAGACCTAAAATGTAACAAAACAAGCACAACCTAGTGTAAAATAGGTCGAGGGATGGTGATCTATAAAACAATCACTCCCCCACACTTGAACGTTTGATTGTCCCCAAGCAAACCCCGTACAAAACAAGGTAAGATTACAACTTCTTTTTTAACCAAATTGTTTTGGGCCATGTCATAGGGCACAAAACGAATGAATCACAATGGTTATTTGACACCGACCTATGGACAAAAACAAAGTAATCATGGGAACCACCACAAACGACATTCAACTGTATTAAGATTGTGCAAATGAAGAGTTCTCACATTATTCATCAACCAACACACAACATGCCTTGACTACTCACCAATCATAGTTACTCATACTCATACATGAAGATCACATCATAGGAATGAACGATCGAGCAACCTTGGTCCTCACCGGGGTATAAGAAATGAAAAAAAACATGATGAGTGAATCACTCACTCTCGACCAGTGGGGTCAGGACCATTTGATGCAAAAGATGTGCATATTCACACTCAATCCTAACGTCCCTTTACCATGACGATAGCCTCTAAATGCTAGAGCTCACAAGATGGCTGTCGTTGCTAGCTTGTTCAGATGTCTTAGACACAGGTTTAAATGACTGGCTAGGGTTTAGGACATGGGTAAAAGGCTTTTTGAGTAGTGGCAAACACAACATGAGATTCCACATCTTCAACCTAAAACCAACAAAAGTTTATATGGTTTCGATCTAGAAACTTCCTCAAAAAACAATGACCACTAACAATTGCCAAAAACCACACTTCCCTCAATTCTAAACCACAACCAATCACTAAACCAAGTCATACATACTTTCTTTCTACATTTGCTAGTCAATTTCAAGCACAAGAGTGTAGAGGTCAACAACATATTTCTATAGCTTGCATGCCAAGAAACACTTCTAAGAGCATGTCAACATTTATTATATTTTTGGGTGGCCACTCTCTTTTCTTCTTTGCCCTTTTATTGATTTCGTTTTCTTTTCTCTTTTCTTTGAGGGATATAGAGAGCTATATACACATGCCACATTTTAGAACTAAGGAACGATAATCACTTTTTAAGAAGTTCCTCCAACACTCACTTTTCATGTTTAGCAAAACCATACACCAATCACACATGTGGAACCTCGTTTAGGCTCAAATTGTATGAATAGAGCTTCCAAACACAAGGTTGACTCGATAACAGTGTAGACACGAAGAAAGTAGGGTTGTTCTATCTAAATCAATCATCCTCAAGTAGCCCGAGCTACCTAAAATGAGAACGACCCTTAGACACACGACTCAAAGGGGGCTGACTAGGGGATGAAATGATCAGGTCGGTCAACTTTTGGGTCCTGGGCTAAACCTATGCCTCCATCTTCCTTGCTAGCAATAATTTGAATGCTACACATCATGTAAAGGGGGATCTTTCGCACAAGAATGAAACGAACGACACAAGTCTCACATGGCTACCGAGGTGCTCAATCATTCGTTCAAACTCCCTAAACTCAATGCATAGGCAACTGTAAAAAGCAAGTAATCGATTCAAAACACATCAGTTCAGAAACATATGAGAACTAAACCTATGCGCAAACCTAATACAAGTCTCAATCATCATAATAGGATGCACACAATCAAAAGCAAATCATGCTAATACCTACGAGATTCAAAACAAATCATCAAAGGTGTCACTATGATCATGCAAATGTAGAAGTTTTTATGTTTGGACACCAATTTTTTTTAAAATTTGGGCATACAGCAAGGATCCAAGCATTCAAAATCACACCAATCATTCACACACAAACATAATCATTGACACACAAACATAATAGAAGAAGGAGATAGAACGATGTTACCAGTCAAGTTGTGAATGTTGGTGATTAGGAGCGGAGGAGGGTGAGATCCAGAAGAGCAAAAAGATGGCAACACACCACCAAAATCTCTCCAATGGGCGTCTTATTGAAACGGAAAAGAAATGCAAACCGATGATGGTTAGGTTGCCTCCAACCAAGAGCTTTTTTAACATCATGAGTCAGACGGTTGCTACTCAAGTTTCGGTCCACCCAAGGACCTCCTTGAAGTTGAGGTTCTCGTCGGTAAGGTGATGTCTCAAGTCACAAGCATTAGACGAGTCCAAGATTGAGGGCTCGTGAACTTAAGTTAGCATGAGGCTCCACCCACGAGACATCTTATTCTTTCCTTCTTCCTTCTTCCCCTTGCCCCATACTATGTAGTACATCATTGATTTACCACCATCGCATCCACCAAGAGGGATCGCCGATGGTTTGGCCTTGGCTTGGTAAAGAGCCGAAAGCAGGTCCTTCTCCAAAAGTGAATTGAGGTTGGGTGGAAATCTTTCATAGCACTTGTAACTTGTGGATGCGTCATCAACCTTGACCTCGTCCTCATCTTGGACACCATTTGCTCCTTCTACTTCATCTTCAACCTCCCTTCCTTCTTCTTCAATGTGTTCCTCTCATTGGGAACAATCAAGATCTTCCTCCACTTTGATGCTCTCTTCCACCTCTTCCTTCTCCTTCCCATTCATATCCTCAAGTATGGTTTAAAGGGCAAGATGCCATAAAGGATTATTTTGCTCCTCTACACTAGTTACTTGGTCTTCAAATTTTTTCTCGGGAAGGGGCAAGTGATGAGAGTCATCAATGCAACCTTCTTGTTCATCCTCACCACGGGAGCTCTCCAGGGTGAGTTCGTCTTGCTCCACACGGTTTTCATTGATAGCTCCTTCTACCTCTTCTTTCTCCTCAATGATGTGTGGCGATAGCTTGCACAAGATTGTGCCACCTTCTCTTCTAGTGTCAAACCGGGAGGAGGGAGGGGTTGGAATTCCATCTTGGAGCTTATTCTTTCATAATTCTCCACGGAAAGCTCCAATTTGGACTTCACTTAGGGTTGGGGGAGATCCAAGTTCTAGCACCCTTCATCGGTGCCTTGAGCAAACCGCTCCACCATGAGCTCTAACTCGCTCTTTAGTTCTGGTTGCAGAGTGGCACTTGGTCTTGAAGAATGCCTCATGAAGGACTCCATTGCCAAATCCAAATTGGATTTCTCCTCGGGTTGTGGAGGGAACTTTTCTTCATATGGGAAAGATTTTTGAATTCCCCAATGGTATACTTCTTCCTCTTGGAAGGGAGGTTGATCATAGAACCCGGTTCCTTGGCTTCCACCCTTTTGTTTGCTCCATGAAGCTCTGTGGATACCCCCACATATTATAGAAGCCATTAGGTTCCATGATTCAACCTACAACGAGAAAAACAAAATCAAACTAACACAAACCACCCTTAAAAGCGAAGAGTGGGTAAATAAAGCACAAAACGTAGGGTTCGTTATCTAGCCAACCTAGGATGGTGATTAGACGAATTAAACTAACTAACCTAGCTATTTACAAGGTTGGGAGCTCTCTTGGGTTGAATCCTCCTAGCTCTATGGTAGGATTGATGTTGAGTGCCATCCTAGCTTGATCGAATCACTATCCTACCATTAGGAGATGTAATCCTTCGGGACGGACCCGGAATGGCAAAGTAATGGAAGGGTGGTGCTCTATTCAACCTAGGGCACCCCTATATCATAGGAGCTCGTTCCAATCGACTCCCTCGAGGATTACCCGGACGATATAGGGTGAGGAGTGACCCGAAGGGACCAAGAAAGGGGCTCTAAGGGGATTTTCTCACTCCTATGTCAAAATATCAAGACATGAAAATGGAATCCAAACTCATGTCATTCATGAAAAACATCCATAACTTAGATAATAAACTCAATCAAACATGGGATTGTCACATACAACAACACCCAATCAAAATCTAGATCTAGGGTTCTTAAATCCAAGAGATGAGGGTGAGTATCTAGAGAGAGAGGAGAGATATTAAAAATTGGAGAACAATATCTTCTTCTTCTTTTTCTTCTAGGCTTGATTCCTTGCTTCTAAGCTTGATCAATGCCTTCAATTAAGCTCCATATCACTCAAGAACTCACTCTCTCTAACTAGAACTCCCCTTTGGTGTTTGTGGGTCGAAATCCTAGAGAAAGAAACTATTTCCTCTCCAAAAACCGGCTCCCCTTTCTCTCTCCCCGCTAATGTCTTTATATCTGCCCGAAAGGGCCCAGTTTAAAGTTGGGGGCTTCAGTTCACGGTCTTAGACCGTGAACTGACTTGAGGTCAGTAAATTGCAAAACCGTTCTGGAAATTGGTCACTTCACGGTCAGGGATTTTAGTTCATGGTCTTGGAGACCGTGAACTGAAGCTCCAACCCGTGAACAGAGCTCAACCTCCACTTTTTTGCTCGTTTTGACCTCAGAATGACCCAAAACTCGTCCCTGACCTTCCCACACGTGCTAGGATCTGAAATGTAACATAACAAGCACAACCTAGCGTAAAATAGGTCGAGGGACGGTGATCTACTCAAGTACTAGAGTGAGAGTGCTAGTTCTCAACCCAGGTCCATAGCGTAAAATAGTAACTCAGATAGTTGTCACTATCAACTAAAGTACTGTGCAGTACGCAGGCTCTCCCAGTAATAGCCTCTTTCGTTTCGATTGTAACTATAACTCTTAATATTCTTCCTCTATCTCCTATGCGCTTTATCATTGTGAAAACCGCCAGCCAGACAAAAACCTACACTTTTGTAACTTCACCAACCCACAACCATACCTATGGTAACCTTCAGGATCTTCTCTTACAAAACTCCCACATTGAGGACAATGTGTTGCTCAAGTGTTGGGGGGGGGGGGGGGGGATGTGTATGAATGTTTTCATGAATATCATGATTGTTTGAACATATATTGCGAGAATCCTCCCTTGTTTATGAATGTGAGACGTTGATGAATACTTATGGGAGTGTGTGCTAGCGATTGTGTTTGTGTTGTGGTGATCAATGGTCAAATGATAGTGTTTTAGAACCTTGAATGCTATTACCCAAAAAAAATTCAAATTTGAAGGTTCCCAAAACATCTTGTTCCTTGCAACTCCCTACTCAATATGCTTTGATTTGTCAGATGATTGATGTGTTATGCTCGCTATGTGATAGTTGCATGATTAGAGAACATGTGTGTGGGTAATTTTACTATCTTCTTCCTCTTTTGAGAGTCGATAATATGTGTTATTTAGGAAGAACATGTGTGAGGGGTTCTCTTTTATGTCTCTTTGATGTCTAGTGAACTCAAAGCTTTTACAAGTTTATGCGTATTAGAAAAGAAAGAAAAAAGTGAAACATCTTTTTAAAATGAGCCTCGCGTGGGGGGCAACCAATCCTCATGGATTCGGAGTGCCCTTTGAGGATATGCTTGGGGATCAGATAGTTTTACTACGTCCCGACCATCTTTCACTACTTACCATCCCTCCAAGTATCTTTCCTCCTCACGGTGCCAAGGTCCAAAGGACCTTTTAGCGATTCGTGAGACCTCGTAGCTCTCATTTGTACTCGACATGTGAGGCAACCCAATAAGGAGTGCAGGCTGGGAACTGGTGCTCGGGCTAAGACGAATCCACCCATCAACTTCCCCATATGTGATCTTGAAAGGGAAGGGTATGATTCATCCGCTCTTGGTCATGAGGGAGAGTTGCTTGTTTGCAAAAGAATTGGAAAAGCTTGGTGCAAACGTCAATGTCAGGAAAAAAAGAGTCCAATAAACGACAACTCATAATTCTAAAGAGAGAATAAAAAGCACCTTCAAGAGTTATAGTTGGTGTTTGTTGTCTGAGAATCCCCAGATTGCAAACTCGAGCTGAAGATCACGGCGCAGAAGCCCCAGATTGCGGCCGCAAATTGGAGTGCTCAGGGCTCAAACTTTGCGAGGAAGGAGCCAGGGAGAAACAAAGACTTTCACCAGTCGAATCATGGCGACAACATTATTTGACCGAGAGGAAAATCGTGGCAGCAACTCATGGATTGAGAGCGCGAAGTCAGCCAACGATCTCCTCATTTTTGAATGCCAAGACGACGACATTTCAAGATCGCGGCCTCACTTCTGAAGATCACGACTGCGATCTCTGTGCTTCTACACACGAACTTCTCCGTCCCCTAATTTCCCATAGACAAAAGAACCCTTTTCCCCTTTTAGATGAGCTTATTTTGAGTGAAATTTCTGGTTTTAGAGAGAGAGAGAAGAGAGAGAAGTTGGAGGAAGGAGAAGGAGCTAGAAGAGAGGGATCATCTTCCTCAACCCAAGTCTTCTTGAATTTCTTCAATGTTTGTTCTTACCTCCTTTATGGAGTAGTCTCCAAGATACTAGGGGTTCTAAAGCCCAAACCCTAGTTTTAGGATTTATTATTTAGGGTTATAGGTATAATATGCCCCTATACTATGTAGTTTTTATCAAACATGCCCCTTTACTATTTTTTACATCTAACATGCCCCCATACTTTGGAAAAATTATCAAACATGCCCTTCTATTAAAATTTCTATTGAAAAAATTGTCAATCATGGTTGAACCAAGATTTAGACGACCCGACATCGGCAAATGGGAGGGAAAATATCAGTTTTGTCCCCCTGTTTTATTTCTTTGGGTCTCGTCAAAGTGAAATTATTAGAATTATTTAGCTATACAAAAGAGCTAAAAAAATCTAAACTGAAATTAGTAGGGATATTTAAGACAGTTTTTGGATGTAATTTTTGACAAAAAGGAATGTTTGATCATTTTTCTAAGTACAGGGGCATTTTTTATGTAAAAAATATTAAAGGTACATGTTTGATAAAATGACATAGTAGATGGGCAAACTATACCTATAACCCTATTATTTATGTTTGAATATTTTAGGGTTTGAATGAATGAATGTGTTTATCTAGTTGATTCTATTGCTATATTCTATCCTTGATTGTGTTTGGGTAAGTCGCCATAATCTTCTCTGTTATCCTACTTTGTGCTTCTACGCTGGGTATGGAGTTCTAGGGTTAGACGAGTATGTGCCATCAAGCAAATCGAGATAGATGTCTGGATAGGGACCTCTGACGGTCGAGGCGACCGAACCCCTACCATAGGTTAGCCTTCCTAGATAGAACCCGGGATGAAACCTCGGTGTGGAAGGTGGATAGTATCCATTGAAAAGAGCTACGAGCTTAATGCCCCAGATACGATAGCCTAGATCGAGGTGACTTTATATGGTTTAAGGGGAGGCGTACTCGGAGGCGTGTGGATAGCCATGAAATCCCCGGAAAAGAGCTCACTCACCACATTTGATAACCTTAAGTATTGATGCATGCATAGTAACCCTAAGCTAGGAGGAGGATTAGTTCCCCGAAGTACCTGCTTTTAGCTTTGATCAATCTCTAGTCTAGTAATCTCCTTGAGTCCTCCACTCAAACCCCCAAAAACGATTAACTAATTAGCAATAAGGTTTGAAGTAGGCTAGCGTACCATGACCCGAGTAAAATACGACCTTGATTACCACTATACGACAATGTCATCTTACGTTAAACTTAGCTTAGGATGGGGTAGTTGTTGACATGTGCTAACTATTGACAATAATCTGCACGGATTGAAGTGATCACATATGTAACAGAAGAAAATTATGATGGGACTCGAAGGGAAAATGTGAATGGGAAACAATATGGTGGTCTATGAGAGTAGCTTAAACAGGACAAGATAAAGTGTAGCACAACAACACTGCAAACGGGAGTTAGAAAAACAATAAAGGGTAGTCGTGTAAGTACCATTTACGTTGAGGGGTAAGAAATTTGAAGTAAATAGCAGGGTTTAGGCAACCAGAAAGGTTGGAGGCATGGTTGTCAAACCGGTTTCATGTCTGCCAGTTCAAGCAGGTACATTCGGTACCGGTCAGCAAACCGGCTGGAAAGGGGTCGGTATTTAACTATGGTAAAATCCGGAAATTCCATCCGGTTAGACCAGAAACCAGAATTCAATGTTACAAACATTATATCCAAACTAAACATCCTCCATAGGATTTGAACCAAGTACCACTTGGTCATTTAAGTTTCACTTATACACCAATAGTCTACAAGAAACTTTGTTGTCTATATTAACCTTATATATTATATATCTAATACCAAAATTTATACAAATCATTATAAATATTAATAATATTCATTTTGTATAATTTTATTTTTAAGCATCTAATTGTTTAGTATTACTTACAAGTTCTTAGCTATAAATTATTTTGTGTGAAATAATTCTTCTAATTTTTTTCATGACTAATTTATTTGTAATTGAGGATTTCCATTTTTCTCATGTATTTTATTAAAACCAGCACAACTGGCAAGAATACTGGTTGTACCATGGTCGGAGCATTCCACTTGGAAAACCGGCACACCAGCATAAACCGGTTTGACAACCTTGGTTGGAGGTCATATATAAGTAAAGATACAATAGAATACAAGACTAACAAGTAGATTGGTGGAGGTCGTATATAAGTAAAATATATAGACTAAACATATGGGAAGTAGAATGCAAGAGGTCCAAAAGAGGGACTGGAAAGCTAATCCTTCAACTGTGAAGCTTGACTTATTCCATTTCTTGCTTCCAGGCAAGGTAGTCAAAATCTCGATTTTAATATTCAAATCTTACGATTTTACGATCTTACTTATGAGTTCCGATCCTGATTTTACTATAAAATATTTGAACCTTAATATCCCATAAAATCCCGATTTAAAACTTTTAAATCCTTAAAATCTATTATTTTTAGGAATTTGTACGATTTCAAGGTTCATCATGTCAATTGAAACAAAATCATGCAGGTCAAGTCGGGGTTTTTCGCACCTGGTTAAACTCACTTCCCCATCGCAATACCATGAACAACATAACGTTAAACCGATAGGTGAGCCTCAATTTATGTTTTTTTTTCTTCCTCTTCCACATGCTGACACCCAACTTCTTCCATCAACGATTTCCTCCACCCTCAAAATTAGCACGAAGTTTCTTCCCCACCACCCTCGCAATTAGCCCAATCCCCATTCGCTGGCAAGCTTTTGTTCGTCTCTGAAACCTTCAACACCACCATCCCTTACATTTTATCAATCAAGAAGGGAATGCATGAATCAATGAATTACCTTTTCCAGATGATGGTTATCAAGGAAATATGTTTAATAGTGAAAGTACTTCAAGTGATCCTGAGAATAATAATGATATTATTGCTCAAGCAAATAGACTAGGATTCTATGAGGATGTGAGTGAGGGTGACGGTAAGGATGATGATGTGTGAGGGATGTTAATGTTGATCCTAACGATCTTATGTGATTTTGTACTCTTAACTATTAACTAGATTAAATAACTTGTATGAGATTTTAAGTTGCTTATTTGTGTGTTTATGTTATTTACAAGAATAAATCTATAAATTTATTTGTGTTTACATAATAAACAAAATTTTTTTGGGAAATAATTAAGTTATATGTGGTTGACTGTTATACAAGATATGCGTTATTATTACTATAAGGATTTTTAGTGTTCATTTCAATATGTACCTTAAAATCTTACTACTTTACGATTTTAACATACGATTCCAATTTTTAACTTAGTTTTCGATTTTACGTAAAATCTCAATTTTGACTGCATTTCTTCCAGGTACCACAATCCCATGCACGCTGAAAAAAGAAATGTATGAGAGAGATGCATGATCTTCATGCTCAATTATAACAAATCGGAGTAAGTCAATAGTACCAATGAGTTGGATAAAGTTAAAATAAAATCATAAAGTTAATATAAAAAGTTGGTGACATTTGTGTTTAAAAGTTGGTAGCATTTGATGTGCAACAGTTGCGTAAGTATCAATAGAATCCTTGCCATGAATACCTGCAACAGCTTACAGAGTGATGAGGTATCTGAAGTCTTCAACAAGTCAAGGTATCCATTTGATTAGAAAAAATGAGTTGAAGATAGTTGGTTATTGTGATTCAGATTGAGCCAGATATCCATACACATAAAGATTAAAAAATGGTTATTGTACGTTCTTGGAAACTTCCTTGCGGGCATGAAAAACCAAGAAGCGGACAAATGTATTAAGATATTCATCTGGAACTGAATACAGAGCATATGCTCACATTGTTTGTGAAATTAAGTGGCTCAAACAACTGTTAGGAGATCTCACTATTCAAGTACCACTACATGTTCTTGTCTACTATGACAATAGTTCTACTATACATATAGCAGAGAACCTAGTGTTGCATGAAAGGACAAAACAAATTGAAATATACTTTGATATTACAAGAGTAGACATCAATAGTGCTTTGATCAGTCTAAATCATATCAGTACTCTCAAACAGTTAGTTGATCTCTATACTAAGGGTCTAGATCGATAAAGAATGTGAGACATTGATCAAGTTAGGTGTCACCAATCTGATGGAGTCACTAATTTGAGGGGGATATCAGGATGTGAAACATGATTAGCAAGAATCCAGAAGCAAGAAGGATTAGAAGGATGAAGAAGGTGTAGAGAACACCTTCTGGAGTAACTATGGAATTTCTGTATCATTTCATTTTATTTCTTTTTTAAACACTGTTGTTTTACATTTGTATACTTAGCCAATGGATAACTTGAATTAGCTTAGCTTATAGCTAATCATGTAAGCACTCGTGGACTTGATTTATCGTTTGAACCATATAAAATGAAAGCGAGGAGCTCGATCACAATTGAATCTCAAATCTTCTCCATTTTACAGATATTGTAAACATAGCGCAAGTTAGGTAGCTTGTGTAGTGAAATTCTATTTCCTATCAGGGCCACATATTCAACAATAATATGAGCTATTTGGTTATGTGAACTAATTGAAAGTTATCCAACTCAGGAGCCAAAAATGTCTTGTTTTGACATGGAAGAAAATGCATTATATCGCTAAAGTTTACGTAGACTTCACATAAAATAATTATAATCCAGGAGATGTATTCTAGCTAAAGGAGACATTTAGTCTTAGCTGGTGTCCCAATAATGGTTTTGAAAGGTGATTCGGGCCTAATTGTACACTTTTTATCCACGTTTCTCTTTGATGTTTGTGGCAATTGAGCTCCCAAAGGGGCAGTTTTAAGCTAGGTTTTTTGTGTTTCGGAGTCTAATAGGTGAAACCAACCCCGGGGTCGAAAGTTGAAAGAAAAGGAGCAAAGACTGTGCAAAGAGGAGGATTCAGCCTGAGTTCACGGTCCAGCATTGGAGTTCACGGTCGCCAGTACCGTGAACTAGAACCACAAACCGTGAACGACGATAGCGTCCAGAGGGGTTTCTGAATTTACTTATGCCAAACTGGGTGCGATCTGAGTTCAAGGTCACTAAGACCGTGAACTGGAACCACAAACCGTGAACCCCAGAAGTGAAGCGGTGTGTTTTTATTTAACTCACTAAGTTCACGGATGCGTTCTGATGTTCACGGCCGTGAACTGGGTGCGATCTGAGTATAAAAAGTCAGCTGAAAGGAAGAAGAGGGGAGAGCTCAGAGTGAGAGAAACCTTCTTCTTGTTGAAACCCTAGAGAGAAAAAGTCACGAACCAAGAGGGAGAAGAGGCTAGGGTTTGCTCCAAGTGAAGATTTTGGAAGCTCCTCTTCTTTGGAGGATCTCTACAAGCACAAAGATAGTTGGAGGCATCTCAATGATGGTTTCTTTCTTCCTATTTTGTGTTCTTCCTTTGTCTAGCATGGAGTAGTTTCCCTTTTCACTTGGGTGTTGTCAGGGGGAAGCAACATCCGAGTGAAGCTTCTCACCAAGAATTTTCTATCCCTTTTACTTTTCAATGTCTTGCTTTCAAATCGTAGATTGTAGAGATTTCAACAAACAACAATCCGCTAGATAATGTTTCAAACAATCGAAGTAGCAGTGCATGGGCCGGCCCGGGTTGATATTTAAACATACTTGCCATATATTGCACCCATCTAAGGTTTATACTTGGACCTTATGTGGAATTTTATTGTGATAGTTGGAGCGAGTTAAAAGGATAAAGGTGCAGAAGATCATTTATGCATATTATCATTAAGGAATATAATACTTTAGTTCATTCTCATCCCAATATAGCATGTATAGTTATAGTATTTGGTTAATATTCGAGTAATTTATGCACGAAACTCTAAAAATAATCAAACATGTAATGCTTTTACTAAGATGATAAAAGAACCCATGCTAATTATCGGATCAGATAATTTATAACTCATTGGGTACTTTGATTTTGATGCTAAAGAATGTCAACATAGCATGAATTATATATTAGGTGACATTTCTGTGTTGGGTAGAGTTCAAAGCATATTTTGATGCTTCCAATGATGGTTGCGAAGTTTTGTCACTATAATGACTTTGTTTGGTCATTAAAGGTCAACAATGACAAGAATTTGATAATGATACACTATCATTAGCACAAGAGTATAGAAGTCAAAGTATTAACATCAAGTTCCTGAAGGTTCAAAATAGACAAGTTTCTATTTAACATTAATGATTTGACTAAAGCTAGTTTACCCATTAGCCAAAGGTTTGACACATAAAGTTTTTCCATGCGCATATTGCTTGCATGTGTGTTATTCCGGATGGTATCTTGGTTCAGTGAGAGTCATTTGTGGATGTTCAATAAATTAATAACTAAATCAATCTCTAGTGAATAAAGTGATGGTTTTTCGGAGTCTATTTTGAAATTTAAAGTGCATTCAGCTATATAATGGTCACATTGTATGAAGACATTTATATTGATCTCGCTAAGGACTAAACTTGGACTAGTTGAAAATATACATGTTAAAGATCACATTGCTTGTAATTTTCATGCAACTCATCCATATTTGATCTATATCACTAAGTGTATTGATGTGGTGATGACGGTGGTTTAATCGTTGCTGAATCATGATTAAAGTCGTGTTGGTTCCATTGTTATTCATGAGATGGACCATATTATTTTAGGAGATGTCTAAGTACAAATATCATACAGTTGTGCGCCTAAAGAATTTTGTGATATAATTGTTTCAAGGAATATATGCAGCCTAATTCACATTGTATGAAGAAATATAATAGTCACATTGTATGAGGAAATATTTATTGATCTCGCTAAGGACTAAACTTGAACCAGTTGCAAATAGACATGTTCAAGATCGTATTGCTTGTAATTTTCACGCAACTCATCCATATTTCATCTATATAACTAAGTGTATTGATGTGGTGATGATGGTGGTTTAATCGTTGCTGAAACATGATTAAAGTCGCGTTGGTTCCATTGTTATTCATGAGATGGACTAGATTATTTTAGGAGATGTCTAAGTACAAATTGCATACTATTGTGCGCCTTAATAATTTTGTGATATAATTGTTTCAAGGAAAATATGCATCCTAAGTGGGAGAATTTCCTATAATGATATGAGCCACATATTTTACAATAATATAAGCTATTAGATTATGTGGACTAATTGAAAGTGATCCAAATTAGGAGTCCAAAGATGTCTTTTTTGATATGAAACTAAATGGGCGGAAACCAAATTCTAACTCACCTTGTGTTTTATGGGAACCCATGTTGACTAGTATATAAGGAGCTACTTAGAGGTTGTGGTCCCCAATGCACCAAGACCAACATAAACACATATTCTCCCCATCAGGAATATGTAAGGATTCCCGTCACTGGACTACGGAAGCTTGGTTGAGGCAGGTCACAGTACCTCTCGGATTGTGCTCTCGAGGTATCGCTCGCTAGCAGATTGTCCTATGTTTTCCGCATCAAGACCCAGACGTTCAAACGACTGAAATCTGAGTATTCTTATTATTGAACTTTAATGATGTAAGAAGATGATTTTTAGAAAATTGTATATATGTTATGTTAATTCTTTCAGCGTCACGATGCTCTCCGTTGATGGATAAAGGAAGAAAAAAATGTCACCCCTCGGTAAAAGCAACCAACCGTAGTTTGAGCCATAAATTTGAGCACCCTCGAGATTGAGCGGAGCATTAATCCATTTGGTTTTGTTGTATACAGGGGAGTAGAGCTCACAACAAACATTATTGTTAGTATCCATCTAGCAGTTGTATAGCAATAGAAGATGGGAGTTGACGATGTGCATGATGCATGGGAGCATCTATGTTCCTAACTTGAGGTGAAGGCATGGAGTTCCATCGACGATCTACCCCTCGCAAATTTCCAAGGGAAGCTCCGACTACTATTTGTTTTGTTGGCAGCTCCTCTAGACCATTGACACACTATCGTATATCTCATAACTGGTTCCATGCCTCCTAAAAATAACCATAGATACAGTTCATATACATCTCCCTAACTCAGAATTACTAAGAAGGTCAGAAAAATTATCCTAAGAAACTCCAAAGCTTTCCACAAAAAACTTTGTGCTTCTCTACAATCCTAATTACATTGCACTATTCAAGAGTTCAAGTAGGGATTACAATGTATCGGATTGGGGTTGGTAGTGCATATACATTATCTTACTCAAAATAGTTTGGATTTTAGCTATACACCTACACATGCCTATATAAGAATGAGGTAGACTATGTAAAACATGCTCATATCCGATCAGGTTCGAGTATCCACGACTAACCATGGATAATTATTTCTTTTTATAACTTCAACCAACGTATTAAAAATTAGGATTTTACACATATACTAACATAATATAAGTGAAAAATTAAAATAATAAATTACGGGTAAAATACCTTGGATACCACATAAGTTTGAGAATTGGGGTAGACATACCACTTAAATTTGAATAAGGAGTCGGGTACCATTAAAGTCGAAAAAGTGTGCATCCGTCTACGTTTCCATCCAAACCAAACTTTAGTTACTTTTGGTACCCAAAACTTTTAAAAGCATTCAAAACTATATTTCAACAAGTTTTATCTAATATAAAAATTAGAAAAATCATTTGAACATACGATTACTAATTACCTAATAAAATAGATAAATTAGTACAGATATTAAATGAATATTAAGAAAATTATAAATATACTAGAATATAATAATAAATATTTAAAATAGAATATCTATTTAAATACCCTAATTCAATTAGAAGCACCATTAGAAATAGTTAAAATAGAACCTAATAGATCATCCATACATCAAAACCAAAGAAAGATAAATGAAACACTATCATAAGGAATAAACATTTTTCAGTAATTGAAAAACATTTAGAACGAAAAGAGACGGGAAGTAACCGATTAATAAATGAACTATAAAAGCTACAGCATTCAGTAAAAAAATGTGTCCCTCTACACATTGAAGTGCTTGGGAGCTCGATAGGAAGTCTAGAAAACCAAATTTGAACCTGATCAAAAGGCTATGCCAAAACCGGGAAACTGCCTGAAAATGGCTTACAAAGCTTTAATGAAGTGCCTTGCCGAGAAGCTAAAGCCCCTGATGCCGGCATTGGTCCATGAAACGAAGGGTGGTTCCTGCCAGCTCAGCTCTGGTAATCAAATCTTATCCCAAATTCATCTTAAATGCACGAACCAGCCACCCTTCGTGTGTTTTTATTACGCCTCCTGCTGCTGCATTGCCGCTTGGTGGATTAACAGATCCATCCGTGTTCAAACAGAACCAATCCTATGGCGGAGGCTTCCATTGAATCAGCTGCCTCACACGAGCCAGTTCTCATCCATGCTTCTCGAATTAAGCTCCCAAGTAGACTTCACAAGCACGTTCCCAGACTTCGAAATATGTATGTTTTTCTACAAAGGCAAGGCGTTGAATGAAATATTGGATATCTAGAAGGCTTCAAACAAAAGGCTCGAAGTTGCTACAAAGTTGTTTTCTGACGGCTTGCTTGTGGTAGAGAGCAGTTTACGTCGTAGCAACTTCGAGCCTTTTGTTTGAAGCCTTCCATATATCCAATCTTTCATTCAATGTCTTACCTTTGTAGGCAAACATACCTACTTTAATTTTGTAAAGGCCCCTGGACTCGACTCTCATCCATGCTTCTCGAATTGAGCTCCAAAGTAGGCTTCACAAATACGTTCCCATACTTGGCCATTTTCAGGCAGTTTCCCAGTTTTGGCATAGCCTTTTGATCAGGTTCAAAATTGGTATTTTGTACTTCCTATCGAGCTTCCAAGCACTTCAATGTGTAGAGGGACACTTCAGCATCACAACAAACTATTAATCTCCATTTTTTATCAAGCCAATTCTAACATATGAATCTCCAAAGTAGGCACCATGAAATTGTTTTTACACTGAAACAACATATTAGGTTGACCTAATCCTAACTGAGATCGACAAAAAAGTGCAAGTTACAGGATATGCAAGGCACCATAGGAGCACTCTATAATATTAGAGAATTAAAAGGAGATTTAACATGGAAAATTAGACAACATTACCATGATGTAAGAGAACTAAATATAATATTCTCATATTATTTTTATCGAGATAGAATTCATAAGATATATTTATTTCAAGAAATTATTTAATTATAAGAACACATAATGATAATTGAAAATACTTATAATAATAATAATAATTAATTCTAAATTTTATATTCAAAAATTGATTTGGTATCAACTATTCAAAAGAGGATTCCAATTAAACAATAAAAAATTCTGTTTTTCATAAGTCCAAATGGTTTTTTTACAATAAGAGAAGTAGAAAGACCAATTATGAAATTTAGAAAATGGAATATTCCAAGAATTCTGTCAACTTGAACGCAATGCACTTAGCAGTAAACATAAGTGGTACCGGGTGCACATATAATAGATTTCAATGGTACGCGATGCACTATTCTTAGTTAAGTCGTATAGCTCTCTCAATTCTCATACTTAAGTGGTACCCGAGATATTTTACCCAATAAATGAATCAAATGAAGAAAATTAGTTAACAATACAATTTTATGAAAATATTATATATGTATCATAAATAATAATCATTTTAAACAAAATGTGTATAATGTGGCGGGTTCGTGTTGGATAGTAAGAAAATCATGTCCACCCATCATCCATAATATTCGGATTCAGGTTTTACTCATACCCATTATAAATATTTTGGGTTTGGAATTTTACCCACCAAATAAGTTGGATTATGGCGGATATCCACAAATATGGTTATTTTTTACACTAAATACAAGCTGATAGAATTTAAGGCGAGAAAGCGGCACAACTAACAAACCTAGACGTATTTAATGGAATCAAAGCTCTCAATCTCACAGATTCTCCACTTGCACACATGGGTGGAGGGAGAGTACATGAAGGTGGGTCCCCGAGCCATCTTTACTCAGGGAAAAATGGTTAAATTATGTACAATAGAATTAGTGTATCTAATTGAGAATAGTTAATCGAGATATCTTATGTTTGAATCTTGACAATCTCATTGGTTAAGATTCCATATGGTGTTCAGATTTGTGCAAACTTTAATTCCATATAAGTTAACTTTCTTGTGAGGGGTATGTTAGTAATGGTATAAGATATATTATTTAACATCTTCCAACAACTCTGACTATTGATACTAAATCATTCTTGACAAAGAGCAAAGTAAACGACTAACTAAATCATGAATTAGTGTTTGGTATAAAATTCATTATTAAACATCTCTCATCAACTGGAGTGTTATTGATACTAAAAAATTCTTGACAAAGAAAATCACTCAAAATCAAATGATTAACTAAATCATGAATAATTGATTGGTAACACAGAATGATATTCTTGATAGTTTCAACTACTAATGTATTTTAATTTACCGAAATGTACCAAATATAAATTATATTGTGAATGATTAAAACGATTAAAAAAACTATTTATCATGTATATTTTTATTTCTAAATTGACCCATCATAAACGAAATCTGACTATGCTTGCAAGCAAGCAAAACCTGGCCAATCGGTCTATCAGTATCAGCACATATGGGAACTCTAATCCCTTACAACCCGTTTGGATACAATTCTGGAAGAAATGGAAATGGAAATAGAATTTCATTTTTTATTTTTATAGAATTTCATTTTCAATTCTAGTGTATGGTATTATTCCTACAACTATGAAAATGAATTGCACTTTTAACCATAATAAATAATGTAATATGTTTGTTTTATTTTGGAAAATGAAATATGAATGATAGAGAAAGAGAGTAAAATGATAGCGTGTCAATAAAATAATAAAAAGTATTAATGGGCCCCATTAATTTCATCTTCATTCTCTCAATTCCTATCACTTTTGATAGGAATTTTAATTCCCAAATTTTAGACCCAATGGAATTGGAATTAGATTGGTTGCTAACCCCTTAAGGAGTTAGCACCATACTAACTTCTATAATAACCATTAGCATAAAATAATTATTCTAGGGTCAGGATTAATTCAAGGATAGTTTAGTAATATTACATAAAAACCCTCATATAAAAACTCAATTATCACCGCTCCTTCAACCCATTGCCACTCAACTCATTCCCTCTTTCCTCACGAACTGCCTTTTCACTTCACCACCTCTCTCTACAGAAACCGTCGTTGTGGCTATGAAGAACGTCAACGAGGCGCCCAAAGAGACAGACAACGACAAGAGAAGACGGGTATCGGATAGAGGAGGCAGGAGGAAAGCAGCGACAATGGCGATCGAGGCATGAGGCGACGATTCGCCTCTTCTCTCGCCCCTCGCTACACCAACCATCACCTTCGATACCCTCGCATGCGCCATCCTCACCTCCGCCAGCTTCGTCGCAGCCAGTCTTCCCACCACCACTGGCCCCCAACGGCTCACCATCCCAATCTCTGCAAGTCGCAAGATGAAGCCCTTCAAATGGGAAGAGCATGTGAGGAGCCAAAAATAGCAAGAAAGTGATAGTATGCGCGAAAGGAAAGGTTGCCAGATCTGTAACATTTGTTCGATTAGTAGTGATTTTGATTAGTATTAATTGTATAACCGTGTTTCTCATATGTATTAGTAAAGATTTTTATTGTCAAGAGCTTGTTATTTTTTGGTAGTGTTTTTGTGTTCTTTTATTTGTTATAGTAGTATTTTCTTCATTTACAGTAGCCATTCTTACAGAAAATTATCAATCACTGCGGATTAAAAACTACTACCAATAATAATAAAATCATGAAATTACTACTACAAACCACCAAAATCACTATTACTAATATCAAAATAACTACGGAACTTTATAAAAACATTACAATAGACCATCGAAATCGCTACTAAGTTAGATGGTTTTATTGTTTTCCACGTGAAATAAAATCTAGAGAGATTGGATAGAGGTAGAGAAGAGATATTTAAATTTAATTAATTTATTAATTTTAATTTTCTAAAATACCAAATAAGCCCTTCATTAATTTTAACCATCATATTTAATTAAAATTAATCAATGGTGATTAAAGTAGCTAGTATAGTGTTAACCCTTATGAAGTTAGCACCCTATGTACTCCCGATGGAATTCAATTCTCAACCTTTTAATTATTTCATATATAATATATGAAAATGGAATTGGAATTCCAATTCCTTACTTTTTTATCAATCCAAACAGACTTGATCTTTGGATGGGTCTTTGATAGTTCAGCTCGGTCTGGGAATAGAGTTTCAATTACCCAGAGCTTGCAGTTTGGGGTTTAAGGACCTTGAGAGAACCAGAAGATCTCTAACGAGCATGTTCTCTCGTTGCCTTTGCAAAATTGGAAAGAGTTGCCGCAAAAAGGATTGAGATTGTGGTTCCTACGAGGGTTCGGATTCAAATCAGAAGGTCGTTTGGAAGAACCATGAGTCTCGAGCGAGACCAAGAAGAACCATGAGTCGGCGGGACGAGTATGAGGATGCCTGGGGGCCGTAGCATGATGCAAGTAGCTATCAAGGGCATCACTGCACGGCTACACCCGCTATCTGTAGGTATGGTGGATTGGTTGTTACGGATCCAATTATGAGGGTGATGGAGACCTGGTGTTCTGGGTTAAGCCACTAGCCATTGAGTTTCCAAAATTCAATGGCCAGGGGGACGAGGGGTGATGGTTGTATGCAACTAGCAGGTGGTTCAAGAACCACGATATGCAAGAGGAGAGAAAAGCGTATCTAGCGTCTTTCTATCTAGAGGGAGATGCAGTGCAGTGGTGGGAGTGGCTGAGCGGAGATAATTTGAGATGGAGACTCCCATCTCTAGGTCTCTATTTCTAAAGGAGGCTCGATACCAGTTCGGCAAGTCAGAGGGGTTGGCGCCAAAGCAGTTAGCAAAGCTGAGGCAAATGACAATTGTTGCTGATCTGGCTGAGTTCCTCAAGTTGGGGAACCATTGTAAAGGGGTTCCAGAAGAGACGTTGATAAGTTTGTGAATGGAGGGGTTGCGACCCGAGATTGTTGCTGCGGTGAGGGTTTTGAACCTGACTCGTTGAGGTATGCTTTTCCACTGTCAGGTCTTGTGGAGGAAGAGATTGCTAGCTGGAGGAGTACCATAGCGAGCTACCAGAGGCCGAGCGATGGTGGAGGATCGAGTCTGGCAGCTATGAGCAGTGGAGGGGAAAACACAAGAGGCTCAAGCGCAGGAATGGGAGCAGCTGTGCCGCCAGGACTAAGAGTTGTCCATACTGGGACCCGTACGCCACCAAAAGGGTTTGTTCATCTGTTACCCTCAGAGATCGAGCAAAAGAGAAGGGAAGAGAATTGCTTTAACTGAAATAAGAAGTTCATTTTCTTGCATCAGTGCGCGAAGCCGGATTTGATAATGCTCCTGGGACGTGAGGTGGACGAGGAAGATGAACTGGAGCTGAAGGTAGAGCGAGGCAAGACGGATCAACCTTGAGGGCAAAGTTGCTATCTAGGAGAAGGGGATGATGAACAAATCTTTTATAATTTATTTATGGATTATTTGGATATTAAAATGTGATGAATTTATTTGTTGCTTTAATTGTTGAAGAGGGAGTATTATCATTAGGTTATTATTTGGGTAGCAAAGGGCTAGTTATCGGTTACCCTAATTCTCTTTGTTTTCCTCTCTAGCTAGCCGACCCCTCCTCTCTTTTTCTCAAGGCTTCAACACTACTCTCTCTCTCTCTCTCTCTTCACCCTTTTTCAATTTTCCAATCCATAGATCAATCCCTAATTGATCTAAACCTAAATCCACAATTCTATCGCATTAATCGCATCCTAGATTTTCAGGTCTATAATGGCCACAACAGTAGATGTGGGAAAGGTCGGAGAAGGCAATATACGATGATTAGAGACTAGGCTAAAGGGGCGAGGGATGAACGATGGAGATTAGTTTTAATTTTTATCTTAAATATTTTTTAAGTGATATAGAAATAAAAAAATTAGACTTAAAATTCCATGTCACATGTTACATCACTGCTAACTAGTAATTCGGCTCAAATGTACACATTTTTTCCCCTCATTTCTTATTTGTTTAGCTTAGGGCCCGTTTAGTATTGTTGCTTGTTTTTGTTTCCTGTTATGTTTTAAGAAATTTTGAAACCCAAGAAAAAAAAAATCGTGTTTAGTTGGATTTTTATTTTTTGTTGTGAATCAGAGTTGCACAACAAGGCCCAAATTTGAGAAACAACAATTTATAGCTTTGGATCTGATTCTTAAACATGTTGCACACGGGATTCATACTGGTTGAGTACTTGATTTCATTAAAACAAACCAGTTTTCGAATCCCCACAGAAGCAATTTTTGTTTGTTTTTTAACACATATCACCCCCAAACCCTACTTACTTTCAGACGCCCCCAACCCCTCCATTTTCTCTCGAACGAGAGGCGCCACTCTCCCCACTCCAGCCATAAATGCCGGCCGCCTCCGCCCTCCCGACCCTCTGCCTCCGCCCTCCCGAGCCCCGCCTGCCCAGCTGTTGCCGCGAGCCTCGCCTGCCCAGCCGCCACTGCCCGACCCTGCCGCCGCCGCCACTCCGACTCCCCTCCATAGAGGCCTCACTCCGACTCCCCGCCATAGGTATGTTGACTTTTGTGGGATTTGCATAATATTGAGGACATATCTCTTTTTTCTAGTTTTTAGTTCTTATAGTAGTAAATAAACGCGTTTTTGTTTCTTGTTTTCAGCTTTCATGATTTTTCAGATTTATCAACTAAACAGGTTTGTGTTTTCTGTTTTTTTCCTGTTGTGGTTGTACATCTGTTTACACAACACAACTGCAACCACAACAGCAACAAAATGATACTAAACGGGGCCTTAGTATTTCATCATTCCTCGACATATTTCACGCTAGGTTGTGCTTGTTTTGATACATTTCAGGTCCTAGCACGTGTGAAAGGGTCGAGGACGAATTTTGGGATAATTAGAGTCAAAAAGTGCAAAAACCGAAGAAAAGTCCGAAGTCACTATGAAGTGAAGGCGTCCCAGGAAACAGCTGCAGTTCACGGGCGGACAAGGCAATTCAAGGTCTCCTAAGACCGTGAACTTGGACCACAAACTGTGAACATCGAGCAGTCCAGCGAGGTTCTGGAAGTTACTGACGACAAGGCAGTTTACGATCTCTAAGACCGTGAACTGGGGCCATTGACCGTGAACCCAGGCGAGTTAAGCGGTGCGTTCCGGACGACACTGAGCTCACGGACGTGTTTAGGTGTTCACGGTTGTGAACTGGCCATTGCGTCCGTGGACTGATCGCTTTCGGGCAAATATGAAGACAGCAGCGGGGAGAGAGAAGAGAGAGCTGGTTTTTGGAGAACTCACTCTTTTCTCTTGTGTGTTGTAGATCCCTAACTAATACTTTGTAATTACTTGTTTAGACAGAATGATTGTCATTGGGTATTGTTTAATTCAATGATTGAGGTATTATTCATGTTTTGTGCTTAGCATCCTTATGTTTGTGCATGCTCGTGCTTAGCAATCTAAGGGTTGTGCATGTTTTGGGCTTAGCATCCTTAGGTTTGTGCATGTTGGTGCTTAGCAACCTAAGGATTGTGCATTATTATGCTTAGCATCCTTAGATTTGTGCATGTTGGTGCTTAGCAATCTAATTAGCCACTTTAACCTAGATTAGAGAGAAAAATTCCCCTTTTAAGGGAGACTCAATCGAGTTGGTTTTCCTTTAGCTTTTTAAGCCACCTAACTAGGTTAATTTAGGGCAAACCTCATTGTTGAATTAAGCAAATTGGTTAAGCGCAATTAAGCCATCCAACCCTTCAGTTGAGTGAGGGAGTAAGTCAACCATCGATTGCCTAAACCGAGAGGGTCGAGTGACACGGCCTATAATTCTTACATCGGTTTAGCAATTGAGATTGTGGTCTACGACCATATATATATGCATCCCTCTGCGGTTCGCGGTTACCTTGCCCATAGCAATCGTTTCAATCGAACGAGTCACGGTCTAGTTAGGGGGAAGCAACTCCTGGGTGAAGCTATCTTAGTTAGCCTTTACCTTTATTTACTTTTCCTTGCTAGTTTAGTTTGTAGTTTTCTTAGTTTTAAAACCCAAAACCGTTTTTCTAGATAACAACTTAAGCGATTGAAGTAGGGGTACATGCACCGGCCCGAGTCGATAATTAAATACTTGCTCTATACTGCACCCGGCTAGAGTTTAAAAACTTGGACTCTAGTCGGGATTAATTTGTGGTGTAGTTTCGTGCGAGTCAACTAGATTTTTTGTTAAATATTAACGATCAGCTCTAATAGACTGTTTGGTACCAAATGATTCGAGAATTAATTTCATTTTAAAATGAATTTTTGTGTAAAATTCAATGTCAAATGAGTTACTGTGTAGATTTATAGGTGGCGGCAGGCATAATCTATGTATTGACGGCATGTAGAAGTATTTTATTTAATAAATGAGTATAATTATGTCATTCTATTATAATTTGTAAAATATTTTTGAAATTTATATGAAAATTTCATCTCAATTTCGCGGAATTGCTATAAGTAGTTCTAATTTCTTATAATTCAAAATTTAGAATTGTAAATGAATGATTTTATATACCAAACACATAAAGATTTCATTTCAAATGCCTATGTTTGGCCCGGATTTTAGAAATGCTTTTCGGATTCAAAAGTTGAAGTAAGGCCAAACACCTACCAAAGCTCGGCTTTTGAAAAGTCAAAAAGCGCTTTTATATAACATAAAATCAGAAGCTTCAAATTCCGATTTGGAGCTTTTACGAAAAGCTGTTTTGAAAGTACAAGATTATCCTTATTATATTTTAATTTTATTTCAAAAAATATAATTTTATTTCATTTTATCATTTTAAAAATAAAATAAATTATAAAATTATATTATTTAATATAAAATAAATCTAGTAAGATCCATTTTTATTACTTTTTATTCTTTATAATTTTTATTCGTATTTTATATTATAACTCCTTTATAGTCAGTTTAAACAACTTCTCTTATTAATAAGCACTTCTAATAGTTTTTCAGCCTAACACTCAACTGCTTTTGTTGAAAAGTATTTCTCTAAAAGCTCCAGCCATAAACTATTTCTGCAAAAATTACAGCAGGACCAAACGGGAGCAGATCCGGTGAGTAACCTTGTGGTGGTATAACCCTATGCATAACCCAATAAGAATCTGCCACATCAGCGCCTCCTTCTCTCTCCCCGAAAAAACTTTAATTTTCCTTCTATTAATCTTTAACAGACGATTTCTCACTCATTTTAACTCATATTTTTTTTTTGCACAGTTAGATCAGATTAATTGTGCTCTTCAAAATGATATCAACTTTGATATTTTTTGGAAAAAAAAATTGTCAGTTTTTACCAGTCTATATCATATGGTATTGACTGTTATTAAATAACAGCATACCATATGGTATGAAAAATACCACCCCATACCAGGGTGGTATAGTATGCACCATAAGATTATACACCTATTTTGAGCCGGACCAAACTAACCTAATACTACGAAATTTAGGTGATGTGAATTTCAAGAAGAAAATTCCGAAATGCGAGTTTGCCCCCAAATGTCTTCTTCTCCTTCGTCATCTTATTCCTCCTCTGCAACAATGTTCCCCCTAAATACCTGCAACTGACACCTTTTGTTTCTTCATCTTCCCATCCGCCGGCCTCAAATCCCTAACAAATTTGATTTGGGTCTTTGCTTGACTCCTTCAAAGAAAATATTGTAAAGGCCAGATTTCGCTTCTCGGGCAATTTCTCGATCCGCTTTCCAATTGGACAAGGTAAGTCTTAACTTTTGCTCAACAAAATCTCCACAATCGGCACAATCCCAATGCTAGCAGCGGAATAGAGAGGCACCCAAGAAACTGAGTGGCATTATAACCATACTTGGATTAAGGGTGATTATCTAAGCCTAGTGTCTTAAGGAATTCACCCTTTAATTCGCTCGAACTTTATACGGTCCGAAAGTCACTTTTCACCAAGAACCCTAGACTTGGTCTATTCGGCCCAAGGCAACTATCTTTTGGGCAAAGGTGAGAGATTTTATAGCTGAGACTGGTTCAACCACCCATTAATTGCGAGGCCAAATCGTATCAATTTTCAATCCTACTAGTGTTGAATTGCAAACTTCTTCACAATGAGCTTGATGTTTTGACTGAGTTGATATGCTTTGAATTAACAAACTCTTTTAGCAACATTCTATTTTGGGAGGATAGTGCAATGACTTTTGGTGAAGTGGTTAGGTGGAGAACATTGACCATTCGACATGTTTGGATACCGTGCTTACTTGCATTTATTGTGAGCTTTTGACGTTGCAATGAGTCTCTCTCTTTTGAATGTTTTAGATGGGGTGAACTGTGATTTTATAAAAGGAAAAAAATTATACCTGACAAGTAAAATATAAGAAAGTTGCTATAACAATTAAAGTGTGGGTAAATGCCAAGATCATGTGAGGCAATCACTCAATGCACAGGGGGATTAGGAAAGGTTCAACTTAGCATCGGTTTGCGACCGTACGATGTTTCTTATCAAGTATGATCCCACGTTGAGTGAAGTGTCATTTGAGGATGTGCAGTGACCCTCCACACGGACCGAGAAAAATGAGTTGAAAGAAGCCCCTATGCGAGTGCTAAGAAGCAGAAATTGATCTTGCTCGGTCACCGGCAGTAAGAAACAAATCCCACTTGTACCAAATACGCCTACTCGACAAGCAAAATCAGAAAGAGAGAAAGTCTCTCCTTGTCAGAAAAGGTAGTGATGTGCTTAAAGTTAAAATCTAGTTTGCTAAAAGCTTCCCCCATTTGATTTTGAGACTCATGCTTAGTTAATTGCTTATGATTGCTGTGAGTAAGCCTGACTGTCTTCACGAGATATGCACTTCCCTGATGTGGTTAGATTCTCTTAATAACTGTTACACCATAAGTTGTTAATCATTCACTATCGACGATCGAAATTGAGTGTTTGCTAATTGAGTTCTTGGTGTATTTGAGTCAGTCAATGGTAAAGGGTTGCAAGATCTTCAGTGTGGGGTGAAAGATATATTAATCATTAAAGTACAACTCGTCCTTTAAGAAAGAAACTACTTATTACAACAAGAGTACAGGGAAAATTTGGTTTTGTTTTGAGTGTTTGAGTGGTGATTCTGTAATGTGTGATTGTTATGGATGGTTATGTCTAACTTGACCTGCTTACTGTTCTGTCGGCAGGTCTTCTCGATCTCCGGGTCTAGTGGCAATAAATCTCTGGTTGTCCTCCTAGGCATGCAAAAAAAGGACTAACCTGAAATTCACCTGCACAGTAGCACACAGATCAAAATAGTTCACTCACAAAAATCAACAAAAATAAGGTATGGCAGTCCCCGGCAATGGTGCCAAACACTTGATAGGGCAAAAGCGTATATACCTTAATCCTATCTCGTAGTAAAACGGAAAGTCCGGGTATCGTCTCTCAGGGACTGGTACAACCTTATATTCTATCAATTTTACGGAGCAAACATTAGTGAAAATAGTTGAATGAGAGTAATTTATAAAAAAGAAAATAAACTAAACTAAAAAAATTAAGCAAATGAAAACTGTTGGGAGAATTCAATGATAGAAAGCTCTGGGAGAAACATCGGGACTCACTACCTATCATATCAAAATTAATTCACATATTCTAATCAGTTTAATCCATACCTATACAACCAAGATATCTCTACTGTGCTAACTATCCCTGTTGGGAATTACTACTTACTAATTAGTTAAATCAAATCCTACTGTCTGGTAGCTCATCAAATTAACTAATTAGCCCTGACAAGCGATATCCCAATCAAGATTACACGGCACCTTATTTAATCCACTATTGCTTCGATAAGTTACTAGTCACATGAAATAGGTTTAGTTATTAGGATTTCACTGTCGCTAATAACCTAATTAACTACAAATCAATGTATTGGTGGCCAGTCAACACAAAGCATTAAGCAATTTCATGCAATAGAGATTGGAAGAAGAGAAATATGAATCAATCCATCAAGTATAGAAATAGCTACATCCTTTGGTGTTTCCCCGAGAAATTAGGGTTTAGTTCATGACGAAAATAAAACACACAAGTGTTGAGGTCAGCATCGCAATCTCGAAAATCAACTCCAGCTGGAATCATATTCTTAGAATCATTTGGCTGGTTACAAAGATGGAAGGTGGCGATTACAAGGAGAAACAAAGAATGCAAGTCCAACGTTCCTCTCAAACGGCAACAAAGGAGTAGTATATATAGTGCATGGAACAAGTAGTAAGATAGACTTTTTGATCGCTGCAAAAGCAAGAGACCTACGGGTTGTGAGTGTGAGATTTTGTGAGAAAAGTCAGTCAGAAGATCGGGTTGACTTCTTAGTTCTGGTACTGGGTTGTATCAGGGAAATGTGTTAGCTGGGTAGTTAATAGAGGGTTTCAGGAGAGTGAATCGATTGAGCTGGGTAGCCGATCGATCAGGGATTAGTGACCAGTGTATAATCAAAAACTTCAAAGTCAAATTCATAGTGAAACGTCGAAGAGCGCTAGACGCGTAGCTCCGACCGTGGACTAGTCAACGTTGGGATCCTTATTCTCCCAACGTTGGAAACCACGTAAAAATTTCGGTGTGCTGTGTTCTTCTTTGTGAGTTTAGTTTGAATCCCATTTCATGTTATGTTCGTGTTTTGTTCTTGTGTCTTGAAAGTGCAGGGGAAATTTTGATCTCAGGAATCAAGCAACTTGTACGCAGGAGGTGTTAGTGATACGGTGAGTTTGGTTGAAGTTTAGAGTAGTGGGCTTTGCAAGAAAGTTGTAATCATATTAGTGATCTGGGTGTTTTACTAAACGAAGGGTAAGCTAGTTGGGCCCAAATCTCATAAGCCCAGGTCGAGTGATTTGAGTTGTGTCTCAAACACGAGAAGCACAGCATCCCTGTTTCATTTTCGATCAAACAATATATTGGTTGTTCTTTCTCACTTGTTCTCGGCAGAAAAGTCGACGAAGGGTTTTTGCAGGTGCCGAATTTGAAGAAACAAAAAGGCTGGAAAACTGTAGACTTCGCCTGATCGTCTCGCGCTCGACGTCCAACACGTGGTATCAGAGCTCGGCTCTGTCGAATAAGGTCCTACAATCTCCGGAGAAGAAGAAATGGCGTCGGGATCCGGGAATGGGCAGTTTTGTATCTCGCAGACGGGTTCTCTCAAAATCGCCCACCGAGGTTTGAGGGAGTTAATTACGGCTACTGGAAGAACCGTATGGAACTCTTCATCGGCTCAACTTATCCAAAAATTTGGGATAGAGTTCTCGATGGTCCTCTCGAGTTGAAAGCTGATCGAAGCAAATGGACAGATGAAGGCAGAGATAAGCATCAGCAGAACTGCAAAGCCACCAACCTCATGTACTGCGCGCTTGGCCCGGAGGAATATCATAAGGTTTCAGGCTGCAAGTTTGCCAAAGAAATCTGGGATAAACTCCAAGTTACATACGAAGGTACATCTCAAGTTAAGATTTCACGAATAAACAGTTTGAAAACAGAATTTGAACTGTTTAAGATGACAGAGGGAGAAACTATTAGACAAAATGTATGAAAGGTTTACAACTATGGTGAATAGCCTAGAGAACATGGGCATCTCATATGAAAGTGGTGATCTGGTACGGAAATTACTTTGGTCACTGCCAAAGAAGTGGGAAGCAAAAGTCACTACAATAGAAGAGGCTAAAGATCTGAGGAAGCTGCCAGTAGATGAGCTAATTGGGTCACTTACCACCTATGAGGAGAAGATCAATATGGAGTCAAGAGATGATCAGAAGAAGGAGAAGCGCGGAATAGCTTTCAAGGCAAGTCATCACGAAGATGAAGATACAGATAATTATGAGGACATGGACGATGCTAAATTGGCGATGCTTAGCAAACACATAACGCAACTCATGAGATTAAGGAAGGAAAGAAGACGAGGCAGCTTCACGAATCAACACAGGGAAAAAGAACTTGAAAAGGATCAAAGTTTTGGAAAACACGGAACAAATTGCATATAGAGGTCAAGAAAGGAAGCAGTCCAAATGGAGAATAGGCAATCAAGATGTTTTAAATGTGGACGACAAGGGCATCTCAAAGCAGACTATCCTCTGTGGAGAAAGGAAAAGGCAATGGCCGCAACGTGGAGCTGTAGCGAGGAGGAGGATGACGAGTATGAAGATCATCATTGCAAAAAGGACGCTTGTATAATGGCAATCGACGATATGACAGTCGGCACTCACAGCAGGCCACTCGAGGCTTGTCTTCAAGTGAGCTTGAAGACAAACAAATGGATCCTTGACAGCGGATGCTCACATCACATGACGGGAAATAGAGATTTGTTCATCAATTTCAAAGAAGGTAAAAGAGGTAAAGTGTTCTTTGGTGACAATAATTCTACAGAGGTTTTAGGTGTAGGACAGGTTGGTCATGGTCCTACTATTTCTAATGTTATGTTAGTTGATAATTTAAAGCATAACCTCATATCAGTAAATCAAATCTGCTACCTAGGTAATAGAGTGATTTTCGAATCAGATCTGTGTTATATAGAAAACAAGATATCTAGGGAGATTCTGCTTTCCGAAAAAATCGAAGGAAAGGTCTATGTGTTTGATCTCAATAGTAAGTGTTTGTCTAAAGAACTGTGCTTGGTGTCTTTAAACAATAATGATCAATTTGAGTGGCATAGGAGGTTAGGCCATGTTAATGTAGGAACTCTTTCCAATTTAATTACTCTAGACCTTGTTAGGGGGCTTCCCAAGATTAAAAGCTAAATGAATTCTATTGTGATCCGTGTGCCAAAGGGAAGCACACTAAGTCTAGTTTTAAAAGCAAACCTGTGATTTCTACAACCAAACCTCTCGAGCTACTTCATCTAGATCTGTTCGGCCCAACGAATGTGGTAAGCTATGGAGGTAAGAGTTATGCTTTTTTCATAGTAGATGATTACTCTGGCTTCACTTGGGTTCTTTTCTTGGCTATTAAAGATGAGGCTTTTGAGAACTTTCGAATACTCACCAAGAAACTAGAAACCGAGAAACAAGGTAAGGTAATTGGGATAAGAAGCGATCACGAAGGTGAGTTCATTTATGATAGCTTTGATTCTTTTTTGCATAGATCGGGGCATTCACCATAATTTCTCTGCTCCTAGGACTCCGCAGAAAAACGGAGTAGTAGAACGTAAAAACAGGACTTTAATTGAGATTGCCCGAACCATGCTTAACGACTACAACCTTCCTAAATACTTTTGGGCCGAAGCAGTCAATACAGCGTGTTACATCATCAATAGAGCCTTAGTTAGGTCTGGTATCAAAAAGACCCCATATGAAATTTGGAAGGCAAGAAGCCTAATCTAGGATATTTCCATCCTTTCGGTTGTAAATGTTTTATGCTTAACACGAAGGACAATCTAGGTAAGTTCGATTCCAAGTCCGATGAGGCGGTATTTCTTGGCTATTCTAGTGTGAGTAGAGCCTATAGAGTATTCAACAAAAGGACTCTCAAAGTTAAGGAGTCCATAAATGTTATCTTTGACGAATCTGTGTGTGAAATTTTAGAAGAAACAGATGATGACGATTTGGGACTTGGAAAAAGAAACATTCTTACTGACACTAAGGCTGCTGCTAGTCAAGAAAAGGAAGCAGAAAATGAAATTAATGACAAGGCAGAAACAGAACCTGAAGAGTTCCAGCCTCCTCCACACATCAGGAAGCGACATCCTCCATCACCTATTATAGGTAAGCTTAGCGAAGGTGTGATCACTCGTTCCAAAGCTTCTACTAGTCAGAATGCATTCGTGTCTTTGATTGAACCTAAGACAGCAAAAGAAGCTTTACTTGATGAGTTTTGGTTGGAATCCATGCATGATGAGATGAATCAGTTTGAAAGGGCCAGGGTATGGGATTTGGTTCCAAAACCAGAAGGTGTGAATGTCATAGGAACTAAATGGATTTATAAAAATAAATCTAGTGACTTAGGAGTGATAATCAGAAACAAGTCTCGTCTCGTAGCTCAAGGCTATTGCCAAGAGGAAGGGATAGATTTTGAAGATTCCTTCGCTCCTGTAGCTAGACTAGAAGCTATCAGAATGTTGTGTGCTTTTGCTAGTTCTACTAGGTTTAAGCTTTTTCAAATGGATGTGAAAATCGCCTTTTTAAATGGTTAGTTAAAGGAAGATGTCTACGTGTCTCAACCTCCAGGTTTTGAAGACTTCAGGTATCCGAATCATGTTTACAAATTAAATAAGGTGCTTTAAGGTTTGCAACAAGCCCCCAGGGCTTGGTACGACAAATTAAGTAATGTCTTAGTGAGCAATGGTTTTCACAGGGGTTCGGTTGATAAAAACTCTTTTTACTAAATCCAAGGGGTCAAAAATTCTGCTAGTTCAGTTGTATGTGGATTATATCATTTTTGGTTCCTTTGATCTAGATCCGTGTCGGGAATTTGAACTCATTATGAAAGAGTCATTTGAAATGAGTCTCATGGGAGAGCTCACTTATTTCTTAGGCTTTCAGGTTAATCAAATTCCTAAGGGAATTTTTATTAATCAAAGCAAGTACCTGAGTAACATGTTACAGCGTTTTGATCTAGGCAACTTGAAACCAGCCACCACCGACATGGCTACAAATGTGAAATTAGATAGGGATGAGTCTGGTACTAGTATCAATGAGAATTTGTATAGATACATGATTGGCTATTTGTTATATCTGACAGCCAGCCGACCAGACATAATGTTTTCTGTGTGCTTGTGTGCCCGGTTTCAAAGTTCTCCCAAAGAAAGTCACTTAACTGCAGTAAAACGAATCTTTTGTTATTTAGCAGGAACTGCTTCTTGGGGAATTTGGTATTCTAATAGCTCGAGTCTAGCACCCATAGGATACAGTGATTCTGATTTTGACGGCAGCCTAACTGACCGTAAGAGCACCTCGGGAGCATGTCATTTTTTGGGAACGTCGCTCATTTCCTGGTTTAGCAAAAAACAGCATTCGGTAGCTCTCTCCACAGCTGAAGCAGAATACGTCGCTGCTGGGTCTTGCTTAACTCAGATGCTTTGGATTAAATATCAGCTCCAGGACTACGGTCTAGAGTTCGATTCTCTCTCTGTGCTTTGTGACAACACTAGTGCTATTAACATAGCAAAAGAACCCCATTCAGCACTCAAGAACCAAGCATATAGACGTTCGTTACCATTTCATTAGGGAACTTGTGGAGAGTAATAAGATTAATCTTGAGTTTATTCCTACTCGCTTCCAATGGGCTGACATTTTCACAAAACCCCTAGGAGCATATCATTTTTCCCTCATTCGTAGAGAACTAGGTCTGGTTTGCTTGAATGAAATTTTGTCCCTTTGTGAAAGGTGCTTAGCGAATCTGGTAAGTATTTCAAATTCAATTAGCCGACAGCTCCTCTTCACAATTCAGGTAAGTTCTCAGCTGTAGCTTTATGGTGTGCTCTGTTTTGGTAAGTGTTATTTTCATTAGTTCTAATTAGTGGAACCCCATTGCTGTGATGTGCTTAGAAAATATTCTTCTTTCCTTCTATATCCATGTCCATCTTCTTCCCCAAGCCTCAAATCAGATCAATCTTTGCCTACCTTAATTTTACTCTAATTTGTCTCATCAACCACTCCTTTGAGCTTATAAGATCTTTCGTACTTCTCATTCTTCACATTCCATCCCACTTTCTCAGACATTTCACCTTCTTGCAAACCCCACTATACCCAGCATGACTTTCAATCCCTAGCTCTCACTCGTCACAACCCGCTCATCAGTCTTCACAAACAATGTGTGTCCTGAACCTCGCGATTATCCTCAGTATCTGTGCTATTTTCGCCACAGGCGCCTCATCCCTTCATATACGATTGAGCCAGCCACGTTCAATCGATATCAATTGCGCGTCGAGGAGCTGATCAGTGCCCTTGGCTGGGATTATCTCCTGGTAGGTAGGAGGTTCACCTACTGTCCAGAGGCAGTTCAAAACTTTTATGCTTACATGCGGCGCATCAACCGCCATGGTCCACCAACTATGACCACTATGGTGTATGGTCACACCATCACCGTGGAGCTCCTGTCTCAGATGCTGCACCTCTCCACCGAAGGTCGTGAGGTACTGAGTGAAAATGATTTTTATCGGTATCACTTTAGTCCTCGAGCTGCTATCTCTCGCTTATCCTCAATTGAGACCACTGGATCTAATTCTACAACACTGAGTTGTCTTCCTGATGAGTTGAAGGTGCTGCACTTTTACATCACCCGGATCTTTCTTCCTCGAACTGTCAATCGTTCGACGGTCACTCCCCTCGATCTCTGGATCATGTCCAATGTTGTCTCCTACCACAAGCTTAGCTATCCTCTTCTTATGCTCCATCATATGATGCTCTACAGTGATCGTCACAATGGCGGCTACCTTCCCTTTGCCCCACCCCCCCAAATATCTTGATATCTTCGTTGTCTAGGGATAGATCTTGAGGACAAGGCCTCATCCGTTAACGTGCTTGACACTCTCCGCGCACACCATGTCCTTCGTCGCGTAGATGCTTCAATTGGTGTTCGCAAGCTTCAGAGTGCTCAAGGGGGAGAAAGGGTTGAAGCAGTTCGCAACACCGAAGCTGATCTCGCCGCTGTTCTCAGATGCTTGGAAGGTATATCAAAGGACAAAGGTAAAAGGAAGCTGACAGACAGGAGCAAGGGGGAGCCATCTCGCCCAACAACTGCAGGGAAGAGCATTCGAATCATTACCACCATCGAAAATGCAGCAGTCAAGAGGGCGGAAGAACCTGACGAGCCTGTAGAGCTCGTGAGGAGCCTGAAGAAACGGTGGAACCTGAAGATGATGCAGGGGATAAGTTTTCTCGGGCCGATAACTTTTCCAACTTCTCTGACGGGGATATTTTGGAATACGAGTCTGACCCGGAATATGATTTTTACAGTGGCTTAAGAGTCAGGGGGAAGATTCTTTTTTAGTAGACTTGCTAATTTTTTTTGTTGCAGCCTTTGGTTTTGGAATAGTGTCTTAAACACGAGAAGCGCATCATCTCTGTTGCATTTTCGATTAAACAATATATTGGTTTTTCTTTCTCACTTGTTCTCGGCAGAAAAGTCGACGAAGGGTTTTTGCAGGTGCCGAATTTGAAGAAACAAAAAGGCCGAAAAACTGTAGACTTTGCCTGATCGTCTCGCGCTCGACGTCCAACAACAAACATATTCATAATCATCATGTCAAGAATCAAAGCAAAAGGAAAAAAATATTGTATTATCGGATGTTGCTCGATTCAACTTTCCTCTCACTCCAATCGCCACTCGTCCTCTACAGTCTGCAGTCTTCTTGCAAGTCGCCTCTGCTCCGCGCTGCTATTCTCTATCACCTCTCTCCACTCCAAGACAAAGAAGATGGCGCAAATAATTCCCTCTTCTCTTCTTAACTTCCTCGTCCCGGACACCAATACCCCAGCTGCCCATTCTTTCCCCTAGTAATAGGCTAGGCCCAATTCCTTCAATAATCTCCCCCGCTCCCAATAATTGAGTCTGGTCCAGAAGTTTCCACGCTAACAAGCTAGCGCTCCAATTATTCGACCCTTAGTGAAGGCCAGGACCAATTGTTATTTCACCAACGATTCGAGCTCGATTGTTTGCATGTGCTATTTCTCTGTTTTTTGTGCTTTCTTCACTTGTAATACATCAAACTCATGGCAATAGCTAGGAATGGTTTTTCAACCATTCTCGGGTTCACGAGCCCTAAAATAGCACCAATCGGCTTAAACATATCATGGGATACTCACATAAAGCTCAAGAATCCAATATATTAAAGTCGATTATGAGTACAACTCTACTAAATTTTGGCACAAACATACCCTTCTAATATTAAATTGTAACAAGTTAACCCTTCCATCTAATTATTTGTTAAGTGACCGTAAAATAGGTTGGAAAATTATCCAATTGTCCGTAATTTAGTCCTAATTTTATTTTTAATCATTTTATTTTTTATATCAAATATCAATTAATTAGAAAAACAAAACCCCTAAACTAATTAAGAAGCATCACAGGTCTCCCTAAAGTCTCTCCCCTGCCGCCTGTTCCTGCATCTGCTCTCTAGCGGCGGCTGGAGTAGAGAGAATTCTCCAACATGAGAAATGTTGGGTAAAGCGAATAAATTGTTCTCTCTATCATGATAAAGGTCTAGTACCAAGAGTGGGATTGAAAACAGTGACCTGCTTCACACGATACTACTTGAAGAAGCTTCATACGGCATCGTTTGATGCCCAACTCTGTATAGATCAACATAACTAGTAAATAGCAGTAGAGTCAGAGTTTTAGCTTCCTCTGTAAAAATGTTCTTTTGTTCGTTTGTACAGATATATTGCCTTGTGGCTGTGAATGAGAAGGGTATCAATTTCTCCAAATCCTTTGTGTTCAGAAACCTCTTATGGTATCATAGCCTGCGGCCGGCAGCAACACTCTGAACACACCGTCGCCGTCTCCTCGCGTTCACGATTCTTTCCGTGGCAGCGGACATGGAGGCTCTGAGGAACGATCTGCTCTTTTCAAAGCTACCAAACCCCTACTATATTAATCCCAACGAATCTTTGGTGATTCCACTCAAATTGACCCCAAAAAACTATCACTCATGGTGTCGCACTGTCAGATTACCTCTTCGAAGCCGCAACAAATTAGGTTTCATTAATGGAACCTTACCTCCACCATCTCCGACAAACCCAGCATTTGATGCTTCAGACCAGAGCAACACCGCTATTCTATTCGCTTTGATGAGCTCTCTTGATCCAACCTTAATCGACAATGTCAACACTATAGAAATGGCTCAAGGCTTACGGGATGACCTCAAGGAGCGGTTTGGGCAGGATGATTTTGTCCGCATCACAGAGCTTCAAACCAAGTTCTATTCTCTAAACCAAGGTTCTCTCTCGGTGAGTGATTCCTACACCAAATTGAAGATGTTTTGGGATTATCTTTCTCAATACGAAGTCTATCCTGCCTATGCTTGTAATCCTTGTGCAACCTATGTGAAATTCCAACAAGTTTGTAGCAATTCTTTTGTACTGAAGTTCATACAAGGTTTAGGAGAAAATTTTGAAGGTGTTAAGACAAATTTGTTGATGATGAAGCCACTCCCTGATTCTCGAGCAGCCTTTGCTTTTGCTCTTCAACGAGAGAGGCAAAATGCCAGTATGGTCTCTAACTTGCTTCCTGTGGGAGGCGATTCTTCCTTAATGGCTCTTGCTGCTTCTTTGGGCAAAGAAAAAGAGAATTTCAAACAAGAGGGTCACCTAAAGTATGATTGTCCCAAACTGAAGAACAAACGGCGGGCAGAACATGTTGGTGGTTCTGTTCCTGCAAGCTACCCTCAATATGCAATTGGTCGTGGTTCTGTACCTGGAAGTTGCTCTTCATACGCTGCTGCTACTTCAGGTGGACAGAGTTTCGATACTCACAACTCAACTAGTGTTTTACCGGCTTTCCCACCGCAAGTTTCAGCAGAAAATTAGAGTAACTTGGCCACTCTTCGACTTCCATTGGAGGACATTGCTCGTTTACAGCGTGTAATTGGATTGTGCTCGTCATCGACTTCACCAATCTCTTCTTATCACACCATACAACATCAAGTACACTCTGTTGCCTAGCACATTTCACCACATCCCAACTATGCTGGTAAGTTTGTACTAACTTCTAGTTATCAGCATAGTCCATTAGAGTTCAGAACCATTTGGTTGCTTGATACCGGTGCAACAGGCCATATTGCGTGTGGCTTGAGCTTCTTTGTTTACTATCGGCCTGTGAAGAATGTGTATGTGACTTTGCCCCATGGGACACGTGTTTCTGTTACTCATATTGGTTCTGTGAGGTTGCCTACTGGTCTTGTTCTTCACCAAGTTCTTTATGTTCCTTCCTTCACTTTCAATTTAGTTTCCGTGAGTCAGCTTACCCGATCCAATCCCTTCTCACTTATCTTTCCATCAAACCATTATGATCTTCAGGATTGTCTCACCCTCAAGACGATTGGTTTTGCTCGCGAGATTAGGGGTATTTAACATCTCTTACCGTCTGAAGAAACCTCAGCTCAAGTCAACTCTGTTTCTCTCAATTTCAATCCTCAACATTTTGATCTCTGGCATTGGATACTAGGTCACCCATCACTTTAGAAGACCAAAGCACTCCATGAGTATGTACCTAGTGTCTTTGTTGAAAACATTTCCCATTGTGAAACATGTCATTTTGCTAAACACAAGTGTTTGGCTTTTCCTTCTAGTGAGACAGTTTCTTCGGAAGTCTTTGACTTAATACAGATTGATATATGGGGTTCTGTGTCTTCTGTTTCGCATAAAGGATATCGTTACTTCCTTATAGGGGTGGGAAACGGTGCGGTCCGGTCCAGACCAGACCATAGATACGGTCTGTGGTCCAGACCGAGAGGTTGGAACACAGACCATGGACCAGACCATATACTATACGGTCCAGACCAGACCACACCTGTGCGGTGTGGTCCGGTATGGTCTGGACCAAACAGACCATGTTAAAAAAAATTAACTCTTGTTCGCCCTCCAACCCTTCACCGGTATCTATAAAAAAAATCTAGTGACCAATATGCTAGTGAAACAAAAAAAAAATTGTGATCGTATTAAATGAGAATAAATATGAGGATAGAAGTGGGTTTTTTCAATTTTCAAATAGCCTTATTTCCATATTCCTCTTTGTGCTATCGCTTCTCTCCTCTCTCGAGTGATCTGAAGGTTCTCCCAGTTGATAACCTTTTTGATGACGTCGAGGTAATTTCGAACCATTAATATGGTCGCATATCTCTCAATAATTTTCCTTATCTCATCAAGGTGAACGAATTTTTTTGTAGTGTTTAATTTTTATCGACTCCGTAGTCTAGACATTATCTGTGAATATTATTTATGAGTCTTTCTAATTTTTGGGTGGTACTTTGATAAGGAGATAACATATAAGCGATCATTTTTCAATTTGTTGGCTCTCAACTAGATGAAGAATCAACTAACTTTCTTCTTCAAATACACATATGGAGGTTCAATTTAGTGTTATTTTTGTCCAAGGTAGTAGGTAGTGTATCGCGGTCTGTTACGGTTTACTGCGGTAGACCGCGGTCCAGACCACTTCAGACCACGCACTAAAGAAGGAGACAGCAAACCAGACCAGACCATAGTTATGGTCTCACTGTCCAGACCAAACCATACGATACGGTCTAGACCGCGGTTTCCCATACGGTTTGGTCTGGATTCCCAGCCCTACTTCCTTACTATTGTTGATGACAAGTCACGAGCTGTATGGGTCTATTTAATGAGAAACAAGAGTGAATCTTCTTCTCGTATTCAATCCTTTTGTTCTCTAGTTGATCGCCAATTTAAACACAAAATCAAAATCATTTGTAGTGATCAAGGTTCTGAATTTCAAATGAAAGAATTCTTCCAAATGTCATGCGTTGAAACAGTCCAACAAAACGCTAGAGTTGAGCGCAAACACCAACACATACTAAACGTTGCTCGTGCACTTCATTTTCAATCTGGCCTATCTCTTTCCTTCTGGCCATACTTTGTTGTTCATGCTGTCTATTTGATCAATAGGACACCTAGCATAGCCATTTCCAACAAAACCCAATTCGAGTTCATCCATGGTGTACCACCAGACCTCTCCAATTTGTGTGTCTTTGGTGCACTTTGCTATTGACTCGCTTCTATCGTCACCCTAGAAAATGGCCAAGTGTAACCACCTACTAGAGCGTAGTATAGCGGGTTTGGGTTTTAATGTCAACCCGGGTCCTAAGTATGAGGACTACTCCGTGAGTTCTTATTATTTAGCAGCGAAAGTGTAGTGAAGGTCCAAACAAGCAAAGCAGTAAAAGGTTGTTTTCAAGTTGAGAGAGGTCACCCGGATATGGGTCCCCCTAGACTGCAGTTAAGCTGGATTGTAATTTACTAAATTCAAGTTCACTTATAGTTATAATGCGCGAGGTTCTTAAACAGTCTGCAGTCTCGACTAAAGGTCTCCAGACCCTCTCAATCTGAGTCCCCAGTGGGCTACTAACCTCCACCGGAGTAAACAGATTGAGGCCCTAACGAACCAAACCTCCTCTACCGAAGTTAATCCAGTACAGAATAGTGAATTGACTCCTCGACTAAAGTCGCCAATTCACTACCTTCAATCAAGGGTGCTCTATCAACCTAGGCCGATATTCTCTTTCTAGGTCAAAGCAGAAATAACAGGAATTTGATCAGGATTCATGCCATTCAAGAAATCAAACCTAAATTGAATATAATCATATCACTGAATTCGTACTTGGGTTCATAAAATCAGACCTAACATACAAATCTAGGGTTCTTCATACCCAGGTGAATGAGAAAGTTACTTCATAGAGAGAGATGGGAAATCTAGCTCAGATGCAGAAACCATACTGTGAAGGATGAGATTCTGCTTCTGGCAATCAATCAGCACTTCTCCAAGCTCAAGCCGGGCTCCAATGGTGATGGAGATCGCTCTAAGGCGCTTAAAGAATCAGGTTCGTCACTTTCTCTCTCTAGGTATACGCTTTGTCTCTCTAAAACTCGGAACCCTTCAACTTTGCCCTTCTTTTCCCTTAAGAAGCTGTCAATCGCGATCCCCAGTCACAATACCCGGTCGGGTATTTTAGGTGGCGACCAGGGATTGTTGAAACGCACCATCAAGGACAGGGGATTAATCCCCGATCAAGGTCAAGAATACCCGACTGGGGATTTAAGGGCTACGACCGGCCCCCTTCTGTTTCTCAAACGTCCAAAAGTCATTTTCCCAGGTCTGCTCAGATTATTACCCGGCCGGGTATTTTTTGGTCATGGCCGGGTATTTTGCTCCTCCATCACACTTCAACTCAAACGTGCTCCTTTCGACCCGAAACTCGTTTCTTCGCCTTGATGCCAACGCCAAGCCCTGAAATATGACATAAACACACAACCTAGCGTGAAATCGGCTCAAAACACGAGAATCAACATCTCAAACGACTCAAGAATAGGGGTAAGAACATGTGCAATCAATGGTCTATCAGCTATGCTGCTACTCTTGGTCGTAATAGAACAAAGTTCAGCTCTCGAGCTCGTCAATGTATCTTTCTTGGGTATATCTCTAGTATCAAGGGCTATAAGCTTTATGACTTGGATTCACATCAAGTTTTTGTTTCTCGAGATGTCAAATTTTATGGACATATAATCCCTTTTCATACCTCCCTTTATACAGTTTCACCTTCACCTGTTTCATCTGATTTGGAGTCAATCCCTTCACCAGCAAACTCTCATCCACCTGTTATTCCTTTTCCTATTCCAGCAATACCTCCTTCCAAAACCTCTTCTTCGCCTATTGATTCTGCCCCTCTTTCACCTACTGATTCTCCCAAAACCCCTCTTTCACCTACTGCTCCCACTCCCCTTTCACCTAGTTTTCTTCCTACTGGTTCTATTTCATCTTTACCATCCTCTAGTGATACTTCCAAATTGTCTCGCCCTTTAATCCAAGCTACCCCAGCCTCATCTTCCACTAGTCCTAGCCCTAGTTCCCCTCTACGTAGGTACCCAGATCGGGTCAGGCAAATCTCCCAAGTTTTCCATGACTTCTTATATGTCTTATGATTGTCTTGCCCCTAATTTTCAAAGCTTTGTGCTTAATATATCTCAAGTGTAAGAACCCCAGACTTTTGAGGAGTCATGTACTCAACCTTGTTAGCAACAAGTTATGAACTCATAAACTAGTGCTTTGATTGACAATCATACTTGGGACATCGTGTCACTACCTCCAGGGAAGAAGGTAGTGGGAAACCTTTGGGTCTATAAACCCTATGTTTGGCCCGGCTTTTAAAAGTGCTTTCTGAGTCCAAACGCAGAAGTTGGGCCAAACACCTCTAAAAGCCGGGCTTTTAAAAAAGCTCAAAAGTGCTTTTTATAACGTAAACGCAGAAGCTCCAAATTGGAGCTTCTGCGGTTGGCTTTTTTATTAGCCGCTGATATATTACTTTTTTATCCTTATTCTAGCGGGAACTATTGATTTCCCTCCATAACTTCCCGCCTTGCTATCACTAGCTGCTGCCGCCTTATATATATATATATGTATCTTAGGGCTTTCTTTTCCCACGTTCGTTTCTCATATCAGGTTTCTCTTTTGTGTGGGCTGGGCACTGCGCACGTTCCACGTTGGGATCATTGAGAAAAGAAGTCTGGTAAGTTCCCATCTTACTTTGTTCTCGTCATATTTACCTATTGATATTCCTTGACCAATACATTAGATTGATAGCTTGGATGATTTCTTTGGCTTTGCTATATTTCAATTCTATTATTTTATATGTTGTGTTCTAGTCTTGAAATTCTAGGTTCGGTGGAAACTTTAGCTTTGTTTTATTCAATCCCATTCTTTATTCGTTGTACGTGTTCTACATCTGATTCTAGATTGTATTTTTATTGATTAAGAGACTTATTTTGTTCCTTCTGTATGCTGGGTGCAATGATAAGAATACCTTTGGTGAATTTTATTTAATGAACATTAGTTATATACTATAATTGTTGTATGTTATTTGACATATGAAGTAGAAAGAAATTTCAAGAACATAATGTCAACCCTTCAAGAAGGATTTTCTCTGCAAACTAATCGATCGCAGAAGGCACAATGGGATGAAAAGTCTTTAGAATTTTCTGTGAGGTATGTGTTGAAGAGGTTAATGTCGGAAATCGTCCCGGTACTCATTTCAATAAAAGGGGTTGGAGTAACATAGAAGCAAAGTTCCAAGCAAGGACACAAAACAAGTATGTCTACAAGCAGCTAAAAAACAAGTGGGATACTTTGAAGAAAGAATATGGAATATGGAGAAAGCTTGTGCAAGGAGAAACTGGGTTAGGATGGGATAACGAGAAACACACAATTGTAGCTGACGATTGGTGGTGGGAATCAAAATTGAAGGTAATGGAATCATTTATATATGTTATTTAGACATCAATTTTATATTTTACACTTGTTCGATTTCTAAATATATTGTGCTTTTTTGACAGACTCAACCTGAAGCTGCAAGGTTTCGTCATGCACCATTGGAGAATCTAGAATTATTGGAAATTATGTTCTCTAAGATTTTGGTGACAGGAGAAGGTGCATGGACATCTTTGGATGATGGCACAAATGGAACCGATGCCAATACAAATTCTCCATCACAAGTAGAAGCAATTAATTTGATGGATGAAGATGAGTTCTTAAACTTCACTATGGGTACAAATAGGCAGGGAAACAATGCCGCGTACAGTGGAGATAAGAGGGCAAAACCAATGGACGAGACACCACATGAACAGGTGATGAAAATTGCCAAGAAGAAAAAAGTTGGAACTGCAGGTCACTTCCAAAAGCAATTGGATCGACTGGTTGATGTTGTTGAGATTTATGCTGGCTCAAGGACACAAGCTAAGAAAGATGAGAGAGTCACCTATACCATTTCAGAATGTATGGGATTTGTCAAAGGTCTCCCTGGAGTGGACAATGCTCCTGAACTCATTACATGTGCAGGTCGATTATTCAAGGATATGGATAACCGGGAGATCTTCATATCATTAGGGACACAAGAGTTGCAGCTACATTGGCTTAAAGAAGAATATGGAAGGCAGAAATAATTTATTTTCAAAAAACAAAAATTCATAAGTTTAGTGTTTAATTGAGAACATTTTTCTTTTATTTGTTGCATAAATCGAACAATTTATTAATGTTTTTCTCATGACAATGGCTTATATATTATGAAATTTTACTTATAATTTGTTCGATGATTTTCCTCTTGATATATCCCTCTCTTAGATTTGTGTTTGCCGGTTTATCATTTCAACATTAAGTGATTCTTTGATTTGAAAACAGATGAGTACCGAAGGCGGAAGGGTGGAAGAATCACAGGAACTTGAAGATGTGATTTTCTTCGCACTTGCTGCTATGGGAGCTGGCATGATGAACAATTATTACGCAAAGTATTTATCAAAGCAAGAACCAAGAGTTTCAAACTCGACTGGATGGCAATGGGTATTGGAGACACTAAATACCCCAGGTGAAAGTTACAGGATGTTTAGAATGGAGCCACATTTGTTTACAGGTTTGGCTAAATTGCTAGTCAATAATTATGGGTTAAAGTCATCTCTAAATATGAGGGCGGAGGAGGCACTTGCTATGTTTTTATGGACATGCTCAATGGGAGAAACTAATCGTCATGCGCAAAATATGTTCAAACACTCCGGAGAAACTGTTAGTAGAAAGTTTGAAGAAGTGCTTGATTCTTTAGTGATTTTTTCTAAAGATATTATCAAGCCACAAGACTACAACTTCAGAGAGGTTCCGATGAAGATTCGTAATGACAAAAGGTACTGGCCTCACTTTCGTAGATGTATTGGCGCGATTGATGGTGCTCACATCACCACTAAGGTACTTGAGGAGGAAAGACCCCAATATATTGGAAGAAAGGGAATTCCAACACAAAATGTGCTAGCAATCTGTGATTTTGATATGCTATTCACATTTTTTGTAACGGGGTGGCCTGGATCTGCTCATGACACTCGAATACTTATGGATGCAAAAGCAAAGTTTGGCAACATATTTCCTCATCCTCCTGAAGGTAACTTACCGAGCATTAAATTTAATCCTTCTATCATCATATTGTTTTCAAATGGGTTTTACTTATATGATCTTGTATTTATGCAGGTAAATATTATCTTGTGGATGCTGGATATCCGAATATGACAGGGTATTTGGCACCATACAAGGGATCACTGCTAAGATATCACGTCGTTGAATTCCAACAAGGGGGTGAACCAACAGGTTTGCAAGAGATTTTCAATCATGCACATTCTTCTCTTAGAAATGTGATTGAACGCACATTTGGTGTTTGGAAAAAAAGATGGCGAATTTTGAAAAATCCACCAAATTTTGATATCAAAAAACAAAATAAGATTATTGCTGCTACCATGGCTCTCCACAATTATATTAGAATGAATGCTATTTACGACGAGGAGTTTTAAAGGTGTGATAAAGATCCAAACTATCTAGTTGAAGTTGGAGATTATGGAAGTCAAGGAGAAAGAAGAAATGGAAGCACTATTCCAGATGATAGATTCATGAACTCTGTTCGTGATTCAATTGCTGCATCACTCAGGAATCATAGATGATTCATTTTTGTTTATGTTTTTTATTGGAATCTGTTTTTATTATCTAATAATTGTTCTTGTAGTGGCTTATGTTAGATGATATTCATGTCTGCAAATTTTCGTCATCATCTTCTTGATATAACTTTTTCTCTTTTCTCTACTTTAATTATTTTAATGTCTGCCTCATGTTCTATTTCCCTCCACCTATTACTCATTTGGCGCCAGAATTTGAAGCACGTTGGCCTAAAACAATCAAACATTTGACAAATGTTAGCTACTGCATTAATGTCTATTTTAGTAATTGATTATGATAATCAAAGCCAAAAGTACTTTTAATACGATTGAACCAAACAGCTTATGCGGTAAAAAAGCACTTTTACATTATAATTGCCAAACAATAAACTGCTTTTTTTTAAAAGTGCTTCTCTAGAAGCTCAAGCCAAAAGCTGCTTTTACAAAAGCTACAGCAGGGCCAAACTGAGCTAAAATCAAGTTTAATCCAGATGGGACAATAGAGAGGCATAGAGCTCGACTTGTTGCCAAAGGTTTCACACAAAAGTATGGGGTGGATTACTTGGAAGCTTTCTCTCCATTGGCAAAGTTGAATACAGTGAAGACTTTGTTGGCTGTTGGGGCTATAAAAAATTGGTTTATGGATCAACTTGATGTTAGTAGTGCATTTTTGAATGGGGATCTTGATGAAGAAGTGTACATGAGTCTTCCTCCTGGTTTGCCTATACCCGAGTCTATTCCAAATCCAGTTTGTTGGTTAAACAAGTCTTTGTACGGTTTGAAACAGGCAAGTCGTCATTGGTACTTTAAATTAACTTCAGCATTGCTTGAATATAATTTTTACCATCTCATTCTGATCACAGCATGTTTGTGAAGGGTCCAGGTGATTCATTCTTGGGAATTCTTGTATATGTAGATGATATGATAGTGGCTAGACCAGATCAGCACTTGGTGTCTTCTGTTAAAACCTTTCTGCAGGGACAATTCAAGATAAGGGATTTGGGCCCTTTGAGGTATTTCTTGGGGCTGGAAATTGCTCGAAACACATATGGTTCGATGGTTAAACAAAGAAACAATTGTTTAGAACTCTTGAAGGATTTCGGATTGACTGATTGTAAGCCTATACGCACACCCATGGATTTCAAGGTACGATTTACTGCTTTAGATGGGGAGCCTTTAACAGATATCACACAGTTTAAGAGCCTTATTGGAAGATTTCACTACTTGAGGATTACCAGACCAGATATATGTTTCGTCGTGCAGCAGCTTAGTCAATTTCAAATGGCTCCAACAATTGTACAATTTAAGCCAGCAATTCGAGTTTTGAAGTACCTTAAAAAATCACCTAGACAAGGTATGCTTTTCTCCTCTTCTTCTTCTTCTTCTCTTCAGTTATATGGATATTCCGACTCATATTGGGCGACCTGTCCGGACACAAGTCGTTCGATCTCGGGTTATTGCACTATGAACTTCTTTAATCACATGGAAGGCCAAGAAACAAGACACAGTGGCTAAATCATCTTCTGAGGCCGAATATCGAGCACTATCTAAATTAACTTCAGAGGTTGTTTGGCTTAAGTCTTTGCTACAGGAACTTGGAGTGCCTCATTCGGGTCCTGCACTGTGTTATTGTGACAATCGTTCTGCCCTCCACATTGCTGCAAATCCTGTGTTCCATGAAAGAACGAAGCATATAGAGGTCGATTGTCATTTCATAAGATATCATCTTCAATCGAACCTCATTTCTCTTGAACAAGTGACGACTGAAGATCAAGTTGCAGATCTCTTTACAAAAGCTCTCAGTCGACTTGAAGGAGGCTATCATGATAAAGGTCCAGTTCCAAGAGCAGGATTCGAAACAGTGACCTGCTTCTCATGATCCTGCTTGAAGAAGCTTCATACGGCATCGTTTGATGCCCAAATATGTATAGATCAACATAACAGTAAATAGCAGTAGAGTTACAGTTTTAGCTTCCTCTGTAAAAATGTTCTTTTGTTCGTTTGTACAGATATATTGCTTTGTGGCTGTGAATGAGAAGGGTATCCATTTCTCCAATTCCTTTGTGTTCAGAAATCTCTTACTTTCTCTTCCCGAAAGCTTTCAGAATCAAATACCCAGCTAAAATAAGCAGAAACCTAGTTCCCACACCGCCGCCCAATGACACCACGCTTCCTTTCTTGACATACCCCACCACTCCTCCTGCCACTAGAATCAACTGCTCCCCTTATGCTCTTTTGTCCCCCGGCCCTCAATTCTCTCACCAATTCCTTATTCCTATAGATGAGAGAGAGAAAATTTCATAAAAGAGGTACTCTCTCCGGTCGTCCGATTCACAACGCCAGAATGCTCTAGAATGGTCGGCCCTCTAGGAGTGTGAACCGCTTGTCTTTCCTCTCCTGTAAAGCCCAGCTAATTAGAAGATTTTCGAGCTTGCCAATATAATTTTTAGTACCCATTAATTATCTTTCGAGGGAATTTGGGATTCATCCGATTATCTTTACTCCAGCCGCCGTCGTCGGTGAGGAGATGTGGGAGCAGGCGGCAAGAAGGGAGACTAGCAGTCTCTGGTATCGGGTGCTTCTGAATTAGTGCAGGGGTTTTGATCTTCTGATTAATTGATCTTGGATATAAATAATAAAATAATTAAAACTGAAATTAGGATTAAATGAGGGATAATTGGGTTATTTCCCAACCCATTTAATGATCATTTAATGGATAATTAGATAGAAGGGTAACCTTGTTACAATTTAATATTAGTAAGGTATGTTTGTGCCAAAATTTAGTAGAGGGGTACGCTTGTTAATTTACCAAAGTAGAGGGGTACAAAATGATATCAACCCATTTATAAATTATATCAAATCTCATCTAGCATATGAGTAATGTAATGAAACATTACACCAAAATAACAAGTCGTACTTATACCCAACATATAGTGAAAATTCACACTTTTATATAATATCAATATTCAAATGTTCAACCTAGGATTTAAAAAATAGAGTTAGGCGAAGAGGAAAACAAAAAAAGAGGCGCATTTCGCAAACCAAAGGGAAAGCAACTTCATGTCACCTCCAACTTGAAGCCGATAGACCGGTAGATTTGTGTGTCCCATTTTTCTTACTAAGTCAGGGTCTAAACGGGTCAGCCAATGGATTGACCCACGGGTTGACAACCTTGCTTGCTATCTTTGAGCTTTAACTTTAACATAGTTGAATTCTCGACCAACATTATTTTCAACCAGCTTACATTGCCACTTGTCATCTCACCACATGTCACTAGTGAAGTGAACATTTAAGTGTGAGTTTTTTAAGGGTAAATTGTAAGTTTGGTTACTGGTTCTACTAAAAAATTTCAAATTTGGTCACTAAAAATATTTTATTTCATTTATGGTCATTAATGTAGAGATTTGGTCACTGACCATCCAATTTCGTTAACTTCATCTGATGTGGCACTCAACTCTCATAGTCGACCGTTAAATGAGTGATGTGACAATTAAAAATAAATAAAATATAATCTTTTATAATTTCCACCATATTTTCACTAGAAATTAAAATTAAAAAAATAATTATAATTACCATAATGAAAAAGAGTTATTTTTTCTTTGCTTTTCACTCTTCAGCAATGCGAACCGGAGTCTCTTCATCGACGGAAAAATGAGCTCCCCGACAGCTACTCAGACCTCGATCCCCAAACTGCTCAAGCTCTCGTCGACTATAGCTTCATACTTTGCGGTCGTGTTCTCAGCCTAGGAGGACGTGATCTCCATGATCAGGTTCAACCCTCTCTTCATGGCCGCGATATGGTTGCTTCTAGTTGCGATGTCTCATTTTTGCACATAATCCTACACTTGTGACCCCTTTTCGCACTTAAAACATTCATATAATATAAAACACCCTAATATAACAGTATTCTCTTCGAGGAACGAAATAGGGATGCACTAATTGTTATATCGACCAATATGACCACAAAATGACTCAAAATTACCTTAAATATGAAGCAAAATACCACTATTTTGGGTGTTATCAGTTATTTAGAAATAACATTATGAGATTTTTGCTCCGCAGACTCCTTCCCAATTCTCTTTCTTCCTTTAATTTCTTCTTCCTTTCCTCTCTCATAAGATGAACCATCTCTCCTCCTCTTTTCTTCGAATCCTTCCATAAACAAAATCGACTAAGGAAAACTCGTTTCTTCTGCTCGCGTTAGATTCCTTATTACATGCCCATAAGATTGAGTAGTCGGAACCATAGGTTAAGAATTACGATGAACAGAGTTGGAGGAGCATTAGCAGCCGACGGCAAACGACAAACGAAAGTCGAGCAGTTGTGGTGAAGGATGAACAAAAGTAGAGTAGTTGAGGTCAGAGAGAGATGGAGCAGCTGCCATGAGCACATCCATCGCTTGTTTTGCGCCATCCAATCCTGCAATCCACCAATCGGAGCCTCCAACAATGTCGTTGTTTTCTCCTTCTCGATAAAATGGAAGCCCAAATATGGGCTAGCTCGAACGCAAAGTGGCAGCCAGAGAAGCCTGCTAACCCTCCATTTTGATAAGTGGTTGGAGATTTGGAGTGGGAAACCCGGCAAAACTGTTGGAAAGGTTCTCTATTGTTCCTTTTTTCCCCTCCTTGGCAGGAGGAGTCGGAATCGATGATGGTTGGATTTAGGTAACCTAATTGGCGCCGCAAGCCTAGCCGATCCCGCTCTAGCGCGCGGAAACGCGAATTCTGAGCAAGTCGACAGTAATTCGCGAATTGAAATGAATATGAGCGCGAATTAATTGTTCTGGAGCGCGATCTCCCCGTGGACATCCATGGGAGTCGCATCTGCCGCCCCACCGACGGTCTAATCTTCCACTCAGTTAGTTGTTCCAGGCACTCCACCGTCACCACCTCAGAGTACGACCAACAAATTCCACTCGTTGAAGTCGAACTAACTTACCCGACGACAGCGAAATCGCCCTCTCTCCCTCCACCATGTATTGTGTGGAGTTTCACCCTCCAGTTTCCATTGCTGAATCACCTTCCTCGCTGGCAAAGCACGATCGCTACCGCAAGCGGACGGTGGCCTGGAAGCTGAAGAAAGGAGTAGCATCTTCGCTCACCCCCATATTGAAGGCATAGAATAGGAATAGAACGAGAGAGGAAAAGTATCTACAAGCTTAAGTTTGTGGTCAACTATCGATTGGAAACGAAAGAGAAATTTTTTATGGTCTTTGTTTGAGTGTGGTATCGGCATTGATCCAGTCACCGTAGCTGTGCGTGGGGGAATAGTTTGCTTCCCACTGCCCAGCTTTTCAGCGGATGGTGAATCTTTAGACTTTAGAGATATGGATGAGAGAAAAGTGGTGGAGCTATTTGCATAGAAAGGTAGGATTATTAGTTTTAATTTTTTATTAATTGGAGTTCACTCCAAAACCATGAAATTTGTGGATTAGTATTTTAACAAGTTAAGCTAGCAATCTACGAAAATAAGTAGTTACTATACTTTTAGCCTCATAAATATATATATATATATATATATGGATATATAATATTGACGCTTTATTCTCTATCTCAATATCGAGTTCTTGAGAAATAAATGCGTTCGCGCTCTCGTTTCCGCTCCCGCTCCCTCTCCACGATTTGGTTACCTAAGGTTGGATGAGCTTCTTCTCCATTGCGCCACCAGAAAGCCATGAATCTCCTTGCAAAACTTCTGATTCACCACACCCAGTTCATGTAGAGGAGGGAAGCTCACATAGCAAGAAGCTTGGGTTAAGGGTTGGAGATTGCATTTTGTTACATTGTGAGTTTAGATAAGGGTGGGGTTTTGTTGGGGAATAGTTTCTTCACTTTCTTATAGAGTAGTCGAGTGAAAGGGATTAGATAGCTCATGCCATTAGAGGAAGATGTCACACTACTAAAGGGATTCAGCCACATGCATCTTTTTTTCTTCCTCGCATCAAATAACAACAAGCTAGTGGCTCGTGTCTCTTTATATATGGAAATCGGGATGTATGAACTAGTAATTGGGATGCTTGAAGGGTAATAAAATAATACTAGTTTTTATAATGAAATACCACATACAAATAACCCTTTCAACCAAACAAGACATTTAGAACTAAAATACCACATTTCAATCTCAACTAACTCTAGAGGTCTTTTGAATGGGTTATTACTATGAGTTATTTATTTCCAAATAACTCACAATGGATTATTTCGAACCAAATAACTTGTTTGGGTTCAAATTAATGAGATAAGTTATTTAAGAATAACACGAAAATGCATTATTTTAAATAACACCCCTCTCCCGTGTTTTTTTACAAATAACACGTTCTGCTTACTTTTCTATTTCTATGTTGTCCTTGTCTCTCTCTTCCTTTTTTTTGTTTTTTTTTTCACAGACGACGCCATCGTCTCTTCCTCTCCCCCTCTACTCCTCTCAATTTCTAGCTTCCAGTTTCCATCCTTCAATTCTTTCTCGACAATGATGATGATTTGAGAATTTTAGGATTCCAGAGCATATACGAAAGAGGGCTTCTTCCTAAACGCAAGAAAGAGGGATTTTTCTGGCTGAGTAAGCAACGACGGCTGGAAACCCGGCGACAGAGGTTTCATGGCGGTAGTTCAAAGGAGGTGATTCAGTAAAGCTGTGAAGCAACTCTATCATACAATCTGGGTTTTGATTTTGTGATGCATGCACGAGTTGGGGAGAAGATAAGATGCGTCGGGCAAGAATTCGTCGCCGCCATGTCTCCCGTCGCGGCTGGGAAACAATCAACGAATGATTCCTAGAAATCCCGAATTTCGACTCCAGATATTTCACGGCACCATCCATAGTGCCCATAACCGTCCTCTTCTCCAACACCAGCAGCAGCAAAGGTGGGTCGACTCGATGTTGGAGATTGAATTTGGAGGCGGTTGGCAACGACAATAGAGAGATGGATTTTTTTTATCGTCCTTTTCCAGAATAAGCCTTCATACTCAATTTCTTTTTTGTGTTGCATTTCTTATTCCATGCTTCATGGTCGCGGCCTACTGAAGCTATTGGCTTTATAATAGAAAACTTGGTGTTAGTTTAAACAATTGATCAGCGGGCAAAAATCCAGCTTAAGTAAAGGGTAACTCATTTGCCTCCAATTGATTGTGTCACGGCCTTACTCTCGGTTGTATGGCCTTAGCTCTCAATTCGGTTAGAGAACCAAGCAGCCTTCTCTCAAACTCACAAGAAATCAAAGAAAGCAAGAACAAGACAAAGGAGGAGGGAGAACTCTCTAGTGTGTATTACTCTAAAAAAAATGATGGAATGAGTTACAAGTGAGGGAGATGGTTCCTTATATAGGCCTCTCTTCATAAAAGACATTAATGCCCCTCATAATGTCCCTCTACATCAATACACCCATTAAGTCCCTCCATTATGGACTCTATAAATGTTACCCATTATCTGACTAATAAGTGCACCATTAAGCTCTCATTTAGGTAGAGAATCCTAGGAGCATCTCTATGCTACTAGTCTTCCATACACAACACATGTGCAGCCGCCATGTTGTCACCTTGTTGGCGCCGTGTCATCTGCCACATGTGACATCCTCCTCCACCTATGCTCGTGATGCCTTCGTCGCGTCCTCTTGATGGAAAGCCTCGATAAAGTCCTTGTTGTTTCAAAGCGTGAGCTCTTTCTCCCAAGTTTCCTCGCTCTCCGAAAGGTTGCGCCACTTGCACATTCTTGAAATGCTTGAAGCGGTGAGGGTAGAACTTCACCATCACTATATCTCCATCTTCGAACTCCAAGTGCCGCCTCTTCTTGTCCGCCCATTTCTTCATCTTCTTACTTGTGCAGGCTAAGTAAGACTTGTCCATCTCCATCTTGTTGTGCCACCTTTTAGCAAACTTATAGGTTGTCGGAGTGTTGCCTCTACACCCCATTGCCACTGTCGTAGGCGTCAACGGCTGCTGCCCGGTCGCCAACACGAATGGACTAGTGTTGGTCGACTCGCTGCGGTGCATGATTTTGGCGATGGGGTCATGACCAAGGCCTACGACGACCCACTCCTTCAAAGGAAACACGGGCTGGCTAATGCTTGCGGTTTCACACTTGCGGCTAAGAGCATCTGCAACGGAGTTCGCCTTGCTTGGATTGTACTCCATCACGAAATCGAACTCGGCCAAAAAATCTTGCCACCTTGCTTGCTTAGGGGTGAGCTTCTTCTGTGTGAGAAAGTAGCTCGTTGCCAAGTTGTCCATCTTCACTACGAACTTTGACCCCAACAAGTAGTTCCTCCCTATGCACAAACAATGCACCATGGTCGTCATCTCCTTCTCTTAGACTGCGTATCGCCTCTCTGTCTTGTTGAGCTTCCGACTCTCGAAGGCAATGGGATGCCCAAGTCTTGTTCTTCTTCAAAAGATCCGTCAAGGATGCTGCAATGTTGGAGTAGCACTTGATGAACCTTCGATAGTAATTCGCAAGGCCAAGGAATGACTGCAACTCTTGCACCTTCGTAGGCGTCTCCCATCCTTGGATTGCCCCTACCTTCTCCCCATCCATCTTCAACTTACCTCCACCTATGATGTTCCCCAATAATGGAACCTCTGTGGTCGCAAAAGTGCACTTCTCCATCTTGACATACAACTCGTTGTCACGAAAAAACTTGGCGTAGGTGTTTGGCATGCTCATCAAGTGTTTTGTTGTACACTGCGATGCCATCCAAGTACACCAAGACAAATCGGTCCAAGAATGGCTCGAACACTTGATTCATCAAAGTGCAGGCTGATGCGTTGGTAAGACCGAATGGCATCACAAGAAACTCATAAGAGCCATACCTCGTCACACAAACTGTCTTTGGCTCGTCTCCCTCTGCTATCTGCACTTGATAGTAGCTTCGCTCAAGCTTTGTGAACCACATCGCATCTCCAAGCTGGTCAAACAAGTCGGCAATGTTGGGAATCGGCCACTTGTTCTTCACCGTCAGCTTGTTGATGGCTCTATAGTCGATGCACATGCGCAACGACCCTTCCTTCTTCTTTTGGAACAACACTGGTGCTCTAAAAGGTGACTTCGATGGTCGCATGTAGCCTGTGTCCAACAAGTCCTTGAGCTGCCTCTGCAACTCTTCCAACTCTGGTGGGGCCATGCGGTATGGTGCTTGCGAAGGGGGCTTCGCACCTGGCCCCAACTCGATCTTGTGGTCCACCTCTCTTCTTGGTGGCAGCTTCTTGGGAAACTCCGATGGCATCACATCATCGAATTCTTAAAGCACACCTTCGATGATGGGAGTTGTGGTTACAGTTGAGACTCCTTATTCCTCCATTTTCAAGGACACAAGAAATGTTGGCTCCTTCTTTTTGAACCCCTTCAATACATGCATAGCGAATATAGCACTATGGGGTCCATCTTCTCTCAAGAGATGGACCAAATGGAACTCCCCTCCCTTCTCCAAACACATGGTGTTGGAGTTGGGATTCAAGAGCACTCCCTCCTTGTCGAGGAAGTTGATGTCGAGGATGACTGGGTGATCGTCCATGGTGATGACATAAAATTCTATGAGGCCTTCCCACTCGCCAAGCTTCACTATCACATTGTGCGCAACTCTATGGATTGAGATGGACTCCGAGTTGATTGTCTTGAGCCTCCCTAGCCCCTTCTCGTAGGCAATACCCAGAAGTTGTCCGTGGCACCAGTAGTCACCAAGGCTTTTGACTCATCTTGCATGAATTAGGCCAGAACATAGCACCTCTCACACTTGCTCTCCTTGATGTCGGTCTTCACCGTGCCAAGCTTGGGGATTGAGCCAATCTTGGCCTCCGCTGCCTTTGTCTCTTCACCTTGAGCCTCCATGGCCTCCAATCTCGCCTTCCTTGCTCTTGATGTGGTCCATCGCAAAGGAAACAAGATACGGGTTTTGGTTCATACTTACCCCCTTTACTTGGACCACCTTGTTGTTGTTGAGTGTGAGTGCCCTCCTTGAAAGGTTGTTGTTGTTATCCGCCCTTAGGCTTTGAATTCTTCTTCTTGGTGTTGCTCTCTTGCCTTTTGTACTCAACAAAAGACTTCGTTGTTGCCATGGAAGTTGCAAGGTCTTGCACTCCTCGACGCTGCATCTCCATCTTGGCCCATGGTTGCAGCCCATCAAGAAAGTCGTGCATGGCCTCCTTTTCCATGATGTTTGGGATCTCTAGAAGCAGCTCTGAGAATTCCTTCACATATTCTCGAACTCTATCCCTCTAGGTGAATCTTCTCAACCTCGAAAGGGCTTCAATCTCCACATTCTCTGGATCGAACTGCCTCTTGATCTCTCTCTTCAAATCTTCCCATGATGCCATCACACATGCACCCGCTTTTGGCGTCTGCTTCACGTCGCCTCCACCACACCATAACAATATCGACCAAGTAAAGTGGAGCGGTACGAAGTTTTACCCCATCCTCTTGGATGTCGGATGCCTTGAAGTACTGCTCAAGACTGCAAAGGAAGTTCTCTAACTCCCTCGCGTTCCTTGAACCTCTGAAGTTCTTCGGTCTTGGAACATCAACATGTGGGACAGATTGCTCGGGTTGGTCCGCTAGCTTATACACGATTAGTTGCACATATTTATGCTTCCATTCTTGAGCCGTTTGAGAAACGATTCTCGTGTTTTAAGACGATTTCACGCTAGGTTGTGCGTTAATGTCCTATTTCAAGACTTGGCGTGGACATGGAGGCGTGGAAACGAGTTTCGGGTAAAAAAGAAGGACGCTGGAATGAAGGGGCGCTGGAAGAAGAAAATACTCGGTCAGGAATTAAAATACTCGACCGGGTAAAATGCAAGAGGAAGTCGGGCATAACACGTTTTGGACGCTAGAATTCCAGAAGGGGTCCCTGCCGGATAGCTAAAATACCCGATTGGGTATTCTGAACCTCGATCGGGTATTTCCCATTCCCCACTGCGCTGCATTTCAAAATATCCGCCCGGGCAGCTGAAATACCCGACCGGGTATTATGGCCGGGGATCGTGATCCGCTCCTTTTTTTAGGGAAAGAAGGCCAATTTTACAAGGGTTCCGAGTTTTAGAGAAAGAAAGCAGATACCTAGAGAGATAGAGCGACGAACCAGAATCTCCAAGCTCCCTAGATCAAACTTCATCACCATTGGAGCTCGGCTTAAGCTTGGAGAAATTTCGATTGACTACCAGAAGCAGAATCTCATCCTTCGCAGCATGTTTTCTGCATCTGAGCTAGATTTCCCTTCTCTCTCTATGGAGTAAACTCTCTCACTCAGCTGGGTATGAAGAACCCTAGATTTGTATGTTAGGTCTGATTGTATGAACCCAAGTACGAATTCATTGACATTGATTATGGTCATTTGAGGTTTGATTTCCTGAATGGCATGATTCCTGATCAAATTCTTGTTACTTCTGCTTTGACCTAGAAAGAGAATGTCTGCCTAGGTTGATAGAGCACCCTTGATTGAAGGTAGTGAATTGACGACTTTAGTCGAGGAGTCAATTCACTATTCTGTACCGCAATTACTCTGGTAGAGGAGGTTTGGTTCGTTAGGGCCTCAATCTGTTTACTCCGGTGGAGGTTAGCCGTCCGTTGGGGACTCAGATTGAGAGGGTCTGGAGACCTTTAGTCGAGACTGGAGACTGTCTAAGAACCTCCCGCGGTATAACTATCATTGAACTTGACTTGGTGAATTACAACATGGCTTAACTGCAGTCTAGGGGGAACCATATATGGGTGACCTCTCTCAACTTTGAACACAACTTTCACTGCTTTTGCTTGCTAGTTTAGTTAGACCTTCACTACACTTGAACTGCTAAATAATAAGATTTTCACGGAGTAGTCATCACACCTAGGACTCGGGTTGACATTTTGAACTAAACCCACTATACTACGCTTTAGTAGGTGGTTACACTTGGCCACTTTCTAGTGTGACAGTAGAGGCGTGTCAAGTTTTTGGCGCCGTTGCCGGGGACGGCTAGGTTATTGAAGAAACGTGATTTCTGTTACTTTAGCATTTCTTTTCCGCATTGAGTGTTTGCTTTGTCCCACTTGTGCCTTCACGGGTTTGCTTGCTTGGCTGTGTGCAGGTAGTGCATGACCTGTAGCCAGTCGGGAGGTTTACTACCATTAGATTCGGAGCTAGAACGCACCTGTCGCCAGCTAAGGAGACAACAGCGAGCAAGACTGGCTATGGAGGAAGTGCACGTCGACGCCCATCTGAGCAGCGACTCTAAAGAGGAATACAAGATGAGCGACGAGCACAATAGGGAGAACCTTAACCTGGAGCATAATCAACCCCTAGGGATGCTCGTGCAGGTCCCCTAGTGAATCAGATCCTGGCAAAAAACCTAGTTCCCCAGGCAGATGGGGCTCAACATCCACCACCCCTGCCGGGTCCTACTATGGAGTACTACTGCACTCCACGGGTCACCGACATCTGCCCCGTCACCCTGTATCAGCCCATCCCAGCAAATAACTTTGAGATCAAGCCATGCTGGATTCAACTAATTACATCCTCTATCCAGTTCCATGGCTTGAAGGATAGAGAGGTGAGGGTGCACCTTTCCCAGTTCCTGCAGCTGACAAATGAGTTTAAAATAAATGGTGTACCCGATGATGCGATCCATCTCCACCTTTTCCCCCATTCTCTGGCGGGGCATGCGAAGAGGTGGTTAGAGACCCAGCCCCCACTATCCATCACGTCATGGGACGACCTGGCCGACAAGTTTGTGCACAGGTAATATCCGGCCTCGAAGACCACGGAGATTCAGCGGGAGATCACTCATTTTCGCCAAGAGCCAGATGAGTCACTACGTGATGCCTGGGAGCGGTACTCGGTATTATTCTAGCAGTGTCCCCATCACGGTTTCAGTGATGCATTCACAGTGGGGAATTTCTACAGCGCTCTGACCCCAGAGAACTAGAGGGTGATCGAGTCTCTATGCCCAGGAGGGGGATATTCTCACTAAGACTCCACCCGAGCTGAATCAGATGATCAGTACTCTGGCTGCCAGGGATCATTCTTGGGGGCAGAGCACCAGAAGCATGAGTTCCCGTGACCAAGGTGTGCACGCCATGGAAGCTAGGTCCGGACTAGAGCGGGAGGTGGCCGAGTTGGTCCAGACATTGAAGCAGCCCAATAGTCTTATTCCAGGCAGAGGGTTGGTCGGGCCTTCAGTTGCACAATGTCATTGGTGTGAGAGTTCGAACCATCTGGTGGAAGATTGCCAGGCTATGCGAGAGTCTTCTACACCCCTGGAGCAGTTGGACTTCATCGGCAATGCACGGTGCCTTGATCCTTACAGTGGAACATATAATAAAGGGTGGCGCCAGCATCCCAACTTATCTTGGAATGGCAATAACAGCAACACCACTAAACCACCTGGTTTCCCAGCACCAGTCGGTGGTTTACAGCAGAGGCAGCCCTTCCAGGCCCAGCAAGGTCCAGTTCCACAGCAACAGCCTTACCAGCCCAGACAGGGGCAACCATTTCAGCAACCGCAGTGTAGTATGCCCAGCTACCAGCAGCTCCAACTCCAGATACCCAAATGACGGAGCTGAAAAACATTTTGCATGCATTCATAAAGCCATCATAAATGACCGAGGCACCCATTTCCAGGGCCAGTTTGATAAATTATTGTCTTTCTATGTTTGTCACTCATAAGGTGTTTGTGGCCTATCAATCTCGCAAGGATTGGTCACCAAGCTCGATGATGCTCTCTGGGCATACCAGACTGCCTACAAGACGCCAATTGGTACATCACCGTACCGGCTTGTCTATGGAACAACATTTCACTTGCCCGTGGAGCTAGAGCACAAGGCCTTCTGGGCCCTTAAGCGGCTCAACTTGGATGTTAGTTTTGCAGGTGCTGAATGAAAATTGTAGATGCTTGAGCTGGAGGAATGGTGTTATCACGCCTATGAGAACACCAAGCTATATAAGGAGCATACTAAGCGCCTTCACGACGCTGGATTAAGGGGTCTGAAGGAGTTTCAGGTTGGTGATCGAGTTCTCCTCTATAACTCTCGCCTGAAACTCTTTCCTAGAAAACTCCACTCCGGTGGTCTAGATCGTTCACGGTCACACAGGTGTTCCCTTATGGCACGATTGAGATTGCCAACCCGCAAACTGAGCCGTTTAAAGTGAATGGCCATCGTCTCAAGCTCTATCTGGGAGACGAGTTCAAACGTGCGCAGTGGGTGGTTGAACTCGCGGACCCTTGGTTTCGCCATGGGCGTCCAGCTAAAAGACAGTAAAGAAGCGCTTGTGGGGAGGCAACCTGACCACGGTTTACATGTCTTTTTCTCATTTTCCTTTGTTTTGTCGTGTGTTCGATTCAGTTGCGCGTCTGTGATGAATTTAAGTCATCTTATCTGCCTCGGCTTGGTGTTTTCGTGCAGGGGTGTTCGAAAAATGGAGAAAAAAATGCATTTTGGCCGAAAAGGGGTAAATACCAGGCTGTGACTTAAAATACCCGACCGGGTATTTTGGCATCACGACCGGGACCCCTTCTGCCCAAGAGGGCGCAAAACGTGAAAAACCCGAACTTGACCCAAAATACGCGACCAAGGATTTTGGCTTCTTGGCCGGGTTTTCCACAGTCTGGAAATGCCGTGTTGCGAAAATACCCGATGTGGTATTTTTGAGGCCCGACCAGGTATTTTCACTTTAAAAGCGAACCACCCTCTCATTTTTTGCAAAACACCCTCTCTCTTCCTCTCCTGCTCTCTCATTAGAGAAAATTTTTCTCATCGAAGTTTCGTAGATCCCATCTTCATCTGACCTCCATTTTAAAATTCGTTAGCGGATTCAGGATCTACGTCGTGGTGTGCCCCTTCGCTAGAAATTTTGCCCACAGCGAGTTTCAATTTTTCCGGCCACCGCCGTCTGCGCCGGTGAGTTTTCCGGCCAGCTTCCAACACCTTTTCCGGTGAGCCCTCCCGGATGGTTTCCTCAGTGTTTTTACGTCCCTCGCCCCTTTCTCGCGTCCCTCTACGGTCCTACTTGTGTTTCCAAGTGTGTTTCTTGCTCATCTTGTTCTTTTTCTGGAAAATCAAACTATAGATGTTAGGACCGAGAACTTTGAATTGCCTGGCATGTTTGAATTATAATAGCTAGTCCTGCCTTCGGGATAGACTACTTCGATGTCGGCCAGACATACTTCTCCACCATCCGTCCAAAGTGGCACATCCTCAACCTCTTGATCACCCGCTCGATCGTGCCCAACGTCACTGGTTCCCACAAGATACCAAAACGGGTGCTCTACGTCATGTACTCGATGGGGCGGCTTGACCACATGCTGCATTTGGGTTCTTTCGTGGCCACCACCTTCACTCGGTGCACGGGAAACCGAACCACCTATTTTGTGGTCCCCTGATCACAAAGCTGCCGCGCCATTTCCAGATCAACTTGGCGGGACTTACTGATGCCACAGCACAGGGCGGCTCCACTCCCCTCAATTGCGAGGTGCTTCACAACGCGCTCCTGCTGGCCTCGGATAGAGGGTGATCCTGGGTGGATGGGTTGTCTATGCCTCCTAATGAGGATGAGGATGATGATGATGCGGACGAGGAGGACAAGGACTACACCGGCGCGGATGAGGCCGAGGATGATGATGATGATGATGATGGAGGTGCTATGGATGCTAATGAGCCGGAGCCCCCATTTTCCCCCCAGGGGATCTTCAGCCACGAAGGAGACTCGAGCAAGGCCAGTCCTCATCTAGTCCTTCTGGTCCGTCGATGGACTTCTTCACGGAGCTGTTCCACCAGATGGGGCTCCAGTTTTAGCAGTTCGGGATCCAGAACCAGCAGCTCATGGACCATCAGGTCCAGTTCTACCAGCAGTATTCGACCCACCAGGCCAAGTACAACTCTCGGATGGCAGTTTTGGACGAGCGCCTCGACCGGATGGAGGCTCATCAGGGAGTCACCAATGCTCGCATCAAGCTGGAGCGGGATCGCAACCGCCGGATGATGGAGTATCAGGAGCACCTGCTCCAATACTGCCATAAGCCACATGAGCACCACTGGACCACCAGGTGGGACCACTCCCCGCCACCACCACCAGACGGGGTCGACGACCTCATGGAGAAGATCGACTTCGACCAGCTTGAGTAGGCTGTATTCACTGGCTCGTTTGTGTTTTCTTTTGTTTTGATTCGGAAGTGCAAACTAGCTTTTGTTTGGGTTATTTTCTTTTCTTTTGGATGATGTACTATTGGGCTGACACTTGACCTAACGTCTTTGCGCTTGAGTGATTGTGTCTTCTTTAGCCGTGCATTTGCACCGACTGGCCCATTCCAGTCCGTTTCACTCTGACTGGTCCACCTGCAGTCTGAGCATACCGGTAACATCATTCCCCTTATCCTTCCCTCTTCTCCATTGAGGGCAATGTCGAACTTAAGTGTGTGTGTGGGGGGGGGGGTGTTTCTATTTGACTACTTAGATCTGTTTGTGTGCTTGGAGCCTAGTCCATTGTCCAAATTTCGATTTGAGGGCTCCAAGTACGTGTTCCATGTAAATTGCCTGCTCAGTATGCTTTGAATTTACAGTCTCTATAGTAATATGCAACCTAGGGAGGTAGTGTAGCACTATGGAGGATGTTGATCCATTTAAGAAGTCTCCTCTCTTCTTCATATTGTGTTGGTTGATTGTGTGAATTAGTGATCCTATGACCCTTGAATTGTGTGGCGGTGTGGACTCTCTACCTGTCATGGACTCCTGTATCATGTTTTGAAAAGAAAGGTGCTAAAAATATGCTTTAAAATAATGTCTCCCGTGCGAATAGGGCGAAATGGTGTAAGGGTAGACGGGAATCCGTTCCCAATTTCCACCCACCTACTACCTCCAGCCCCCTTACATACCTTTCCCCCGCACGAGGCTCGAGACATTCGCTCCCGACATGGCCAGTAAGAGTCGGGTTCCCGTAAAACCTTTGCTAGGTGGGAGCCCCGTTTTCTGAAAATCGGGTTGGAACCCCTGAACAGAAAGGAAAAAAACAACAACAAAGATAAGAAAAAAGGGGGTTCAAACCATCTTCAAAAAGGGAAATAAGAGCACCTTGAAAAATTGTGAGTCCAAGATCCTTTGTTTTTTAGAATCCCTTTGTCCACAATTCATTTGTCCTCTGATCACTATTTGCCATGATACCAACCCGAGACAAGCGTCCTCGCCGAAGAAGTTAGGAGATGACTTGTGTGTCGGTTGACCTCGTAAGTTACTAAATGATATAGAACATCCTCTACCCACGGTCGAGGGTGTTTGTAACACCCTACCCTATACGTTTTTCCTAATCATATTGTTCATACAATTGCAGCGGAATTAATCTCGGGTGTTACATTAATTATCAAAATTTACCCAAATAAAATTTCGACATGAATTACTCGCGTAATGGGCTATCAGTTCTTGCAACTTATCCTGCAAAATAATTCATCACAAACCTATATACTCACAACCATATGCATTGGCTTTTCTTAGCCATAGTCACACTTTTCATACTCCACAACCGCATACCATGCTTATACGTACCATAATCATCACAACTTACATAGTTACACAACATATACACATATCATCAACTTTCCACACCTGTGGATATCTCACACTACATCAGAAGCTAGTATGCACATGAAAATCGTTCTCAAAACTATTTTACTAAAAAGGTGTGGATCACTGGCCAAAATCCTGAGTAGTAGTCCAAGCACAGAATAGTTGAAGACCATACCTCATCCTGGCTTCAACTCTAGCTCCTCTCCCACCTAACACTTATATACTGCTGCTGCTGATGATCTGCTTCCACATAGCATAAGCAGAGAAGAAGAATAAAAGAGGGTCAGCTCATAGCTGAGTGAGATAATCATAGCATCGTGAGTTCAAAACAGAGCATACCCCTATCATACATCTAACAATCAAGCCAAAACACTAGGATCGGACCTCAGCCATCCTCATATCCCAATAGGCAAAAGACTCAACCACCTTGACTTATGCATATGCATCTTATCATGTTTTACTTATAGGCGCCTGGCTACTACCATGCTAATAACTCTCCCAGGAAACATACGCCACATCCCATCGGATGTAGTCATACATACCCCAACATCCCGTCGGATGTGGTCATTCATACCCCACACCACTATGGGTGTAGTCATACCCCGACACCACTCTGGGTGTGGTCATATCTCGTAAGAATTCTTCAGTCACCACATCATGAGAGGCGTGACTATCATACATATCATAATAGAGTAATAGCATAGGGAGCCCTAATTACTATGTAGTTGACCGTGAGACCACAACACTCATATTTGGTATCCTTATACATGATTCATATCTCATCTTGCTTAATCATAATTCATTACTTTCACATTTACTTGACCTGGCCATAATTTACTCGACATAGGTAAATCAGGAGTCGTATAATTGCACTTCCTCGGGATAAACCCTCGTGCAAGTCATCCTCCTTAAACATCATAATATCACCAGGGAATATATATTTTCCCACTTGTGCATACAAATACAACAATCATGAAAAATCATACCTAATCACGTTCTCGAACCATCGTAAAGCATATTAACAGTCAAGCCCACAATTTGCAACATATACACAATCATCAGCATAAACAAGGTTCATATCGATTAGGGCAAGTCAATAATATCATACAGCAATCCAGGGTTCAACATATAGCACAAAAGCTCATACACCCCTAATCATGCCATTCTAGTTCACCTAGATCAATTCTAAGCATCAATATAATTATCGTGATACGACAAACCCGGTATGCCGTGCTAATCCCTCACCAGTTCTGGTTGTTCAAACACCGGTTTAACCTTCCCGTACTAAAATGTCAATTTCACGAACGAACCCTGAATTAAAATCTGAGATCGTCCTAATATTCCCTGCAGTATCCCCGTCAATATTAGTTCTAGGCTCCGGGTCAAATTTTTGATAAAAACACATCAAACCCTGGCCGGAGCTAAATCCAGCGGTTTGGACCCCGGCCTAAATAATTGCCGAAATTCATGTATTAGAACTAGAGGATTGATTACCTCGCTACAGGAAGCTTGTATATGTAAATTGGGCTCAATCCGGCTTCCGGATACTCCGAAACCCTAATTTGGCTTATCGGGAATTCAAGAAATTCCTGAACCAAAAACTCTTTTTAAAACTCTAAATCGATAAATCACGATGTATAGATGAATTAGGCATTACTTACGGGATTTTTGGATCACTGTAGCTCAAGAATTGAGCTTTGCAATTTTCCCCTCGCGATGCCCTGTGCGCCTCTGCATCTCGTTTACTCTCGCCCGAAAAGAATAAAGATGAAGATGGGGAAATGAAACGGTGATGGGGGATTTAAATGTGTATATATATATATATATATATATATATATATATATATAAAATTAATTAATATGTATACTTATTTGATCGATAATCCGATTTCCGCGGAAATACTATCAAAACGCTCGATTTTAAATCGCTAACTTTCTAGCGATCGAAATATGGGCTTTGCCGAAACGGGGTGTTACAATTCTCCCCTCCTTAAACGATTTCGTCCCCTGAAATCTAACATTGAGTTGTACCCTTAGTCCGTTTACTCACCCTTGACATGGTCTATCGTAGATAAACTATTACCTAACTCTTAGGTTAGGTGATTCATAACATAGAAGGTAACACATAACATTTCAAGTTCCCATGTTTAGGTTTCAAAAACCTATACTGGGCTATCACAACAAAAGCACATCAACAAGTTCAAAACATAACTTACTAAGCAAGATTGTTAACCTGTAAAGTAGGTTGCTACTAACTCAGGGTACTTCGCCCGCATACTTGCTTCAGTTTCCCATGTAGCACTCTCACTATCTTGATTTCTCCACACCACCTTCAACATTGGAATTTCCCTCCTACGAAGAGTCTTAATCTGAAAATCAACAATCTCAACTGGAACCTCCTCAAAAGTTAAATCTGGACCCAACTCGATCTCTTCCGGTTGTATAACGTGGGAAGGATCCACTTTGTACCTCTTCAGCATACTAACATGAAATACATTGTGGATTTGGGATAACTCTGGAGGCAATGCTAGTTTATATGCCACGGGTCCAATCTTCTCTGTGATTTCATAGGGTCCAATATACCGAGGTGCAAGCTTTCCTTTCTTACCAAATCTCATCACCCCTTTCCATGGTGACACTTTGAGAAATACTTTCTCACCCACTTCGAAATTAACTTCACGCCTATTCGTGTAAACATAAACTTTCTGCCGATCTTGTGCCACCCTCATACGCTCCCTGATTTCCTTGACCTTGTCAAATGTGATTTGCACCATTAGCTTTACCTTGCTCCTTCTACATCCCAACATAATGGTGTTCTACACTTCCTCCCATAAAGTGCTTCATATGGTGGAACACCCAAGCTACTATGGTACTGGTTGTTGTAAGCAAACTTAATTAAGGGCAAATGGTCAATCCATGATTCTTCCCATTGCATTACACATGATCGAAGTAACTCCTCTAAGGTAAGGATGGTTCGTTCACTCTGCCCATCTATTTGAGGATGATAAGCTGAAGTGAAATGCAGTTTAGTTCCCAAGGCATCATGTAAACTTTGCCAAAACCGAGATGTGAAGCTCGGGTCTCGATCAGAGACAATAGAAATTGGCACACCATGCAATCTGACGATCTCCTTAATATATAGTTGAGACAAAGTCTCCAGTGATGGTTTCCATCTAATGGGTAAAAAGTGAGCCGATTTGGCCAGTCGGTCCACAATAACCCATACTGCATCTTTTCCCCTTGATGATGGGAGACCATATACCAAATCCATTGTGATTCTTTCCCACTTCCATTCTGGAATTGGAAGTGGCTGCAGTTTTCCCACAGGAGCTTGATGTTCTGCCTTAACTTTCTGACATACCAGACATGTGAAAACATGTTCAGCCGCTTCCTTTTTCATCCCACGCCACCAAAAATATGGTTTGATCGTGTGATACATTTTTGTTGCTCCTGGGTGCATAGCATAAGCAGAAGAATGAGCTTCATCTAGGATCTCTTTCCTCAAGTTATCAACATTAAGAACACATGCTCTTCCATTCATCTTCAACATGCCATCTACCATTTCAAATGGGCTTTCTTTTCCTTCCTCAATGGCTTGAATGATTTTCGCCAACTCTGAGTCCTCCTTCTGCTTCTCACGAATTTTGTCATGCAACAAAGGTCGAATGTTCAACCGAGCTAGTAACCCTGTTACACCATCCACTTCCAAATCAACATTCATTGCCCTCAAATCAACCAGATCCGTTATATTCTTCTTGCCTTTTCTGCTCAGAGCATCAGCAACTACATTAGCTTTACCTGGATGGTAATCAATGGTACAATCATAATCTTTCAACAACTCTATCCATCTCCTCTGGCGACTATTTAAATCCTTCTGATCCATAATATAATTCAAGCTTTTGTGATCAGTTAGGATTTTAAAAGTCTCACCATACAAATAATGTCGCCAAATCTTGAGAGCAAATACCACTGCTGCCAATTCTAAGTCATGAGTGGGATAATTTACTTCATGAGGACGCAACTGCCTAGAGGCATATGCGATAACTATTCCATCTTGCATTAACACACAACCCAATCCTTGATACGAGGCATCACTATTCACCACGAACTCTCCATGGTTTGAAGGTAAAGCTAGTACTGGTGTTGTGGTCAATTTCTTCTTCAGTTCATCAAAACTCTTTTGACATGATTCATCCCAAACATACTTGGTATTCTTCCTCAACAATTTAGTCAATGGTGCAGCAATTTTAGAAAACCCTTCTACGAACCGCCGATAGTAACCACCATGCCAAGAAAACTTCTCAACTCAGACACATCTTTTGGTGGAGCCCAACTCACCACTGCTTCCACCTTTTTCGGATCCACCCCCACACCTCTTCCAGAAATTACATGTCCCAGAAATATTACCTCCTTCAGCCAAAACATACATTTTGAGAATTTTGCATATAATTGTTTCTCCCTTAGAATTTGCAACACGATTCTAAGGTGAGTTTTGTGCTCCTCCTCACTTTTAGAATAGATGAGAATATCATCTATGAACACAATCACAAACTTATCAAGATATTCATGGAAAACTCTGTGCATAAGAGCCATAAATACCGTTGGTGCATTAGTGAGTCCAAAAGGCATTACCAGGAACCCATAATGCCCATATCTTGGTCTAAAAGCTGTCTTTGAGGTTGCTCCATCTGCCACTTTCAATTGATGGTATCCGGACGTCAAATCAATCTTAGAAAAGACCGATGCACCCTGCAATTGATCAAACAAGTCATCTATTCTTGGGAGGGGATAAAGGTTTTTCACTGTTGCTTTATTCAACCTCCGGTAGTCAATGCACATTCTCATGGAGCCATCTTTCTTCTTGACAAACAAAACCGGTGCACCCCAAGGTGAGATGCTAGGTCGAATAAACCCCTTGTCTAACAATTCTTGCAATTGTTCTTTAAGCTCCTTCAGCTCAATTGGTGCCATTCTATATGGTGCCATTGAAATTGGTGTTGTTCCAGGTACCAATTCAATATCAAACTCTACTTCCCTTTCTGGTGGAAGGTCGGGAAGTTCTTCGGGGAATACATCAGGAAACTCCCTTACCACCTCTACATCCTCAACCTTCTTATCATTTACAACAGTAACTTGAGCAAGAAAGGCTTCACAACCTTTCTTCACTAATCGAAAAGCTTCCAAGGCAGAAAGAAAACCATGAGTCTCTTTTTTCTTAATGCCTCGGAATACAACAAGACCTTTATCTACTGTGTTGAATAACACTTCTTTCTTTTGACAATCCACAACAGCTCCATGTGTTGCCAGAAAGTCCATTCCAAGGATGACATCAAATTCATCAAAAGGTAGCAGAATTAAATGTGCTGCTAGGAAAGCTCCTTCCACACAAATGAAGGAACTTCAAATAACTGAGTCTACCTTCAAGGTATCTCCCACAGGTGTTTTAACACATAAGGTATAACCTAGCTTATCTGGAACTAACCGTAGCATATGTGCAAACGTATATGATATGAATGAGTGAGAGGAACCAGTATCGATCAAAGCATATAATTGCTTGCCAAGGATAGAAAGCATACCAGTCACAACTTTTGGTGCCACTTCTGCCTCACCTTGAGTCATTGCATAAACTCTCGGTGCTCCTTGTGCTCTGGTACCCTGCATACCACTTCCTGATGGCTGATTTCGACCACCACCTCTACCACCTTGTGAACCACCACGACCACTCTGAAATCCACTACGGCCTCCTTGGTAACCACCCCTGAATGGGGCTCTACTAATTTGCGCTGAAGGCTCGGACTGTGTAGCTCTTACTTCTCTAGAATGCGGACAGTCCCTCATGATGTGCCCAGGTTGGCCACAGTGAAAGCATACACCAGAAAATCTCCTACACTCTCCAAGATGCCTCTTCTGACAAACTTGACAAAATGGAAATTGTGTGGCTGCGGAAATTGGTGCCCTGTATGATGTTCCTGACATAGATTGACTTGGTTTTCTCCCAAAACTGCTAGGACCTCTCCTGGGTGGGTAACGAGGTCCAGCATAATTTACTCCAAACTTCCTCTTATTCTTCTCTTCTTTGGCCTTGTGTTCCTCTCGGATCTCAACTTCATAGGCTTCATACTTAAGTGTTGCCTCCTTGATTGTGGCCATGCTCTCTTCATCAACCCTGTGGATCTTTTCTTTCAACCCTAGGCGCAGACCATGTAAGTATCTCATCTTCTTCTTATGCTCAGTATCCGCCAACCCATCTTCAAAGTAGAGTAGTCGAACAAACTTGATGGTGTACTCAGTAACTGTCATGTTCTCCTGCTTAAGGTTGGCGAATTCATTATTCTTTGCCCTTATAAAAGCTTCGGGAAGAAACTCTGTCTTAAAGGCCTTCAAGAACTCCTCCCAGGTGAACTGAACTCGTTCACCATTAACTCTAGAGACTGAGGACCACCAGCTCCTCGCATACCCCTTTAGGAGAAAAACAACATATTGCACTTTTTCCTCTGGGGTTGCATAAAGATACTCAAACACATCTTCCATCTCTCTCAACCACTCTACTACAGCATCTGGGCTCACATCTCCCTTGAAGTCCCTACCACCCAAACTCTTCATCTTTGCATAATCTAATACTGGCGGCCTTGCATCAACCGCCCCACTCCTCACGACTGGTCAGTAGGAACATTCTGACAACTTCCGTGCGAGCTACAAGGAAAAATTGGCCTTAGATTGATCCACACAAAATTCATTCTTCACCAAATCTCTCACTTGGTTAAAACGAAATGTTTCCAAAATAATTACTTGAAAACAAATAAGTTCAAAACTCAATTTTGAAAACCATGATGCAGGTAATTTCATCCAATATACCAATACACATAATCATGTCAAACTCAATTCCCAATTTAAGTCATTATGGGGTACTCCCCTCCTTAGGAGTGTTTAACCTCCCATAGGGTATAGTACGCCATAACAGCAAAAAGAGGGAAGCGGGCTCTGATACCAAACTGTAACATCATACCCTATATGTTTTGCCTAATCATATTGTTCATACAATTGCAGCGGAATTAATCTCGGGTGTTACATTAATTATCAAAATTTACCCAAATAAAATTTCGACATGAATTACTCGCGTAATGGGCTAACAGTTCTTGCAACTTATCCTGCAAAATAATTCATCACAAACCTATATACTCACAACCATATGCATTGGCTTTTCTTAGCCATAGTCACACTTTTCATACTCCACAACCGCATACCATGCTTATACATACCATAATCATCACAACTTACACAGTTACACAACATATACGCATATCATCAACTTTCCACACCTGTGGATATCTCACACTACATCAGAAGCTAGTATGCACATGAAAATCGTTCTCAAAACATTTTTACAAAAAGGTGTGGATCACCGGCCAAAATCCCGAGTAGTAGTCCAAGCACAGAATAGTTGAAGACCATACCTCATCCTGGCTTCAACCCTAGCTCCTCTCCCACCTAACACTTATCTATTGCTGCTGCTGATGATCTGCTTACACATAGCATAACCAGAGAAGAAGAATAAAACAGGGTCACCTCATAGCTAAGTGAGATAATCATAGCATCGTTAGTTCATAACAGAGCATACTCCTATCATACATCTAACAATCAAGCCAAAACACTAGGATCGGACCTCAGCCATCCTCGTATCCCAATAGGCAAAAGACTCAACCACCTTGACTTATGCATATGCATCTTATCATGTTTTACTTATAGGCGCCTGGCTCCTCCCGTGCTAATAACTCTCCCAGGAAACATACCCCACATCCCGTCGGATGTAGTCATACATACCCCAACATCCCATCGGATGTGGTCGTACATACCCCACACCACTATGGGTGTATTCATACCCCGACACCACTCTGGGTGTGGTCATGTCTCGTAGAATTCTTCAGTCACCACCACATGAGAGGTGTGACTATCATACATATCATAATAGAGTAATAACATAGGGAGTCCTAATTACTATGTAGTTGACCGTGAGACCACAACACTCATATTTGGTATCCTTATACATGATTCATTTCTCATCTTGCTAATCATAATTCATTACTTGCACATGTACTTGACCTGGCCATAATTGGCTCGATATAGGTAAATCAGGAGTCGTATAATTGCACTTCCTCGGGATAAACCCTCGTGCAAGTCATCCTCCTTAAACATCATAATATCACCAGGGAATATATATTTTCCCACTTGTGCATAAATACAACAATCATGAAAAATCATACCTAATCACGTTCTCGAACCATCGTAAAGCATATTAACAGTAAAGCCCACAATTTGCAACATATACACAATCATCAGCATAAACAAGGTTCATATCGATTAGGGCAAGTCAATAATATCATACAGCAATCCAGGGTTCAACATATAGCACAAAAGCTCATACACCCCTAATCATGCAATTCTAATTCACCTAGATCAATTCTAACCATCAATTAAATTTTCGTGATACGACAAACCCGGTATGCCGTGCTAATCCCTCACCAGTTCTGGTCGTTCAAATACCGGTTAACCTTCCCATACTAAAACGTCAATTTCACGAACGAACCCAAAATTAAAATCCGAGACCGTCCTAATATCCCCTGCAGTATCCCCGTCAATATTAGTTCTAGGCTCCGGGTCAAATTCTTGATAAAAACACATCAAACCCTGGACGGAGCTAAATCCAGCGGTTTGGACCCCAGCCTAAATAATTGCCGAAATTCATGGATTAGAACTAGAGGATTGATTACCTCGCTGCAGGAAGCTTGTATATGAAATTTGGGCTCAATCAGGCTTCCGAATACTCCGAAACACTAATTTGGCTTATCGGGAATTCAAGAAATTCCTGAACCAAAAACTCTTTTAAAAGCTCTAAATCGATAAATCACGATGTATAGATGAATTAGGCATTACTTACGAGATTTTTGGATCACTGTAGCTCAAGAATTGAGCTTTGAAATTTTCCCCTCGCGATGCCCTGTGCGCCTCTGCTTCTCGTTTACTCTTGTCCGAAAAGAAAGAAGATGAAGATGGGGAAATGAAACAGTGGTGGGGATTTAAATGTACATGTATATATATATATATATATAATTAATACGTATACTTATCCGATCGATCGATAATCCGATTTCCGCCGAAATACTATCAAAACGCTCGATTTTAAATCGCGAACTTTCTAGCGATCGAAATATGGGCTTTGCCCAAATGGGGTGTTACAGTGTTTGTTGCTGTAGAGTTCTAGAGAGCTGCATTGGTTTGAGTTAGGTTTGCTTGAGGACAAGCAAACGGTTAAGTGTGGGGGCATTTGATAAACGATTGATTGCACGTGTTTATGCTTCCATTCTTGAGCCGTTTGAGAAACGATTCTCGTGTTTTAAGCTGATTTCACGCTAGGTTGTGCATTAATGTCATATTTCAGGACTTGGCGTGGACATGGAGGCGTGGAAACGAGTTTCGGGTCAAAAAGGAGGACGCTGGAGTGAAGGGGCGTTGGAAGAAGAAAATACCCAGCCAGGAGTTAAAATACCCGACCGGGTAAAATGCAAGAGGAGTCCGCGGATAACACATTTTGGACGCCATAATTCCAGAAGGGGTCCCGGCCGGATAGCTAAAATACCCGATCGGGTAGTATGAACCTCGATCGGGTATTTCTAGGGGTGGACAACGAGACGGGACGGGATACCTGTCCCGTTTGAACAAGTACCCAGTCTCGTTTGGAGACCAAAGTCCTTCCCATATCCCAAACCCATATGGGAAACGGTACCCATTACCCATACGGGACGGATAATGGGTACCCATACTACCCATAAATACCCAACGTTTAAACCACTAAAATTTTAAAAGAAAGTTTAAACTTAACTTGTACTTGCTTAACAATCACAAGACACAAAATCCATCCCAATCACAAATACTTGGTTTGCAAATTACACATTCATGAACAATCACAACGCATATAAATAAATTATTCTAAGCACCAAATTATCAAATAAGAAGTTTCTGCTTCTGCAAGCTGCTGCTACTATTCCTTATTCAAGCTGCTGTGCTACTCGTCCTTCTACAAGCCGCTAGAGTGCTGGAACTGGTCGCCTTCTGCAAACTGATGTTGCGGTTCTCCCTTCTGCTGCAGGCTGCCCGCTGATACAGTTCTGCCTTCTACTGCAGGCTGCTGCCGTGTGCTGCACTGCTGCTATTCTGCTTCTGCAAAGGAAGAAAAGTTAGGAGCAAAAGGGTTAAGGGCAGGCTGGTTGGGCCGCTGGGCAGTGGGATTATAGTTGATATTGGGATGATTCATGGGGCATATAGAGGGAGTTAACCTTTATAGTCTCTAGCAATAAAAAGCTACTGATGACTCGATATTTGCACATGTTTTCCCCTTTGTTTCTTGATCGTTTAAGCTTGCATTATCGCTTCTTTGGCCTATTTTATGCTAGGTTGTGTTCCTTTGTCACATTTCAGGTCCTAGCATGTAAATTGAAGCATAGGCGCAAGTTTCAAGTCAATCGGAGATCATTTGGCAATTCGGGAGAAGAAACACGAGCATGACCTGAGGAATAATGGACTTCTACCTCATATTATGGACACATAATCATGGAGAATTTTGTCATGAAAAGTAAGAGGACGAGACTACGAGTGTCTGGGATCAAACGACGACTGATTCGGAGTCCAGACGAGGGAGAAACGAAGCATTAAACAGAGGCTGAGCAAGCCACACGGGCACGACCCACACGGCCGTGTGAACTGGCCATGTGGGCGTGTGGAAATCACCGAGCCCTCACACGGGCATCTGGGAAATTCACACGGCCGTGTGTCCTGGCCGTGTGATCGGGAATTTCTGGTTAAAACCCAATTTTCAGCAAAAGGAAATGAGAGAGCGGGGTTTTGGTTCCCAAACACCCAAGGGACGAACCCTAGAAAGAGAGAGAGAGCGACTTGGGAACATTCTTGGAGCTATTTTGGAGGATTTCTTCGCCATTGGAGCTCGAGAATCAAGCTTGGAGATGGAGATTAAAGATCTAGATCAGATTTCTGCAGTCTCTCTCTTCTCTATGGAGTAACTTCCCTTCACTTAGGTTTTGAGGAACCATAATTCTATGTGTTAGGATCTTTCTTGTATGAAGTTTTGGATGCTATATTGTTTGATTATAATCGATTGAGGCATGATTTATAGAGTCAATTGAAGCCTGATCATCTTCTCTTGATTTCTGCTTTAACCTATGATAGATAGAATCTGATTAGGTTAAGAGAGCTTCCTTGATTGATAGTTGTGAATTGGTTGTGCGAGAGTCAACCAATTCACTGCTTTGTACTGGAATTCATTCCAGTAGTGGAGATCTGTGTGAATTGCCTTAGCAGTCTATCCCGGTGAAGGCTAGTCGCCTGCCAGGTATTCTGTTTAAGAGGGCTTGGTCAGCGTAAGAGATTCCAAGCTAATTTAGGATCTTCAGCAGTTTAATCAACAGTAGACCAACCAAAAGTAATTGCAACTTGGACCTAATTGAGGAGCTAGGGGGAATCATACCTAAGTGAGTTCCCAACTTGTAATTAGTAGAGTAGTTAGTAGAGTAGTTTATAAATCAATCCTTAATCTAGTTTGCTAGATAATGAACTGAAGCTGAGTAATAGTAACTCTAGAGACCCGTGGATTCGATATTTATTACTTGTGCCACTATACTGCAGTCCCTTTCATTGGTTACACTTGGCCATTGTTAGGTGTTGTGTTTTAGCTTGTCAGCTACAAACAAAAATAAATGGAGAAGTTAGCCTTTACCTTCTACTAACTTGTGGAAGATGAATTTCCCTCTCCACTAGCGGCAAATGATAGTGCTCCAATGGATTGCAATACTATGTTAAACAAATGTCAAGTAACAAGTTACTCATACAACCATTAGTTAGAGTAAATATTTATAAATAAAAGTAAAAGTAAATCGCTACCTCATACCTTCTTGGTATTCCTTTTCTTGTTCGGATTCAGGCACATCTTCTTCATCGATTAAGATTATATTGTTGTTGCTTCTCAACCAATCAACACCACTATCAAATCCTCAACCATCTGGGGAGACAAAGAAGTTTTGAACTCGTTTAGAACCCTTCAACCGGTGGGTCTCCTTCTTTAACTAATAACACCGGGAATTCGACCCAATGCGATGATCGAAGGGCAGGTGCTTTCCACTTTCTAGACACTAATGTATCCTTGTTACTTTCTTCACTACCAATACCCACATCGTTACTTGCTTGTTCAGTTTGAGGGGCTTCATTCCCTTGACTCGCTTCATTCCCTTGACTAGCCATGGAAACTAGAAACCAAATCAACAGAAACCAAATAGACAGATGGTGGAATTAGAAACCTAACCAAATAAAAAAAAACATTATAACAAGGAACTCAATATTCTTAATTAGCACAACAAATTAGAAACCTAAATCGTAATTAGAACAACAAACCTAACTAGTAATTGAGTCCTTGAGCAGAGCTGCCGCCGGGTGAGTGCTGCTGGACGCTGGTTGTTAGTCGACGGTCGTGGACTCGCGGTGCTCCTGGATGGCTGCTGCAGGTTTGTTATTGAACGGAGGCGGCGCAGCAGACTGAGAAGAAGGAGCTATTCTGCTTTGAATGGAGGCGTCGCAATAGGGTGAGACAGCGTCGCGATCGCAACAGAGTGAGACGGCGCCGCGGTGACTGCGCCTCCGTCGGATGTCGCGCTGACGCGATGAGAGGGTGAATGAAGGAGGAAGCCAAACTAGGTCTCTCACTTTGATTTTGATTTTCGAATACGCTGACTCGCTGAGTGCCTGAGTCTCATTGAAAGTGAAAGGGTAAGGGCCTGAAATGGAATTGAAAGGGTAACTGGGTAAGGGCCGAAATGTCCAATGGGTAGTGAATTAGTGAATTGGGTTGGGCTGAAATGAATTTGTGCCTTTTTATTGAATGGGTATAACGGGTACACATATTACCCAAACGGGTATTTGCAGGTAACCCGCGGGTACCCATATTAAGAATGTACAATCCGAAGTCCCATCTGTTTATAATATTACGGGTAATATGGGTACCCATAACCCTTAAAAAACGGAACGGGTACAGGTATACCCAAATACCCGTTTCTCGTTGCTCACCCCTAGGTATTTCCCTTTCCCCACTGCGCTGCGTTTCAAAATACCCGGTCGGGAAGCTAAAATACCAGACCGGGTATTATGGTCGGGGATCGCGATATGCTCCCTTTTGAGGGAAAGAAGGCCAATTTTACAAGGGTTCCGAGTTTTAGACAAAGAAAGTAGATACCTAGAGAGAGAGCGACGAACCAGAATATCCAAGTGCCCTAGATCGATCTTCATCACCATTGGAGCTCGGTTTAAGCTTGGAGAAGTGTCGATTGACTACCAGAAGCAGAATCTCATCCTTCACAGCATGTTTTCTGCATCTGAGCTAGATTTCCCTTCCCTTTCTATGGAGTAGACTCTCTCACTCACCTGGGTATGAAGAACCCTAGATTTGTATGTTAGGTCTGATTGTGTGAACCCAAGTACGAATTCATTGATATTGATTATATTCAATTGAGGTTTGATTTCCTGAATGGCAAGAATCATGATCAAATTCCTGTTATTCTGCTTTGACCTAGAAAGAGAATATCTGCCTAGGTTGATAGAGCACCCTTGATTGAAGGTAGTGAATTGATGACTTTAGTCGAGGAGTCAATTCACTATTCTGTACCGGAATTACTCCGGTAGAGGAGGTTTGGTTCGTTAGGGCCTCAATATGTTTACTTCGGTGGAGGTTAGTCGCACGCTGGGGACTCAGATTGAGAGGTTCTGGATACCTTTAGTCGAGACTGCAGACTGTCTAAGAACCTCCCGCGGTATAACTATCATTGAACTTGACTTGGTGAATTACAACCTGGCTTCACTACAGTATAGGGGGAACCATATCTGGGTGACCTCTCTCAACTTTGAACACAACTTTCACTGCTTTGCTTGCTAGTTTAGTTAGACCTTCACTACACTAGAACCACTAATTAATAAGATTTTTACGGAGTAGTCATCACACCTAGGACCCGGATTGACATTTAGAACTAAACCCGCTATACTACGAATTAGTAGGTGGTTACACTTGGCCACTTTCTAGTGTGACGGTAGAAACGTGTCACTAGCCATGGCTCTCTTCATGAGAGTGACCTCACTCATGAGGTCCGTAATCTCCTCCTTCACGCCACCCAGCTCAGCCTAGACATGCTCCTTTACAACTTCAATCTCATTGTTCATGGAGGCAGAGATGGTGTTGTTGATGAGGGCCACAAGCTCTTCTCGTATGCCATCAAGACCGATCTCCAAGCTCGACAACCGAGCATTCATTCATTGAACGTAACTTTGGACTTGGGCGAAGTTAGCTCCCGAATCCTCCATGGAGGTGACATCTTCAGCCATCTTCATCTCTACTCTAGAGACACGCTTCTCTAGAGCCGTGAAAGGATTACGAGTGGTCGATGTACCTTTTGTCCTCGGGCCCTTCGTGGATTCTATTCCACTTTCTTCTTAGCATCGGTAAATGCCGCTATCTGATCCCGACATTTTTGGTGAGGCTCTTCCTCTTTGTTTGGCTATTGTTTCTTCTTTACTATCACCGAGACAAACAGGGCTCTGATACCACTTGTCACGGCCATACTCTCGGTCGTGCGGCTTTAGCTCTCAATTCCGTTAGAGAACTAAGCAGCCTTCTCTCAAACTCACAAGCAAGCAAAGAAAGCAAGAACAAGACAAAGAAGATGAGAAAACTCTCTAGTGTGTATTACTCTCAAAAAATGATGGAATGAGTTGCAAGTGAGGGAGATGACTCCTTATATAGGCCTCTCCTCATACAAGGCATCAATGCCCCTCATAATGTCCCTCTACATCAATACACCCATTAAGTCCCCCATTATGCACTCTATAAATGTCACCCATTATGTGACTCATAAGTGCACCATTAAGCTCTCATTTAGGTAGAGAATCCTAAGAGCATCTCCATACTACTAGTCTTCCATACACGCCAAATGTGCACCCCCCATGTTGTCACCTTGTTGGCGCAATGTCATATGCCACATGTGACAGTTGTTACTGGGATACCACATACCACACAAACTCTAACCGATCTAATTTTTAAGGGCATTTAGGTCTTTTCCCCCATTTTCTAACCAAATACCACACAAACTGTAACTCATCTTTTTGTCTAGCCAAACAAGATAATCTTAACCACTTTTTGTCTAGCCACACAAATACCACAAGTCTTTTAATGAGTTATTTCAACTTAAAAATAACTCATTACACAAACACCCATCCAACCGACCCCCTAAAGTACCACATGATGAAAAATGAGTTGTTTGTGCACAAATACCACACCTCAAGAAATGATCCATCCAAGCAACCCCGTAATCACCATAACCGCTCCAGTCGTACATTTAGGTGTGAGTAAAAAAAGAAATAAATACTTCATATACTATATTATTTATGAATTTTTAGTTATACCGTCATAATTTTCCAAAAACAATTATTATTAGGATATCCCTCTTAGAGTTCGTTACGATGATAATTAATCATCCATTCAAGTAAGAGTTAGTGGGAACCTAATATGACCAATAGAAACTTACCTATTTATTGTTTGATACTCTGTTTGGTCCGAGGGGAAGCAAGGAGGTGTGAATAAGAGGAGTAAACACAATTTCAGACAAGTTTACTCATGTGTTGGTTAATTTGTGACAATAGGAGGTGCAAATCGTGGGTGCAAATTTACTATTATGATATGATCCAAGTTGGCCAACTATTCATGTCACAATTAGTTGACAAAGAAGCTATCAAAGTTGGAAAGAAGAAGGGCAGAATTTGGCTAAGTCAAAATCCGTGTTCAGGGTACATACTTTGGAGGCATGGTTCTCTCAATTTGCTTGGTGGAAATTCAACTTTAAGGGTTTGTTTTTCAGATCAAGTTAACATCTTTCCAATGTTATATTTTATTAATCCAGAAGATGTCATTAAGGTTGTTTTCCAAGGCCTCAAAGTTGCTACCTCAAAACTGGAAAACTGCCAGAAAATGGCTAAGGCAGAAAACTGTTTTGTGAAGCCTACTTTGGAGATCCATTCAAGGATCATGGATGGGATTCATGTCAAAAGGCTTCCACAACATGAAACTAGGTATGTTTATCTACCAAGGGAAGGAATCGGATGAAAGATTGGAGTTCGGGAAGGCCTCGAACGAAAGGCGCAAAGTTAGTACAAAAGCTGTCTTTTGACTGTTTGCAGGCAGCTTACTTGTGCTTCGAGAAAGGAAGTTTAAACCCGAATTTTGTGTCCTTTTTAGTGTAGAAGTTTACCTTAATTGTTTCCTAGTTATACTATGATTGTATTAGGTTTTATTTTCCTTTAAATACCGTTCTATTTTCGTTGTAAAAATTATGACTTTGATTAATCGAAAAACAAACCTTTGGTTTTATGCAAGTTGCGACTTGTTTGAGTTTGGTGGATTCCAAGCTTGTGAGCTTGTGTATCGATTGAATATTCACTTCAATCGTGGTCGAGCAGCTACCGTTTATACCATACGAGCTTTCCCCAGGTGTGGAATTGTCCGTTGGTTCCGTTTTATCCCAAGATCGTATTAAGAGCGCTTCGTTCTTGATTCGAGCACAATCGATTCTTCGATTGAGTCGTTTGCTGCGTTACTTTGATAATAATACACCTCCCAGGGGCGTATCAAGTGGTATCAGAGCCCCGTTCAACACAGGGGCAAGGAGGAGATCGAGAGGTTCTGTTTCTTCGCGGAGAGAAAACAGAGAATAGCAATTCTGTTTGTTTTGGGGCGTCCAATTCGTGGAGCAGACATGGACACTCAACAAATTAACGTTGACGAATTTAAGAAGATGGTCACAGATGCGTTCAACGCGACCTTCCTGCCCCAATTCGATCGAATTAATCGTCGATTAGATGAGTTGAAGGTACTGACGAATAAAGCAGCCTTGCCAAAGAATTCTGCAGTGAAGAATCCAATTTCAGAGATGAATCACGACCGAAGTATTCCAAGTAAATTCAACCCAACCATAGAAGAGTGTATTCGAAAACTTTCGGAAAGCTGGGCAAAGGAGAAATAGGCTTCAAGTGGTTCGAAGGTAGAGAAAGAAGCAGCCGCCTGCCGACTCTGTTTTTCTCCGGCAAAATAGAGTTTTCCTTCTGTTGTACCCGTCGCTGCACTAGAGGATGATTCGGAGGATTTAGTTGCTTCTGATTAGTTCATTGACTGCCCAGGAACGACTTCACACTCATATGAAACCCCAGAACAGACTGTAGGCGATCGTACACCTCCATTGACAAGAACTCAGAAGCTCTGCCGCTTCTCGGCAGCACAGAGTTCCGAAATTGATGATCTCGTCGTGACCTATGGAGATGATTCGAGACCACCCACCGATGGCGACACGTTTCCTTCGACCCCAGGAACGTCAAGTGCAGCTTTAATGGAGGAGAACGAACCCGAAATTGCAGATGTGATTTTGCCAAAGGCATCTCTGCTTGTGACGACGAACGACGGCCAAGACACCTTGCGTTGGACCATCCAGCTCAATTTGAGCCGAATCAATGCTGCAGAAACATCAAAAACTAATCTAGGAACGACTTCCCTACCCAGAATCAAGCCACGACAGCTGCAAATCAAAACACCCAGTTCTGCAGAAGCTCTTCTGCAAATGCAGGAACTCGTCTCCAAGAATGGGTATTTCGTCGGAAGGACTGGGCACGAATCCAGTCGAAAGAACGATGTAGAATCTTTATTGGAGGTTTTTGGAAGGTTTAGGAGCAACCAATTCGTCAAGACGATGCTTGAACAAGAAATGCCCAATTTCGAATTGAAGATTCTGGGTAAGGAAATTCTGCAGCAGAACATGTTTGAGCAACCCACTTTTGATCCAATTTGGGATCAGTTCTGCGATTATTTTGATAAAATAAAAGATCAAGCTTTGAGGGCAAAGCTTTTTGAAGAGGGGGAGCCTGATATGATCCAAGTTGGCCAACTATTCATGTCACAATTAGTTGACAAAGAAGCTATCAAAGTTGGAAAGAAGAAGGGCAGAATTTGGCTAAGTCAAAATCCGTGTTCAGGGTACATACTTTGGAGGCATGGTTCTCTCAATTTGCTTGGTGGAAATTCAACTTTAAGTGTTTTTTTTTCAGATCAAGTTAACATATTTCCAATGGTATGTTTTATTAATCCAGAAGATGTCATTAAGGTTGTTTTCCAGGGCCTCAAAGTTGCTACCTCAAAACTGGAAAACTGCCAGAAAATGGCTAAGGCAGAAAACTGTTTTGTGAAGCCTACTTTGGGGCTCCATTCAAGGAGCATGGATGGGATTCATGTCAAAAGGCTTCCACAACATGAAACTAGGTATGTTTATCTACCAAGGGAAGGAATCAGATGAAAGATTGGAGTTCGGGAAAGCCTCGAACGAAAGGCGCAAAGTTAGTACGAAAGCTGCCTTTTGACTGTTTTGCAGGCAGCTTACTTGTGCTTCAAGAAAGGAAGTTTAAACCCGAATTTTGTGTCCTTTTTAGTGTAGAGGTTTACCTTAATTGTTTCCTAGTTATACTATGATTGTATTAGGTTTTATTTTCCTTTAAATACCGTTCTATTTTCGTTGTAAAAATTAAGACTTTGATTAATCGAAAAACAAACCTTTGGTTTTATGCAAGTTGCGACTTGTTTGAGTTTGGTGGATTCCAAGCTTGTGAGCTTGTGTATCGATTGAATATTCACTTCAATCATGGTCGAGCAGCTACCGTTTATACCATACGAGCTTTCCCCAGGTGTGGAATTGTCCGTTGGTTCCGTTTTATCCCAAGATCGTATTAAGAGCGCTTCGTTCTTGATTCGAGCTCAATCGATTCTTCGATTGAGTCGTTTGCTGCGTTACTTTGATAATATACACCCCCCAGGGGCATGTCATATTACAACTTAGCCCAAATTGGGTTGCAAGGGAAGAAAAGAGGGGAGAGGGATTATGGATTTTGTTTTTTTAATTGTTTTTAGTTATATAATAATTCATACTATTAATTTTTTCCTTATAGTTATTATTAGTTTAGATGTTGTTCAGGGGTGAGCGTTTCACTTCGGTAGCAACTAGCAAGTTTGTCAAGTTTCATGTAGTCAAATCGAGATATCTTAGTTTACTCGAATTTGAATTGAAAATTGGAGAGAATAAGTGTTTGTGAAAATGTAGAGAGTTTGGTTGACTCAATCTACTTGACTAATTAGTTAAAACTTACAGATATATACGTGTTTGACTAAGTTTTTTTTTTACAAAAGATAATCATTAAATTACGAAGATCAAATGATAGTTACATCCTGGATATCAGCCAGGCCTGAAAATCAAAGAATCGACACGTGGTCGGGTACAAACTAAGGGCTTTTTGAGCCACCAAATGGGCTACCCTATTGCTACTCCGACCTACAAATCGAACATTAAGCGCAGGATAAGTTCAATACACCCGGATGATTTCCACCAACACCGGTCCCACCGACTGTCTCTCGCATCTCGTCGATAGATTTTATCAATTAAGACCTGGGCGTATCCTTGGAAACTAGTCGCGAGCAACCCCAAATCCAGACACCACCTCACTGCCTCCCGAAGAACCAACAATTCCGCCACCAAAGGGTCATCAGTATTAGGGAACTGTAAGCCAAGAGCCATAAGGACATTTCCTACGAGATCCTTGAGCACAATTCCACCCGCCGAATGAGATCCAACCCTCGTCGCCCCATCCCACATACAAACACTGGAATGCGTCGTATTGACAGGCCCAGCTGGACCAACTACTATGGCAGTACTCAGACCTTTGTCGACCAGAAGAGCGACCCATTCCTGGTACTGTGTCGCATAAGCGCAGGGATCCCAAACAGCTTGCCCTAAAAAATAACCCAATTCAATGACCGCCAAATCCGCTAGAGGATTGCCACTACCGCCACAAGCAAATTGGACTGGTTTATTAGGGACATCAGTTTCTTCATGAAAAGAGGGAAATTATGACGAGGCACCCCTTGACCAAGGTACTCAAGGCCTGATAGATCCCAAAGAGCACGAGCTACAGGGCATTCGAGGAATAATTGTTCCATCGTTTCCTTTTCCGCCTAGCACACCGTACACCTTGGCAACACCTGAACATCCTTCTCAATCAAAGCTTCAGTCGTTGGAAGAAGGCGAAGGAACACCTACCACATAAACACCTTAAGTTTATGTTGTATATAGGCGTTCCATAAGCAAATCCAGCTCGGTTATTCCATCCAGCAATCACTCGATCTCCAGCGGCCACCGTGTTTATCCAGCAAGACCGCTAAATGGTAGGCCGATTTTACTGTAAACAACCCATCCGGTGTCTCATGCCAAATAAATCTATCCTCGATATCCTCACGAGGAAGAGGAATATCTTTAATAGCTCGACATGTAGCAGGGTCAAACCAACGACTGAGCTGCTCATCACTCCAGTTGCCCTCCCCTTGGCAGATCACAGCATCCACCTTAGAATCTCCCCCATCCAGGAGGACCTGCGGATTAAAGGTCGGGGCCTTAGGGTGGAGAAGCGGGACCCTACTATCTGAGAGGAGAGAGGCAGTCCGACCATTTCCAATTTGCCATCGTAAGCCTTGAATAAGCAATTTAGGCCCATAAATGATACTCTGCCACCCCCAAGAAGGGCGAGACCTGGCTGAAGCTGTTAGGAACTCTCCACGTGGGAAATATTTCCCCTTGTAGATTTGCGCCAGAAGGGAATGAGGTTCCGTCAAAATTTGCCACCCAATTTTGGCCAACAAAGCCTAATTGAAGTGCTCAAACCTGCGGAAACCCATCCCACCATCATGCTTACTAGTACACATCTTAGGCAATGACACCCATCTAATTCGTGATCGCCTCCCTTCCACACCCCCCCAAAACCGGGCAACATGTCTATCCAAGAGCCGAAAAAGGGACAGAGGCAACTTAAAGCAGGACATCACATGTAGCAGTAAGGCTAGAGCGACTGATTTGATCAAAGTCTCCTTAGCTGCCCAAGACAGGGTACTGTGTTTCCACCCCTGAAGTCGGTTGAGCAACTTATCCTCGAGGAACCGAAAAGTGGCCATTTTTTACCGCGCAATCAACATTGGCAATCCCAGATGTTTGTCCTGGAACCCCACCTCTCCAACCCCCAAGATTTCCGCAAGGAATTCCTGATCAGGCAGCGAAACATTCTTGCTAAAACAGACCGTTGATTTCTCCAAGTTAACCCGTTGGCCACTGAGTTCCTCATAAGTGTTGAGAACCTCAATCAAGTTCTCACATTCTTGGTGAGAGCCTCTAAGAAACAAGTAAAAATCATCTACAAAGAACAAATGTGAAATCCTAGGCGCCCTGGGTGCCACCTTCACCCCTTCCAGCTTACTCATAGCAATAGCCTGAAAATTGAGAGCCGCAAAACCCTCCTTGCAGAGAACAAAAAGCAATGGGGAAAGAGGGTCTCTCTGTCTTAGTCCCCGGGACGGGGCAAAGAATCCAGAGGTGGTACCATTCATAAGAACGGAGAAGGAGGACGGTATGAGGCATTCATGAACCCATTCACACCAAATGGAGTTAAAGCCTAACTTTTTTAAAATCGCAAGGAGAAAAGGCCATTCGACTCTGTCATAGGCCTTTTCTATGTCAACCTTTAGAGCCATGTACCCTTTCTTTCCTTGCTTTTTGATTTTCAAAAAGTGCATTAACTCATGGCCTATTAGAATGTTCTCCACAATGTGCCTTTCCTAGATAAAAGCATTTTGTCCATCAGAGATAATTTGGGGTAAACATTGGGCCAGCCTTTCTGCCATAATTTTGGTAATGATCTTATACACAAACTAGCAGAGGCTAATGGGCCTAAGTTGTTTCATGTTTTCCACGTTATCCACCTTGGGAATCAGCGTGAGCCAAGTATGATTGAAACTGCGGAGCATCCTGCTCGTCCTAAAGAAGGATCGAACTGCGTCAATCACCGATGCCCCCACTATATCCCAAAAAGCTTTAAACAATTTACTAGTAAACCCATCTGAGTCGGGTGCCTGTTTAGATCCCATAGAGAACACTGTTCGACAGATTTCCTCAGGAAGTACTTCCGCTGTAAGGGAGTCATTCATTGCCATAGAAACCTTGCACTCAATCGGAAGAGCGGCAATTTTGGCTTCCATGTTATGAACTTGGGACTTGGACGTAAATAAATGCTTATAGAAATTCGTTGCGATGTCAGCTTTCCCTTTTTCCTCCGTAACCCATTCCCCCTCATCATTATAGAGACCCGCCACAAAATTATGTTTCCGACGCACTCCGAGTCACCGTATGGAAGTATGAGGAGTTTTTATCACCCTTCTTGAGTCAGCGGACTCTGGATTTTTGTTGCCAATAGGTTTCCTCTGCTTCCCATTGCCGATTCAACTCAGATTCTAAAACCTTGACCTCCTCCCAATTAATCGGGTGACTAAGTTTCACCGGATCAATTTCATCTTGGAGGGTCTTAATGTTCCTGAGAGAATTCGTTGTCCCAGCTCTACTCCAATCATACAGCAGGTGGCGGAGCTTCTTCAATCTCTCCCACAATTGATACGTAGGGGACCCGTGTGCTTCTTTAGACCATACATTGGCCACCATAGCCCTGACTTCAGGATTGTCCGCCCAACGGGCATCAAAGCGGAAAAGAGGCCGACTCTGCCTTACATAGGGCTTGTCTGAAAGGATTAATGCTCGATGGTCAGACCCCTGATCCGTAAAATGCTTGAGAAGGGTGTCGGGGAAGGTATCAATCCAAGCCTGGGAGCATAGAGCTCTATCCAACCGCTCATAAATGAAGGCCGACCCCATCTGTTTGTTAGTCCAGGTGAACTGGTCACCCTGGTATCCCGGATCGTGGAGCCCAAGGTCCTGAATAAAATTTCGGAGAGGGATGGAAGGAGCCGCAGTCCAAGGATTTCCACCATATTTTTCATTTTCATTCAAAGTGACATTGAAATCGCCTAGGAGCACAAAGGGCAGTTGTATCTCTTCACACAATTGTCGAAGCATATTCAATTGGGTAGCCCGTCGGCCTTCATGACAACTTAAATAAACACAAATCACCACATACGAAAAAGTGCTTTCATTAATCCGAGCACAAATGAAAAAAATCGAATGATAAAACACCGAAGCGTCGACTTCGGGGGACCAACATACAACTAAACCACCAGCAGTATCGATGGTATCGACAAAAAAACAATGATTCAAATTGAAACCTAAACCCTGCATCCTGCGGGAAACTACTCTCCGGATCGATCTTGTTTCCGCAAAGAAAACAAAGGTCCGGTTTATCGGAATGAATTAAACCTACAACATTTTGGAATGTGAGGGATGGTCCGATTCCTCTCACATTCCAGGCAAGCAACCTCATTTAACCGATGGGGGCCACTCCAGGCTGGCTTCCTCCACCTTCTCATCAATAGATAGGGGTTCCACAAATTGCTTCTTTGGGTTAGGAGAGTTCTCCACCGTGCCACTCATTTCATCGAAAGTTCTCTTGCTTCCTCCTGCTCCAGGGTCCAGGCGATTGGTCCCATATTCATTCAATTTGGCAATCATCTCCCTTTCCGAGGCTGGAGGCGATTCAACATTTTTCAAGGCCCCTTTTCCTTTCGACACCTTAGCTCTTAATTCATCGCCATTCTCATTGAGATTCATGCTAGCCTCAAAAGATGCTAGCACTTGCCCCACACGACCCTAACCATTTCGTGCAGCAACAACCTGCTTCATTCCCCGGGGTCGGCGCCTTATTTCGAATTCCTGCTACTCGTCTTCAAGAGAAGACCCCACCGAGCCAACCCCATTCACAGCCTTCCCATACCCCATAGATTCCAAGGGCGACGGACAGCTATGCAAAGGAGTAAGCACAAACCGAGACGTCAATCAGAGTCTCAACACCCTTTTCCGACGTCGTTGTGTTCTTGCAACGAGGGCTCACCACTGCTGGTTTCGAATTTTTAGGGACTCGAGATCTTCCCTTAGGCCCTGCTTTGTCTTTTGGAAGTTTAGCCTTCCTTGGTTTGCGTGGGGTGGTTTTGGGAATCTTGGCCACCACCCTCATGGGTTTGGGGCTCCCCTCGGCTTGATCACCCCCATCGTTCTCCTCCCGCTGCATGGGCTGATTCAGGATCGGGAGATCATCCTCGGACTCGTCTTCCAGGATCATACGTCTCCTCCGGGTCATAACCTGTGGATGGATATTGGCCGCCAGCTCCGGCTCACTGAAATTGTCGAGCAACTGGGAGTGCTGGCCTTTCACCTCCATTTTTGCCTTCCTCATTGAAGGCATGTCGTCTCGCAGCTGTTCCTCCCTCTGTTGGTGCTGCGGCCGCACATCCCTTATAGGGGACTCCTCAGTCAGAATGGACGACATCTCTTCCTTCCCTCGACGTCGCGCATGCTTCAGCTCCGCACGGTGAGGGACCCCCACCTTCCCAGCACACGAGTGCTCCCCGATCTCCTGCCACGTCGTGGATGACGGGCGCCTTTGCCAAGGTGCAGTCGATGTGACTTTTTAATGGTGAAGCCCCGAGGGCTGTTACCCCGGTTCCGTGTTTCCAATGTCGTATTCTCCATCCCCTTCTTTGGGTACCGAATCTCAGCTTGAGCCACTAGAACCATCTCTGTGGTTTCTTTTTTCGAGAATCCAGGCCTGGTCCGATCAGTAGCCAAAGTTTTCCCACGAATATCTTTATTGATCCACACTGTTTTTGACCCACCGCGATATGAAGGATTGTCATCATAGAGGCGAGTACCAGTCTTTTTGGTAGACATGTGAGGGCCGAATCTTTCTTTCCCGGTAGGAGAATCGAATGAACAATCACTCATGATGTGCCCAACTCGGCCACAATGAAAATAGAATGTCGGCAGATGTTCATATTTCAAATTGATCCAAAAACATCATGTTTCCTCACTGGATGCCATGATTTGAGAACGTAGCGGCTGGGAAAAATTGATCATGGCCTTCACTCTGACAAAACATTGGTTGGTATCCGTGCAGGTAAACACACCTGATTCTAGGACATGGCCAATGGTGTCGTTCGCCATCTTTCTGCCGAACTGTTTTGTACAGCATTCTTCTTGTACCCCCCATAGCTGGACAAGAAAGGGAACGACAACCAGATAATCAAAAATCCCCTTAGTGATAACAGAGATCCAAGCACGGATATGTTGTATCTTATCCTTGATCACCCAAGGAGCTCTTTTCAGCACCCAGTTCCTCGAAGCCTCACTTGGTAGCACGAACTCAAACAAGCCGTTTTTAGCTGCCATCACCCTTATTTTCCCTTTCCCCTGCCACGGGAAGTTCAACGATTCCCTGAGCTCCGCCACCGTGACATTGCTGGTAGTGAAAACTCTACCCACCAGCGCGCACGAGCCACAGAATCGCGCAGGCTTGACCTCAGCCATGGAGAACTGGACCACCTGATCTTGCTGAATGCGAGCCATTGCAACCACTTGTGCACAACCAGGTTGGGTTAGTTCAATAGGTACCTTGGGAAACTTTAATTCCACGTTTCCTGGTTCACCAAAATGGCTATTGCGGAGGCAATCCGCCGAGCCTAAGGCACGAGAGGTGTTCATAGACACTGCTCTGTCATTAGTAAAATGGCCAAGGGGCAGAGAATGGGAAGGATGATGCAAACCTTGATTTGAACGAAGTTTGGTTGGAGCACTCTCCTTAATGCCGCCGCCCAAGCTACTCGAAGAATTATGTGAGTAGGCTGATGGAGGAAGGGGTTTAAATAAGGAAAAGAGTTAAAGCTCCAACCCTCCTCCTTCTCGGCCAATTAGCTTAGAGGACGGGAATTGTTTGCATGGGAAGGACGTCTACGTAAGGTAGGACTCATTTTTAAAAATTGGTTAGGGGCGGATAAGATCCCCCCAATCTCGGGCCTGGGGATAATCCAACAAGATCTCCTCACAGGCTATTCCATTACCTCCGCCTTTACGTTTCTACCTCCCTGAGTTTTGACGCCGGCAGAGGAACGGCGGCGAGATAGCACCAGAAAAAACCAGGCGTGGCCAAATGGCCGATCCCGCCCACAAATTCTAGTGGCCGACCATATTAGAAATCTGGAACGATCCATACAGTAGTGATAATCGCCATCAGTGAAGCGCTCATACAACGCGGATTGTGTCGTATCAGCGTCAGTCTCAACCTCCTCATCGAGGCAGGAAGAGGAGGGGAGCGTGAATCGCCAGATCTCTATTTTGGAAATCTTGGCACGTTTACTGTCATGAGCGGTTTCCAATGTATTTTCCTGGAAACAACCATGCTTCCATTTCTTGGTGATCCAAATCTTGGATCTTCGTTTTAGTTTTTGATTCCCGAAGAAAGCATCACTCAATCGAGTCGCAGTTCTGGGATTTGTATTGGGATTGGCTGACCATCTTTGCCATCTCCCTGGGTCAACAACCGACCCTTCATCAAGATCCGATTCAGACTGCACGCAGCCCCGAGGTGATCCCTGGTTGTGAGCATCTTCTGAAATGCAATCGAACTTCATTCGAAACGCGTCATCTCCTTGGTTGGTCAAACTAGCCTCTATCAACGCCAGAATCACCGAGAATAGAGTACGGCCAATTGAGCGGCCAAGCTCCAGGAGAGATGAGAGAACTTTCAGAAGCATTTTTTCTCTTTCTTCACCACACATCATGTGTTTGACTAAGTTTGACCATATCTAATTTAAAGTTAATTAAACTAACCACGAGAACCCTATAGGATGATCAGTTACAATTTGGGCTTAGAAGATGCTCGACCAATGATTATTCCATTTGTTATAATTAATTGCTATTTGAGCATTACTATTTAATAGATATTTTTATTTATAATTATTAAATAAAATTTTATTTATTATATAGTGATAATAAATCTATTTTGTAATAATATAATTTACTTACTTTTTACTCTACTTGCACCCCTACTTTTTCATTCTAAACAATAATTTCCTCCTCCACTTAAGCCGCTTACCAATTTACACTCCTACAATTTTTCACTCATCTTGCACCCCACTCGAATTTGCACAGCTAATTGCCAACAAAGTGTGAGGAAAACTCTCCTCCAGATAATTATCTTAAGTTCTTCACATAGTATAAATTCTTTGTTTAAGATTTCAAAGCTAATTGAACTTTCTGAAGATATTGTTTGGACAAATAAGGACAAAAGAGAAGAAGTCGAGGTCTAGATAAATAAATATATTTTTTGAGAAATGGATGACCAAAATTTTGAACTGAGAGAGTCTAGATGGACTTGTAGCTTATACTCGGTGATATTGTTGCACTTAATTAAAAGGATAATGTCTATTTTTTATCCAAATTCTTTCTAGATTTTTTTATATTATTCAAACCTATTAAAATTCTATTTATTAGCCAAATTTATCATAATGCATCAAAATATTAGTCATTTTTACGTTATCGTTAATAGTTTTGTAACTCATACTGAAATTTTAGAATGTTGACCTTCATGTAACTATTCCAAGTCAGTATCATGTTGCCAAATCAATATTACTAACAAAATTGCAATCTGAAAGTTAACATTTGTTAATTCTTAGTATTTCGATAGGTTTGAATAATATAAAAAAATCTGAAAAGATTTGGATAAAAAATAGACATTACCCTAATTAAAATACTAAATTCTCAAAAAACTCATAGTTGAATTAAAGAAAAATGCACCTAAAAATAATTTTGATCAGATTTTTTCTCAATAATATCGGTTCGAGCTCGGTTGAGTAACCATGTGAATGAGTTGCTATGTTGTCCCTAATAAACATGTCAAGGGTGACCCACATACTATACATGTAGAGAATTCATACTTCTTCAAAAGAAAATAATATGAAATTCCTTTACGAAGTTAAATCTACCATCTCTTGTTTTTAACAATACGCCTATAATTTGAGACTTAACATGGTAGAGATTAATTAATCCTACCAAATTGAGTGGCAACATATCTATCACTCTTTCCTCTCGCATATGGGCAAATTGAACAAAAGTTTGTTTGCAAATTATAAGGTAAAAGAAAATGTTGAGAAGTAGTTCATCATAATAAATTGACTTGTTGATAGAGGTAAACTATGAATTTTGCACCGTTCCGCACAATTCTCTTAAATTCAAATCAACTCATGATTTTGAAATTTATGATAAACCCACTCAATCAATTGTAATTATTGAAATATGGAGTATATACGGTCTCCACCATATAGTGAGTAACAATTGTTTTTTTTTTTTCGTTTTATTATGGAAGTGACATTTGTCACCCCCCCCCCCCCCCCCCCCCCCCCCCCCAAGATAAGTGTAACATTTGTTTTTAAGGGTCTGTGATTAAGAAAAATTTGTACTATGTGATTGACTGGACTACTGAATTATAATAAGTTATGATGTAGGCATTAAAATTCCTTAAAGCTTAAACCATCTTAGCGGAAGAAACTAGGGGGAGGAGGAGAAGACCCGACACGGAGAGGGAAAAAAGAGGGAGTCAATCAATTGACGCGTGGGGTGGGGTGGACAAAATTCCGGTTCGGGCCATTTGACCCAGCTCAGCCTGACCCGAAATTCGGCCTTCACTTTTCCTTCTACATTCCCGAAACTACCCTTCGCTGGGGGGATAAAGCATGGGTATTTCCGTACATTGAAGAACAAATATCGCAATTTCCGCCCGTTATAAATTGACAAAAACGAAAGAAACGGCTCTTTCCCATCTTCCCTAGCGAAGAGAGACGGAAGATTTATTCAAGAGAAGCGTATTATTGAGACATCTGCCACCAATTTACAGAGCTGGCTTTGCTCCCTTCCGCTTTCTTTCTTCTCTCTTTCCTTTCTCTCTTCATTCTGTGGATTGGATTCTCTAGGGATCAAAAGGGGTTTTTTGATTTTTCCCTTTCTCTTTTCCAATCTGAGTTTTTCTCTCTCGACCGTTTCGCCGTGCGGCTCGCTGTGGAGGGAGGTGGGGAGAAGCGGAGGGGAATTTGGGGGGGATAGGCAAGCCTTAGCTAGAAATCTGCCTCCTGTGTTTGGAGAGAGGACGGATAAATTTGACAGTGGAGGGTGAAAGCAGCGGAGTCGAGGAGAGGGAAGGAGGAGCCATAGAGCTGCTCGATTCTATTTGTTGTCGTGTTGGGAGTGGAAAGCTGATTGCTTTGCTCTGATTTGGTTTGTGGGTTCTGATTCTGTTTGTTTTTGGGTGAGAAAGAGAGAAAAAATGTGGTGGATGATGGGTGAGAATGGCGGCCATTACTGCTCGAAGAAGACAGATGATATGTGTGGTGATGTTTGCGGCCAGGTAAATGGTTTAATCCTTTCAAATTCCTTCTTTTGGAGAGAAGAGATTTGTTGTTCATTGTTTCACAATCCAGTTCGATCTGTTTGATTGATGCTTTTATTTTCTCCCCTTCGATTCCGCGTGCATTGTGTGTACGGGTCAATGAAACAGGGAGTTGATGTGGATTTGGATCTTCGATATTAGGTTCCTTTCTGTAGATTGTGAAAGTTGCTGGTTTTGAAATTTGTTCTTGTGGTGAATTTCCATCATTTGTTGATTCCAGATTGCTAGGGGGCTTCATGTTGAGATGCTCACAATCTAGGTCGTTCATTTGGCCGTTAGAGGCTCCTTTTAATTAATCTCCCTAGCTCTATAGAGAACTGTATTTTAAGTATATATGCTTTTCGCTTATTGGGGGGCACGTTGTTAAGACCTTTACAGAGGGAACTAACTACTGCCCTTCAAAGCATTATTCTTCAGAATCTCCCCATCTTTTCATGGAATTCACTGACAATTTTTATGAGCTGCTTTGCCTAACTATTCGGTCTTTTACTCTTCAACTTTGACATGTGATCCCATCTTGGGTTAATTATTGGGTATCGTGGCTGTAAAAAACATTGTGGTGAAAACATGCTTTGCCAGCCTTGACGTGAAATTCATCCTGGTTCTGAACGTGAGGTTGTTCCTTTGAAATTTGCAGGATTCTGGTCGGGTCATGAGCATGTCAAGAATCAAGTGCATTCTTCGCGGCGTGGATTTGAAGACGTTGTTGTTCCTCTTCATTCTGGTGCCTACTTGTGTATATGGGATTTATTTACATGGGCAGAAGATCTCGTACTTCTTGCGGCCACTATGGGAATCACCACCAAAAGGCTTCAATGAAATTCCGCATTACTACAATGAGAATGTGACAATGGAGAACCTGTGCAAGCTCCATGGCTGGCAGATTCGGGAGTTTCCAAGGCGTGTCTATGATGCAGTTTTGTTTAGTAATGAGATGGACATCTTAACACTTCGGTGGAAGGAATTGTACCCCTACATAACTCAGTTCATTCTTCTGGAGTCTAATTCTACATTCACTGGGACCGAGAAACTGCTCTATTTCGCCAACCATCGGGACCAGTTCAAATTTATCGAGCCAAGGTTGACCTATGGAAATATTGGTGGCAGGTTCAAGAAGGGAGAGAATCCCTTCATCGAGGAAGCATATCAGCGAGTCGCATTGGACCAACTTATTAAAGTTGCAGGCATCTCAGATGATGATTTGTTGATAATGTCGGATGTTGATGAGATTCCGAGCAAGCATACTATCAATCTCTTGAGATGGTGTGATGACATACCTCAAGTCCTTCACCTCCGGCTGAGAAACTATCTATATTCATTCGAGTTTCTTGTGGATAACAACAGCTGGAGAGCTTCTGTCCACAGGTATAAGATGGGGAAGACCAGGTATGCACACTATCGCCAGTCAGATGACATATTGGCTGAAGCAGGGTGGCATTGCAGTTTTTGTTTCCGACGTGTGAGTGAGTTCATCTTCAAGATGAAGGCTTACAGTCATTTTGATAGAGTGAGGTTCAAACGTTATTTGGACCCTGAAAGAATCCAAAAGGTGATATGCAAAGGTGCAGACTTATTCGATATGCTTCCCGAGGAGTATACCTTCAAGGAAATCATTGGGAAAATGGGTCCTGTCCCTCATTCTTATTCTGCAGTTCACCTTCCTTCTTACCTTTTGGAGAATGCTGATGACTATAAGTTTCTCTTGCCCGGTCATTGCATAAGAGAAAGTGGGTGATTCTGGGTTATGACCTATGACTATCCCTACATTTTGTTGTTGTAAAGGTGAGTTGGATGTCGAGGAATCCAACTCAAATTGTTTGAGGACTCTGATGGATTTGTCGCTATTACAGCCATGCTGCAATCTAGATGTCCCCAACTTGAGGTATTTGGATTGCTTGCGGCAGATTCTTGGAGGATCAATCATTATGTATATAGCCTTTCTTTCGAGCCTGAGCTTGATGATGACAGGAGGTGGTGAGTGGAGTTTGACCATGGCACAAGAAACTTGCTGCGATACGAACAATCTGCTAGTTGTTGTTTACAACACCCTTGTGCTTCTATAGTTCTTAGAACGGATATGAACAAGGATTTTCCTGAGAAAACAATTAATTGTGAGGGTTTAAGCTCGATGATGTCCCTTCATGGAGGGGGAAATTTTGTGTTGGAGACATTTATTTGATGATGTGTCATTAACTCCTTGATTCATGAATATATCCGAAATTCTGTTTAGATCTGTAATTTCATACATGCTTCCATGGTCTTCTAATTACTTGCTGGCCAAGCAAGCAGCTGTGAAATTTCACCTTTTCTTTTTTGAGAAGGTCAAACATCAATGAACTGGACATGGTGGCAAGACATGCTTCTTGCTAAGATTCCACCTCTGCAAGACGTTCGTCTTGTTCCAGGAGGAAAGCTTGCAACTTTTTGCTTCTGCCTTGTTGTATGGAGTTTTTAGGGCAAGACGGACAGTCTGTAAGATTCCAAGCGGCCCCCAATATAATAAATAATTCCGGGACAACATGCTTTTGTTTCCAGAGGAGACCAGACATTTCCCTCTAGCAAGTAATGTTTGTATTTGCCTGTTTCTTTCTCTCTCCTCCACTTGAATCGTTTACTTCTTGTATCCCCGAATGCTTGATTGTGGGCCAATCATTCTCGAGGGTCGGTCGTATCCATTTGAGCTTGTAAATAGCATTAGGACTCGGGAGGAGTTTTGCTTCTCTGTCAATGAAGCTGGCACAGGATGGTAAGACTAATTCCTCTTCTCAAGCTGCATTAATGATTGCTGTAACTGAAGGGTGGTTGTTGCAGCAGCCATTGACTAGCTTCTAATGGGCTGGTGTCCATGTAGTTTAGGCTTGAAAAAACAACACATCGGAGAATGATATTTGAGTGGTGGCTTTGTTTTCAAAATCTAGGTGGGTCTTTCTGTACAATCAACCAGAAGATTAAGGGCTTGTTGGAAAATATAAGGATAGAGAGAGAGAATGAGAGTTGGATTCTGAGGTACAAGGTTGTTGGGGAAACATAGATGAGCCCATATAAGCCCAAAGCCTGATGGGTTTTGGGCCCATTAATGGCCCATCGAGACATGACTTGGGGGGACCAACGGTAAAGGGGCGCATGGCGACAAAATAGGCTCGTGAACAAAGAAGTACGGCTGAGAAGGATCAGAAAAGCACCACGTAGGCGGATGGTCCCCCCATGCGCCCTGACACCCGAGCCTGATGATGCGCCACGTGGAGGCGCTCGGACGTTGGACCAGACCAAGCATTAAATGCCTTAGCTGACGTAAGGCTTGGTGGCAGGAGTTGGTCGGAGCCTGGTCGAGGAGCTCGAGTAGTATAAATAGCACTCGGTAGGTGGCATTTACTCATGTCGGTTTCTCTGACTAAAGTTCTACTTCCTCACTTATCTCTCTAGAACTAGCACTGACTTGATCGTTGGAGTGCTAACGAGTGGCTCCAGCCCTCTAGGCGTTAGTTTTGCAGGGTCTGAGCGCCTGTGGTGCGGCGGTTAGGGTGCGCTTGGAAGAGTGAAGTATCCGGGCTTCAACAATTGGCGCGCCAGGAAGGGGGGCATAGCCTGAGAGGATATAGGAAGATGGAAGACTTGAATGAAGAAAATGCGGGCGTGGACGATGCGAGGACGGAGGACTCCAGTCATGAGGGGAGCGGGCAACGGTCTAGCCCAGTGGTGAGCATGGAGGTAGAGGAAGAAAGTCGTGAGCACCCATCTTTTGAGAGTGACTCATTGTCAAAGAGGGAGCTGTTTAAGATCATCGCGGACCAGAACAAGGCAATAGCCATGCTTCGGAGGGAATTGGAAGGAGGAAGGAGCGCCGATACAAGAGAGTACAGCCCCCCAATAAGGAAGCGTGACAGGCTCATGGATGATTCGGACGTTAGTGAGTACGGGCGCCCATACTATGAAGGGCCGCATGCGGAAGTTACACCACCTAGGCGCCCGGGTGTGTGGAGAGCGCCTGGTGAGTTGGCCGGCTCGGGGCCGGAGGAGCAAAACCCATGGACGCCTAGACGCCAGACCAGGCGCTTTGGGATCAGGCAACCCCTGGCGCAAGTGAATGGTTTGAAAATGGTTTGAAAATGGTTTGAAAATGGTGATACTGACTTGTTCCATCCCTTCTCACGGCAGCAAGACATCTGGTGGAAAAGAGCAGATGCGATAGAAATGGGATCAACAACTTTCGTCCGAAGGATTCCTCGAGATGATGATGTGGTGCAAGAGAATCCAACAATTTGTGAAAATTGCAGCCACTATTAATTAGTTGCTTATGCTTGTGAATGAAATGTGAGAGGGATGACAAGGCTACCCCAAAAATTTTGGGTTTTTTAGTCAATGTGGAGAATTTTCTTCTTGTTCGGGTAATGGTAAACACCTGCAAAAAAAGTTGTGAGATGAGTTGGAGATGAATTTAGGGTGTAATTCAGACTATTCAGTATTCAATTTCTATGTCCGTATTCAATTTCTTTTTTATTACATGCAATCAATTATATGTTATTTTATTTGTTCTCCGACAAAATTTCTAATAAACAGAACTCTGAACTCTTTCATTTGATGCTAGCTGTATCTAATTTGGAAAAGAATTATAAGTGACAGAATACAAATGGATAAATGACAGTAAAGAAAGATGTGTTTATTAAAGCTTCATAAGGAAACTATAAATACGTGATTTTTTTATGCAATCTCAGAGCACATGGGTCTCAAGTTATGAATACTTTCTTGTTCAACTCTATCCAAGGCATGGCAGCATTTGAAACATCTGCAGCCAAACTTACAGAAACTAAAGGAAAACCAGCACTTATAAACATACTACCAACCTAAACATAAATCAGACAGACCTTGCTGGGAGATCCAAGTCAGTAGCCACTCTGCATCTAACAACTACTTTAACTTCACGACACAAATTTTCAGGAGCTCTAGCTGATCTATTCCCATACATCCTACTTAGGGCTGGAAGTTTGGTACCGGTATTTGGGATATACCAATACCGTACCGAATTTGTCTATATTTGGTATTACCGAATACACGTATTATTTCTTGGGATTGAGATTGAGATTGAATTTCAATTGTTATTCGGTATTAGGGATTACGGGATTGGGATAGGTATTATACCGAAATACCGTTCAATAGTGAAATATAAGCTAGTGTGTGTTTTATCCTCTCAGCTAGACTCTCTCATTCACTACTACACGACCCTCAACCACCAAGAGTGTCATTTAATTATACATAGATCATTCCATCACTATGATAGTCGTCTCTCAGTCTCCAATTAGTCAAATTAAAGATTACCAATGACAAGAACTTGAGATGTCTCCTCTTCTCCATTCTCTTTAATGATATCCTAATTCAAGATTCTTTACTTAGCCTTTTTCCCTAAATTAAACAATAAAATCTAATGTATATATTTAATTATTAATTGTAAAGGTAATTAATTTCGTATTCGATAATACCAATTGGGATACCGAAGTACAGATTGGGATACCGAAATATTTAGGGATTGGGATACCGAAATTATTTAGAGTTTGGGATTGAGATTGACTTTAGGGTGTAATTCAGTATTCGAAATTTTGGTATTTGGTATTGGTATACGGATACCGTACCGATTTCCACCCTAATCCTACTGCATCTTTCGCGCCAAACAAGACTGAGGGTGACGCACCAAACCAATCTGCAAATTCTGGACACAAACGAGTTATTGCACCAATGAGCAACACACACAATTCCACTACATCCCCTACTTTTTTTTACACCACTAACTAAAGAAAAAAAGGGTAACAATAAAAAGTGAAAGAACATTTCAACCATAATGCCAAGGAATTGGATCAAAAGTGTTCTTCTTCCACATTGAACTGTCTGGGAATGAGATGCATTCTTACCATCACAACTTAACAACAAATTTATGCCTATAAAAGGCTCCCTCTCATTCACCAACACTCACATCTCTCTCAACATAGCCAAATAATCATATCAGACATCACACTTTTCAGTGACCCCTTCCCCACTTAGATGAGGCGTGCTGGTTTCTTTGAAGAGGGCTACTCAGCTCGTGAGGAAGAGTCATATCACTCCGAGGAAGAGTTCCACAGCAGCAATGCCTCTTCTGGTGGGATGAAGCTTTTTCAGCCTTCCAAATGCCCAACCAGGGCAGGCCATGATGCTGCAGGATGGAACAACAACATTAACAAGTTCAATCACACCTTCATACACGAGGAAGAAGCAATGACGGGATACAATCGATTTAGTGACTTCAACGACAGCTTTGGTGATGGCTATGGCGGGCACAATGGCTGCAGCAACGCTGACTGGATGTAAAAGGCGATATAATAAGTAACGTCCGTCTCAAGGAAGCTAGGAAGTGTGTTGGGACTATGGCTTTCTTCACTGATAATAAGTGTGCCTGTTTGTGCTTGGTTTGTGTGTCTTGTTTGATGGTTGTTCTGATGTGGCTTAGTAGCTGGTCTACTTTGCTGGCCTCTGAATATGTGTATTGCTGCTGTCAGAGGTTTCTTATGAGCTTGATTCCCTTGTTTTAGCATGATTTCATAAGAGTGGCAACATAAGCAACTAGATGAAAAGCAATGCAATCAAAGATGAAGAGTTTCAACTGTAATGTGATTCTTCTGGCCCAAATTGCTTGCGTGATTAAGGGAGGGTGTTTAAGGTAGATGCCATGGCCCATGAGCACTTAGAAACCCTGGTAAAAGGTTAGATTTATTCTTTCAGCATTACTATATGTTGGGGGTACCACTAGGGGCCCAAAGAGAGGCCCAAGAAGGGCCCATTCAGGCAGGAGTAGTCTTAGACAATTATCCAGCAGAAGAAGCCCGCAAATGGGCCCGCGAAGCCCATTCCATACAAGGTGGAAGAGGCATGAGGACAAAGCGCTAAAGGCCAAAGAAGTCCAGGTTGGCAAGTGGTCCCCCGCCTGCAGGCGCCTGCTAGTCGTCAGAAGCCTGACAAGGCGGTTGAGGCATCTGACAGGATTGAAGGTACAAAGCATTAAATGCGACGCTGACGTAGAGGAGATCAACCTCGAGTTGGGTGAGTATAAATAGGGGCAGTTGGTAGCATTTACACAGGTTGGACTCTCTCACTAAAACTCATTATCTACACACTTCTCTCTCTAGAAAGAGACTGACTTGATTGTCGGAGGGTTAACGGGCCCGGGCGGCCCCCTCTGTGTTTGTGTGTGTAGGCAAGCGCCTAGCATCAAGGGCGTGGGAGTGGTGACGAGGCGTCAAGGCACAAACAATTGGCGCGCCAGAAAGGAGAATATAACCAACAATCATGAGTATGGAGGCGCCTATGAGTGGAGAGGAAGAGGAGATCACGGAAAACCAGTCTGAGGGAATGAGGGGGCTGACGCCCGAGATCGAGGAAGGTGAGGGAAGCGATGTCATGTTCCGAGGATCGGAGGTCGCCTCGGTCACTAAAAAGGAGTTGTTTAGGATCATCGAGGATCAGGATGAGGCGATCGAGGTGCTTCGACGGGAAGTTGAGGCTCTAAAGAGAGGAGAAGGGATGGCGCCCAGCCCGACTTCCAAGAAAAGGAAAAGGATTGCGGAGACGGAAAGTGAGTCTGGACAACTGAGGCGCCCAAACACATGGCGCCCACATGATCGCAATGGTTCAGATTTCAATGGGTGGAACACGGGAATCATGGGGGGCCTATCGCGCCATTGCTCCATAAGGCAGCCCCTGGCCCGGAATATACTGATGGAGCCCGCCGGAACTAACATATCCCCTCTCCCGACCTATGACGAAACGGCGGATCCGGATGACCACTTAAACGGGTACTTCACCAAGTTGTAGCTTTAGAATAGCTCCGACGCGACTCTATCCAAAGTGTTACCATCAACATTCGCGGGCGTGGTCCTCGTATGGTACCATCAGATCGATGAGGGCCGCATCGACTGCTTCAAGTAGTTTGCGGCGATGTTTTTGCAAAAATTTGCCAGCAGAAAGCGTCGCTCCCTAACTATAGGTGCCCTCTTCAAAGTCAAGCAAAAAGAGGGAGAGGCCCTGAGAGAATTTTACGAAAGATGGCTCTCAATAGTCCTGGCAGTAAAAGAGAGATTTTTCCAGAAATAACACATTTAAAAAAAAATTACAAAAATAGCTCCCATCCAAAAAAATTTACACTAATAGCACCCTTTTTAATGGACCGCACCTTAGAGGTGTGTTTTATATTTAAACCGCACCCTAAGGGTGCGTTTTATACATAAACCGCACCTCTAAGGTGAGGTCCATATTCCTGGACCAAAACCGCATCTTGGCCAAGCGGTTTTAGGTCTGACCTACAGAAACCGCTTGGCCAAGGTGCGGTTTTGGCCTGACCTATCAAAATCGCATCATGAAGGTGCGGTTTGTTTCTCCCAAAAAAAACCGCACCCCCAAGGTGAGATTTTGCCTTACAAACCGCACCTCCATTTCCGACATGCCATGCAGAATAACAGACGTAACAGACGTGGGTCTGTATGGGCCTGCATGGCAGACGAAAACCGCACCTCTAAGGTGCGGTTTTCATTAGTGATTTTGCCTATAAAAGGCCTCCTGGAAAACCACTTCTCTTCACACCTCTCCTTCTCCCTTTTCAATTTTCTGTTGTAGCTCTATATTTCTTTAGTAGTTTTGCGATTAATGTTAACTCGTAAGTTTATTTAGTATTACTTTTTATTGTTATTTTTTATTTTTGATTTTTATGATATTAACTTAACTACGGTTTTATCGCAGATGGCATTCCAAAAGTTCACGCTTGTCTTAAGGTGGAATGGTTACACGGAAGAAACCGAAAAGGGGGTCACCTACGTCGGTGGCAATTTTCAGAAGATAAAGGTCGCTACCAGACCGTTGCTTGAAGACCTCCTTCAAATGTGCACTAACGTTACTTGCATGGATGGCACGAGAAGTGTTGATCGTATGGTGTACCGATATCCAAACAGGAATATCTCATAACCACTTAGGATGAGGTAGATGCCATGCTCGAATTCATGAGGTCCAACAATCTTTCCAAATCCGAGATGTTCGTTTACACCGAGCCGGTTGTAGGCGTTGGAGGTCATTCTGGACACGGTCAAACATCTGGTATCCATGGTGGAGGTGAATTACATGGCGATCATCCCTACCAAAGTTACCATGATCCTCATTCATATTTTCAGTACCAAGAGCAAGGTGAAGGTCATCATCAATCTTTCCTGTCATATGAAGAGAAGTTCAATCGGACCTCCCCAACCAACCTCAGTACAACTTCCACTCAGGCAGCGGTAGTTTTCACAACTACCAATATGGAGCTGATGAAGGTGCCTTTCATGAGCTGGATCAGATGGAGGATGCCCTGCCAGCACCAGTCAGTGACCCCTCCGATGAAGAAGGAGAGAACAACGTCAGTGCAGACAGCTCCGACCCTCTTGAAGGTGCTGATGATTCAGGACCAGAGTCAGACTCAGCTAATGATGATGAGGTGGCTCGTGACCGTGTACCAGTCCCCTACTACAATCACATTCCAGACGACAATTGGATGGTCGACAACGACATTGAGCCGCCAGAGATCCCAATATGGGGTCCACTCACTGGGTTTATGAAGGGCCAACAATTTGGCTCGAAGAAGGAGGTGCGGAACGCCATTGAGATAGAAGCAATGACTCGGCATTTTGAATGGCACACAACTCATTCCAGCACTAAAAGGCTCATAGTCAGATGCCGTAATCATCACGAGGGGTGCAATGTTAGGATTCGGGCCATCAACAGCAAGAGGCATGGCCACTGGGTCATATCTCGTGAGGTGAACACACACACATGTGTGTCATCCATGGCTATCCAGCATCTAATTGAGCAAGATCTGGACCTGAAGGTGAAAGTCATAATCGCTGACATTGCAAGTCGTTATGGTTATATGATTAACTATAAGAAGGCATGGCATGGAAAGCAGAAAGCTCTGGCCGCCGTCTTTGGTGATTGGGAAGAATCATATGCATTCCTTCCCAGGTTAATTTTGGCAATGGAGGCGTCTAACCCTGGCAAGGTTTTCTCCCCTCTATACCAAGATGAAGAGATACAACCCCCAGAGCCAGGTAACAAGCGCCATTTCAGACGACTTTTTTGGGCATTCAAGCCATCTATTGATGGTTTTGGCTTCTGTGTCCCTGTCATCCAAGTGGATGGTACATTCCTTACCGGCAAGTACAAGGGCACTCTCCTGATTGCCAGTGGGGCGGATGCAAACAGACAAGTCTTTCCTTTAGCCTTCGCCATCGTTGAGGAAGAGAATGCTGAAAGCTATGGATGGTTTTTCCGGAAAATTCAGCTCCACGTCACTAGGAGGACGAACCTGACAATAATCTCTGATCGGCACGCCGGCATTAGAGCTGCCATCTTAGGTTTAGATCCAGCCTGGAAGTGGTCCCAAAGGTGGTGCATACGACACTTCAAGAGCAACTGGAACCATCATTTCAAATGGAAGAAGCTTGCTGATAATTTGTGGTGGATTGGTAAGTTTGTAACTAGCCGTATAATTTGTGGTAGATAACAATATCTTGTAATCAGGAGAGTGGTGCACTTGTTAGACTCTTTCTAAAGTGATGCATGCCTAAGGAAATGGGATTTTAAGCGATTATTATGATCCTCCCATTTCCTGGGAAAATCGGGTTTTAAGCGATCTTCGGATCCCCCCTTTTTCTGTCAAACAGGCTGTGTTTCTAAGGAGATGTATACCTCTCTTAAGAGTCTAACGAGAGTACCTCCGGGTTGTTCGAATTGTACTAAACTGCCGAAAAGACTAACGTACTACTTTTCTGTGTCTTCCTCAGCAGTTGCCTACCAAGAGAAAAAAATTCTGGAGAAGATGCAGAAGTTGCGTGAGTTATGCCCTGAAGGGGCACAGTGGCTGGATGAACACGACCTATCCATGTGGACATTTCATAAAGATGGAGGGACAAGATGGGGTATTACCACAATGAACTCAGGTGAGAGTATCAACTCTGTCTACAAGGTCGTTCATGCACTGCCAATCTCTGCCATTGTGGAGATGAATTTTTGGAAAACGAATGCATGGTTCGTCAACCGACTCCGCTGGGCAAGGACGAACGAGGCACAGGGAAAGGTCCATGCCTATAAAGTCATGGAAGTAATAGAGAATGACAAATCGCAAGAGCAGTCGACATAGTGTAACCGTTATGAATCGGGCAAATGGCGAGTATAGCGTGACAACCGGACATCGGGATGATGGTAGACGGGGGGGCCACCGCCATGAAGTTTTGGTCAATTTCAGGACAAAAGTTGGTGAGTGCTCATGCCAGAAGTATCAGAGGAGAGGGTGGCCTTGTTCTCATGCAATGGCCGTAATTAAAAACAAGAGCAAAGACCCCCGTCACTTTGTTAGTCCATTCTTCAATATTGACTCACTCAAAAACACCTATGGACGGAGTTTACGTGCATTGCTTGATGAAGCTTATTGGCCGCTGTACGAAGGAAAATTGATCATCCCGCCATTCGGACAGAGGCGTGAACCGGGTCGCCCGAGGAAAAAGAGAATTCATAACGAAATGGATCAAAGTGGAAGACCACCACGAGGCCCAAGACGATGTTCAATATGCAAAGTTCCAGGACATGATAAACGAAGGTGTCCAGGACCGATTGGTCCGCAAAATATGGGTGTTGATGTGCCGGACTCAGCTAATGCGACATAGTTTGCTTTTATCATTTTTTCCAAGCTAGTTGAGACTCTTACTTTGCAAGTAATTGTGTATTGTTGATTGAACAAAATGTGTATTGTGTATCGTTGCTTTTATCGTTCTTTGGCGAAGGGAACGAGTGTATTGTGCAAAGATCATAATTTTTCTTTCTCCTCTATTTTCAATCCAATCTCTTCTCTCCACTGTATTGTTGATTGAACGAATTGGGATTATATCAAGATAAAAGGAATAGTTCCAAGGGAATAGAAATAAAACCAAATTGAAACAACACTTAATTAAATAAACTAAGATAATATGAATAGTTCTTTGTTATTGAAATAAAAAACAAATTCAAACGACACTTAATTCGATAAACTAAGAGAATAGGAATAGTTCCAAGTACATAGAAATTAAATTCAACTCAAAATATAACTCAAGGAAGTCCACGAGCTTCACCGGAACCCACGGTTTTCTTGCTCCTTGTACGACGATCGACGAGAGTAACAACAGGTGGTTGCGGTGGCAAGTTTCAAACTCGGGCCGAGGTAGTGTTGCGCTCGTCGGTGCTGTGTCGGCGGGGAATCGGCACTTCCGGGTTTGAGCGGGGGACATCCACGCTCATACGGTGAGGAGTAGGAGGCCACTGCTGATGAGGGCGAGTCAATGGGTTGAATTCGTGGTGCGTCGTCGTGGAGGAACCATTATGCCAAATACCCGATGATGTTTGGCGGGGAGATGGGGGGTAGACCGGGCGGGAGTCGTAGTATGCTCCTTGGCGGGGATCGTTGTATGAGATCGGGGTGGGACTCGGAGGGGTTTGATGGTAGGTCAAGCGGGGATCGTAGTATGAGCCTTGGCTGGGAGTTTGGGTGGAACTCGGGCAGGCACCTTGGGGAGAACTCGGGCCGACACCTTGGGGGGAACTCGGGCCGGCACCTTGGGTCACAACCAATGGGGGAGGCACTTTCCTCCCGGGATATGGCGTTACGTCGGGCACGTTGGACCTTTCCCGAACCATCTTGCTCTTCTTCCTCTCGTATGGTGGGGGGGGGGGGGATCGGGGACATCAACTTGTACCGGAGGTGGCGGGGTGCGGGCATGGGCGGATATCTACGATGATCCCGAACCTGAGCTCTGATACAGCCAAGAAGACTGTTTGCCATCCTCCTGATGAAGCTCACATCTTCATTGCCGAGCTCAATTCTCCTGGTGGTGATATCTTTAATCTGCTTGATCCCATCAGCCTAAATCACAAAAAAATAAGTTAGAAAAAAATTTAGGAACCAAGTAATACATTTAATTATATAGAGCGGAATATACTTACTAATGCACCATCGGCCGCACCCTCCGGAGTCATGTAACGAACCGATGTTTGCCAATATCGATCCAAGTATGGGTCATGATACCCCATTCGGCCCACTTGAGCTGGAGTGACAATATCCTGCATTTGGCGGTTCTCCCACATGGTGATGAATTTCTCCAGCTTCAAGGGCCAATCTCGAGTACCTTTCCGACCATCTCGACCATGAAAGGCCCTTTGACTATCGGGGACCTCCAACGGAATGCACTGCTCCCGACCAAACTAACGGAGGCATCGATCCGGCAAGTGCCACTCCACGGTCCCAAAACAAATTAGAGGGACCCTCGTGCACCATTGCCCGATATGACCATGGAATTGCTGGAGATGCCAATGAACGATGTTCTCCGGGTATGGATCGAAGACGATCTACAAGAAAGAAATGAGTAACTTAAGATAGTCAGAATTGAAAAAATACATGTAGTCCATGGAAAAAAGATATAAATGGATAGAAGTATAGAAGTTACCTCTCCTTCCCAAAGTCGCTTAAACCTCCTCCGATACTCGTCCAACTTGTGTTGGGCAAGGTTGTCGCATGTTGTGTGTCCGAGCCACCTTATTAATAAGACAATAATGAAACTACAATAAGCTAAAACACAAGAAAAAATGTGTTATGAAAAAACATGATGGGGTATGAGAAGTTTACCTTGTACCATAAGCTTCATCTCTTAGGGGATGATCGATTGGCCAATCCCTGTCGGGACGTTGTACCGGTGCAATCCATGGCATATGCTCCCAAGCCCAAAATTGGAAGATGAACATTGCGCCGCCGACCTCCCTCACAGCTTTTAGAGACGCATTGCACAAGTTGTGGTAGATATTAGCTAGGCAAGCGGATGCCCAGCTATACTCCCCCATCTCCTCCCAACTACCGAGGATGATCCTAAGCCATCCACAACTAAGGAGATTGCTTGATTTTTTGGAGAAGAACACTCCTCCGATCATGCCTATGAGATAGACCCGAGCATATCTCTCCTTCTCATCCTCCGGACTTTCCTCGGTTATGGGATGACTCTCATAATGGTCTCTAAAATACTTCGTCAACCAAGTAATTGAGACTTGCTGTTTCCTCATTGGTGGCATGTGATCGGTCGCATCAACGCACCCCTTCACTGGTACTTTCACTCCCAAAACACTGTGGATGAAATGAACCCAACCGGGCATACCGTCACAATCCTCGGGGGGATGATCACTCACGAACACCGGTTTGCCGTCGATGGGCAGATGGGTTAGGATGGCGACATCCTTTATCGTGATGGTGGCCTCTCCTTCTCTAAAGTTGAAACAATGGGACTCCTTTCTCCATCTCTCAACTAATGCGGTGATGAGTTGGCGATCAACTTTGATGCCGTTAAAATGCCTAATCGAGTCCAACCGTGCCCTTTTGAGAAAGGGCAAGATAGCTGGGTGGAATGGGAGCACATTGGTCGTACCCCTGTAGCGGATTATTGTTTGTGCCTCATAGCGAAAATTTACACGTTAATTATTATATATTAGTAAGGGTTTTTTCCTTATAACTAAATTAATTAAATTAAATTATTTAACTTCAAGCAGAATTTTATTATCATAAAAAGACATTTCATATAATTAACATGATAACATCCTAAATTAATAATAATTTAAAGAGATACATACATATTATCATAAAACAAACATCCTAAATTAATTAACATAATAACATTCTAAATGAATAATAATTTAAAGAGACACATACGTATTATCGTAAAAAAACATACTAAACTAACTAAAATAAATGACATTGTTAATGAATAATAATTTAAAGACAAACATATATATTCAAATGTTTGAAATTAATAAAATTCATTTTGTACACATCAAAATAAATCGTGTTGGTTGTTTGGTAAATAATTTAATCGTATTGGTTGTTTTAAATAATTTAATCGAATACAAAGCAAAACTCGTTAGACTCTTAGAAGAGGTATACATCTTCTTAGAAACGCAGTCTTTTTAACAGAAAAAGGGGGGATCCGAGGATCTCTTAATACCCGATTTTCCCAGGGAATGGGAGGATATGATAATCGCTTAAAACCCCATTTCCTTAGACATGCATCTCTTTATAAAGAGTCAAAGTAAGTGGCGCTATGTATTCGATTAAATTATTGAAAACAACCAACACGATTAAAAATTCAACATAAATTTATTTTATATTCCACTAAATACATTAACAAAATAAAAGAAGGACAAATGGTAAAGAATTGTATGTACCGGGTGAGCGTTCCAAACATCCCTTGACTGATGGTTGGGTTGGTCGTACAAGTCTATTGGATCCAACCGTCCTTGCTCGAGATAATACCGTTGGTTGTATATATCCACGTCCTCCCCAACCTATGAGAAAATAACAACGAGGTTAGTACGTAGATTAATTAAAAAGATTATAACAACAACAAAAATTAAACCAGAATAATGAGTACGTACCGCTTGAAATTCATCAACATAAACTCCCTCTCCTTGCCACCAATCGGCCATTTTTTCGGCAAATTCGGACAGAAATTTGGCTCGACTCGGCGGGTTTTGAGGACAAAAACCAAAATTCAGACAGAGATTCGGCTCGGCAGGTTTTGAGGAAAAAACCTAAGAAATGTTTTCTGATGGCAGATCGGACATAGCCGCAACCAACAGACCACTATTTCCTTGGCTTTTGGGAGGGGAGGGTTTAGAGAGATAAATTCTAGAGAGAGAATGAAGAATGGGTTGTGGTGTGAAGAAATGAGAGGGGAAGGGGGGGGGGTATTTATATCCAACAGACCGCACCCTCCAAGGGCGGTCGGGTAATTTTGCCCAAAGAGAAACCGCGCCTTGCCAATGCGGTTTGCGCTTCCCCAGGTTTGACCGCACCTCGGGGCTGCGTTCCCCGATCCGTGGTGCGAATCGCTCCGCTGGCGCGCGTTCAGCCCTCCGATCGCTCCTCCATCCAACGGTCTGGAAGACCGTTCCGCAGAATACGTAAACCGCACCTTCCTAGTGTGTTTCGTGTGCTGACTTGGCTTGGAACGCACCTTAGGGGTGCGTTCCAATAAAATTGGTGCTATTTCTGTCAATTTTTTCGGATGGGTGCTAGTTTTGTAATTTTTTTAAAGGTGCTATTATTGGAAAAATCCCAGTAAAAGACGCCCAGCCATCGGTACTGGGAGCATGCCTGAACGAATGCACCACAAGCGAGGAGCTATGCAGGGCGCTCACTAAGAGGGACGTGACGTCCACGGAAGATCTGGACCACCGAGTGCAAAAGATGATTATGCTCGAAGAAATCTTGGCGGCCAGAAGGACGGATAGGCGTAGGGCGAGGGGAGACGAAGTTGAAGTAATAAGGAGGCCCCCTCCCCCAAATGGATCAGGTTACGCGCCCATGAACATGTGTATTGCGGCTGGCCCATAGTAGCTGGTCTACTTTGCTGGCCTCTGAATATGTGTATTGCGGATGTCTATCCATAAGCAATAAAGGCTACTATTTAATGAATAAGAGGTTGCTTAGAAACTTGATTCCCTTGTTTTAGCATGATTTCATAAGAGTGGCAACACAAGCAACTAGTCGAAAAGCAATGCAACTAAAGATGAAGAGATTCAGCTGTAATGTGATTCTTCTGACCCAAATTGCTTGCGTGATTAAGGGAGGGTGTTTAAGGTAGATGCTGAGCACTTAAAAACCCTGGTAAAAGGTTAGATTTATTCTTTCAGCATTATTATACAATAATGAAAGGAGAGCTTGGAAAGTAGGTGAATCATGCTTTAAGGTGGTGTAACCGTGTAAGTGGAAACAATCAAGAGAGTGACTGTTTGGTTTTACTTTTCTGGTTGACCGATAATAGCTTTTAAAACCATCTAGAGTAGTTGCCTTGACTATTAGATTGTCCTTCAAAATTTGTAATACTTATTATTTATCATCAATGTTATCATACTAAAGGTTGTACAGGAAATGTTAGTGGTATGATATTTTACGTTGAAATCGTAATTCATTCATAATTTAATAATTTTATACCAAACATAAACTCTCATAAAATGTTTTTGATCGAACCATCAATACGGTGTAATTTCACAAACACCCATCCCTATCAACACATCCTCCAATCCTCCAATAATATATAGTAGAGTTTTGTCTAATTTTCTCTATTTCAAATTTCCTACAACGAGAGTGAAAGTGGGAAGGGCATTTTTGTCTTTAAAATTTATTATTTATTCTATATAAAAAACTTCAATATAAGAATTTGAACCTGGGTCTCTTCAAACAAAGACAACAATCACAACCAATCAGAGTAAATAAATTTATTGTTTCTTTTTTAAAACAAAACATACACGAAGTGAAACTTTAAAAATCGAAGGATTTTTCCATCATGATTAGCAAGCCCACTAAGTCTGCCATATGTATTTTTATGGTACTTGATACTACAATTTTCATAGCAGAGTTTCATGTAGTTTTCTCAATTCTAAAATTACTACTCCCTCCTTAATTTCCACTAAATGTGAATTGGTAATTTGCTAACATGGAAGAAACTAATTATATTACTACATGTTGTGTCTTTGCATTTTTTTCATTTATATTTATATTTAGTACTTTTTCTCTTTGTTCTTATCCCTTTCTAACTTCCTCCGCAATTCCCTCCATCGTGCAATAGTTTGCTCCCCTTTCACTTTACAGTACAAGACTGCCTTTCAAAATCAATCTTTCGATATCTCTTGGCACTACGATTTTATTGTTGAGGATTTGAACTGGGCAAGTAGAAGATTTCAACTCTGATGTCAATCCATGGAGAATAAAATGGAGTTGTTGAAGGAGGATTAGAAATTGAATTTTTGGTTGAAACATACGCCTCTTGAGATTGAAGATATAGTAGATAAAAATTTGATAGTACAATGGAGAGTGGTGGTTATTTGATAGACCATTGATTGCACGTATTTAACCTCCATTCTTGAGCCGTTTGAAATGTTGATTCTCGCTTTTTAAGCCGATTTCATGCTAGGTTGTGTGTTTATGTCATATTTCAGGGCTCGGCGTTGACGTTGAGGCGAAGAAACGAGTTTCGGGTCAAAAGGAGGACGTTTGAGTTGAAGGGTGCTGGAGGAGCAAAATACCCGGCCATGAGCAATAATACCCGGCCGGGTAAAATTCCATGGAGGCCAGGGAAAAGCATTTTTGGACGTTGAGAAACAGAATGGGTCCCGGCCAGAGAGAAAAAATACCCGATCGGGTATTCTGGACCTCGATCGGGTATTAAGGCCTTCACCACTGCGCTGCGTTTCGAAATCCTCGGCCGGGCACCTGAAATACCCGACCGGGGATTATGGCCGGGGATCGCGAGCAGCTGGATTTTAAGGGAAAGAAGGCCAATTGTGAAGGGGTTCAGAGTTTTAGAGAAAGAAAGTGATACCTAGAGAGAGAAAGTGACGAACCAGAGTTCCCAAGCGTCTTAGATCGATCTTCATCATCAGTGGAGCCCAGATAACGCTTGGAGAAGTGCCGATTGACGACCAGAAGCAGAACCTCATTCTTCACAACATATTTTCTGTTTCTGAGCTAGAGTTTGCTTCTCTCTCCATGGAGTAACTTTCACATTCACATGGGTATGAAGAACCCTAGATTTGTATGTTAGGTCTGATTGTATGAACCCAAGTATGAATCCATTGATTTGATTATATTCAATTGAGGTCTGATTTGTTGAATGGCATGAATCCTGATCAAATTCCTACTGTTTCTGCTTTGACCTAGAAAGAGAATATCTTCCTAGGTTGATAGAGCACCCTTGATTGAAGGTAGTGAATTGACGACTTTAGTCGAGGAGTCATATCACTATTATGTACCGGATTTACTTCGGTAGTGGAGGTTTGGTTCGTTAGGGCCTCAATCTGTTTACTCCAGTGGAGGTTAATCGCCCGCTGGGGACTCAGATTGAGAGAGTCTAGAGACCTTTAGTCGAGACTGCAGACTATTTAAGAACCTCCCACAATATAACTATCTTTGAATTCAAACTTGGTAAATTACAATCTGGCTTAACTGCAGTCTAGGGGGAACCATATCCGGGTGACCTCTCTCAACTTGAAAACAACCTTTTACTGCTGTGCTTGTTTGTTTACCTGGACCTTCACTACACTTTCACTGCTAAATAATAAGAATTCACAAAGTTGTCATCACACTTAGGACCTAGGTTGACATTAAAACCCAAACCCGTTATACTATGCACTAGTAGGTGGTTACACTTGGCCATTTTCTAGTGTGACGGTAAAGCCGAGTCAAGTTTTTGGTGCCGTTGCCGGGGACGGTTAGGTTGTTGAAGAAACGTGATTACTGTTACTTTAGCACTTCCATTTCCGCATTGACTGTTTGCTTTTTCCCACTTGTGCCTTCACGGGTTTGCTTGCTTGACTGTGTGCAGGTAGTGCATGACCCGTAGCTAGTCGGGAGGTTTATTACCGTTAGATCCGGAGCTAGAACACACCTTTCGCCAACTAAGGAGACAACAGCGAGCGAGACTGGCTACGGAGGAGCGCATTGACGGCCACTTGAGTAGCGATTCTAAGGAAGAGTACGAGATGGACGGTGAGCAAAACCCTCCCCATGGGATGCTTCTCCAGGTTCCCCCCAGTGAATCAGATCCTGGGGAACGACCCAATACCCCAGGCAGGTGGGGTTCAGCATCAACCACCGCCGCCGAGTCCTACCATGGAGTATTACTACATTCCACGGGTCGCTGACATCCGCCCCGTCATCCTCTATCCGCACATTCCAGCAAAGAACTTTGAGATCAAGCCATGCTGGATTCAACTGATTACATCTGCTATCCAGTTCCATGGCTTGAAGGATGAGGAGGCAAGGGTGCACCTTTCCCGGTTCCTACACCTGACAAACGGGTTCAAGATGAATGGTGTACCCGATGATGCGATCTGTCTTCACCTCTTCCCCCATTCTCTGGCGAGGCATGCGAAGAGGTGGTTAGAGACCCACCCCCCACTATCCATCACATCGTGGGACGATCTAGCCGACAAGTTCGTGCACAGGTATTATCCCGCATCGAAGACTACAGAGATACAGCGGGAGGTTACTCAAGGTTACTCATTTCCACCAGGAGCCAGATGAGTCTCTTCGCAATGCCTGGGAGCGGTACTCAGGGTTCTTCTGGCAATGTCCCCATCACGGTTTCAGTGATACATTCACAGTGGGGAATTTCTATAGCGCTTTAACCCCAGAGAGTCAGAGGGTGATCGAGTCTCTATGCCCAGGAGGGGATATTCTCACCAAGACTCCACCCGAACTGAACCAGATGATCAGTACCTTGGCTGCCTGGGATCACTCTTGGTGGCAGAGCACCAGAAGCAGGAGTTCCCGGAATCGTGGTGTGCACACCATAGAGGCCAGGTCTGGGCTAGAGCGGGAGGTGGCTGAGTTGGTGCAGACATTGAAGCAGCCTAACAGTCTTATTCCGGGCAGAGGTCTGGCCGGACCTCCAATTGCTCAATGTCAGTGGTGTGAGAGCTCGAACCATCTGGTGGAAGACTGCCAGGCTATGCGGGAGTCTTCTACACCCCGGGAGTAGTTGGACTTCATCGCCAATGCTTGGCGACTCGATCCTTACAGTAGTACCTATAATGAAGGTTGGCGCCAGCATCCCAACTTCTCCTAGAATAACAGCAACACCACTAAACCACCTGGTTTCCCAGCACCAGCAGGTGGTTTTCAGCAGCGGCAGCCCTTTCAGGCCAGGCAGGGCCCAGCTCCACAACAGTATCCATACCAGCCCAGACAGGGGCAGCCATTCCATCAGCCACAGTGCCAGTATGCCCAGCCGCCAGTAGCTCCATCTCCAAATACCCAGATGACGGAGTTGAAAAATATTTTGCAGGGATTCATGAATACTAGTCAGGAGAATTTTGCGAGGATGGATCAGAACATAACTTCTCTGGAGGCAGGCCAAAGGAACCAGGGTGTTATACTGTAGGATCTCCAGAACCAGATTGGTGGCATTGCTCGCCAAAATAATACCAGAGCACCGGGGACTTTGCCTGCCACCACCATTCCAAATCCTTGAGAGCCTCACCAGCAGCTGGATGTCATCACTACCAGGAGTGGCAAGACCACATTTGCTGCTCCTGCCTAGGCCAGACAAGAAGAGCCACTACCTGCTTCAACACTTCCAGTTGACGATGCAGAAGTGGGGATGGAGAAAGAAGCACCTGCTCCCAAGCCACAGCCAGTGGTTAAGGAGCATGTACCCCAACTTCCCTTCCCCACTCGCCTACACAAAGACAAGCTGGAGACTGAGTTTGTCATGTTCATGGCAATGTTGAAGCAGGTCAACATCAGCATGTCGTTCGTGGAGGCACTGTCGAAGACGCCCAAGTATGCTAAATTCATGAAGGATCTCCTCACCAACAAGAAGAAACTTGGGGATCTTTCGACAGTGATGCTGAGCGAGGAGTGTTCTGCTATCCTGCAGAACAAGCTGCCCAAGAAGCGCAAAAACCCAGGGAGTTTTACTATCCCTCTTGTTATTGACAGCATGCATGTAGGAAAGTCCTTGGCGGACTTAGGTGCTAGCATTAACGTCATGCCTTACAAATTGTTTAAAAAGCTAGACCTAGGTAAACCTAGAGCTACTAGGATGAGCATTCAATTAGCTGACTGTTCTATTGTGCATCCTAGGGGCATCATAGAGGATCTGCTTGTTAATGTAGGCGCATTCACCTATCCTGTTGATTTTGTTATTCTGGATATAAATGAGGATGTGGATGTGCCTTTGATTTTGGGTAGACCATTTCTCGCCACCGCCAAGGCGCTTATTGATGTGCATAGTGGTAAATTGATCTTGCGTGTTGGGGATGAACAAGCTACTTTTTCTGTGTCTGAGAATGGGAAACACTCCCATTTGCATGATAACCTAGATTACTGTGATGTGCTAACTGATTTTGAGACCGCACTCGCTATAACGAGTCCAGGTACTGACGATGCTCTTGAGCGTTGTATTTTGCTAGGTGAGCAGGCATCGCCAAAGCCGTAGTTGGAGGAGCAGTTGGCCGCGCTGGAGAGTGGCGCATTCCTGGAGGGTGATAGGCTGTTCAAACCGATCTCATCCTCACCTCGCATCACTACCTCCTTGGAGGAGCCACTAGAGCTGGAGCTAAAGACACTCCCTCCTCACTTGGAGTATGCATTTCTCTGGGAGGGGAATAAGCTTACATTCATCATCAGCTCGACCCTCACACCCGAGCAAAAGGTCAAACTGGTGGCCTTGCTGAAGTAGTACGAGCGAGCTCTGGCGTGGAAGATCACTGATATCCGGGGGATCAGCCGCAGAGGAGACTAACACCAAACCTGGAGGCTGTGGTTCAGGTGGAGATCGTGAAGCTGATGAATGCAGGGATCATCTTCACCATTTCCAACATCGAGTGGGTCAATCCCACCTAGGTTGTACCCGAAAAGGGTGGGATGACCGTGGTGCCTAACGAGAATTACGAGCTCATCCCGATGCGCACGGTGACTGGGTACCGTGTCTGCATCGATTATCGGAATCTCAACGATGCCACTCGGAAGGACCACTCCCCGATGCCATTCATTGATCAGATGCTGGAGAGACTGGCAGGGCACGAGTTTTAGTGTTTCCTGGATGGGATGTCCGAGTATTTCCAGATCCCCATTGCACCGGAGGACCAGGCAAAGACTACTTTCACCTGCCCCTTCGGCACATTTTCCTACCGGAGGATCCCATTCGGGCTTTGTAATGCCCCTTCCACTTTTCAGCGATGCATGCTCGCCATCTTTGACCTCCTGGTCGGCGAGATTATGGAGGTGTTTATGGACGACTTTTCGGTTTATGGGGACTCATTCTCTCACTGCCTCCATAATCTAGAACTCGTCCTTAAACGGTGTGAAGAAACAAACCTGGCACTTACTTGGGAGAAGTGTCATTTCATGGTTCGTGAAGGCATAGTTATGGGGCACAGGATCTCCAAGATGGGGATTGAGGTGGACAGGGCCAAGATCGAGACTATCAGTAAGCTGCCTCCTCCCACGTCTGTTAAGGGGATCCGGAGTTTCTTAGGCCATGCAGGGTTCTACAGGCGTTTCATCAAGGATTTTTCGAAGATCGTCCTCCCCCTGACTAAACTCCTTGAGAAGGATGCCCCCTTCTAATTCACTGATGCATGCACAGCGGCATTCACGACCTTGTAGGAGAAGCTCACTCATGCTCCTATCATGGTCGCTCCTGACTGGTCCCTACCGTTCGAGCTGATGTGCGATGCCAGTGACTTTGTTGTTGGAGCTGTCTTGGGGCAGAGGCGAGATCAACATTTCCCTCATATCTATTACACCTCGAAGTCCCTCAATGATGCCCAGGAAAACTACACCACCACGGAGAAAGAATTGCTCGCGGTGGTGTTTGCCTTCGACAAGTTTTGTCCTTATCTAGTCTTGTCCCATGTGACCGTGTACACAGATCACTCCGCGATTCGATACTTGATGAGCAAGGTCGATGCCAAGCCTAGGCTCATACGATGGATCTTACTATTGCAGGATTTCGACATCGAGATTCGGGACAAGAAGGGAGCTGAAAATGTTGTTGCTGATCACCTCTCCCGGTTGGACGCACCACCTGCGGACAACCTCGAGGAGGAGATCAACGACTCTTTCCCATATGAGAGACTGATGATGATGTTCCTGGTAGAGAGTGTCACCCCTTGGTACTTCGATTTTGCGAATTATCTGGTGGGCTAGCAGCTGCCTAAGGGGATGACAACTCACACCAAGAGGAAATTCTTCTCCGACCTTAAGCATTACTTCTGGGATGACCCTCATCTCTTAAGGATCGGAGCCGACGGGATCATGTGTCGCTGTGTCATGAAAAGTGAGATGGAGGGCATTCTATCTCATTGTCATGAAGGACCTACTGGCGGTCACCATGGAGGAAACCGCACGGCGAAGAAGGTGCTATAGTCGGGCTTTTACTGGCCCACGCTCTTCAAGGACGCAGATGCCTTCGCACGTAGGTGCGACCGATGCCAGAGGTCAGGTAATATATCTGCTCGTGATGAGATGCCCCAGAATGTATTTATAGCTTGTGAAATTTTTGATGTCTGGGGTATCGACTTCATAGACCCCTTCCCTCCATCCTTTGGAAACACTTACATCTTAGTTGTTGTTGACTACATCTCTAGGTGGGCCGAGGCGCAAGCTTTGCCCACTAATGATGCTAGACGTGTTTGTGGATTTTTGAAGCAGCTATTCTCCCGGTTCGGGACACCTAGAGCCATCATAAGCGATTGAGGCACCCATTTCCAGGGCCAGTTTGATAAGTTACTGTCTCGCTATGGTGTCACTCATAAGGTGTCCGTGGCCTATCACCCTCAAAAGAGTGGCCAGGCTGAGCTGACGAATCGGGAGCTCAAGTGTATCCTGGAGAAAACGGTGGATCAGTACCACAAGGATAGGTCCACCAAGCTCGATGATGCTCTCTGGCCATACTGCACTCCCTACAAGACACCCATTGGTACTTCACCATACCGGCTTGTCTATGGAAAGGCATGTCGCTTGCCCGTGGAGCTAGAACACAAGGCCTTTTGGGCCCTTAAGCTGCTCAACTTGGATAATAGTGTTGCAGGTGTTGAACGCAAAATGCAGATGCTGGAGCTGGAGGAATGGCGTTCTCACGCCTATGAGAACACCAAGTTGTACAAGGAGCGTACTAAGAGCTTGCACGACGCACGGTTGCGGGGTCCGAAGGAGTTTCAGGTTGGTGATCGAGTTCTCCTCTATAACTCTCGCCTGAAGCTCTTTTCCGGAAAGCTCCGCTCCCGATGGTCTGGACCGTTCACGGTCACCCAGGTGTTCAAGTATGGCACGATTGAAATTGCCAACCCACAAACTGAAACGTTTAAAGTGAACGACCATCATCTCAAGCTCTACCTAGGAGACGAGGTCGAACGAGCGGAGTTGGTGGTTGAACTCGCGGACCCTTAGTTCCGCCATGGGCATCCACCTAAAAGATGGTAAATAAGCGCTTGTGGGGAGGCAACCCCACCACGGTTTGCATTTATTTTTCCCTTTTTCTGTGTTTTTGTGTCGTGTTCGAGTCAGTTGCACGTCTGTTTTGAAGTTAGGTCGTCTGATCTGTCTCGGTTTGGTGTTTTCGTGCAGGGGAGTTCAAAAAAAATGAGAAAAAGAGATTTTTGGCCAAAAGTGGGAAATACCCGGCCGTGACACAATATACCCGACCGGGTAGTTTTGTGTCGCGGCTGGGACCCCTTCTGTGTTCCGGGGCGCAAAATGGGGAAAAGACCAACCTTGACTCAAGGTCGGGGGTTTTCCCAAACGTGGTACGCCGAGTTTTGAACCCCCGATCGTGCCTCCAGAATACCCAACCGGGTATTTTTGAGGCCCCACCGGGTATTTTTGCTATTTAAGCAAACCCCCGGTCGACACCTTCTCTCTCCTCTCATTTTTTCCAAAACTTCCCCTCTCTTCCCTCTCATTTCCTCTCCCCTCTCTCTTCTCTGCTCAACACCGGCCACCGCCCGCCGCCACCGACCACCACCCTCGCCGCAGCCGGCAGCCGCCGCCACCTCCGTCGCCGGCCACCTTCCGACGACTTTCCGGCGATCGTCCGGCGACTTTCCGACCACTTTACGGCGAGTTTCCAACCTGTTTTGGGCGCGGTTTCGCATCCCTTACCCTTCTCTCATGTCTCCTCTACGGTCCTACTTGCGTTTCCAGGTGTTTCTTGGTAGATTTATTCTTTTCTGGAAAATCGGACTGTAGATTGTAGGACCGAGAACTTTGATTTGCCTGGCATGTTTTGTTTAGAATAGGGTGAGGAATTCCGTGGTTATGTTTGGCTCATGTGTGATGCCCAGTTGCTTGAATGGGTCGGTTATGCTTGATTCTTGCCTTGTTTGCGGTTGTGTTGCTTGCGATTCAACTGTTTGTGCTTGAACTGTTAGACCTAGGTGGTCCTTAAGTGTGGGGGAAGTGATGAACCCATACTGTTGGTCCTAACGAGTATTTTCTTGGCTCCACCTTTGGTTTGTTGATTTTGCATGATCATGTCGCTGGATCACCCGTTCGTGCAGGACCTGCGCCTGCACCCGGAGTACGCCGACCAGTTCCGCAAGGTCATACGCGGAGTGCTCCAGCACCATCACCATTTGGAGTGGGGGGTCTTCGAGCAGCTTCACTGCTTGAACGAGCTCACCACCGCCATTAGCCACCCGAATTGGCGGACGTTGCTGACCATTGACGAGCCCACCTACACGGAGCTGGTGTGGGGAGTTCTACACCACCTTTCGGTACTGCTCCAAAGCGGCCCGGGACTCCCCCACCCGTGTCACTTTCAGGTTGGGTGGCAGGCCACGACAGCTGAGCATCGATGGGATGGCCTTCGCCATGGGGATCCAGTACCACCCCTACTCCCACCATGAGGTAGAGATCTCGCACCCGAAGGACTAGAACCTGGATATGTTCTACCGCGAGATAGCTCGAGGCGCCTACAAGATGGACTACTTCGACGCCGACAAGAGGCCGCAGTGGCACATCCTGAACCTGCTGATCACCCGCACAATAGTCTCCAATGCCACTGGTTCGCACAAGATCCCGAAGCGGGTGCTCTACGCTATGTACTCAATGGGGAACCCGGAGCACATGTTACATTTGGGTTCTTTCGTGGCCAACAACTTATCTCGGTGCCATGGGAAACCCAACCAACTCTTCTGTGGTCCCCTGATCACCCGACTGGCGCGCCACTTCGAGATCAGCCTGGAGGGACTCACAGATGCTTCAGCACGGGGTGGGTCCACCCCCCCCTCAGTCGGGAGGTGCTCCCCAACGCGCTTCTCCTGGCCTCTGATGGAGCGCGCTCCTGGGTGGATGGGTTGTCTCTTCCTCCCGAGGAGGATGCAGATCTTGAGGAGGATGAGGAAGACGAGGACTACATCGGCGAGGAGGAGGCCGAGGATGATGATGATGCTGGCGGGGCCATGGATGCTGATGAGCTGGAGCCCCCGCTCTCACCCCAGGGGACCTTCAGCCACGACGGGGATCCGAGAGAGGCGAGTCCTCCTCCGGTCCTTCTGGTCCATCGATGGCTTCTGGCCCGTCGATGGACTTCTTCACGGAGCAGTTTAAGCAGATGCGGCTCAAGTTTCAGCAGCTCGGGCTCCAGAACCAGCAGCTCGTGGACCATCGGGTCCAGTTTTACCAGTAGTATTCGGCCCACCAGGCCGAGTACCAGTCCCGGATGACGGTTGTGGACGAGCGCCTCAACCGGATGGAGGCTCAGCTGGGAGTCACTAGTGCTTGCATCGAGCGGGAGCAAGAACGTAGCCGCCGGATGATGGAGTACCAGGAGCACCTGCTCCAGTCCTGCCACCCGCCTCAGGAGCATCACTAGACCACCTGGTGGGACCACTCACCACCCCCGCCACCATCGACAGATAGGGCTGACAACCTCATGGACCAGATCGACTTCACCAGGCTCGAGTAGGTTGCACGCATGGCACGTCTTGTGTTGCTTTTGTTTGATTCAGAGTGCAAACTGCCTTGCGATTTGGTTTATTTTCCTTTCTTTTCTTTTGGATGATGTACTATTGGGCTAACAACTGGACCTAACGTATTGTGGCTGAGTTTTGTGTTCCCTTTAGCTGTGCCTTTGCACCGACTGGTCCCTCTCCAGTCCTTTTCACTTAGACTGGTCCCCCTTCCAGTCTCCTGCTGTTCGTGCACACCGGTAACATCGTTATTTCGACTTGAGGGCTCCAAGTACGTGTTCCTTGCAAATTGCCTGCTCAGTATGCTTTGAATTGACAGTCTCTATAGTCATGTGCAACCTAGGGAAGTAGTGTAGCACTATGCAGGATGTTGAAGTGTAAGATTTTTCCTATCTAGCTCTCTGCTGTGCCGGTTGATTTTGTGAATAAGTGGAGCTAGGACCGTTGAATTCATGTGGTAATGGTGACTACGTTTGAATTGTGTTATGGGCTCTTGTATCGAACAGGTTGCTCATGTGGGAAATGAAAAGCAGTTGGTCCTCCATGTCGAAATCATTGAAATCTTAAACATGGGGTAAGGCTATAGGTGTCAAAACATAGCCCGACCCGATTAACCCGCCCGATCAACCCGACCCGCAACCCGACCGCAACCCGAATTGACTAAAAGTCAACAACCCGTAACCCGCCCGACCTGCAACCCGATTGACCCGCAACCCAACTAACCCGCAACCCGACTAACCCGAAACCCGATTAACCCGAACCCGATTGACCCGCAACCCGACTGACCCGCAACCCGATTAACCCGAACCCGATTGACCCGAACCCGACTAACCCGTAACCCGACCGACTCAACCCGAATTTCATATAATCCACTTGAATAATTATAAAAATATACAATACATAGTTTTTCAAATAAAGTTTTTCATTCTAAACTTAAGTAAAATTATTTTTTCATTTCGTATAAGAAATTTTAAAAATATGAAACTCACTTGATATTACGTATTTTAAGAAAATTACAAAAATTGAAATATGAAGGTCACTTGAGATCATGACAATATTAATATAATATATAAATTAAAATTTTGGTTAATTTAACTATTCAATAAAATTATCAATTAAATATAAATAAAGTGAAGTAATGTATTTGGTTATTTGATGTTTTTAAAAGAAGAGGGAAATTTTGGTGTATTCAAGTTTTTGGGAAGAGAAAGAAGAGGGAAATTTGGTTCTTTGAATTTTTTAGAAAAGAAACAAGTGGGAATTTTGGTGGTTTTGATATGTGGGAAGAGAAAGAAGTGGGAAAGTTTGATTCTTTTGATTATGAAAGAGAAATAAGGAGGGAAACTTTTGACTTTTCAAATTTTTGTAGAAGGAAAGAAGAGGGTAATTTGGTTCTTTCAATTTTATGGAAGAGAAAGAGGAGGAAAAATTGAGTTTTTCTAATGTATGGAAGGAGAAAGAAGGAGGGAAATTTTAGTATTTTTGTGAAAAGAAAGAAGGAAACAAATTTGGTGTTTTCAATTTTTTGGTTTTTCATAATTTAGCTTTTGAAATATGAATTTTAACTTTTATATGGAGGGCATGACTAGTTAAAATTATTCTTATATGCTTTGAAGGCTAATATGTATATATGTATGTAATTTTTATGGGGTAATAAATAAATTAACCATTAGTTACAACAATTTATACTAAACTTGATAAGTAATCTTTGACAGTTCGTTGTTTAGGATATAAAGTATATGGTTAGGGTATAAGGTATAAGGTACATATGGTTTAGGGTGTATATGGTTAGGGTATAAGATATTGATGGTTTTGATGGTTCTAAGTTTTTTGTTAACATATGTTCAACTGAAGTCATTTGAAGTCTTTAACGGCAGGAGATCCCTTTTTAATTTATGTTTATGGTACGTGGTTAGGGTACAAAGTATGTGGTGTAAAGTATAGGATATATGGTTAGGGTATAACTATTAGCAAATATCACTTTTTATCTATGTTTTGAAAATCAAAGTATGAATTTCACTTTTAAATTAACTATACTAGCAAAATCACAACTCAATGACATATGGTTAGGGTATAGGTTATGTGGTTAGTGTATAATGTATTGATGGTTTAGGGTATACAATCAACAACATATACTAACTTAATATTGTTGATTGAGGGTAAAGCTAAGTGTATATGATATATGCTATTGAGTAAGTTATGATTGAAGTCACAATAATTTTACTAAATTTGATAGCTAATCTTTAATGGTACAATTTTTAGGATAATTCGAACAATTTTACAAATAACTCGTTTGACAACAGTTTACTAAAGTTATTTGGGCAATGAGTTATTTTGAAATAACTCTTTTTATCACTATGATTTTGCCAAATACCACACGTCAAATACCATATTTGCATGGTTATACTAAACGAGATACTTTAATCCAATTACTACTGAATTAATACTAAAATATCAAATAAACAATTAACGGTGTCTTTTGGTTGCAAATATTGATATCACCATTACTATTAGCTATAATACTTTACGAATTATGATTAATTACATAACAAGTTTGCAAGTCATACAATTGATTTAACATTTTGACTAGTTTTTAAAAAAAACATAAAGTATATATATACGAGGTAGAAATAAATTGGTTAAAAAGTTGAGAAAATATTTTAAATTAGTGTAATAAAATGTGTAAGTCGGTAATGAGTAATGAGTTAAGTTACTTGATGCGTTGGCCCGAACAACCCGAAACCCGACCCGCCCGCAACCCGCCCAACCCAAAACCCGATGAACCCGCAACCCGATTTGCCCGCAACCCGATTGAATCCGAACCCGATGAACCCGCAACCCGACTAACCCGCAACCCGTTTGAACCCGAACCCGATGAACCCGAACCCGATGAACCCACAACCCGACTAACCCGCAACCCGTTTGAACCCGAACCCTATTGAACCCAGCCCGAACCCGCCCGATTGACACCTATAGGTAAGGCCAACGTGTGTGGCACCGTTCATTGCACAAAATCGGGTTTTGGAAGAGATTTTAGTTATCCTTAGTGGGGTACTCCTACAAGGTGAAGCTAAGCGGTCTCTAGTACAAGTAAAACTTTCACCCGTTGAACGGTTTGCCTACTCGAGGATGTGTTTTTAAGGGCACGGATAGAGCTTCCGACCCCCCTTAATTTCATTGACCCTCCACACGAGTTGAGAAAAAGGAGTTAAAAGAAGTACTCGCATTGAGAGAGATTGGGAACGTCTTAGAAGACCAGTTGACCTCGTAAGCTGCTATATGATCTAGGAAATCCTCTACCGACGATCGAGGTTGTTTGTTGCTATAGAGGTCTGGAGAGTTGCATTGGTTTGAGTTAGGTTTACTTGGGGACAAGCAAACGGTTAAGTGTGGGGGAATTTGATAGACCATTGATTGCACGTATTTTACCTCCATTCTTGAGCCGTTTGAGATGTTGATTCTCGTGTTTTAAGCCGATTGCACGCTAGGTTGTGTGTTTATGTCATATTTCAGGGCTTGGCGTTGACGTTGAGGCGAAGAAATGAGTTTCGGGTCAAAAGGAGGACGTTTGAGTTGAAGGGTGCTGGAGGAGCAAAATACCCGGCCATGAGCAATAATACCCGGCCGGGTAAAATTCCATGGAGGCTGGGGAAAAGCATTTTTGGACGTTGAGAAACAGAATGGGTCCCGGCCAGAGAGCAAAAATACTCGATCGGGTATTAAGGCCTTCACCGCTGTGCTGCGTTTCGCAATCCCGGCCAGGCACCTGAAATACCCTACCGGGGATTATGGTCAGGGAACACGAGCAGCTGGATTTTAAGGGAAAGAAGGCCAATTGTGAAGGGGTTCCGAGTTTTAGAGAAAGAAAGTAATACCTAGAGAGAGAAGGCGACGAATCAGAGTTCCCAAGCGCCTTAGATCGATCTTTATCATCAGTGGAGCCCGGATAACACTTGGAGAAGTGTCGATTGACGACCAGAAGCAGAACCTCATTCTTCACAGCATGATTTCTGCTTCTGAGCTAGAGTTTGCTTCTCTCTCCATGGAGTAACTTCCACATTCACCTGGGTATGAAGAACCCTAGATTTGTATGTTAGGTCTGATTGTATGAACCCAAGTATAAATCCATTGATTTGATTATATTCAATTGAGGTCTGATTTGTTGAATGGCATGAATCCTGATCAAATTCCTGTTGTTTCTGCTTTGACTTAGAAAGAGAATATCTTCCTAGGTTGATAGAGCACCCTTGATTGAAGGTAGTGAATTGACGAATTTAGTCGAGAAGTCAGTTCACTATTCTGTACCGGATTTACTTCGGTAGTGGAGGTTTGTTTTGTTAGGGCCTCAATCTGTTTACTCCGGTGGAGGTTAGTCGCCCGCTGGGGACTCAGATTGAGAGGGTCTGGAGACCTTTAGTCGAGGCAATGTCAAAATTAGAGTATTAAATAGGTCGAAGCAATGTCAAAATTTTAAATTAGTATTAATTGTAGATTTAACTATGAAGAAATCATATCCTTATGCAGATTATATGGGAATGGTTTTTTTAACGTTTTAGCCCGGTTAACTGCTAAGCTTTCAACATGTTCCTAATCTGGCTTAGATCCAATGATCTTTGTACGAGATTGAGTTTAATTATTGGTTCGTTTCACTATTTTTTGACATATTAATGAATTTCTAGAGCAATGACATATGTCTACGTCTAAACATAATACAATATATAAGGCTGGAATGAGAAAAGTATTTTCCCGTTTCAAATTCCTACAACGAGAGCGAAAGTATGAATGATATATTTGCCTTAACAATTATTAAACTTATTTATTTGTAGAAAATAAACAAGTATTGGAATTTGAGCCAATCTATCTTCCAAAAAAGACAAGAATCATAAGCATGATTGTCAACCCAAGTTGACATGGTTGGGCGAATCAGTTTTGCTCAAACCCGAGTATTTGTTAGGATGTTGGAGGCCCAGTTGGTTATCAACCCAAACTTGGTCAAACTAAGAAAACTAGTTGAATTAGGAAATCGAGTTGATTCAACTAACTCATCTAAGCACTGGGTCACTTCAAACAGTCATCATTTTCAACAAATCTAATCACTAGCTCTATTGACATGTCGTCCTTTTCCTTATCAAAGACCCATGGAGCAACATACATCAACCACCCGTGTTCGGTTATCCCATAATATCTTTTACTCCTTTAGTATCGGCAGGCAACAATCATCTCAAAAGCCAACACAGTTCCTCGGTAGTCAATTCCATTTTCCTTCCAGCAGCAAGGTCACATCGCCAATCAACCACATCTCAAACAAAGAATAAGCCACAAGATTAGGCGAACATATATTTGGATTGAGACTTGGTGTGATTAACAAAGACCAATGTCCTCATTTGTATATATACATGAAATCAAATTGGAGAAGAAGAGTAAGGACATTGAGAATGGAATATGATATGCAATGAAAAGAAAAGAAGAAAAGAAAAAACAAGAAAATGAAATGGTAAAAGATAAAAGAAATAGGTAAGAGATTTCGAATTAAAGCGTCATTTTAAAGCATCAGTTCCAAGGGAGTGAAAAGTATAAAAATGAAACTCAATTCCAGTGAATAAGTTATATTAAATTGTCATTGTATCTAAATTTATCGTAGAAATGTCATAAATATCTAAGCATAATACATGTGAAATCAATAAAATTTCCATGCACCTGGGTAAAGCTAGGCTTAACCAGGTTAATCCAATTCATCCATTAATCCTTAACCCACTTGCTTAAACGACTCATTGGTGGAATCGAGTGACAACTTGATCATAACAAATTAGACTGAACAAATTTGTTGTATATTTTTTAATGGGTTATGGATATAATATACTCCTCTTACATATATATATATATATATATATATATCAATTAAGAACTCTATTATTCACTAATGCATGCAATTTCAGTTTCCAAACATATTTTACTCCAATACTTTTATATAACAATGAATGACTCCCTAAATTTCACTTAGTTTTCAATGAAAGATGAGATGATGTTAATTGATTTATGAGCTCAAATATACCTCCATACCACTAAAGCTACAATCATTGTGATATTTAGTTGTTCGCTCACCTTTGCCAATGTTTACAGGTCCATATTTTGCTATGAAATTTAGATAAAGAAACTTTAAATCTCACACATTTAAAAGTAGGAGATGAAAACTATATAAATAAGTGATTGCAAATTTACTAGTTTGAAACCCAAAATTAAAGGAATTTAGATCATTTCATTTCGCAGTAAATTAAAAAGTCTAATGGGAAAGTGATACCTTAGCGTTGGATGTAGTGATGGATGAACAACTAATGTCATACGTGGCCTAAAAATTTCCCTACACTATGAATTGCAAAAAAAAAATCCTTCCCAAACCCAATTTATTACCAGTCAAATCATATTTGGTAATATCACTTGAAGGTCATACTAATAAACGACTATTTAGTTTGAGTATAAATTAGACCTATTACATTGGCTACAAAAAAAAAAAAGAATATCCACTCTAATATAATTTTTGCAATTATTTTTGTATAACGAACATAAATGTGGAAATACCAATAATGAAGGTATGAATTGGTTTAATGCGAATAGCTAGATGGTCGATATTTCTTTATAGGTATAATTATATGGACTCAAATAGATTCACATTGTGGGTTCGACCCAAATAAATGTTTATTTACTCTAGCACTCTCCCTCATTCCATATTTAGTAAATTAAATAGTAAATTTAACTAATCCAGCCAATCAAAACTAGTTATAATTTAGTCACTCTGTGGCCTAAGCAAGGGTGATTCGGACTCGGGGACTCTGAGAAAAATAAAGACCGAACCCATTAGTCCAATAGAGAACATGACATGCAATGGACCAAAGCCCACCAAAGTTCACTCCGTCTGGTCCCAAAACTAGTTATAATTTAGGGTCGTTTGGAAGTTGCGATTGTTAAATAGATGTATTGTTGAGAATGCATGTATAATATTATACATGTATTGTCGAATTTGATGCATTGTAGAATACAACGCTTGGTATGTGTGATTGTGTATGTCGCATCAGCTAAAAGCTGAGACAAAACAATCTCAACTCAACTATCTCAACAATCACAACTAAAAGTTGAGATATAACAATCACTCAAAATGAGTAATAGTTTCTGAGCTAAATTACACGTTTGGTCACTCAAATTATATAAATCTTTCACGTTTGCCACCCGAATTACTTTTCTTTCTTATTCACCACTAACTTTACGAATCGTTTCACCATTAGTCACCGGCCGTTACACTCCGTTAAATTTGTCCTACGTGGCAGTCAACTATAAAGTTTGACTGTTAACTAGATGACGTGGAAATTTTAAAAATAAAAAATAAATATATTTTTTCCACCTAATCATTCCACTTACTTTGTCTATTTGTCTATGTGACTTATTATAAAAATTATTTAATAAAAGTTAATTAAATTACCAAAATTAATTATATTATACGTAGAGACCCGGATCAATGGACCACCCGGTTTCCTCCTTGAATCATTAAAGTTGCACACTTTTCCCCAGTTTTCACATGTCTCTCTTCTTCTTTTTCCCTCTGTTTGGTAGCGCACCAGAAACAGAGACCAAATTTGAATCAGGGAAAAAGGGATAGCAAACAGCTTTTTCCCCTTCCTTCACTCATATCTTTGAACTCTGTTCGTTGTTCCTTACTTTCTCCGACGAAGGATTGATGTTATGGGGCAAAGCTCTGCACCTCCACCATAATAGAGAATGCGTCGAGTTCCACATCCACAACTTAATCTCTGCGATGCCTACGGCCATCAAGATCGCCGATGAATTCTCCGGCTCTGATCAGGAAGACACCCACAGGAAAAGGAAGTTGGTCATCACCGGTGGATTCTGCTGAACATGCTGAAGGGAAAGAATTCCAGCTTCTGGTCGATGAAGCCGTATTGGCAGTTGGACGATCTAATCGTGAAGAGACTGGAAGGGAACTGGAAGCTCTTCCCCAGTTCGATTCTAGTCGGTTAGAGAGATTACCAGGTGAAGCGAAGGCTCGGGGGAGGGAGCCAGTTCAAGGAGATTCAATGGCTTGGCGGTGAAAGCTTCGCCATCAGGAGTTCCTTGATCGACAATGTTGACCCTATGATTCCTGGGATTTCTCGACTTTCGTCGCGGTCACATCCCAACATTCTGCAATTTCTCTGTGGGTTCACCGACGAGGACAAGAAAGAGTGTTTCTTGGTGACGGAACTGATGAGTTGCAGAGACATCAAGAGCTACATCAAGAAAGTATGTGGCCCGAGGAACAAGTGACTACCCTTTTCGCTCCCCGTCGCCATTGATGTAATGTGGAGATTGCTCGAGGGGATGGAGTGTCTCCACTCCGAGAAAATTTACCACGGGAATTTGGAAGCTTCAAACATTCTCGTAAAGCAGAGAACTTCAACCCCAGTAGCAGGGGAAGGTTACCTTTCTCTGTCATCAGGTCATCGATGACTTCCTTCCTCGCCTCCAAGCTCGTCGGGCTCCCTATAGTCGCCGTCAAGTATCAGCTCCCCAACATCGGTGCACGGCGACCATCCGGGTTTCTCGCCGACGTAGTGGCGGATATTCTAATTTAATTTTTTTTGGTAACTTAATTATTTTTTATTAAATAATTAATATGATAAATCATATATATAAAGTAAGTGGATGATGAGGTGGACAAATAAATTTTTTTTTTAACTTTTTTTATTTCCATGTCATCTAGTTAACAGTCAAACTTTATAGTTGACTGCCACGTAGGACAAATTTAACGGAGTGTAACGGCCGGTGACTAATGGTGAAATGATTCGTAAAGTTAGTGGTGAATAAGAAATCAAAGTAATTCGGGTGGCAAACGTGAAAAATTTGTATAATTTGAGTGACCAAACGTGTAATTTAGCCTAGTTTCTGTCACATCATAGAAACAATTCATGTATTGTTTCTGCTAAGAAAACAAAAAAATGATGCATTATGCATAATGACAATCTCAACAAAACAATCGCAACTTCCAAACGATCCCTTAGTCACTTTGTGGCCTAAGCAAGGGTGATTCGGACTCGGGGACTCGGAGAAAAATAAAGGCCGAACCCATTAGTCCAATAGAGAACATGACATGCAATGGACCAAAGCCCACCACAGCTCACTCCGTCTGGTCCCAAAGCCCACATATTGCGATCCGTGTCGCTCTAATTTAACCTAATCTCAACCACTCATTAACCCATCAACCGACGGTCGAGATAAAGCTACTGGACCGGGAAAAGGCAACACTCCCATTGGTTGAAACTTGAAAATTACAAGACACCACGCGGATTGCCATCTCAGACCGTCCAATCGTCTCCCCAATCAACGGTTAGGAATCATCTCACAACTTTTGGCGGTACACACTAAAATTTTCAAATCTTTCCAACCCTCCCCTGAAACAAAAACCCGCCTCCCTATATATACACAATCTGCCATTTCCACACCTCCATCGCCAACCATTTTCAGTAAACCTAGCTACTTCTTCTCCAATCCTCTTCTGCAAAATCCAGATCTTAATCTTCTCACCAATTCCCCCTCATATATGGCCCGCACGAAGCAGACGGCGAGGAAGTCGACCGGCGGCAAGGCGGCGAGGAAGTCGACCGGCGGCAAGGCGGCGAGGAAGTCGACCGGCGGCAAGGCACCGAGGAAGCAGCTGGCGACGAAGGCCGCACGCAAGTCGGCTCCGGCAACCGGAGGGGTTAAGAAGCCTCACCGATTCAGGCCAGGAACCGTGGCGCTGAGGGAGATCCGCAAGTACCAAAAGAGCACCGAGCTGCTGATCCGGAAGCTTCCGTTCCAGAGGCTGGTGAGGGAAATCGCGCAGGATTTCAAGACGGATCTGAGGTTCCAGAGCAGCGCCGTTTCGGCGCTCCAGGAGGCCGCCGAGGCGTACTTGGTCGGGCTTTTCGAGGACACTAACCTCTGCGCGATCCACGCCAAGAGGGTCACTATCATGCCCAAGGACATCCAGCTCGCCAGGAGGATTAGAGGCGAGAGGGATTAGACCCAACTATTTTGTTCTAGTAGGTGGCTTTGCGTTTTGGTTGTTTAAGGCTTTCTCTAATGTTGTTTCGCTTGTCGTTTCTGTATTTGCTGGAATTTTAGAATTCCGATTGTTAGATTCTAGGGTTTCTGAAAGAATTGAAGGTTGTAAATCTGCTATGTCATAATTAATTCAAATCCTAGTTGGCTATTCCTGCTCTTAGAACCTTTTCTTATCTGGGTTTTCTTTGATGGAGTGGTACGTATGTTAGTGGCAACTGAAATCTGCCCATTTCTGCTGAGAATTCAGAGAGTGAGTTAGTGAGTTGTGTCAATGAAGATCGTCAATTCATTGAGGGAAACTTCACATGGTTGTCAACTCCTTACATCATACACCACATAATCATCTCCTTGTTCAGGAAAGGGTTGATTTAACTAGACCTTGTTCTTGTGTATGATTTAGTTTAATTTATCACCTTGGTTCTATCATTTTTTAGGTGCAGAGGTTTGCATTTAATCACAGGCAAAGGGCATAAGGGGAGCCATAGCTCCAATAAGAAGTCATTTGGATGTGGAAATGTAATGTGGGAATTGGGTCCAATTACCACGTAATGTAGTAAGTGGATTAAAATTCATGTTTGGATGATAAAAAATAATATGAAAATTGGACCATTGAAATTGAGTCCAATTACCACATTCGTGGGAATTATAAATACTAGCGCTGGAATTGGGCATTCCCACGTTTTCTCTATTTTTGTTCCAAGTTTATCCCTATGTCCCTCCTTCCTCTCCTTTCTGACTCTCTTTCTCTGTCCCTACTAATCTGATACCTGCTTGATTTATGTGCTTTTGCAAACTGAAATGGATTGAATTCAATTCCATTAGTAGCAGTTAATTCCATATGTTTCTCATTTCCCCAAGTGGAAGACTAGCCATAGCGATAGAAGTTAGCAGCATCAGTTAGTAGCAGTAGTTAGCAGTATCATCAGTTAGTAGTAGCAATATTAGTATAATGCTAGTAGTAGCAATATTAGTATAATGCTGACTCCCTTCCCTTCATTTCCATTCACACAAAAATCCCTAATATTTTACTTTCTTAGGACTACAAATTTATGTCTTGAGTAATCTCCCGATTATTGTGTTCGGTGATATTTAAAGATGAAACATCATTTCTAATCAATTTCATATCCGAAAAGAAGTTTAATCTTATTCTTAAGGTGCGCAACTCAACATCAGAAGAAATACATAAAATGAAAATGATATATCTAGCATTGTACCATAATGTAGGTCTCTAATACCACATCAATACAGGTAGAACAAAAGAATAAACCATGTCAAATACCTTAGCTTCTAATACCACATCGATACAGGAAGAACAAAAAAAAAACCATATCAAATACCTTCAATATTAGCATCCTTCTAACTCCAAATCGACTCTTCCAAATTTTAGAACAATTTCTCTCTTTGTCTACCCTTTTTCAGAGCTCTCCTGGAGAGTATTTTCGGGACTAAATCCTAATCGAAGGAGTTGCAAAAGCTGTCTACTCTCTTTCTGTCATTTTCCTTTGTAGTCGTTTGTTTTGTATGGGTGAAGGCTTCCATTGGGGAGGCCTGGACTAGTTATGAGCCGTGGTTGGGCCGCCATGAAGTTTAGTTGGGTTGGGTTGAACCCATTGACTGTGCCTTCTGAGTTCTGACCCAACATGCCAGGACTTTTTTGCTTGTCTATCATGGTCTGGATCTTCCATGGGATACCTCTATAGTATTGAATTTGAATGAATATGAAAAGAAATAGATTTTATTTAAATTGAAACAGAGTTACAATTGATCTACTCAAACCCTAGCCAAGCCAAGAGACTTGGCACTTTTGAATACAGAAGAAAACCACTCAATCGCAACTTCCCAAGACAAGATCACCCAGTTCTCAACTCCTGTGACCTATCTACTGAAGATGGTACCCAAAACAGCCCATGATAGACAAGACATAATCCCAATCTCTCTTACTATCAACCGCTGCATTCAAATGGAGAACTCACTCGATATATATAGGAAGAAAAGGAAATAGCCGTTTCCTACAAGACGCTCCATGTAGCGATTATAATTGCTTGCTAAGTAGAGGCGGTGGAGCTCTGGAAGAGTGGCTCTTCGATCTATTGAGAGAAGAACAGAAAGCTGCAGATTGACAAACTCGAGATGAAGACGACAACTGCGACGGACGAAATACTATCCGAAACCAAAACGCCACCGTTCCTTGGGCATGGAAGCGACACCGTTTTAAGTGGCTGAAGAGATGTCGTTTTATCCAACAATTTCCCCCTTCGTCCGAGAAGTTGGAGAACCTGCAAAACATAAGCAGACAACACACCAGCAGACCAAGGATCCAAATCGAAAACATAAATGCATTCATTTAAAGCGGTTACAGGAGGAGCATGATACTAAGGGGGGTTGAGAGGACATAATATGGAAACATCGAAGATGTTCCCCCTAACTTGCTGGAACTGGACATCAGTTCTTAACTACCTAGAGACTAAGAGACTCATTCTCCCTGAACAAAAGGCTCCTTAAAAACAAGAGAAGAGTACAACGAGCACTACAACATAAATATAAGAGAAATAGAAGGTTCAGGCAGGAGGGGCAGAAGCTACAGAATCATCAGAGGAGGTAGTTATGAGATTTTGGAGGGGGGGCCCAGAAGAGATGCAGACGGAGGAGGAGGAGGAGGAGGTATGTCAGTAGGCAGATCAAGTACCATTAGCACGTATAGTGCACTGACATACATTGTGGAAAAGATACTTCGAAACTCTGATAAGTCAACTCCTAGGTTGATCAACAGGCGTGTGATGATGGAACCGAAAGGTAAGAGACCTTTGTAACTTCCGTTCCCCACAGGGAGAAACTGACCAAACATGATGCTTGCGAAATCGAGCTTCCTTCTTGCTGTTGCACTGGCAATAATCCAGAGGTTCATTGGGAGAACACAATCCTGGTTGAAGGATCGAGGGAGGAAAACGTGAGTGAGGAAATAATGAAAAATCCTCAGCCTTGGAGGTAGCCAGGAGACAGGGATTGGGACATCAGAGCCACCAGTTGACTCTGTGGAGAAGTTGTTGTACTCCACCTCAATCTTGAACTCATGCTTCCAAAACTCATATGGGTGAGCCAGGCCAAGCCCCTGAGATGGGAAGCCGAGAATACCATTAAGAGCCTCCACTGGTATGGTTAACAGGTGACCATAAACCAGTGTGGTGAACCTCCTCGAGGAGATTTGAGAAGAAGTATTTGACAGCTCCTGGACAAGCAGGATGAATAGGTTGTTGAAGAAGAAAGTCCCACCCAAGCCCTTCGATGAGAGAGATAATGTCATACTTATAGACATTAAACTCATAAGGGTCAAGTTGGGTGATGTGATGGAGCCTTCTCTTGTCAAAATGCTGGAGGTACCGATGATGGTTCAGCACCCTGGGCTCATGGAACATATATCCTGAGAAGGTGTGAACCAACCCATCGAAACGAAAGGGGCGAGGCATATAATCACTCATTCTGGATGGCTGAAATTCTCTCTGAGTTTGGATGATCTGAGTTGCTAGAATAGTGTGAGGAGAAGAGTAGAAAGGGAGTAGATTTATATAGGCTGAGAGAAGAGAGGAGCGGATGGAAGCCGAAGGGTTTCCCGCAGGAAAAGGCAAAGAAAAGTGTAATGATTAGATGGCAGCTTCCATGGTTTTGTCTTGGAACAATGCAAACATGAACAAAAAAGCGTCTATTTGCTAAATCAAGACACACTAAATACCTAGAGTAGAAGAGAGGGCTAATCAAGGTTTAGTGAGAAAGATTTCTAATCTGACATGCAGATTTGAGCCCTAGTTCCGTGCATATCTGCAAGAAACGTTCACTGGGGAGCGCTTTGGTAAATAGGTCGGTTAGTTGTGACTCAGTCGAAACAAACTGTAAGCATATGTGTCCTGCTTGGATTAGATCTCTAAAAAGTGATATTTTATTTCAATATGCTTTGTTCTAGAGTGTTGGACAAGATTTTTTGTCATACTGATTGCACTTGTATTATCACAGCATACTTGAATATCTTTGAAATTAAAACCATAATTAGACAACTGGGCTTTCATCCACATAATTTGAGCACAACAGCTTCCAGCCGCCATATATTCAGCTTCAGCTGTTGAAAGAGCCACTGCCCCTTGTTTTTTACTAAACCATGAAACCAGAGCAGGTCCAAGGAACTGAATAGTACCTGAAGTACTCTTTCTATCCACTAGACTTCCTCCAAAGTCTGAATCACTATAGCCAACTAGTTCAAATGAATCAGAAATTGGATACCAAAGCCCTACATTGATTGTTCCTTTTAGATATCTGAAAATTCGTTTGACAGCTTTAAAGTGGCTTTCTTTGGGACTTGATTGGAATCTTGCACACAACCCTACACTAAATTGAATATCAGGTCTACTGGCTGTCAAATAGAGGAGAGATCCAATCATCCCTCTGTATTTTTTCTCACAAAATGCTTTTCCTCCTTCGTCTTTGTCAAGTTTTAGATTTGCAGCCATAGGTGTTGGACTTTCATTCACAAAATTCATGTCGAATTTCTTGAGCATAGCTTTAGTGTAACTAGATTGATTTATGAATATTCCTGATTTAGTTTGCTTAATTTGTAATCCTAGGAAGTGTGATAGTTCTCCCATCATACACATCTCGAATTCTGACTTCATGATTTTACAAAATTTAGTGCACATTTCAGGGTTTGTTGATCCAAATACTATGTCATCGACATATATTTGCACATTCAAAGTTTCTGAGTTTTCTTTCTTGATGAACAATGTTTTATCAACGTTCCCTCGGGAAAAACCTTCATTTTTCAAAAAGGTGGATAATTTATCGTACCAAGCCCTAGGAGCCTGTTTTAATCCATACAACGGTTTAGACAGCTTGTACACATGGTTAGGATGATTATGATCAGTAAAACCTGATGGTTGACTTACATACACTTACTCTTTTATCTCACCATTTAAAAACGCACTTTTTACGTCCATTTGGTATAGAGGGATTTTCATATAACATGCATATGCACGCAACATTCTAATTGATTCAATACATGCAACTGGCGCAAAGGATTCTTCAAAATCAATCCCCCCTTCCTGTAAATATCCTTGAGCCACAAGTCTTGCCTTATTTTTAATTACTTGTCCTTCTTCATCTGTTTTATTTCTGAAAACCCATTTTGTACCTATGATTAAGCAATCTAAGGGGCGAGGAACAAGTTCCCAAACATGTAACCTAGCAAACTGAAGTAATTCTTCTTGCATATCATTCAACCACTCATCATCAAGCAGAGCTTCTTTATAGATCTTGGGTTCTAAAAGAGAGATAAGGGCATACTGACCTGGTTGGTATTTTCCGCTGGTATGAATACCTTCATTTAGCTCACCAATGATTTGTGAGGGTGGATGTCGTTTTTGAATGTGGGGCGGAGCCTCCTTTCTTTCTTCTTCCTTGCTTAACTCGTCACTTGATTCACTTTTGTCTTTCTGATTTTCTTTTTGAGTCAAATCTCTTTGGTGCTCCTCAGTGCTCCCCTTTTCATTCAACATAGGAAACAAAAGTTATATATTTTCTACAGAGACTCTGTCAGTGCTTTCAGATTCATCAAATTTTACAAACACTGATCCGTCAACCTTTCTAGTTCTTAGATTATATATTCTGTATGCCTGTCCTTTAATTGAATATCCTAAGAATATACCTTGATCAGATTTGGAGTCAAACTTATATAGGTGATCCTTTTTATTCAAGATGAAGCACTTACATCCAAAAGGGTGGAAATATCCTAGATTTGGCAATTTTTGTTTTATGATCTCATTGGGAGTTTTGTTTATGAATTTCCTAATTAAGACCCTGTTTATCACATAGACAACAGTCATCACAGCTTCTCCCCAAAGAAATTTAGGAGAACCATACTCTAACAACATAGTTCTAGCAGTTTCTATTATGGTTCTGTTTTTTCTTTCCACAACACCATTTTGTTGTGGTGTTCGTGGAGCAGAGAAGGTGTGAGTAATGCCTTTATCATTATAGATATCACCAAACTGATCAGAAATAAACTTTCCTCCATTATCACTGCGAATAACTTTTATACCATTCTTTGATTCAGTCAGAATATGATGCACAAAATTCTTAAAATGCACAAGGGCTTCATCTTTGGATGCTAGAAGGTATACCCAAGTATATCTAGAAAAATCATCAACAAGTACAAAAGCATAGGATTTTCCCCCCAGACTCATTACATTACTTGGTCCAAATAAATCCATGTGAATTAGCTCATAGGGTTCAGTAGTGGTTATATCCCTTTTTTATTTAAAACTTTTCTTGACCATTTTTCCACCAACACAAGCATCACAACAGAACTTAGGTACTTCTTTTAGCAGAGGTATTCCTCGTGCAGACTTCATTTTTGATAGCTTCGACAGCTTAGATAAACTTATATGACCAAGTTTTCTGTGCCATAACATTTCCAAATCATGAGTTTTAGCCTGAAAGCATGTCTCATTAAAAGTGTTGAGACAATTTAGATCTACCACATACGTATTATTTTTCTTAGTTCCACAAAATAATAATTTATTGTCTTTTATTCTGATGATTTCGCATGATGTTGATTCAAATAATACTCTGTTCTCAGAGTTACACAGTTGACTTATCGAAAGAAGATTATGTTTTAACCCTTTCACAAACAACACATTTTTTATAGTTGGAAGAGGACTTCTACCAATTATTCCACTTCCCATGATGATTCCTACACGATCATCTCCAAATACCACTTTACCACCCTTTTTATAACTTAAAGAAGAGAATAATTCCTTTTTACCTGTCATGTGGTGGGAGCAACCACTGTCCAGAAACCAGATGTTCTCATTTTCTCCCAAACTCTGCAGTCAATCAGAGATTAGCACATTTTGGAACCCAAAATGTTTTAGTGATGGCAGGTCTTCTTAGTTTTTCTAAATCATAGCAAAATCTTGCTAAATGCCCTTTTCTTTTGCAGTAGGAACATGTAAAAACAACAGGATATTTCTCATACTTTCTGTCCAGATACTGATTCTTGTAATTCTTAGTAGGAAATCTTGAAGATGACCATCTTTTATTCATACTTTCGCCTTGGTAACTTTTATTTTGGACATTCTTAGTTTTACACAAGTCTTTTAACCTTTGATTTTCATTTTTAAGATTAAAAACTTCTGTGTTTAGATTTTTGTTCCAGTCATTTTGGATAGTTAATGATCTGTTTAATGTTTCAATTTCACTTTTTAGAGACTTGTTATCGGTCATTAGTAAGCAATATTTGCTTTTGAGTCTATTGTACTCTTCCTGAAGATTCGCTAGAGCATGCAAGAAATCAACTTTTTCTTTAGGTTTACTTGCCTGTTCTGAGTCTGAGTCGGTAATTACCTGATAACATGAAGGAGGTTGATGATCATTACTGGTTGTGGACTATCCATCACTTTCACTCTTTGTAGCAAAAGCCATATATGCCAAGTTCTTGCCTGGGTTCTTCCTCTGAGCTGAAATCACTCCAGGAAGCAGCAAGAGCTTTTTCTTTGGCTTTGGAACTCAAAGGACATCTTGAACGCATATGCCCTGGCTTCCCACACTTAAAACAAATTGTCAAATCTTTCTCAATGGAAGACTTACTGTCTTCCTTATCAACTTTATACCTTTCACGACCTTCAGAGAATCTATCATGCATTTTTGGTGGGTTTTTCTCAAAATATGATCGATTTGAGTTGTATCTTTCATATGTCTTAGCAGGATTTCTATCAGATCCTTCTCTTTCTCTTATGTACTCAGAAAACTGATTATTATTAAAGTTTCTAGGATCCTGATATGCTCTTTTTGCCTGAAACTCTTTTTTCATTTTGAACATTCGATGAAACTTTCTACTTACTAGGGCGAATTCTTTCTCAAATTCTTCCCCCATGTCTAGATCAGAATCACTATCACATTCCTGAGCTTTAAAGACAATGCCTTTTCTTCTTCTGTGATCGTCTTTATTCATTTGAATGATTACTTATCATGACTAAGCAATGAACCAACTTACCTTTCAATAGATAGAACATTCAGGTCTTTGGCTTCTTCAATTGTAGTCCGTTTAGGTAACCATTCTCTAGGTAGACATCTTAAAACTTTTCTAACTAGATCTTTGGTTTCAAAGGTTTTACCTAACCCTTTTAGTCTATTTATCATATCATTAAACCATTTATACATGCTTGATATAGACTCTTCTGAGCTCATTTCAAACGATTCATACTCATTTAATAAGACATCTATCCTACTCTCCTTGACCTCAGACGTACCTTCATGGGTAGTATGAAGAGACTCCCAAATCTCTTTTGCTGATTCGCATTGAGCCACTTGGCTTTTTTCCTCAGGGCATAATGTTGAGAATAGAATGTGCATAGCTCTTGAGTCGAGCTGTGAGGAAATCTTCTGGTCTTCCTTCCAATCTTCTTCATCTTCATCTTTCATGGGGACTGGTCCCTTTCTGACGACAGCTCATAATTCTCCGTCAACTCCACGGAGATAAATTCGCATCCTCTTCTTCCAGACTGTGTAGTCTGTTCCATCGAACCATGGTGGGTTTGTATTTGCTGAATAGGCTACTACACTTGAGGATGATCCAGACATCTCGTGATCTTCTCTTTGGCGACGATTAGTCCTTCAAAGAGCCAGCTCTGATACCAATTGTTGAATCTGAATGAATATGAAAAGAAATAGATTTTATTTAAATTGAAACAGAGTTACAATTGATCTACTCAAACCCTAGCCAAGCCAAGAGACTTGGTACTTTTGAATACAGAAGAAACCACTCAATCCCAACTTCCCAAGACAAGATCACCCAATTCTCAACTCTTGTGACCTATCTACCGAAGATGGTACCCAAAACAGCCCATGATAGACAAGACAGAATCCCAATCTCTCTTACTATCAACCGCTGCATTCAAATGGAGAACTCATTCGATATATATAGAAGAAAAGGAAATAGTCGTTTCCTACAAGACGCTCCATGTAGCGATTATAATTGCTTGCTAAGTAGAGGCGGCGGAGCTCTGGAAGAGTGGTTCTTCGATCTTTTGAGAGAAGAACAGAAAGCTGCAGATTGACAGACTCTAGATGAAGACGACAACTACGACGGACGAAATACTATCCGAAACCAAAACGCCACCGTTCCTTTGGCATGGAAGCGACACCATTTTAAGTGGCTGAAGAGATGTCGTTTTATCCAACATATAGCCGCCATTACTTGTGACCCACCATGGAGAAATCTCGATGCTTCCTTGTCTGCTGGCAGCAACCCCTAAGAGACCATATTTGTATAAATTGTCTTTAAGATGCGACCTTTGCTTGTTATGATGCAATTAGAGTTGTTGCTCGCCAAATGCCAATGTAAGATCTAGACTATAGGGGCACCATCAGGAGAGCAGCAATCTCACTGGTTACAAGTTACAACCAATATACTCATTGAAAGTTGTTGGTCAAGTTGAGATTTAGGAAAATCGGGTGACAGGATACAACAACGTCGGGCATTATTTGATTGATTCATGTGGTGAGCTTTTACTTTTTAATTAAATTTTTGCTGGGAAACCATATACAAACAACAATGCATATGTTATTGTTAAAATCATAGTGTTTAGGGTTTATGTTAAAACAATGAGATTGGAAGAGGTGGATGATCTTGGTGATTGAGTATTCTTTCTTAGTTGGCCATCGATGACGGGTGGGGAGAATTGGATGTTGATTTGAATTCAGAAGGAACACATTTACTTAGTATACTCATCGATCTTGTATGTATGTGATTCTGGAAAGCATTTTGATCTTTTTATCATCTCCTGAAGTGGAAATTTGCTTGATGCATGAGATTGTTATGTGTTATTTACTTTCTTTAATCTTTAGAGACTCTCATTGTTATCTTGTCAAGTACTTGAAAGCGTTGGCTTCCATCTAGAAAATGTGGCTAAATCAGAACTTTGACGAATCACATTGTCATGTGGTTTATTTATTCAGCTCACGAAAGAAAGAAAAGCTAGAAGTAATGGTTGTAGTGAGCCTAACATGATTAATTACTTGTATAATTCATAAAAGCAATTTGATTCCCACTGCCAAAACTTTTTCATCAACCTTCACCAGATTAAGACGGAAAGTAGGTGAAATGACACATTTAAAATGTTCCTTCTTCCACCTTCTCATTATTGTTTTTTTGGCAAGATTAATAATAATATTGAAATCAAAAGAGAATACTAGCGATAAACTTGCACAAACAATTAAAATTATTATCAAAGATTATTTCTCATTTTATGTTACAGAACAAATCGTTTAGACATCGACCATTCAATCCATCAATTGTGAGATATTGACACTTGCTAATGATCCTAACTACTGATAATTGGATATTCGACGAAGGAGAATAAAATTGCTGCCATAGATAGAAGTATCTTCTGTCATTCCTAAACAGCAACACTAATATACCCTCTCCACTTGGATATTTTCAAAAAGGCAATAGGTTTTGAATTCCCCTCCCTCCACCTTCTCAAGATTCTCTTCTTGCATACCATGCTGATTACTATGTTTGATCTTTCAACAAAGTTAAAGAACAGAAAGAATTTGATTCCACCTTATCACTTGACAACATCACATGATTGATAAGGACCCTATATAACCTCCAAAAAATAGAGATGCAAACAACCCAACACACTTCTCTTTTCCCCATTTCAGTTTTCATCATCACCACAAAAAATGTCATCCAGAAATAGCTATAACCAGCAGTACTACAGCAGGGAAGCATCATCATCCGATGACTGTGGATACTGCTACTATCCTCCGAAAAGGGAGGAAGTTATGGCGCGATACGAGAGAGCTTCATCGTTGCCGTCGCCCAAGGTGTGTGTTACAGTTGCTGATGAAAACATTTGCAGTGAAAATGTCGACAGTGTAGCTGAAGAGTTCATAAAGATGGAGCACAAGAAGTTTGAGTGGAGCAAGACCATGTCCTCCATGAGCTTTGGCTAACAAGAAACACCCCACCCCACATGAGATCGCTAGCTATAGATAATAATACTGATGAAACTACAAGTGAAATAATGTTTTGTATTTATCTTCTGCTTGAATCTTTGGATTTAAGTTTGCAACTCTTGTTTTCGTTTGGGAATAACTCTTCAGAAACTATCGACTGATTCTGATCCATAGTAGTATTGTCTTGTACACAAACATGGTAGATGTTTACGTACACCAATGGAAATCCAAGGAAATGGGGATATAGAAATTCTAAACATGTAATTGTAAGAAACGTGAACATATATAGATTATTATGGAACTTTGACCCTCCCAAAAATTGGCTGCTGGCCCCATTTCCAACCAATAAGAGATTTTGGGGATTTGTTTTATACTAAACAATAAACATCACTACCATTCTGCTGCAACCATGGATTTGTTTTATCAACTTGCTTGATATATCAACTTGACCTCATCATAAGAATTTGACCTATAACTCAAATCTCCCAATCAAAAGAAGCTGCCATCACAAAATGGTTCCAATCCAATCCCTTCATGAAGCATTAGCCATGGCTTACAAACTGTGGTCTCAAAAATCACATTGCTTTCTAGAAAACCCAACCAACAGTCCTCAAGGGAGAAAAAAAACAACACAAAGAAGCTTAAGACTTGAAAGCTTTAAGCTACAAACTATAGCTATGGAGAAATTCCTGACAAGTTGAACTTGTGTCTTCCCCTTATTTCTGCTAAAATCTTGACCAGAAATTCCCTCTCCCCCACCAAATCTACTTAATGGATCGACAGAGTGGACAAGTAGTGTGCTGGTTGTCGAACCATTTCTGCAGGCAACCTTTGTGGAAGAAATGCTTGCAAGAAAGCTCACTCACTTCCTCATCAGCTTCAAACCCACATAAGCAAACACAACACTCCACTGTCGTAGCCAACCAAGCACTCCTTCCTCCTCCGCCATTGTCGAAGCTGTTCGAAGAAGCTTCACCCCCACCACCACTCAATGCCCTGAACTGCGTAATGGATATTCTTCTTCCCCTCCTTCTACTACTACCGATTCTAATCCTTCCGATTCCATTGTCTTCGTGATTCTCATAAAATCTAATTGGAGAAGTAACAATCCAGTGAAGCAGAGACCTTACCATGTTCTTAAGCAGGGCAACTGAGAGAACCGTGTTGACCACTAGCAGGGGGAGTACCCCTTCCGAAGGGGTTGGGAAATTCGAAAGCCCCATGCTTTCCGGTGTTTTGGGGAAAACCCAGATTTCAAAACCAATTGAATTCAACGGGTTGGTCCTTCTTTTCCCTCTCTGGGGTCGGTTTTGGAGGGAGGAGCGGAACAGAGGAAAAACAGAGGAGCCATGTTTGTAATTACGAATATATACAACTCCACTGCCTCTTTTTGGTTGTTTATTTTAAGAGGAAGAAAAAACATGCGGTCTACACTAAACCACCAGATACCTTAACCATGGGTTGGAGGAGAACACGCGGCAACACGTGTAAGGTTTAGGGGAAGAGAGGTGCAACTGATGAACGATGATTGATTCTTTAACAGTTGCATTCTTCTTTTGGTTTCAAGAACCGAGGAAAAGAAGAGCAAGGGTAAGTGATATTTATATCATACAATATTATTACTATTGTTGGCAAGTGGTGGACACGTGTTGCTTCAGAGGCTGGTGAACCAAGGAATGGGCTGCCTTGTGGAAAGAGGATTAGGAACAGAACAAGGACAGGGTTACTATCAGTTTACTTAGGAAGGTCCTTGAATTTAGATGAGGTGTCGTGCGCTGCTGGCTGCTGCTTTCTTTCTTTCTTTCTTTCTTTCTTTCTTAATGAGTTTGGCTGGGGAAGTCAAAGCTGTCCTTCTTGAGCGTTGCCTAAGGGGCCACTTCCCATGTTTCTGGCCGACTTCGTCTCTCACTGAACATCAAACTTGAATGATTCTTGCATTGGTCAAAGATGTATATGTTGAAAGATGATAAGTCGAGTTTGACCTATTTGAAACTATGAAGAATAGAGCAAGGCTGTTGCTTGCTGCTTGTTTCCTGTGCTGGTTTGAAAGGCAAGGTGGGGAAGAAGATGATGGGTGGTTCATGAGATTTAACTATAGAAATATGATTTCTCAGATAAGAATAGGATGGTTACAACTTACAGAGTAAATAGATTCTAAGATATATATGTGTGTAGCCTCCCCTACTAATCTGCTGTAAAAGAAAGGTAGTGTACATATGCTAAGAGTGTTCCTATACTAACCCAACTTGCCCTTCCTCCTCTTCTCCATGTTCATCCTATCATCAATGTGCAGTGGCATTCGATCCGACGGTTGCCAGTTTCTTAAAGTACTCGTTCTCCGCACTTGCTACTCGGTTCTGAAACATGGTCCATTCCTTCCTGCATCTCTCACTCACCTGCTCGAGATACATCAAACATCACACTCAAGTGAGACCTGGTTTCCATCTGCAACTGTAATAATGGAAGGTTATGCAAAGAGGATCAATCAAACATACCCCTTTCCATGATGGCTTTCCGTCTTTCACCTCACCCTGGGAGAAAGATAGTATACACAACAAAGTGATCTTATTAGTTCTTCAAGTTCAAATGCTCGAGGGAGGGATGAAGGGTAGAGAGAGGAGCACAAAAGGTGAGAGGAAATGAAATAGTGGAAATGGGTTTCTTGTTCTACCTGGTTTCCAAGTGAAGGGACGCGTTGATGAACAATCCATTGAGAATCAACAACTCCAATTTTCTCATGGGCAGGCTGAGTTCATTCAGAAGTAGATGGTAGGTTACATGACTGTGGAGAATCAAGTGTCAGATATACCAATGGAAGACGTGTATATACCTCTATACATTTCCTCATGGCAAAGTCAAGACCCCATCCGTGGACCAAGTCATTCTGTGAGATCATAGTATGTGTCAGAGTTGACAGTAAAACCGAGCAAATACAATAAGCAATGTCTGAAAGAAAGAAACAATTTCTGGACCTGAATCATGTACCACACACAACGCCATGCATCTCGAGAGAACACTGGAGCCATGATCTCAACGAAACTGCATCCATAAGAAATCTCCCTTAAGAACTTAGAAATAGATTTAACAAGACATAGCAAAAACACTTGTAAGGTAAGAAGTCCATTACGCTGCACAGGGTGGCACATGAGGGTCTGTGCACCATCCAGGTTTCTCAGTCGTCGTCCTAGTAAATGATTCACACATGAATAAAGGGAGGTAATATTAGCTCATTACACAAGATCCTAGTTTTGCAAAAATAGTTTACACAGTTTCAATGGTGTCTTTACTTGTGAACTTCTTGATCACCTCTCCTCTTTGTCATCTGCCAGGTCAGACCATTATTAGGCTCCAATCCAGGCTGCGAGAGCTCCAACCCATGTTTCTTAACTAGCTTTATGTATCTGGTTGAGAGAGAAGTACTTAGCAACTCATGAAGATTAAAAAAAATCAGATGCAGTCATCAAAAGAGTAATAAATCTAGACATACTCTTCTGCGTTGAAATGTTCAACTCCCAAATCCTCATCCCATATGAAAATGTAGTCATATGAAGCCACAATATCTGGATGCAAAAACCGCTTTGCATACCACCTGTGCAGAAATTGGGAAAAAGAAAGTTTAAAAACACCAACATTTATTTGAGAAACAGAAGTTAAACATGATTCAATAATCAAGTATATGATGTCTTACTAACCACTTTGTCTGCTTTCGAGCACTCACGTGAATAGCCTGCCTCGACCACCCAAACTGGTCCCACTCGGAGACTCTACCATCATAGTGAAACAACAGGATTGTAAAGTTCCCTGAGAACTGCAGGATGCAACTTGAAAGTTATGCAAATGAATGTATAAGCTTTGCTTTTTTCATATGGCCCAACACATAACTAAATCTAGGGACTACTGACCTTCTTGACACATGCATCAATATTGTGTCTCTGATTGTAACCAACTGTGAAGGTCACAAGGTACTTAGGTATATTGGTTAAATCCTGTAGATCGAAGCATAACAAATCAAAACTTAATATCATGGATTATTTGAATAGCAAATTGAGGAAGCATAAATTACCGGGGAAAAAATTGAGGAAGCATAACCAAGGCAGCTACTTGAATGGGAAAACATTTCTAATACAAGTTTCTGTTCAGACATACAAATGTTACTGGTAGGGCATAATAAAATACAAACCTCGCTGGGTTTGCCCCACAGTCTTCTCAAGTTTAAGTCAGATTCAGCTACAATGATTCCAGGTGGCAACCTCTCTGCACCTCGAGGATTTGAAGGGATCCAGATCTGTGCAAGATAAATGAAATGAGATGATGAGAGATCTGAACATTGAGATAAACCACCATGCACTTATTCTGTACCAATTGCTGACAGTTCCATTCAGGGAAACCCTCAAATGCCTTATAGATGATAAGTAACACATTCTAAATGGTGGAAGCTATGTGAAAAATATTCTTTTGTTAGTATCCATATGTATAGTATAATAAAGACAATTGAAAATGAGAGATCATGATTTAAATTGATAATATACTAATGTTACTTATTGCAATCCACACAGTATGAAGACATGAATGAAAGCAAGGGATCCTCAATCACGGTGGGATGCACTGAATGTATGCACTTGAACAAAGCATCAGTTTCTTGGAATAAGATGCCCCATAGAACTTACCTTTGAAGTATCATTCAATTTCGCGGAGCTGCTAGTGGTACTGTTGCTTGAACTATTAGTAACTGAATGCCTAGAAATTCCCAACTTTTTCTCACCCATGTATGATAAGTCAATTGTAGGAAGAAGGCCAGATGCAAAATTTAGCTGCAAGTGAGACAGCTCATAATGTTACATCACATGAACATCTAGAGTATAAGAAGGAATGAAGGTTCTTAAAACCATCATCATCAATCTATCTCATATAACAAGAGATGAAAGAAAGGAATCACATGGGATAGCAATTAGAACATATAGAATTCAATAATACCTTTGAGACAGATAATGAAGGGAAAGATACTCCAATCAAAAATCCAAAAACTACTCCAAAGAATGTCGTTATAATAAGCCTCGTGCTGTCGTTTGGTTTTTTATTTAGAACACTGCAAACAGAAATTTGCAGATGTCTTAGTAATACTGTGCTCACAAAAACTCATACATTCACAAGGAAACAACAGCCAAAGCAGCACAAATAATAATGTAAGATTTATCTTTGAAGAACACTAAGAAACGATCTGTACCTCCTGCTGAAGATTCCCATTATATACACAGTATTTTGCTTCTATATTCACAATAAATGTTTGTGACAGAGTAGCAAGCCAAGAAGCTATAAGTTACTTGAAGGTCCCCAATCTGCCAAAACCCAGAAACCAGACAGATAACTGGTCAGCCTGAGTATATGCATGAACAACGAATCATAAATTTCAGTCGACATTCAAAAGATTTGTAAATGGAAAATCACAGTTGAAAACCTTGCACTCATTAAATTTGTGAAAACTGCCACCAGAAACTCAAACTTATAAAATACTCCAAAAGCTAAAGCGGGGCGAGTTTCATCTACATGTCTTCTCAGAATGTGTTAATAGGTATTCATCAACAAGTTAATGTGGATCCTAGTTGATCTAAACACACAACACAAACAGACATGTGCACCTTCCCCCATTAGCCCTCATCACGCACACAAGTAACAAGCAAACCATGAGCCATGTTTGACGAAGTAAATGAATGACTAAAACCAACTCCTCCTCCACACTTCCCAATTCATAACCTCATAACTCAGCAACCCCCTTTTGCAAAAAAGACTCGACATAACACAAGTAGGCTTCCTTACGTTGCATGATATATATGCGAAAGTTATCAAACGCATACCACAGATTAAAATAAGTTAGGAGTTCAGCTAACTCAGTATCAACAGAGGCATAGTTGAACAACTGCTCACACAAGGACAAAGAAATTAATTATAGATGGGAAGCTAGAATTGTTGGCAGTTGGAGGTGAACATTAAAAATTCCGACTTTATACTCAGTAGAAACCCAGAGCTCGAACCCCTTAAGTTAAACTAAACTGCAAAAAGGGGGGAAATCATTACCCAAAACCTCCCCAGTTCCCCAGATACCGAAATTATCAGAATGACGAACCAATCAAAAAGCAAGCCAGAGAAGGAAATAAACCTGAGCCAAAAGAGATACCCGAAAGTCGGGCAATCGGGAAAAACGCAATAGGGAAAGAACAAATCGCCCCCCTTCTCGCCGCCCGCGGTTAACAAACGCAATAGGGAAATCCCTCGTCGTTTACTCCGCCAGGGGAAAAGGAGCAACTCACAAAGCTCGTGATCGATCGCTCGATCGCTCGCAGACACCACTCTTCTTCCTTCCTCCCTCCCTCCAATAATCGCGACGATTAAACGGAGAGAAATTAAAGTTTCAATCAAAAGAAAGAAATAATTTTCCGGGAAAAGGGACTGAAAATTTTCCTTTCCCTGACTCTATTCTTTTCGTTTTCTCTTCTATATTCTTCTCACAGTTTCTTGGGCTTCTCCGCTTCTTCGAGTTTTCCTCCCCCCACCCCACTGCGCTGGAGAGGTGATTCAAGGAAGCAGGAAAAATTAAAGATTTGGGACGACAGTGGTCTGCCCTGACTTTTATTAATGAGGGTTTTTGGTTTTTGATTTCTGATTTGAATCTTTCTTTCTGTGTCCCCTTTTACGCTGTTTCTCAAATTTTTTTAATTTTTTTTAATTTTTCCGACACTTTAAAAATTCATATATACATTCCTCGCAATATTTGATACAATATTTATATATTCCTGGGCTTGTTTATGAAAGTGACATGTGGCATTGATAAATTTAATCAAACAGTTCAATGAATCCCCCGAAACACTGAAAAAGTGAAAACGAAAACAGTACGAGAACTGAATGACGTTAATGTACTACTAGTTAATTGCACCCTTTAATCGGGGGAAAATTAAGGAGTACTAATTACGTGATTATTGTGTGTATGAGGTTAGGTTCCTTTATGGTTTAGGATGTTTCTATTTTAAGACAACGAGAGAGGATTTAAGATGTAATCAATCCCAATTCCCAACTCAATGACATGATCCACTAACTTGCAAGATTCAAAAATGAATTGAACTTATGAATCTAGGGGCGCGTTTATGGAATAATGTCGATTTTGAGACTAAAAATGTAATTGTTCGATTTTGCTGGCTTACCATTTAGGTCTATATTACTACTAAAATAGTGATGATAAGAATTGATTAATCTATTCATTAGAATAAACCAGATTCAATGTTGAGTCAAAATTTCCCATAAAAAAAATATTCAGTCACATGTATGAGCTCCTTGTAAAAAAAAAAAAAAGTTAAATGTATGAACTCAAATTACTAACGTATTGCATTTAATTTCTTAGCAAGTAAAAGTATCAGAAATTTTAAAAAATTACGTATAAATAATGGAAAGTTATGAGTAATTAGAACGTGAAAATTTATGCAACATAAATATCTAGTCCACCGTCCATGTTGCTTAGCTAATGACCTAATGGACACAAGTTCAATAACCTATGGAATCTATTTTAATTTATCTTTTTCTTTCCAGATTAATTTTTTTTGGTATTCATTCTAGCTACTTTTCTTGAAGGGTTAATAGCATTTCGTGCCCCTTTGTTATTGTCGATTAACAAACGTACCCCTCTATTAATTTTTTCACAAACATGTCCCTCTAATATTAAAACGTAATGATTGTACTGATATGATCACAAATCCAAAGTCCTACAAGTTCCAATTCATCAATCAAAAATAGGATCAAGTTGATGGGAGCCAAGCTGGAAAATTGCTAAGTATGGGAAACAGTGTTGGAGACCTTACTTTGGAGGGAGGTTTCTCTCACTTGGCTCATTGGAAATGCGAGGTTAAGGTCTTGTTTGAAAGAGGAGATGTTCCTCTACATGTTGGTACTCTTGGGTTGTCAAGGAGAAGCCTGGAAGGACATTTTGAGACGCAATCAAAACCCTATCCTGCAAACCGAAGTCTGCCAGAATGTGGCTAAGGTAAAAACAATGTTGATAGTACCAACTTTGGAGCATGATTCATGGAGTTTGGAAAGCAACCCAGTGGTGCTTCGAGTTGGACATGGGATAGGAAACTTTCTAAGCCTAGGAAAGGAATTGGCTAACCTCGAATCCCTCCAGAATACCAAGATCAGGAAGCGTGACGATGGTATGAAGGGTTGTCTCCTAGACAGCTTACTTGGAGAAGAAGATAGTTGCTTAGGGAGCAAGTTTCTGTGTTTTAATCGAAATTCTTTCCTTGTTTTACTCGTAATTGGTTTCATTGTTCTATTAGAATTATGTTAAGTTGTTCTTGGCTATAAATAGCCTTTCTCGTTGTTTTGTAAGGCAGTTTTTGATTGAATAAAAATTAACCCTACTCTGAGGAGTTCCTTGAGCGGGCTGGCTTAAGATTGATCTTGGATTATTGTCCTAGGCTTGCAGACTTCGAGATCAACCCCCATCCCATTGATCTCGTTGTGTTTCTAAACAAATCAGCCTCTTCCCCAATGTGTTGAAGTTGCTTGCTTGGATCGATTCATCCCCAAGATTACCTACCCTGTTTACCACAAAAAGCACACCAAATCCATTCATCGAGGTTCCATAGCTGCGTAATTCTGAATCGAAGCCTTTTGCGGCTCATCATGTACACTTCCATTCAATTTTCTGTTAAATGACCGGTTAATGGACTGTAAAATGACTTTATCACCTCTTACTAACCCCTAACTTTGATATAACCAATTTTTATCTATAAACCATCTAATAAAACATCAAAACCTATGCCAAGACTGTCATGAACCAGTTGATCCCAATAACTCGAGTTGTTGGGAGAGGTTCAATCGTGGATCATATACCACAACACTAACACGCCCCCTCAAACGAAAGCCACTCACAAGGGCTTGAAGTTTGCACAGGTCTGAAGACAAGAATACTATGTGCTTAACAAATGGGGATCACCGGGAATCGAACACAAGACCTCTCGGTCACAGAAGGCTCTGATACCATGTCATGAACCAGTTGATCCCAATAACTCGAGTTATTGGGAGAGGTTCAATCGTGGATCATATACCACAACACTAACAAGGACAACAGCTTTCCTTCTTCCACTTTAACCCGGACTCTGGAGACTCCCCTGTAGCTACAAAGAAATTGGTTTAGGTATAGAAATTGGTTTAGGAACAAAAATCAATTAAATCCTCCCTTTCACTTTTCCTTGACCGTAACGCACGATTTGGAATTAAATTGCTCATCAGCGAGTTGGAGTCACCACCGGGGAATCACATTTCTATCTTCTTCCGTCGAGGACAGGAAGGAAGCCGCCAGGGATGGAAGGCGGAGGATCGACCAATCTCAGCGTGAGGAGAAGCAAGCCAATGGCGCTGTGGCGGTGAAGATCACTACTGCAGCGAGTACTGAAGTTACGGACACTCTCCTCCTCCTTAATCCATGGTGCTTCATGTCTCTCGAGAATCCAGCGGTGAGTACGTCGGCGGTGACGGCGATCAAGTGACGATTTTCAATGAGATGAAGCGTGGGACTGGGAGTGACAGAGAGAAAGATTTTTCTCTGCTACGAGGGAGTCGCCGAGTCGGGGGTAAAGAGGAAAGAGGAAAGTTGTTGTAGGTTTTGATTTTTAATTAAATGGCTCAGGGTTAAAATTTAATAAAATTGAAATTAGGAGTTAATAAGGGGCAATAAAGTCATTTTACAGCCCATTAATCGATCATTTAACAGAAAATTGAATGCAAGGGTACAATCGCTATGTTTTAATATTAGAGGGGTATGTTGATGCAAAAAATTAGTAGAGAGATACGTTTGTTAATCGACAATAGTAGAAGGGTACGGAATGTTATTAACCCTTTCTTGAATACTATAAATTTAGCTCCGGAATCCTATAGAATACATGAATTCAAATTTGATAAATTAAATTCTGTAGCTTATAAAATCATACTTAAATAAATTCGAATATATAAATAAATAAATTTTAGAAAAATTTAGTATTTAAGACATTCATTTTCCAGTGATACTAGTAATGAATAACATGTGACAACTGGAAGATGGTTCTTAATTTTTGTAGTTTACTTATGTATGTGAAACATACCATGGTATCAAATTTTAGTTTAGATCATATTTATTGCGCTTCTAAATTCCAATGATCTCAAATAATATTTTATGTGAGTATGATAATTAGATATGTTTCTTTTATATTATAATAGTTCAAATTTTCTTTCACTTCTTACGATAATGCAAAATGTTTGTGCCAGAATGCTCTGTCACCAACTGCTCACTGACTCGCACGGAACTACACCACAAATTAATCTCGACTAGAGTCCAAGTTTTTAAACTCTAGCCGGGTGCAGTATAGAGCAAGTATTTAAATTGTTAACCCGTGCCGATACATGTACCCCTACTTTAATCGCTTAGATTGTTATCTAGCAAACAACTTTTGAGTTTATAACTAATGGAACTACAAACTAAACAAGGAAGGAAAAGTAAATAAAGGAAAACTCTAACTAAGGGAGATTCACCCAGGAGTTGCTTCCCCATAACTAGCTACCAAGACTTGTTGGATTGGAACGATTGCTATGGGCAAGGTAACCGCGAACTGCAGAGGGATGCATATATGGTCGTAGACCACAATCTCAATTGCTAAACCGAGGTGAACATTACAGGCTGTGTCACTCGGCCCTCTCGATTTAGGCAATCGGTGGTTGACTTACTCCCTCACTCAACTCAAGGTTTGGACGACTTAATCGCACTTAACCAATTTGCTTAATTTAACATTGAGGTTTGCCCTAAATTAACCTAGTTAGGTGACTTAAAAAGCTAAAGGGATACCAACTCGATTGAGTCTCACTTGGAAGGGGGATTTCCCTCTCTAAGCTAGGTTAAAGTGGATAATTAGATTGCAAAGCACCAACATGCACAAATATAAGGATGCTAAGCATAATTATGCACAATCCTTAGGTTGCTAAGCACCAACATGCACAAACCTAAGGATGCTAAGCACAAAACATGCACAACCCTTAGATAGCTAAGCACAAGCATGCACAATCAACATGAATAGTACCTTAATCATTGAATTAAACAATACCCAATGACAATCATTCAATCTAAACAAGTAATTACAAAGTATTAGTTAGGGATCTACAACACCCAAGAGAAAAGAATGAGTTTTTAGAGAGAGAGGGAGAGAGAGAGAGAGATGGATTACAAATTTGAGCTCAAGATCTTCTTCTTCTTCTAGGCTTGAATCTCCACCCAAGCCACTCTAGCACTCTCTCTCACTAGAATTCCCCTTTGGTGTTTTTGGGCAAACCCTAGAGAGAGAAATCAATTCTTCTCCAAAAAAGCTCTCATTTCTCTCTCCCCGCTGCTGTCTTCATATTTGCCCGAAAGTGATCAGTTCACGGATGCGTTGACCAATTCACGACCGTGAACACCTAAACGCATCCGTGAACTCAGTGTCATCCAAAACGTACCGCTTCACGGTTAATGGCCCCATTTCACGGTCTTAAAGACCGTGAACTCGCCTGGCGTCAGTAACTTCGGATTTGGCCCTGGACGCCTTGATGTTCACGACCCATGCCTCCTCTTCACAGTCTTAGGAGACCGTGAACGAACTTTCCCGACTGGGAACTGCGGTTGTTTCCTGGACGCCTTCACTTCACTGTTACGGGGCAATTGTCACGGTTTTTACTTCGGACTTTTCTTCGGTTTTTGCGCTTTATGACCTCCAATTATCCCAAAACTCGTCCTCGACCCTTCCGCATGTGCTAGGACCTGAAATGTATAAAAAAAACACAACCTAGCGTGAAATATGTCGATGAACAATAAAATACTAAGCTAAACGAATAAGAAATTAGGGGTAAAATGTGTACATTTGGGTCCGAATCACTCCCCCACACTTAGACGTTTGCTTGTCCCCAAGCAAACCAAGTACAAAACAAGGTAAGCTTACAACTTCTTTTTCAACACAATTTTTGGGGCATGTCATAGGGCACAAAACGAATGAATCACAATGTTTATTTGACACCGACCTATGGACAAAAACAAAGTAATCTTGGCAACCACCACAAACGACATCCAACTATATTTAGATTGTGCAAAAGAAGAGTTCTCACATTATTCACGAACCCACACACAAAATGCCTCGACGACTCACCAATCACAGTTACTCATGCATGAAGATCACATCATAGGAATGAATGATCGAGCAACCTAGGTCCTCACCAGGGTATAAGAAATGAGCAAAACATGATGAATGGATCACTCACTCTCGACCAGTGGGGTCAGGACCATTTGATGCAAAAGATGTGCATACTCATGCTCAATCCTAACGTCCATTTATCATGACGGTGACTTCTAAATGTTAGAATTCACAAGATCGGTGTCGTTGCTAGTTTGTCTGGAGGTCTTAGACACATGTTCAAATGACTGGCTAGGGTCTAGGACATGGGGAAAAGGCTTTTTGGGTGGTGGTAAACAAAACATGAGGTTCCACATCTTCAACCTAAGACACAAGGTTCTATGGTTTCGACCAGAACCTTCCCTACAAACAACGGCCATTAGCATCGGCCAAAAACCGCACTTCCCACTATTCCAAACCACTACCGATCACCAAACCATATCACACATACTTTCTTGCTACATTTGCTATTCAATTTTAAGCAAAGAGTGTAGAGTTCAACAACATGTAAGTGTTCCTATGGCTTGCATGCTAAGCAACACATCTAAGAGTATGTTCAACATTTATTATATTTTTGGTGGCCACTCTCTTTTCTTCTTTGCTCTCTTATTGATGACACGCTACGACACAACACCTAACAATGGTCAAGTGTAACCAATGAAAGGGACTGCAGTATAGTGGCACAAGTAATAAATATCGAATCCAAGGGTCTCTAGAGTTACTATTACTCAGCTTCAGTTCATTATCTAGCAAACTAGATTAAGGGTTGATTTACTAAACTACTCTACTAACTACTCTACTAATTACTCTACTAATTACAAGTTGGGAACTCACTTAGGTATGATACCCCCTAGCTCCTCAATTAGGTCCAAGTTGCAATTACCTTTGGTTGATCTACTGTTGATTAAACTGCGGAAGATCCTAAATTAGCTTGGAATCTCTTAAGCTGACCAAGCCCTCTTAGACAGAATACCCGGCAGGCAACTAGCCTTCATCGGGATAGACTGATAAGGTGATTCACACAGATCTTCACTACTGGAATGAATTCCAGTACAAAGCAGTGAATTGATTGACTCTCGCACGACCAATTCACCACTATCAATCAAGGAAGCTCTCTTAACCTAATCAGATTCTATCTATCATAGGTTAAAGCAGAAATCAAGAGAAGATGATCAGGCTTCAATTGACTCTATAAATCATGCCTCAATCGATTATAATCAAACAATATAGCATCCAAAACTTCATACAAGAAAGATCCTAACACATGGAACTAGAGTTCCTCAAAACCCAAGTGAAGGGAAGTTACTCCATAGAGAAGAGAGAGACTGCAGAAATCTGATCTAGATCTTCAATCTCCATCTCCAAGCTTGATTCACGAGCTCCAATGGTGAAGAAATCCTCCAAAATAGCTCCAAGAATGTTCCCAAGTCGCTCTCTCTCTAGGGTTCGTCCCTTGGGTGTTTGGGAGCCAAAACCCAACTCTTCCTCTCCTTTGGCTCGAATTTGGCTTAAAACCAGAAATTCCCGACTCACACGGGCAGGCCACACGGCCGTGTGACTTTCCCAGCTGCCCATGTGAGTGTCCAAACGCGGCGTTTCGATTAGTTGTCAACCAGGCAAGCTGCACGGGTAGAGGCCACACGGCCGTGTGGCTCCCCAGTCTGCCCGTGTGGCTTTTACCGAGCCTTCACACGGCCACAAGGGGCCCCTACACGGTCGTGTGAGGTGCAATGGTGCCCGTGTGGCTTCCCAGCTTCTCGCCAAACGTCCAATCTTCGTCCAATCGACCCCGAACTCGTTCCCAGGCCTTCATTCATGTGCTAGGACCTGAAATATCACAAACACGAACAACCTAGCGTGAAATCGGCCTAAAACGCGGGAATCGACATCTCAAACGGCTCAAGAATAGGGGTAAAAACATGTGTAATTATTGGTCTATCAATTGATCTCTTTTTTTTTCTCTCTTTTCTTTGGGGCTATAGAGAGCTAAAAAACATGCCACATTTTTTAACTTAAGGAACAGTGCTCACTTTGAAAAACTGCCTCCACACTCACTTCACTTATTAGCAGAACCATACACAGATCACTCATGTGAAAGCTCGTTTAAGCTCAAATGATATGAATGGGGCTTCCAAACACAAGGGTGACTCGATAAGGTGCAGACACGAAGAAAGTAGGGTTGCTCAATCTAAATCAATCAAGCTCAAGTAGCGAGAGCTACCTAAAACGAGAGCGACCCTTAGTCACACGGCTCAAAAGGGTTGACTAGCGAATAATAAAATCGGGACGTTCAACATTTGGGTCGTGGGCTAAACCTATGCCTCCATCTTCCTCGCTAGCAACAACATGATGCTACGCATCATGTAAATGGGGATCTATCACACAAGAGCGAAACGAACGACACAAGTCTCACATGGCTATCTAGGTGCTCAATCATTCGTTCTAGCAACCGTGACAATTGCGTCCAAATAGTGACTTCGGAATTTTCTTCAGTTTTTTGCGTTTATGACCTCCAATTATCCCAAAACTCGTCCTTGACCCTTCCACATGTGCTAGGACCTGAAATGTATCAAAACAAGCACAACCTAGTGTGAAATATGTCGAGTAACGATGAAATACTAAGCTAAACGAATAAGAAAATAGGGGTAAAATGTTTACATTTGGGTTCGTATCACTCACACGCCCAATCCTCGCTCCGCAGTCTCCCGGCGCCTGGCCTACACAAATAAACACAGAGAAGGGCACCCGGGCCCATTAGCCCTCCTACAATCAAGTTAGTTCCCCTTTAGAGAGAGAAATGTTTAGCTCAAACTTTTTAGTGAGAGAATCCAACCTGTGTAAATTCTACCTACCGCCCCTATTTATAGTCACCCAACTCGAGGCCGAGCTACTCCACGTTAGCGTCACATTTAATGCTTCGTACCTTCATTTATGTCAGGTGTCCCAACCGCCTTGTCATTCTTCTGACAACTGACAGGCGTCCGGGGATGGGGTGACCATTGACAGCCTGGACTTCTTTGGGGTCTTCCGAATTTTGTCTTCATGCGTCCCTCATCATACTTGGGCCGGGCTCAGCGGGTCCATTCATGGGCTTCTTCCGCTGGGTAACCCTCGTTTTCTTCGTTGGGCTTTACCAGGACCTTGTTTAGGCTCCTCTCTTTGCCATACCCCCAACAATTACCCCTAGTTAGGCGCTCATGGCCCAATAATTGATTGCCTAACTTTTCATCTTGGCACGATGCTTCGTCCTTCGTCGGTCATGCTCTAAAACTTTTACTTTTTTCATTGGCGCCCCGACCAGGGCGCCTTCATCCCTGACCATTCTTTTTTAATGACTCCTTTCTTCCCGTTGTTTAGGCTACATGTTTTCGATCATCGGGCGTCCTTACCAACTCGATGGCCGACCCCTCCTCTTACTATAGGGGCCTCGATTTGCGACAGCATGTTTGAAGGTCCTCCTCGTTGTCATTTCCATGACTGGGCGCCTGAATATTAATGTGGCATTTTCTCAATGTCGTTTCTTCAATCTTCCCTGCTGGCGCCTCTACTGATCTCACAAATTCCCCCTTATCTTTTCTCAAGAGCCGCCTCGATTCTTCGTCGACCTTCCTTGTTCATTTTGTAGCCAGGCCCCTATTTGCGCGATCACATCTCTTGGATATATGCCCCCCTATTCCCCCACACCGGCGGAGGTTTGGAATTCGAGATTGGAATTTTGAATCAAAATTGGAATTTTTGAAATTCAAAATTGGGATTTTGAAATTCAAAATTGAAATTTTTGAAATTCAAAATTGGGATTGGGCAAACGCAAACGTCCGCCCGTGGTGTTGACACTTGGATGACGGCGCGCGAGACTCGATGTACGCCCCACCTTTAAATACATCCCCTTGCACTCAGATGCCACACCATTCTCCCAAACTCACTCTCTCTTAAACCTCTCTCTAGCCCCTCGCGATGCACCTGCTGTCGCGGCCCTCTCTTCTTTCATCGACCTCATGTCTACCTCCCAAAATCGAGCTGCTGGTGCAGGCGCTACCTCTAGGGGTGTGCGTTCGGTCGGTTCGTTTCGGTTCAAACTGAACTAGTATATGCTGATTTTCCGAAATATCAATACCACCAACTGAATTTGAACCGAGCTATATTTTGGTTCGGTTTGTCAGAAAACCGAACCGAAATATAACCTAGTTCGGTTTGGATTTTTCGTCAAACCCGAGTTTATGGAAGACTTCCCCTTTTGTTATGCTGTGCCTTCCCCCATTATCTCCCTCTCTCCCCACTGAGAATCCGGGGCCCAGATTTATCCTTCCCATCTCTCTCTCTCTCTCTCGTCTCTCCTCTATCTCCCCACTAACAATCTGTTCCCCAGATTTTCCCTCAATCAATCTCTCTCTCTCATCTCTCCTCTATCTCCCCAGAATCTACTCCGCTGATTTTCTCTCGATCAATCTCTCTCTCATCTATCTCCCCACTAAGAATATGCTCCCCAGATCAATCCTTCCCTCAATCTTTCTCTCTCTATACTCCGGTCACAAACTTGGAGGCAACGACGATTTACTGAGTGAACAAGGCGGCTGCAACGACAACCACGATGGCTATTGATGCAGTGAACAACGCAGCGCGACAGCGGTAGACGATGATGAAGATCCTTGCACCTCCCCCAACCTACCTTCTCTTACTCTCGATATATTCCTTTTCTATTTTGATGCATGTGGGTTTTTATGTATTATTTTCGATCTATGGCAGGCACTGGGTGAGGAGAAGAGAACGGGGAGGAGTGTTGGTGGAGTGGGGGAGTGGACTGCGGCGGGTAGGGGGAAGTGGCAGGATTCAGAGCGGCGGTGGAAAGAAGAGCCCAAATTCCGAACCAAATATTATTATTTCGGTTTCGGTTCGGTTTTGGGGTCGTTGTAGATGATGGTGTTGAAGCTGGGTGTAGGGACGGTGACCCCCGACTACTCTCTTATCCTCCTCTTTGCTTGCTCATCTCGACCGATGATGTGGGTGATGGCAGATGATGACTAGGTGTTAGGAACGGAACAGCAACAAGAACAAGGTTACCGAATCTGGAGCTGAGTCGCGGACTAGGTCACTCTCTTGAAGACGTTCTCGGCACTGCCCTTGATGCGCACGGCAGACTATCAACTGGTCGTCTCCAGGATAAAACAGCTCCTCTCAATACTCTGAATTTTGTGCGAAAACTTGAGTTCTCTGAACACTCTCTCTATTGTGTTTATGCTCGTTGTGGTGTGTTTAGAGGGGTTGGGGATGCGGCTATTTATAGGAGCCGAACCCCTAGGAATATACCCTCTTACTTGGGGAAGAAGTCGGATTAATTAAGGAAGATAATTACTTCCTTAATTAAAACCATCGGTTAAGATAAACCCTGCAGGATTATCCTTCGAATATTCCTTTTTAGTCGATTATCCTTAGAATATTCCTCAGAATAACCGATTAATTATTAATTATTAGATAATTAACTTCGTTCGGAATTTCTCAAAAAATATATATAGTCTCAAGTGAACCAACCGACCGGTCGGACGAACGGCGCGCGCGCTCGTGTGTGTGGTGGTCCGTTAGGTCCTCCCTCTCCCACAAAAGTGGGTCACCCCAAGGGGCATGCCCATAGGAGAGAGGCTCCTATCTTTATACACATTTCACCAAGTAAAACTACTAATGTGGTAGTTTTTCCCCTTGAGACTCTATAGCTTTCAAAGCTATTCATATATACATTTCCAACAATCCCGCACTTGAATAGTTTTGAAACTATCTCTGGGCAACAACAGTTCCATAAGATCCGGCATAAGCTAAGGTATCGCGAAGATTTGAACCTTAGCGTAGTGGTTACACTTCTTATTTCATAAGGGTGACTCGTAGTCTTGAACCTCTCAGACAGTGTAGCACACCGGATCTTTTCATTGAGTTGTGTTCTCTTCTTAGCCCGTGCGTTTATGGCCATGCACGTTGTCCTGGTTTAGTGAATGCTCTAGCAACTTTGTGCCTCCAAAGTTCCATAGGGAGCGGCCCCACTCCCACATTCACATAGGTGAGTCTATCAGGAGTACCCCCAAAGTAAAGTACTCCACCCCACATAGGGTATAGATCTCATTAAGAGTTATTAACTCAGCCTCCATTGCTTTGGGATTCATGCTTCACTATGCATGAACTTTTCGCATACTACTCATGACTTGTTATTACCCATTGAACCCATTTCTTGGGATCTCTAGTCTATTAGGTCGGGTTACCATCACTTGTAGTCCGTGGTTTGGTAGGCATAAGTCTCATACCCTTGGCGGTATTCTGGACTTTCTCTCTAGGTAATCCTTTCGTCAAAGGATCAGCTAGATTCTGTTCGGATATTATATGATCCACTCTCACTGCTCCTATCGTTAGGATTTCTCTTACAGTACTGTGCTTACGGCGAATCTGTCGTTTATTTCTGTTATAGAACCGGTTCTCAACTTTAGCGATAGCTGCGGTACTATCACAATGGATCAATACCGGAGGGACCGACCTTTCCTATAGGGGAATCTCTGACAACAATCCTCTCAACCAACTTGCTTCTTCACTAGCCGTTGCTAGTGCTATCATCTCTGATTCCATAGTTGATTGCGCTAGGATTGTTTGTTTCTTTGACTTCCAAGACACAGCTCCACCAGCGATGTTAAAAACATACCCGCTGGTTGCCTTGGAGTCATCTGATAGGGTATTCCAATCCGCATCACTATACCCTTCTAGTACAGTAGGAAACCTTTGATAGTGTATACCAAGGTTTGCTGTTCTCTTGAGGTATCTCATGACCCTCTCTATAGGATTCCAATGCTCTCTACTAGGACACCTGTTAAACCTGCCAAGCAATCCCACGACATATGCAATGTCTGGTCGAGTGTAATCCGTAGCATAACGGAGACTTCCAATGATGCTAGCATATTCTGATTGTTTTACACTTTCTCTAGTGTTCTTAAATAGCTTTACATTAGCATCATACGCAGTACACGCAGGTTTACAGTCGAAATAGTTATATTTCTTCAAGATCTTATATATGTAGCTAGATTGATCTAGAGAATAACCATTTGCTGTTCTAGTTATCTGGATTCCAAGCACAAACTTTGCTTCTCCCAGATCTTTCACCTCAAAGCTCTCTTTCAACATGACTTTTGCTTCATTGACCAGGTGAATATTTGTACCAAATATCAACATGTCATCTACATACAAACATATGATAGTGCAAGTGTTATTTTCTGACTTGCAGTAAAACACTTGTCACTTTCATTCACCTTAAAGCCATGTGAGAGAACGAGAGTGTCAAACTTCTCATGCCACTATTTTGGAACCTGTTTTAAACCATATAATGATTTTTCTAACTTACAGACTTTCGAGGCATGTTCGAGGATAACAAACCCTTCTGGTTGTTCCATATAGATTTCTTCATTCAGATCACCATTCAAAAAAGCGGTCTTAACATCCATTTGGTGTACCACGAGATTGTTCAAGGCAGCAAGAGCAATCATTACACGAATGGATGTTATTCTTGATACTGGTGAATAGGTATTGAAGAAATCTATATACTCTCTCTGCCTGTAGCCCTTAACTACTAGGCGAGCTCGGAACCTTTCGATTGCAGCATCAGGTTTCCGTTTCGTTTTTAGAACCCATTTATTACCTAAGACTTTGCAGTCAGGAGGTAAGTCTGTTAGATGCCAAGTCTTTTTAGCTTCTAACGATTCCATTTCATCTATAGCGACATCATTCCAAAAATCTGCATCTATGGAAGTTAATGCTTCCTGCAAACTTTTTGGATCTTCGAGGGTGTATACTGTAGTAAAGTCATCACCAAAATCTTTAGAGATTCTAGCTCTTTTACTTCTTCTGAGTTCATCCTCAGAACCAACACCCCCACTAGTTCCGTTATCTCTAATAGCGGGTAGTACATTAACCCTCACTATTTCTCGTTTTAAATGGGAATCGTGTCTCAAAGAAATCAGCATCAATGGATTCTATTATAGTACGAGCATTCAAATCATAGAATCTATATGCTTTTGATAACGATGTAATTGCACATGTTTGCGCCCCTAGTTCTTATCCGTTTGAGGGGAATAGTCGTGTGTTTTGGCCTATTTTACGCCGGGTTGTGCTATTTTGTCATGTTTCAGGTCCCAGGTGTCAAAGGGAAGGCTAAGCGCGAGTTTCGGGGCATTTGGAAGTCATTTCGGTGAGCTGGAGCCAAAACACGGGCACACCTAAGGCATTACACGGCCGTGTACTGATGCCGAGAGCAAATTCGGTTTGGCCACTTCAGCTGCAAACACGGGCACCAAAGCACGGCCATGTTCAGGCAAAGCACGGCCGTGTCCAACGCGAAGCACGGCCGTGTTTCTCCCAACTGCTGGCCGTGTAATTAAGCCTGGCCGAGGCACGGGCGGACTCAGGCAAAGCACGGCCGTGCCCTCGACCGTGCTTTGGCCAATGATGCCTTTTTGAGCAGATTTTCAGCCAAACAGAAGGGGATTCGAGTTTTTGAGAGATAGAACGATTCCTAGAGAGAGAAAGTGACGAGCAAGAGTTCCCAAGTGCCCTAGATTGATCTTCAACACCATTGGAGGCCAGCTTGAGCTTGGAGAAGTGCCAATCAACGTCCAGAAGCAGGAATCCATCCTTCGCAGTATGAATTCCGTGTCTGATTCTGCGTTTGCTTTCTTCTCCATGGAGTAGTTCTCCCATTCATCTGGGTATGGAGAACCCTAGATTTGTATGTTAGGTTTGATTGTATGAACCCAAGTACTGATTCTATGATTGATTATATTCGATTGAGGTTTTAATGATTGAATGACTTGAATCCTGATCAAATTCCTGTTGTTTCTGCTTTAATGTAGAATGAGAATATCTGCCTAGGTTAATAGAGTATCCTTGATTGAAGGTAGGGAGTTGGTGACTTTAGTCGAGGAACCAACTCACTATTCTGTACCGGATTTACTCCGGTAGTGGAGGTTTCGTTCTTAGGGCCTCAATCTGTCTACTCCGGTGGAGGTTAGTCGCCCGCTAGAGATTCAGATCGAGAGGGTCTGAAGACCTTTAGTCGAGACTTCAGGCTGTTTAAGAACCTTCCGCAGTATAACTTTCATAGAAACTGAACTTGGTAATTACAATCCGGCTTAACTGCAGTCTAGGGGGAACCATATCCGGGTGACCTCTCTTAACCTGAATACAATAGTTTACTTGCTTTGTTAGTTTGATAGTTTAGACTTGCATTCCAGTTTCATTGCTAGATAACACGAATTCACTGAGTAGTCATCATATCTAGGACCCGGGTTGATAATTAAACCCAAACCCGCTATACTACGCTTTAGGAAGTGGTTTCACTTGACCAATTCCTGGAGTGACAGTAGAGTCGAGTCAAGTTTTTGGCGCCGTTGCCGGGGACGGCTAGGTTATTGAAGAAAAGTGATTTCTGTTAATTTAGCCTTTTTCTTTTTGCTTTGTTTGCTTTGTCCCACCTGTGCCTTCACGGGTTTGCTTGCTTGAGAGTGTGCAGGTAGTGCATGACCCGTAGCCAGTCGGGAGGTTTACTGCCGTTGAATCCAGAGATTGACCGCACTTGTCGCCAGCTCAGGAGACAACAGCGAGCTAGACTGGCTACGGAAGAGCGCATAGACGGCCACGTGAGCAGTGATTCTGAAGAAGAGCACGGGATGGACGGAGAGTACAATCAACACCAGGGGAATCCTCAGCAGGCTCCCCCGGTGAATCAGGTCCTGGGGAACAACCCCATACCCCAGGATCATGGAGTTCATCATCCACCGCAGCCGGGTCCCACCTTGGAGTACTACTACACTCCTCGGATTGCTGACATCCGCCCGGTCATCCTCTACCCGCCGATCCCAGCAAACAACTTCGAGATCAAGCCATGCTGGATTCAGCTCATCACATCCTCGATCCAGTTTCATGGCTTGAAGGATGAGGAGGCCAGGGTACATCTGTCCCGTTTTCTGCAGCTGACAAACGGGTTCAAGCTGAACGGTGTTCCCGATGATGCGATCCGCCTTCATCTCTTCCCACATTCTCTGGCGGGGAATGCTAAGAGGTGGTTGGAGACCCAGCCCCCATTGTCCATCACCTCTTGGGACGATCTGGCTGACAAATTCGTGCACAGGTACTATCCGGCATCAAAGAATACAGAGATTCAGCGGGAGATCACTCACTTCCGCCAGGAGCCAGATGAGTCACTTCGTGATGCATGGGAGCGGTACATGGGATATTTCTGGCAGTGTCCCCACCATGGCTTTAGTGATGCATTCACAGTGGGGAATTTCTACAGTGCTCTCTCTCCAGACATCCAGAGGGTGATTGAGTCTCTATGCCCAGGAGGGGATGTTCTCACTAAGACTCCACCCGAGCTGAACCAGATGATTAATACATTGGCTGCCAGAGATCATTCCTGGGGGCACAGCAGCAGAGGCAGACATTCCAGGGACCGTGGTGTGCACGCCATGGAGACCAGATCCGGGCTCGAGCAGCAGGTAGCTGAGCTAGTGCAGACATTGAAGCAGCCCAACAGTCTTATTCCAGGCAGAGGTTTGGCTACACCTCCAGTTGCTCAGTGTCAGTGGTGTGAGAGCTCCAATCACCTAGTGGAGGACTGCCAGGCTATGAGGGAGTCTACCACACCCTAGGAGCAGTTGGCCTTCATCGCCAATGCGAGGCGCATCGATCCATATAGTAGCACATATAATGAGGGGTGGCGCCAGCATCCCAACTTCGCCTGGAGCAGCAACACCACTAAACCACCTGGTTTCCCAGCACCAGCAGGTGGTTTTCAGCAGAGGCAGCCCTTCCAGGCTCGCCAGGGGCCAGACCCACAATAGCAGCCCTACCAGCCTAGGCAGGGGCAGCCATTCTAGCAACCCCAGCGCTAGTTTGCCGAGCCAGCAGCCGCTCCAGCCCTAGATGACAGGATGACGAAGCTGGAAAACATTCTAGCTTCATTCATGACGAGCACTCAGGCGACTATCACGAGGTTGGACCAGAGTGTAGCCTCACTGGAGGCAGGTCAGAGGAACCAGGGTGCCATTTTGCAGGATCTGCAGACCCAGGTGGGCATCTTGGCCCGCCAAAGCACCACCAGGGCACCGGGGACTTTGCCTGCCACCACTATCCCGAATCCTCGGGATCCTCACCAGCTCCAGCAGCTTGATGCCATTTTTACCAGGAGCGGTAGGGCCATATCTGCTGATCCTATTCCGGCCAGACAGGAGGAACCACTACCTGCTTCAGCACTTCCGGCAGACGATGCAGCAGTGCGGGTGGAGAAGGAAGCCCTTGCTCCCAAGCCACAACCAGTGGTTAAGGAGCATGTGCCCCAGCTTCCCTTCCCCACTCGCCTACACAAGGACAAGCTGGAGACTGAGTTTGCCAAGTTCATGGCAATGTTGAAGCAGCTCAACATCAGCATACCGTTCGTGGAGGCACTGTCAAAGATGCCCAAGTATGCCAAGTTCATGAAAGATCTCTGCACCAACAAGAAGAAACTTGGGGATCTCTCGACAGTGATGCTGAGCGGGGAGTGTTCTGCTATCCTGCAGAACAAGCTCCCCGAGAAGCGCAAGGATCCAGGGAGTTTTACTATCCCTCTTACTATTGGCAGCATGCATGTAGGAAAGTCCTTGGCGGACCTAGGCGCTAGCATAAACGTCATGCCATATAAGTTGTATAAAAAGCTAGACCTAGGTGAACTTAGCCCTACTAGGATGAGCATTCAGTTAGCTGATCGTTCTATCGTGCATCCTAGGGGAATCATAGAGGATCTGCTTGTTAGTGTTGGTGCATTCACATATCCTGTTGATTTTATTATTCTTGATATACATGAGGATGTGGATGTACCTTTGATTCTGGGTAGACCATTTCTTGCCACCGCAAAGGCACTTATTGATGTGCATGATGGTAAGTTGATCTTGCGTGCTGGGGATGAACAGGCTACTTTTTCTGTGACTGAATTTGATCACTGTGCTATGATTGTTGTCACGCCTGTGCATGCCATTTCTGATCAGGTACACGAGTCTGTCGTGTACCCTTCTGCACCTCCTATTTTGCAGGACCCTCCTATCATTCCTTCACCGCCACTCCATCCAGCCACGCCTCCGAACAAAAAGCTCAAGGAGGAGTGGCGGCCGAAGCAGCATGTTGCTAAGCCTGCACGGAAGAAGAGTGGAGACCACTATGAGCTGGTCCCACCTCCTGCACCACGACCACCCTGGCCGTCCGGGTACTCACTCGCCTGCATCTTGCCAGATGGGCAGGTCGAGCTGACTGATGATGGTAGTCGCATCCGTCGGGTGCATGGCCACAACCTCAAGCTGTACCTCAAGAGCGACGTGGATCCGCTCTTGAAGGCACCTGTTCCTGCACCGCCCTTAGTATCCACCATGGGCGTCCAGCTAAAAGACGGTAAAGAAGCGCTTGTGGGGAGGCAACCCCACCACGGTTTGATTTTCTTTCTTGTGTTTTGAGTCGGATTGTAACCCGGTTTGGGTTTGGTTTGTTTTTCTTTTGGTTTGGATGATGTTTTATTGGGCTGACCATTGGACCTAACATATTGTGTTGAGCTCTTTGGTTTCCTCTCGCTGGGCGTGTCTTGACTGGTCCCCTCTCCAGTCCGCTTCACTCGACTGGCCCGCTTCCAGTCTCCTGCAGTCCGTGCATACCGGTAACATCGTTCCCTTTTCCTTCCCTCTTCTCCATTGAGGGCAATGTCGATCTTAAGTGTTGGGGGGTGTTTATCTTTTGACTGCATTAGATCTGTTTGTGTGCTTGGAGCCTAGTCCACTGTCCAAATTTTTAAATTTGAGGGCTCCAAGTACGTGTTTCCTTGCAATTGCCTGCTCAGTATGCTTTGAATTGACAGTCTTTATAGTAATATGCAACCTAGGGAGGTAGTGTAGCACTATGGAGGATGTTGATGCATTTAAGAAATCTCATTTCTTCTTCATATCGTGTTGGTTGATTGAGTGAATTAGTGATCTTAGGACCCTTGAATTGTGTGATGTTGTGGATTTTCTACCTGTCATGGACTCTTGTGTCATGTTTTGAAAATAGCAGGTGCTCGAAAATGTGCTTCCAAATAAACGTCTCCCATGCGAATAGGGCGAAAGTGTGTAAGGGGAGACGGGAATTCGTTCCCAATTTCCACCTACTATCTCCAGCCCCCTTACATGTCTTTCCCCCGCACGAGGCTCGAGACATCCGCTCCTGGCATGGCCGGTAAGAGCCGGTTGGGACCCTTGAAAAAAGAAAAAAAAAGAGAAAAAAATAATAGAAAACAAGCAAAACAGAAAGAAAAGGGGTTCCAACCATCTTCAAAGAAAATAGAGCACCTTGAAAAATGTGAGTCCATGATCCTTTGTTTTTGAGAATCTCTCCATCCACGATTCATTTGTCCTCTGTTCACTGTTTGCCATGATGCCGACTCGCCGAAGAAGCTATGAGATGACTTGTGCGTCGGTTGACCTCGTAAGCTGCTAAATGATCTAGGAAGTCCTCTATCTACGATCTGGGTTGTTTGTTGCTATAGAGGTCTGGAGAGTTGCATTGGTTTGAGTTAGGTTTGCTTGGGGACAAGCAAACGGTTAAGTGTGGGGGAGTTTGATAACGATGTAATTGCACATGTTTGCGCCCCTAGTTCTTATCCGTTTGAGGGGAATAGTCGTGTGTTTTGGCCTATTTTACGCCGGGTTGTGCTATTTTGTCATGTTTCAGGTCCCAGGTGTCAAAGGGAAGGCTATGCGCGAGTTTCGGGGCATTCGGAAGTCATTTCGGTGAGCTGGAGCCAAAACACGGGCACACCTAAGGCATTACACGGCCGTGTACTGATGGCCGTGCTTTTTATGCCGAGAGCAAATTCGGTTTGGCCACTTCAGCTGCAAACACGGGCACCAAAGCACGGCCGTGTTCTGGCAAAGCACGGCCGTGCCAACGCGAAGCACGACCGTGTTTCTCCCAACTGCTGGCCGTGTAATTAAGCCTGGCCGAGGCACGGGCGGACTCAGGCAAAGCACGGCCGTGCCCTCGACCGTGCTTTGGCCAATGATGCCTTTTTGAGCAGATTTTCAGCCAAACAGAAGGGGATTCGAGTTTTTGAGAGATAGAACGATTCCTAGAGAGAGAAAGTGACGAGCAAGAGTTCCCAAGTGCCCTAGATTGATCTTCAACACCATTGGAGGCCAGCTTGAGCTTGGAGAAGTGCCAATCAACGTCCAGAAGCAGGAATCCATCCTTCGCAGTATGAATTCCGTGTCTGATTCTGCGTTTGCTTTCTTCTCCATGGAGTAGTTCTCCCATTCATCTGGGTATGGAGAACCCTAGATTTGTATGTTAGGTTTGATTGTATGAACACAAGTACTGATTCTATGATTGATTATATTCGATTGAGGTTTTAATGATTAAATGACTTGAATCCTGATCAAATTCCTGTTGTTTCTGCTTTAACCTAGAATGAGAATATCTTCCTAGGTTAATAGAGTATCCTTGATTGAAGGTAGGGAGTTGGTGACTTTAGTCGAGGAACCAACTCACTATTCTGTACCGGATTTACTCCGGTAGTGGAGGTTTCGTTCTTAGGGCCTCAATCTGTCTACTCCGGTGGAGGTTAGTCGCCCGCTAGAGATTCAGATTGAGAGGGTCTGAAGACCTTTAGTCGAGACTTCAGGCTGTTTAAGAACCTTCCGCAGTATAACTTTCATAGAAACTGAACTTGGTAATTACAATCCGGCTTAACTGCAGTCTAGGGGGAACCATATCCGGGTGACCTCTCTTAACCTGAATACAACAGTTTACTTGCTTTGTTAGTTTGATAGTTTAGACTTGCATTCCAGTTTCATTGCTAGATAACACGAATTCACTGAATAGTCATCATATCTAGGACCCGGGTTGATAATTAAACCCAAACCCGCTATACTACGCTTTAGGAAGTGGTTTCACTTGGCCAATTCCTGGAGTGACAGTAGAGTCGAGTCAGCTTTACTATTGGCCGCATAGCCAACGAAGGCACACTCATATGCTCGACTAGCCAACTTAATCCTCTTAGGATCCGGAATTCTTACGTAGGCCAAACGTCCCCACGTTCTTAAATAGGACAAATTAGGTGGCTTATTCTTCAAGATCTCATATGGTGATTCTTTTCTATTTGTTTTTGGAAGACGGTTTAGCACATAGCAAACCGTCAACAAAATATCACCCCACCAAGAAGAAGCAGTCCAGAATTGAGCATAATAGCCACAACTAATTCTGTAAACGTCCTATTTTTCCGTTCAGCTTTACCATTCATTTCTGGTGAATATGGTGTCGTGGTTTCATGAATGATACCATGTGAGCTATACAATTCCTTGAAGGGATTAGAGTCATACTCTGATCCTCTATCACTCCTAAGTCTTTTTATCTTTCGATTGCACTGATTTTCAAATTCAACCACAAATACCTTGAACATGTCAAGGGCTTCACTTTTGTTTTTCATCAAATAAACAAAGCAATAATCAGAGCAATCATCTATGAAAGTGATAAAGTATCTCTTGCCAGACCTAGTTAACGTCACATCTAGTTCACAAATATCAGAATGAATCAGAACAAAGGGTTCTGATTCTCTACTCACATATTTATAGGGCGTTTTCGTTATTTTAGCTTGGCTACAGATTTCACATTTATCAAATTCATTCATTGAGAGTTTAGGGATATGTCCTAGCTTGCTTAAATTCTTCACAATTCGTGTGTTCACATGACAAAGACGAGCATGCCAAACATTCAAATCACACACCATGTAAAGTGAATAATTCATCTTATTAATTTTGACATTCAACTTGTACATCCCATTACATGCATATCCCTTTCCCACAAAACTCCCATTCTTAGTAAGGGTATACAAGTCTGCCCCAATAGATTGATTAAACCCAGCCTTATTAAGAAGATATCCCTAAACAAGATTCTTCCTTATCTTTGGAGTGTGCAACACATCCTTGAGCACCATCTTCTTTCCAAAGGTGAAGTTTAGCTCCACTTCACCAGAACCAGCAACCATTGTGGTGTGAGTAGTCCCCAACAACACTTTCTTGTCAGCAGGTGCTTCTGTGTATGTTTTAAACATAGCACGATTGTTACATACATGCTTCGATGCACCTGTATCCAGCCACCATCCTTCTGAGTCACCGGTGAGGTTAACTTCCGCGATCATATCCGTGATCATGGCTATCAAATCTTCTTCTGTCAAGTTAACCCTGGCCGCTGCAGCAGGGTTTTGCTTGTTCCGGCACTTTTTTGCCATATAACCCGGTTTTCCATAGTTATAGCAGATAAACGGTGGATCATTCTTAGAGGTTTGGGCCATGACCCTTTTGTTACCTCGAGAGGCACCATTCTGGTGGGGGCGGACCTGCTGTTCTTACTCTTAAACCCTTTTTGGTTAGGTTTAAGAGCTCTAGGGGTGGGTCGTTTAGCAGTGACGACCATCACCTCTTCTTTCATATCCTGCTTGCGGCACTCTTCCTTAATCCTTAGGCGAGCAATCAAGATTTCCAGTGAAAATTCTTTGGTTTTATGCCTAAGCATATTCTTAAAATCTTTCCACGAAGGGGGCAACTTATCAATAATGCAAGCAACTTGAAATTGATCGTCCAGAGGCATACCTTCAGAGACGATCTCATGAGCTATTTTCTGAAGTTCGTGGGACTGAACTTCGACAGACTTGTCATCCACCATCTGGTAGCACAGGTAGCGGCTGACAACATACTTCTTAGCTCCAGCCTCCTCCATGTCGTACTTCTTTTGGAGCGCATCCCAGATCATCATCGCGGTGTTTTTGTTGTCCGCATAGTAGTCGTAGAGATCATCTGCCAGGCCATTGAGGATGTAGTTCTTGCACAGGAAGTCTGTTACACCCCGCTCTTTACAAAAGTTAAAATGACTATTATGCCCTCAATGCAATTTGTCAAATTACACCCTAATATCGATGAGGACTAAAAATATGGACTCTCGATACAAACGGTGTTGAGTTTCGACATAAAATGAGGAAGTATAGACATTAAATGGGTTTCGGATTCAACTCACTAGGTACCAACTAATCGGAAAATCCCAAAACACCCCATGGGTTTATCCAAAATTTCCCTCTCGGCCTTTTTCACCACAAAGCATAAAATTAACCTAAAACCCTAGTTCCCAAAACCGTAGCAAACCCTACCTCTCCTTTGCCCAGGACCCGCTCAACCCTTAATTATTTCCGCAGTGCCACCCCACCACGTTCTCTATCTCTCGGCAAGAAACCAAAACCCTCTGCTGCCGCCAAGTAAAATATCAGGAAAAAGGGATCGATGTCGGCCGGGGATCGTGAGCTGAAAATGGTAGGCACCGACAGTGGAGATGGGATGCCCCTTCAGTTTCTCTTGAAACCAGAGCAGACCTTTGTTTTTTTTTTTACAGTCCCTCGGGATGACGAAGGTCTACGGCACCGGCGTTTACGATTTCAAGCGCCACCGTGTGCCTGAGTACTGTCACGGACATAGACTTCTGAAGTCCGTGCGGCGTCTTGAGGTGCACTCATTCCTCAAGACCAGCCTCTCTGCATACGCATGCCAACTGGTTTCGCCCTGCCTTGGGCTCATCAGGGAGACGGCAATAGTCTCCGACCAGTTGTGCCTTCTCTTGCAACGATCCCTTTCATAGCCACATCCTGACTCGGCCAGATGCGATGCACAGGCAGACAACGCCCTATCGCTAATGTCGCCCCCTTTACCCTTCTCATGGCAAGACAACCAGATGGCAGCGTTCTTCAGACGATCAACACGGTCACGACATTTCGGGTCGTGACATTCTCCATCACTCATAATGCAGCACGTCCTCGTGCTGGTGAAGAATGATTCTCTCCGCAGCATGTATTGCAACTCTCTTGAACCGATTGTGGGCATCCGCATACGATACCATCCTCTGACGGACAGGCTCCGGTCGCGTAGTCGCGCTAGCCTGTTGTGCCCCGCGCACATACCGCTTCGCCCCTCGACATCAACCTTCACTCTTTGCTTCTGCAGCGCTAGTACCTCAGTCGACCTTCACCCTACGCTACTCCCAGCATTTGTACCTCAATCGACCTTCAGCCTACGCTCTCGCTAGCGTTAGTTCCTCGGTTGAATGGCATTCTCGGCCGCTGCATCTTCAGCCTGTCGAGGTCCCCCACAACGGCGCAACACATGTGAATCTGCGTCCGGACCGCCTGATATGCTCACCTAGGACCGCCTCTCATTCGGGCATAGGGTTGGCCCATACACGACCTATGCCGTACTGAGAGAGGAACTAGGCTCTTCAGCCTAACCAGGCTCTGATACCACTTGTCACGGACATACACTTCCGAAGTCCGTGCGGCGTCTTGAGGTGCACTCATTCCTCAAGACCAGCCTCTCTGCATACGCATGCCAACTGGTTTCGCCCTGCCTTGGGCTCATCAGATGAACATATTCAAATCACTACTCTAAATTTAATTTAGAAATTCTAGCCCCAAATATTGTTCGTCTAAAAAAACAATGAAACCTAAAAGTCTAAAAGTCTAAAACGTAAAAGATTAAATGAAATATGAGGTTTGTTCCCTTGAAAATTTACTAGAGCAACTGGATGATATAGGATGGACACACAATGCAAATGGATTAGTCGATTGATTTGTCTAGTGTTGACGCTTCTCGTTCAACAACTAGTCAACTACTATGGAGAGAACCTTTTCAACAATGAAACATGTGAAAATTGATTTGCGCAAAAAAAAAAAATATTGAATTTCTCGTCTTGCTCAAGTATTTTTATTTGAAACAGTGCATACTATTGGTATGGATGTGGACTCCATTATTGACGCATTCGCTAAACTAAATATTGTGGTGTACAATTGACGTTGTAAAAAAACTATAATCATTATATTTATTTACGGTTCTAATTTTCTAACGAAATGCGGCCCAGTGCTCTTCTGTGTTCTGGATCCGCCGTTGCCCGTGGGTAGTTGCCCAGCTCCATTACTCTATCCGAGATACAGCGGGACCGGCTGACTAAGATTGCCACCGCGAACTGGCTCAAGTATGGTGACGGTAACTCGGAGGAGAAAGGCTTTGATGCCGAGCTGGTGAAGAAGATATATGAAACTGAGTTGAAGGTTAGTGAATGGAGGAAGCAGGTGCCCTTACAGAGAGTCATGATTTTGGAAGTCAGTCGGTATTTGGAAAACTACCTCTTGCCGAATTTCAATCCCGAAACGGCCGGCGACTTTTGAGCACGTTATATCCATGATTCTCATGGTCAATGAGAAGGTAAAAGTTCTGTGCTATCTTTACTTCTTCAGCAGGGATCAGTCCGTCCAGTACACAACATTTGCGTTATTTGTAATTTCGAAGTTATGGTTAGGGAAATGTTTCAGTTGGGGTTATCGACAAATGGCAAGTGAATGAGACAAATAGAAGGAAATAGTGAACCAAGTAAGGAATTACTTAGTGCTGAATAGTGGTCATTATTGTAGAGCATAGCAATTTCAACAAGGGTGGGGAGATTAGTGAATGTTATGGGTGCCCTCTATGTGAATGCTCTTTTGAGGGCAAGGAGGACTACAACACCATACTAGGTGGGATAGGAAAGGAACGGACGTACAGACGCATGGTTTCTAGTGAACTCAGGCCAAGTCGACCGGAACAATAAGGTGAGTGTAAAGGGGGTAAATTCTACACCTTACGGTATTTCAGTTTTGAGGTTGACTGCTATGTGCTATACTTGCCTTTGTGTGTTTATATGATTCGTGTTTGAGATTGCATGATTATTGTTGATGATATGTGAGTTTGTTTGAGCTATGTTTGATGTGAATGTGCATGAGTTCTTAGTTAATTTAAAGCTTTCCGTTTATAAGTTATTGTTAAAGTTAAGAAACAAGTTCTTTTTAAGAAGTAACTCACCTTCAAGAAGGTGAAGTCGTTTTAAGTGTTTTTAGTCACTAGCGCCAGTCCGTTGCCTTTTGAGACAGTTTGAGTTAGAGCAGCAGTTATGCTCTTGAGACTTTTAAGATGAGCAGCAGTTATGCCCTTGAGAATCGTGGTGAAGAGCCACCACGATAAGTTTAAGATGTTAGGGGGATGAATCGTTACGACTTCCCTAACTAAGTTTAAGTTTAAGGAAAGCCTAGATGGCTTCTCATACGTATGAGTTGGGCAACCGGACTAGCTAGTGAGGGATCCCCGTGTCAGTAAAGATTTAAGTCAAGATTTGAGCTTTAATAGAGGAAAGTAACTTCAACTCCCTTAAAGTTTAAGAGTTAAGATTTTAAGTTTGGAAGTACAAACAACTTCCACTAGTTAAAGTTAAGTGTTTAAGTAAAGTGATCAAGTATTAATAAGATGTTAAGCGTAAAGGCCTAGACTGACCCCATCTCACTCACCAGTTTGAAGAGGACTAAGAGGAGTTAGAGAGCAGCGAGTTCGAGAGGAGCAGTTCGAGGGCAGCCAGCTAGAGGAGGGAAGTACAAGCGCCACTGAGGATGTCTGGTCAAGGCTTTCAGGAAGCAGTAGCGTTAGAGACTTTTTAGTTGTTTCAGTTTATGATTATGAGTACAGGCTGGAGTTCATTTTGAGATTTTAAGGTTTTAGTTTGCCCAAGTGTCAAGCTTTGTGTATAAGTAATGACAGTTGTTTTCAGTATTTATTAAAGTTATTTATGAAATGTTTCCACTATTTTTCTAAGTATTTTCAGTTCTTATTTTATTTCACGGTTTATTGAGGGCATTTTGGTAAAATTAGTACCCGGCCGGGTTAGGGTGTTTCAAAGTCATGCTCCCTTTCCTTAGCAGAAGTAGCCCTCTCCACATCGGTCGCTTCTTCTGGCAGCTGGACGGGCATGCTGGTGAGGCAGTGTGCCAACTTCTTGGGCGTCAGGTAGAGCTCCATCTTTTGTCTACAGCGACAGTAGTTGACTCCAACGAAGCGGAAGGGTCGATTGATATCGACAGCACCAGATCCAACCATGTTGTTCTGTTCAGTCGACATAGCAGCAGCCGAACGTCTTAAAATTGTTAGGAACGGAACAACAACAAGAACGAGGTTACCGAATCTGGAGCTGAGTCGCGGACTAGGTCGCTCTCTTTAAGACGTTCGCGGCACTGCCCTTGATGCGCACGGCAGACTATCAACCGGTCGTCTCCAGGATAAAACAGCTCCTCTCAATACTCGGGGTTTTGTGCGAAAACGCGAGTTCTCTGAACACTCCCTCTATTGTGTTTATGCTCGTTGTGGTGTGTTTATAGGGGCTGGGGAGGCGGCTATTTATAGGAGTCGAACCCCTAGGAATATATCCTCTTGCTTGGGGAAGAAGTCGGATTAATTAAGGAAGATAATTACTTCCTTAATTATTAAGATAAACCATGCGAGTATTCCTTTTTAGTCGATTATCCTTAGAATATTCCTCAAAATAACCGATTAATAATTAATTATTAGATAATTAATTTCGTTTGGAATTTCTTCAAAAATATATATATAGTCTCAAGTGAACCAACCAACCAACTGGCCGGTCGGACGGACGGCGCGCGCGCGTGTGTGGTGGTCCTTTAGGTCCTCCCTCTCCCACAAAAGTGGGTCACCCCAAGGGGCATGCCCTTAGTAGAGAGGCTCATATCTTTATACACATTTCACCAAGTAAAACTACCAATATGGTAGTTTTTCCCCTTGAGACTCTATAGCTTTCAAAGCTATTCATATATACATTTCCAACACTAGGGTGTAGAATCCGGTATTTGTGGTGGTCGGCGAGATTATTCATCTGAACTTAGGTTAGAAATTGGGGGTAGGGACAAATGTGTCTATTGTTTAATTTAGAGCGATAAAATTTGAAATTTTAGGACGACAAATAATAACTCTTTTTTCCCCACCAACTTTGTGTCGATATACTTCTACCATTTCCTCCAAACACAAGTAATATGATACATACTTAGTGGAATGATCAATTACCTCCATAAAAATTCCACGTTTAACTTTTTTATGATTTCGGTATGGACTATAAATGGATGTGATAGAAACCTACTGTTTCTATTATTATTATTATTATTATTATTATTATGGTTAGTGTTATTATTATTATTAAAGATACTAGTCTTTAAGTCAAATTTGGATAGTCTATTAGGGTTTTAGCTATAAATATGTATTTGTGTTCTTTTGTTGGGTTAAGCAGAAATCAGTTAAAGAATTATCTTTCCAAACTCTAAGTTCTTCCTATCTCCTAATTTTTCTTCTTCCCAAGTCTCAGGCTTCGGGCGATTCTTATTCTGTTCTTCCTCTCCTAATCTCAATCTCAATCCCTAATTCTGTTCATATAAACTTAATCCCCAAAATATCAATCCCGATAAAAATCTTGTTTCTATCATTTGGTATTAGAGTCATGGTCGAACATCTGAGTTCGTCAGAACTCTCACTCGGGGACCACTATTGTCTGTTGCACGAGTGCCTTTGCAAGCTGGAAGCCCTCATGGCCAAACAAGATGCAGAATGGGAGCGACGGGACGCAGAGTTCACACGAATACATATTTATTGCTAAAGACTGAAAAACCCTTATAGACTATCCTAATATGACTCAAAGACTACTATCCTTAATAATAATAATAATAATACTAATACTAATAATAATAATAATAATGATAATAGAAACCGTAGATTTCTATCTGGATGCATTTTAAACACAAAGCAATACACTTCTAACATCTTTAGGCATGAGTAGCTTGTAATCGATCTGTTGGCGAGAATATTTAATTACCCTAAATGGTATTTTATATTGAATTTGTGATTTTCATTCGTTCCTTGTATTGAAATGGTGAAAAATGTTATACATTTACGACTACAATTAACTAATGAAATTCTTAACCATGAAAAGACCATCTCAATTGGTGCAATTCTTGAGAATTGCAAGCTAATGTGGCAAGGGAGTGAAAGTGGAATGGTGAGTGGCATTGAAATGGGATCAATTGCAAAAGTTGCAAATTTGCATCTGATGAAAATTTCCATGCAATTGCATCCTGGCCCAGCTTTTGTCCTTTGGGTTTCTTTTTCTTTCTTTCCTTCTTTCTTTTTCGTTTGTGTTTATTTTTTCATTCTCAACATACATGCCACACACGCATATATACAATTCCAATCGTAATACTTTGGACTTTGCTACGGTGACATGCATGTCACCGTGACATGGACTTTCCGATCGATCTAATATAGGATTAGATCGACCGAACATGTTGTTTCAGTTTTGTGAGGTTCGACGCGGTTGACCGTCTATAGCAAATGGTCGACCTCTTTGGGAAGCGAACAGAACGAAAGGTCGACCCAAATACCTCATCGACCGACCATTTGCACTTAAAATGTCGATCGCATAAGTACGAGTTCGACCTCATGCACACCGTATCCGTATAGGATAAGGATTCCAACACCAGAAAGGTAACCCTAACTTATCTACCACTTAATTCGACCCATTCATGTGCTAAATATCTATAAATACGAATATATGTCACCTTCACCGACACCAAAACTCTGAATTAGGTTTTTTTTATATTTATGGTTAGAGCCTTTGTGAAGAAGATCGTTCGCGGTTACTGTTCTACGTGTTGAAAGTGGCCGACCACGTCGAAGGTGAGGTCGACCTAATTTAGCATTCGACATACATAAGCAAAAAAGATGCAGTGCATAGGTTGATTTACCTATATCCGTTCGACCTAGTACCGAATTGGGTCGACCACGAAACCAACGCGATCTTCATTTTACGTCAAATATGATGGATAAATGGATACAAAACTTCTCTTCAATCTGGTTGGTCTCTTTCTGTAAATGGTCTACCATTTTGTTAATGATCGCCATCAAGTGGTCGACTAATATACCTTTACGATCGACCATGTTGCTTCTGACGCCAACGAAAAGGGCGACCGAGGTTTTATTGTGGTTGACCAAAAATAACAATTTAAACTACAAACGGTCAACCATATGATCTTTGAGGTCGATCGCGATGAGTCCTCAGGGTGCCCAAATTAGTCAATTCGGTTGACCGAAAAGTCCATGTTACAGTGACATGCATGTCACCCTAGGCACACCCCTAATACTTTATATATTGAATTTCTAGTTTACATAATACTTTATATATTGTATGTAATTAAAATAATCATTAAATAAAATTCCTATCACGATTGATATATAATTCAAATATCAAGGTTCATATATAATTCGAATAACACAACGACAAAGAACAACTTGAGAGAAAAACACACTAAACGCGTTAAGATGACAAAACTCAAATTAATAAAACATACTCACAAATTCATATTGAGTTGTATTGAAAATTAAGTAGGACCCACAGTTACAATTGCATCTTGATGGCATTGATGTAGATGGTATGAAAATGAGGAGTGAGTTAATTGTTAAAGTTGCTGAAGTGGCAATTGGGACCACACTTAAAATTGCAAGAGATTGACATTGTTGGAGATGCTCTAATCAACACATTGTTTGTTTCGCCCTATATCTCTTTCATTAGACTAGTTTTCAGTCATATTAAATATCATAAAGAAAGATTTACTAGGCCAGTTATATGTTGAATGATACACACTAGGAGTTCCAAATAATAACTATATAAACACGTTAGGTCTCCATTTCAATAGTACGAACCATTCAACGCACATTTAGCGAATCAAGATGTGGGTGGATATATATGCTAACCCTCTTGCCTATTCGGTAACATGGGTTGATTGTAACCCCAACCCATTACCATCACTACTTGCAATCACGTAAATATTTTACCTCGGAATGCAACAACTATTTGTATGTTTCCACTCATCACCAACTCTACATGATAATGTCACAATAAGTTTTTATCATACTTTTTGTTGACTACACCAAAATTTGTGACTAATGATTTCTGAGTCCCCAGGGCAGCTCAAACAGACAAGGAATAACACCAAGATAGGAAGGAGAAAGTAGTGTACACTGTCTACGATTACTAATTATCAACCCGCCGCAACAATGAGAATGGAAAACCGATGACAACTCTTTCAATTCATCAAAAGATGGACAATTTTTTTTTTGCCATAGATATTCCGGAAGGAATAGCCAGATACGTGATAGACCAATAATTACAAATGTTTCTACCCCTATTCTTGAGCCGTTTGAGATGTCGATTCCCGCGTTTTAGGCAGATTTCACGCTAGGTTGTTCTTGTTTGTGATATTTCAGGTCCTAGTACGTGAATGAAGGTTTAGGAACGAGTTCGGGGTCGATTGGACGAAGTTTGGACGTTTGGCGAGAAGCTGAGAAGCCACACGGGCATGCCTATAGCCACACGGCCGTGTAGGAGACCCGTTGTGGCCGTGTGAAGGCTCGGCAAATCCCACACGGGCAGCCTGGTCACTCACACGGCCGTGTGGGTCGTGGCCGCGTAGGAAGCCTGAAGTCACTTAACGAAACACTGCGTTTTGCAAAGCCACACGGGCATCTGGGGATGTCACACGGCCGTGTGGCCTAGCCGTGTGAGTCAGGATTTTCTGGTTTTAAGCCAATTTTCAGCAAAGGAGAAGGGAGTTCCGAGTTTTAGAGAGACAGAGCGATTCCTAGAGAGAGAAAGTGACGAACAAGAGTTCCCAAGTGCCCTAGCTTGATCTTCATCACCATTGGAGCCCGGCTTGAGCTTGGAGAAGTGTCGATTGACGACCAGGAGCTGAAACCCATCCTTCACAGTATGGTTTCCGCATCTGAATCTGCTTTTGCTTCTTTATCCATGGAGTAGTTCCCCCATTCATCTGGGTATGGAGAACCCTAGATTTATATGTTAGGTTTGATTGTATGAACCCAAGTACCGATTTTATGATTTGATTATATTCAATTGAGGCTTGAATGATTGGATGACTTGAATTCTGATCAAATTCCTGTTATTTCTGCTTTACCCTAGAATGAGAATATCTGCCTAGGTTAATAGAGCACCCTTAGTTGAAGGTAGTGAATTGGCGACTTTAGTCGAGGAGCCAGTTCACTATTCTGTACCGAAGTTGCTTCGGTAGTGGAGGTTTTATTCGTTAGGGCCTCAATCTGTTTACTCCGGTGGAGGTTAGTCCCCCGCTGGGGACTCGGATTGAGAGGGTCTGGAGACCTTTAGTCGAGACTTCAGACTGTTTAAGAACATTCCGCAGTATAACTATCATAGAAACTAAACTTGGTAATTGCATTCCGGCTTAACTGTAGTCTAGGGGGAACCATATCTGGGTGACCTCTCTCGACTTGAAACAACCGTTTAACTTGCTTTGTCTTTTTTCTTGTTTGAACTTGCACTAAAGTTTCACCGCTAGATAATAAGAATTCACTGAGTAGTCATCACATCTAGGACCCGGGTTGACATTAAAACCCAAACCCGCTATACTACGCTTTAGGAAGTGGTTACACTTGGCCATTTTCTAGAGTGACAGTAGGAGTGAGTCAATACGAGAATATACACGACCAAAAAAGGTCAAAACAAAAGGAAAAAAGTAAAGCACGATGGTCAACAAGTTGTCGGGCCATCAAAAGATGGATAAATTGCATATTATAGTAATTTTGATTTCTAATTAGTTTCAAATGCTACTACATTATTAAATTCAAATTATTAGATTAATTTCAATTTCTAATTAGTTTCAAAAGAACCACATACCTTGAATCTATATACCTTTCTCACAACCCTCCTTGTGGGGCTTGCAATATCCTTAATGGATCGATGTGCTACTTGAAAAATCTCCAACTTGTTTTTGCAGCAATCAATGTAGTCAAAAGCGAGTTTCTACATAGAAACGTTTTGTTGATCTAGATGCGTAAAATCGTAAGTTTTTAAGTTTTAAAGCGGAGTTTTTAACTACATAAGTTATAAAAACTGAGATTTTGTGTAGAAGCGTTTTAGTGACCTAGAAACGTAAAATCGGAAGTTTTAAGTTTTAAATCGCGATTTTGACTACATTGGCGGCAATCATTAGGAACGAAATACAAACAATCTCCCTGTTGCAGATCAAATCACGAGACTAATTTATCAAGGATCATAAGGAGTAATGACCATAGAGCCCCAAAAAGAATTGAAGGCAGAAGCTTGAGCATTCCATCAACCGGCGGAGATTGGGTAGATATCTACTTGCAGAGAAATAAATTGAAGTGGAAGCACAAAAACTTGAAGGAACAATGGATCTTCTTTATGATGATCCAGCTAAGGCAGGGCATCTGCACCAAGTTACAGATAAAAAGAGTTCATTCGTTATCTTGTAGAGCCGAAACAAAACCTCCTTGCCCCCAAAACTCCCGACCTGGAAAAAACCTTAAATGACCCAACTACCTCTAGAATTTCTGAGGAAGATAAGTCCATTACCTGCCATACGCTCATTATATACCTTTAACCTTAGAAGGCAAAAACTTACAACTCTTCTATCCCAAACAATCTTCTAGCAAAACCTCTTTGCCCTAGGCTTTATCTTCATAGTGACTCATTGCCAGATCTATGGGTGTAATTCAAGTACAAACGCCTACCTTTAAATTTCTGCTACTACTGAGGATGCATAGGTCACTCAAAGGTGGTATGCAAGCACTAAGAGCAGAGAGTGAAGGGTAGATACATCGACTAGACTCGGGCAGGCTAGCACTCCATGTCGTCGCCCCTTTCCAGCTCCCAGAAGAGTACCCCTGGCACAGTTGAAAGCAAGACGAGAGATAACTTCTCCATGAAGATCCTTCAATCGGCCAGTTGCTGGACAGAAGGCTCTTCGGTGGCCGGGGTTCCCAAGGAAGAGAGAGAAGCGAATGTTGGTGTTAGCAAAAGTAACCTAGTGCATGTGACAACAACAGTTAAGAGGAATGCAAACAAGAAGGAGAGCAACGGTCCTCCTCCTGGTTTTGGGACACCTAGAGCTACTTTGGGGGGACAATTCCAACCGATGAAGGAGGCAACATGCTTCTCTCCATACAAGCCAAGACAGCTTTTTAAGGGACATGAAAGTAGGGATGAAGAAGAAGGCCAAGAGAATGAAGAATATGCTGCATGGAAGGAAGCCATCACATGGGGTCCAAACCCTCTTGGCCCATTGCTGCCTCTCTACAACCCTTTGTTGGGCCAACAAGCTTTCTACTCGAGCTCAAAATACTTAAACATGCTGCAAGAGAACATGTCTACTAACCAAGCCCATTCTCCCTACCTGATATGGAATAACAATCAAATTGGGGCCCAATATCTCAGCACCTAGGACCTAAGAAGTGTTCAACCCAGAAAGAAGCTAAAAGTTTCTAGTAGGAGGAAGACGAGAATTCACATTCAGGAGCAGACTCACTTGAAGCCATGGGAGAAGAAAAGGAAATCCTGAAGACTGCACAGGTGCAAGTGGCTCAACAAAAGCCACACGGAGAGCCATGGCTATAATATGATGGAACTATCGTGGTATCGGCTTTCGACATGACTATCAATTATCTGAGGAGTATTCATAGGTCCTATAGACCAATGATCACATTTTTTATGGAGACTAAGCAACTAGACAATTATATGGAAATTGTAAGGAGGAGGGCCAAATTTTTAAACAAATGAAAATGATACATAACTTTTTGGGTAGTAGGGATAACTTAGCTCTTTGGTGGGTCAATAGACTTGATATCAATATTGTAGACTCTTCCGAATTTTTAGTTCATGCTTTTGTCAATTTCGGGGTGGTTTTTTCATTACTTTTCTCCATGCCCCAAATTATTCGGCAGTTAGGATGGAGTTTTGGGAGGAAATAGGGCTTCTCAAACCCACTAATGATATCCTGTGGCTTTTGTTGGGAGACAATAACGCTATCCTTAACGATGGAGAGAAAAGGGGGCAATCCCTCTACGCGTAGCTCAACTGAACATTTTAAGAACTTCGTTTTCAACAACGAACTCTTGGACATCAAATTCAAAGGACCAAGCTTTACGTGGTCAAATATGTAGCAGAGACTAAGGCAAATCTTTGTCAGACTTGATCATGTACTATATTATTTATCTTAGATGGAATCTTTTAGCAGAGCTGTTATTTTTAATGAACCCATGAAGGGTTTTGGCCATTTCTCTTCGAGATTAGAGATGATGGGTACAAGGAATAGACAAAAAGCGATATTTCGTTTCGATCACAAATGGATCCACTATGAGCAATGTACAGAAATCATCAAAAGGGTGTGGGAGCGGGGAGAAAATCACCATTCAAATCTCTCAATCTGTAGTAATGCACTTAAGACTTGGAGTAAGACTACCGTGAGAAATGCAGCTGTCAGGATTAAAGAAATCGAGCGAAGACAGAAAGTGATACTGGAGCTTACCAACATCCCTGAATTTGACGATGAAGAGTAGAACATGCAAATCGAAATTCAAAAATTTTGGAAGGAGGGGGAATTTTTTTGGAGATAACGCTCAAGAATCCAAAGGCTCAATTTTGGAGATAGCAAACACGAGATTCTTCCATACTTCTATTATTCAGAGAAGTCTCATGAATAATGTGGTTAAATTACTAGATGAGGGGAACAACTAGATCGAGGACCAAGGTCAACTTCAAGTTCATGCGGTCAAATTTTACAAAAAAATACTTTTCAAAAAGAGAGATGACGTGATCAATATAGAGCTGATTCACGAAATTCCTTGTATGGTGGAGTCGATTGTGTGTAACAAGCCAGAGGAAAGGCTTTCTTCTGCTGGGGCCTTGCCATTTCCAAAGGTCCTTCCAAATCTCTTGTGGTTCTGCCTCCATTTCGCCTGTGACGAGATCATAGGCTGAACGTAGTCTGAATCTCCTGTCATTCAACTCCCCAGATGGTCCTAACCTCTCCAATCCCTGGTTTAGGGGCCTCCCTGCTTACCAATCAACATCTCCTTAGGCAGGTAATCTCTTAAACTTTCCCAGTCACAATCACCATTGTCTTTGATCCATTCTGCAACAACACTTGAATTTATTTCATTCGAAGTCAGATCAAGTAGGGCAAAATCCTGAAGGACGGTGTGGTTGTCCAGCCACGGAAAATTCCAAAAACCAGTCTCCATTCCATCCCTGACACTCCAAGTTAGCTAGCCCTTTCCTCGTACACTTGTGACGGAAATACTTTCCTTGCAGTACCTGAACCTACAAAACATTTTCATTATTCAGCATGTGCCAAGCCAATTTGACCATGAGCTAGATTTAAACACCTAGCCAATCTAAGTCCCTATCCTCCAGGTTCTTTGGCCTACAGTTTGTATCCCAATCCACCAGGTGGACCTTCCTTTTCCTGTCCTGAGAACCCCAAACAAACTACCTAATCTTCCTATCAATAGTCTCACAAATAGAAGCAAGGTTGTTTGCATAGCATATGAATGAATCGCTTCTAAGACAGCTAAAGTCACACGACCAGCCAAGGAGAGGGTCCTAGCTTTCCATGTCGTGAGCTTTTTATCCATACTATCAATTGTATTTCTATAGGTGGCCTTAGTAATCCTGCCATGAATTACAGGGACCCCAAGGTACCTTCCTAAATCATTGGTAGACTGAATATCAGGGCACCAACATATAGTGTTCAATTGTCGATAAAGTAGACAAGTAAATGGACAGACACAAAATGTAGGTAAGCTAACCATATAGAGCATATCATTGGTAGACTGAATATCAAGGCACCAACATATAGTGTTCAATTTTCGATAAAGTAGACAAGCAAATGGACAGACACAGAATGTAGGTAAGCTAACCATATAGTGCATATCTGGGCCATCATTCATCGATCATCACAAGAACTCTGCCTGCTGGTGCTCCAGTTGATATGATTTCCATTCTGCCCCCAGCTTGTGTGGGTAATAAAGCTCTTTTGATTAATTCCTTAGAGCCTGTCGTAGAGCTGGTTCTTCCACTGCAACTTGCAGCGATGGGGAGAGATCCATCAATTTCACTAAGCGTTGCTGCATATGGCTAAGAGGTTTCACTGCTTCAACTATGTCTGATATCACCTCAGATATGTGCATGGTCTTCCTGACACAAATGCAAGCATAAGCAGCAGAAAGTTCTCTTTTACAGGCCATCGGAACACAAATTACAAGTTTGATACCACAGGACTTATATTTGAATTAGTCGGTCACCTTATTCCAACTGTGTCTAATGGTGCAAGAGAGAGAGGGGGCATGGGCATCGCCAAGTCGTTGGGACCAAACCTAAGAGAATCACCGAGATTTTGCAACTTGGTGTCTTTATCTCTTCGTAGGTTCTGTGGTAGTTGAGAACCTGCTCCTCGGGACTTGTATTTGTTGAAGTGCTGGTTCTTGTAAAGGATTCTTCGTTATACCTCATTATATTGCCCTACACTAGGTCTTAATATGAAAATCTGACAGAAAAAGGTTCAACTGTGTTGATAAGAACGTTGAGAAATAGAGAGACAGAAACAGTGCATGCCTTTGTCATGTAAACAGCATCCTGGAGTTCTTGGAGAGTATCTCTCATGTTATCACCTGTGCAAGTATATCATTAGAAATCTGCAAAAAAAGAATATAATGTAGCATTTTGCAGAGTTGGCATCACAAGAGGAAGACCAAATAGAAGAAACACATCCCAGTTTAAGCAAAAAATACGTACCTCAGTTTTCATTACGTGAACAGTCAACATTTTACACAATGTTTGAATGTTAGTAAGTGATCCTCGGATCTATGGAAAAGATAACCAGTGTTAGTAAGTGATCCTCATCACAAGAGGAAGAACAAATAGAAGAAACACATCCCAGTTTAAGCAAAAAATACGTACCTCAGTTTTCTTTACGTGAACAGTCAACATTTTACACAATGTTTGAATGTTAGTAAGTGATCCTCGGATCTATGAAAAACATAACCAGTGTTAGCAATGTTCTGGATTGATAGCACAAGACCCTGAATGAAAAACAGTATACATAATCAACCAGCCAACTCATTCCAACATTATTTTGCCATGACGAGTGCTGTAGCAACATTGCTTTCTATAATTCTGTTCACAGGGAAAAGGGCTCATGAGCCTTAAAAGGTTCACACACTAAGTCAACCAATTGACATTCCCTACTTCCTTTTACTATCTATTGCAACAAGAGAAAAAGAGTGCAAGACTAGAGCAACACAAAAGTTCAACCATTTTTAATCCTAAATGCAAGTATGCAACAAGAACGGAGGAATGAAATCTTTCAGTAAACTAGCTGATCCATAACATAAGCCATAACCAGAGACCTGAGATAATAATCACGTGCAATCTTTGGTCAGCACGAAGAAACCTGTGACCGCTAGAATGCAGCTCATCATCGTCATCACTCATCACCACTTCCCAACCATGCTTCATCCAATTCGGAACAAGCTTGATGAACTTTTTTCCAGAGGGCAATGCATCAAGCCTCCTCCTTCATCTTGCACATCAGATGGCACTTCCATCTCCAATTTGGCAGCTCAGCCACCAAGAACCCAACAACAAAGGGATGTCTCACCATTGGAAACACAACGGCGCTTGGTTCAAATACACATGCTATCTGCATACGACTGAGAAAAGATAGGGTTCATCACTCACTTAGAAGCAACAAATTTCAATTACAAGAAACTGCGTTACAGTTACACAGACCAGCCTGCGACTGAGTGCAGCATCAGCAGCTCTCTCGTCGTCGGAATCTGTTCTTAGAAGAGAAGCTACCCGCCGCAACTCCCATTGGTCCATCACGTAGCTCCCAGCTTGTCCTCACATACACCTGCGGAAACCAGAAACTTCTGGAATTGATTGATAACTGCAAAACGAATTGATCCAAGTGTCGGAATACTATTTTACCGAGAGGATCGATTCTGGATGAACGATTCTCCGGAAGTGGAATCTTTGCTCCAACTCCACCGCCGAAGTGGAATCTTGACGAACAGCCGAGACGATTGCGGAGGCGGAGGGAAGCATCGCCGTCTCCGCCTTATCCGGTTCTCCGCGATCATCTGGAATAGGTGATTATGTCACGTGAGGGAGGTTACTAGCTGGAGAGGATGTAGATTGAAGGAGAAGGAGAGGAGGAGATTGTCGTTGTTCCTAAGTGAGGTTAGGTGGAGATAGGAGTGTGGAACGGCGGTGGCGGAGTGGTTTAGTTCCGTTGGAGAAGATGGCCGGCGACGGGCACAGGAAGGAGGAAGATGAAAGAATGAATCCGAAAGTGACGCCAAAATCGTGACACGTAGGCAGGAGCTACGACCTACGAGTGGTCAATACGATGCCGTTGGGTCTCGCTCGACAAGCTGGCTATTATCAACTCAACAGTAAAAGCTTTTGACCACTATAACGCCAACGGCTCTCTCTTCAGTCTTCACCATTATTTCATCGACTCCTTCCCCCCCAAAAAAACCCATCTAAAATCCTCCGCTCCTTCCCTCTCTCCGTCTCTCTCCCCTCTGCTCTGTCCAGGTCCAGCTCAGGAGGTTCATAGCCGTTAAAACAGTTCACCATTCAACTGCTCAGAGAAAAAAGGTGGGAAAAGGCTCCAATGGCTCACAAAGTGGAGGCGAATTTCCCCAATTCCATCCTCAAGTTACCGTCTCTGACCTCTTCCTTGAAGCGGAAGCGGCCGCCCATGATTGAGATCCCCAGCGTCCTTCAAGAAATCAAGTCCGAAGATGCCAACCTCAAATTCAATGACTTCGCCGCCCCAACTCCACGGCGAGACGGCTTCCTTTCTTCTTCTGGGCCGGGGGTTTGTGTTTCTGCTGTCAAAGGGAAGAAGAAGTTCATGGAAGATTCCCACAAGATCGTTTCCTGCTTGAATGGCGATTCCCGCAGTGTAATGCGATTCTTCTTCTTCTTTGTTCTTTCTTTCTTGTTTTAGGGTTCTTTCGCTTTCTTTACTTAATTTCCTTAATTGGATTTCGGCAGGGGTTTTTTGGGGTTTATGATGGGCATGGTGGGAGGAAAGCTGCCGAATTCGTTGCCGAGAATCTCCACAGCAATATCATGGCAACGATGGTAGATTGTAGAGATGAGTCTTCTAAAGAAGAAGCCTTAAGAGCTGGGTATTTGAAGACAGACCAACAGTTCTTGGAGCAGGTCTGGGTTCGTTTCCTTCCAATCAGACATTTTCCCTCTCCCCCCTTGAATTGGGCTACTTGCAATATTATTCCATCTTTAGTGACTAAGACTGCATTCCATTCAAAACCAACTCAAGAATTGACTGGTGAAAAAGAGGAGGGTTTGATTTTTTCCACTCAAGGAATGGTAAGAGAATGTATTATATGATTGTCAAATAATGTGAAGTTCCTCCAGCAGATATAGACTGTTGAACTTGAGAAAACCCCTTTTGTAGAATGCAAGGAATGAGTGTTGATTGTTAGAGATTCTTTTTGGTATCCAGTTCCTTTTGGAGGAAGAATTTGTATGCAATTTCACTGGTTCTGGTAGATTCTCTTTAGTTGACGTGGGAACAAATTATGCAGGGTCTGTTGAGCGGTGCTTGTTGTGTGACAGCCTTAATCGAAGGACAAGAAATGGTTGTTTCTAACTTGGGAGATTGTAGGGCTGTTCTATGTAAAGGAGGAGTGGCAGAAGCCCTTACAATAGACCACAGAGCAGAAAGAGAGGATGAAAGGCAAAGGATAGAGAATAAGGTAGAAAATACTGCAAACTATTAATAGACCATATAGCAAGCTTGATATATATTTCTATGCATTATGTACTGATGAAATTCTGATACACAGGGAGGTTATGTTGAGTTCCATCGAGGAGCATGGCGAGTGCATGGGATACTTTCTGTGTCTAGAAGCATTGGAGATTCCCATCTAAAGGAATGGGTGTTAGCTGAGCCAGACACGAACATTCTGCACCTGACACCAGACATGGAGTTTCTCGTCTTGGCTTCTGATGGATTGTGGGAAGTGGTGAGGAAAAAAGGGAAAGCCTGAAAATTAGCTTCATTTGCAACATTTGAAGCATTTGGTTCTACTAGTCAATCTTAATTAATGTTCCCTCTGATTTTTGTTTGGATGCTTTAGGTTGAGAATCAAGAAGCTGTTGACATTGTCACTGCATCATGTATGCCTGAGAAGAAGTCAGGACCACTTCTCTGGGATGGAATCGAGTGTGGGCGAGTAAATGTGAGCCCTGTTGACATTGTCACTGCATCATGTATGCCTGAGAAGAAGTCAGGGCCACTTCTCTTGGATGGAATCGAGTGTGGGCAAGTAAATGTGAGCCCTTCATCGAAGCTGCGAAGGGTCTCGCTTGTGAAGCAGCAAGAACAACATAGGTTACAAAAGCCGTCACCAACTCATAAGGAGGAAGAAGAAGAGTTTCCCAGTGAAAATGACATACCACCATTGAAGTTGAGGAGGATTACCCTAGCGAAGAAGATCAAAACGAAAACAGAGTCTTCTCTCATCAAAGAGAACATCCAGAAATCTCCTCCCTCAATCGCAGGGCTTCCCGGTGCTTGCAAGGAGCTTGTGAACCTCGCAGTAAGTAGAGGTAGTTTAGATGATATAACTGTGATGATAATTGATCTTAGTTACTTCAGAAGTAAGCAATGAGTCTAGCTTGGCTAATTGTCATGTACCATACAATCATTCATTTCCTTGTGTACATATGTGAAGTAAGAAGCATTGCAGTGCAGCCGGACTAGTTATGGGTCTCCTCCACTACCCTTTGAGAGGGAGAAAAAAGGTTTTTTTGTCGTTCATAAGATTAGCGAAACATCATCCTCTTTGGAAACTGCCAAGTGTTGCCAGCATTCTTCTTCACTTCTCGTCTGCCCCTCCATTTTGCTTTTGCCACTTACCTTGTTGCTTTCTAGCTCAATCATATATTCCTTTATGAGTCATGACCATAACATAACATGGATGGTCTCTCACTGGACCACCACTGAAATTTCCAGCCAATGCAAAGCAGGTCTTCTTGCAGTCTGTGTTTACCAGAAATCATGTTCTCTTCAAAGGTAACTATGAATCCGGGTTACGGCACTCCTTTGCGCCAGCTTTTCCACCGGAAAAAAAGGTAACCATGAATCCTCGGCTACCTTATAATATATCATATGTTACTTCAAGCCTGCATATGCACTTACAACTTGCAAGTTCCAACATGCAGCAGGAAGTAGTCTTCTAGGCCCGCCATTTCTAACAACCAGAAAACACTGATCTTAACTCCAAGGCTTTCTCCAAAGAAGAAGAAAACGGTAGGAAGTAACTGCATCAAGCGCTTACTCTGTCATCATATTCATATATCAGTACAGAGGAAAAGAAAACTAACCAGCGAGGAAAGAAGTACAAATGTCGCCTCTGATCGGCAATTCTTCACCTGCCATGATCGCTTCTCTAGTAGCGAAGAACATGCAGCACTTGAATTTGATTTAAGGTAACCTAAGGAGAAGAAGAAGAAGAGTGCTGCAGTTGCATTCCTATGAACGAATTCCAACACCAGTGCTAGGATTGATGCTTCTATGTGCAGTAATATCCGTCGTCGATGGTTGTTCTCAAATCGGGAACCAGTGCCGGAGAAATAGCCATCTGTACATTGAGAGTCCTTAGATTCCTCCTGAGGTTTTCCATCTCAAGGTTCCTCTCCCTTAATCATATTCCTAACAAAGTAACAATGATTGGAAGGCAAAAGCAGAGTGAAAAGTGAAACTCTGTAATTTGTTTTTCTTCTTCAAAAACTTAAAACGAATAGATAGGAAAAAGGTAACATAACAGCTCAAATAAAAGCGTCCAAATTCAGTACCAGCTGCTTGGTTCCTGCCTCTTGCCCCACCCCACATGCTCTCTTCCTATAACAAAAGCTTTTCTTTAAACCTGAGCTTCTTGAGATGCATAATGGAAAGATAGGAAGCTGTCTGTTTGCCTTTTACCTTGCATGGAAACTTGGTTTAGTGGTGGGTGTTTCCATTTCCTCTCTCTCTAGTATAAAACCTGTTTTCCTTTCCCTTCCTCAATACCACAGTTCCACGTTCTTGGATCACTTCTTTCTCTCCCCAACTTTCTTGACCCAAAAGCTCTCTCCTGTTTCCTCAATTTGCCATCCCCCTCTCTCTCTCTCTCTCTCTCTCTCTCTTGTCCAAACACCATGCATGATTCAATCGCCATCCCTGCCTGCTTCTCCTCCTCAGGCGAGCAGCCAGCACCACCACCACAACAAGCAGCCACCGTGGTGACAAGATCAGGCCAGTCGGTGTTCATGTCCGTCTACAAAACCCACCTGGCCGGAAAACCTCGTTTCATCACAATCACATGGTGCAAGAATCTGCTGCTACATGGTCTGTCTGTCTCAGTCCAAGCCAGTAGCAGCAACATCAGCAATGGTGGTAGTACTAGTAGTAGGGATCATACGGATGAACATCATCAGCATGAGTGCAAAGTGGAGCTAAAGCCGTGGTCTTTCTGGCGAAAACATGGATCGAAACAGTTCATTGTCGATGGTAAGTCAGTAGAAGTGGTGTGGGACTTGAAATCGGTGAAATTCGAAGGCGAGACGGAGCCGAGATCAGATTACTATGTGGCCATTGTATGTGAAGATGAAGTTGTTCTGCTTCTAGGCGATCTGAAGATCGATGCCTACTTGAGAACCCGGTGCAGGCCTGCACTAATCGAGCCGGCATTGGTGTCGAGAAGGGAACATGTGTTTGGTAAAAAAAGGTTCGTCACGAGGATGAAGTTCCACCATGAGAAGAAAGGTTGTTACCATGAGATCTGCCTTCAATGCAACAGCAATGGTGTGGATCATGAGATGGAGATCAGAGTGGATGGGAAGAGGGAGATTGAAGTGAAGCATCTGCAGTGGAAGTTCAGAGGGAATGAGTCGATGGTTGTGAGCAACAAGGATAGAGTGGAGGTGTATTGGGATGTTCATGATTGGCTGTTTGGTTCTGGACCAAGACATGGGCTCTTCATATTCAAGCCAGTGTCAGGTTCTTGCTCTTCTTCTTCTGATTATGATGGTGATCAAGAAATGAGGTTTGATAGTGGAGGAGGATCAGTTGGTGATGGTGATGAAAGTGGAGGATCATCGTCTAGCAATTTTTGCCTGTTTCTGTATGCTTGGAAAGTAGAATGAAATACTGAAAATGGTGGGATTGAGATAAGCAAGCTGTCCATTTTTTTTTTATCTCTGGGGATGTGGACCATTGGGGATGGAAGTTTGGGGAAAGAGGGGGTGGACAAGAAATGGACATATGCCAGATTGGATCTCCAGAGACACATGCCTAATAAATGCTTTAATAATAATAATAATAATATTATTATTATAACAACTGTGTTTTGGGTTCTTCATGTTTCCCACCTTTTCAGGACAGTCAAAGGGAGGTCAAAGTTGATGTATAAAAGTGTATGTAAAAGTTATGATGATGATCATTTTGGTTGCAGCAGCTGGTGTGGTGATGGTTGGTGGTGGGTAAAGTTGGAAGCTCCCACAAACAAAGGCAAAAGGCTTCTTTTTCTTGTACAATACATACTTCTGTTGTTCGTGTGTTATTTCCTCATCATTTTAACCTTCCATTGAATTGGGAAGTTCGTCATTTTCTGGTACTGTATATGGTTCCCAGAAAATTTCATTTATCTTTTCTATAACAATATACTTTAATATTCTTAATCTTTCTTTCTAGATGATGGTTAGCCTATTAGATGTGAGTTAAATCAAGTGTATTGTTTAACGAACAGAAAGCTAACTCTAAATTAAAAAATAATAACTTTAGGTGGTTGTCTGATAGATCAGTAGAAGTGCAGAACTTATTATCAAGCATAATTGGCTCTCAGAACTCTGAATCTAAAACTTGATTAACATTGGTATCTGGTTCACTGGTTAGGGAGATAAGGACTCAACTAGAACTGCAAATTTGGTACCAGTATTTGCCACTTTGTTGCCTTTTCTTTGTGAGGGGAATAAGATTTTATGATAGATGAAGATTAAAATCTCAGAAAACCCCCTTGTCCTTCTTCTTGTCGATGATAAAGCAAAATAAGTAGTGAGAATCACCATTTTTTAATTTTTTGAATTGATGATGATCGGAGATTTCTCACATTTTAAAGTGATGTTGCTAATGATTTTATGAACTTGCTATAAATCGTAAGATTATAGCTTTGGACTTTGCTATGGTGACTTGTAAGTTACTGTGACTTTGACAAAATGGTCGACCTGGTTACTGATGAGGTCGACCTATTTGGACAAAACGACCGACCTCTTTACTGATATGGTCGACCTATTTGGACAAAACGACCGACCTCTTTACTGATATGATCGACCTATTTGGACAAAATGATCGACCTCATTGTTATAATGGTCGACCAGATGTACTATTTTCCATTTTACTATGTTCAACAAATGGTTAACCTCTTCTACTAAAAGACATTATACAAAAACACTTCCATCAAGTGGTCTACCTCTTTCAATACTTGATCTACCGGATGAACCATTCGTAGTGATATTATCATATATAATTACAGTCCAATAACAATAGATATGCTTTCCAGTAAGAGATTTAAAATGATTACAAAGGATTCAAGCATAGATGACAAGTTTCTCGAGTATCATGGAATTGACGTAAATCCATTGTTTGGTGAGAGACACAAATCAGTGAGGTTCACGGATTAGATCTTTTTTTTAGATTCAATCCGTGGCCTCACGTATTTGTAAATCCACAACTCATTTGGGATTTGATAATGGAAGCCAAAAATGCAAATCCATCATAAATCCATAATATAAAATTCACTTAACAAACGATGTACTCTTCCAAATCCATAATGCAACATATCTATAATAAATTCAAAGATTTTTAAAACTCAAAACCTTCATTTTCAAATCCAATAAGCAAATGAGCTTGCTATAAAATGTCAATCTTGCGGCACAAATTAACAATATGGACACAAAATATAAAACTTCAAGCAAAAGTTAGTTATAAATTCAAAAGTAAGAAGGATAGTAAGGTAATATAGATTTTAAAGCTATAAATCCATAACTGAAAAAACCACGATCAAATCAATTAAACAAACAAATAGACTCTTTCGAATTCATGCACCAAATTACAAAATTGAAGTTGTGTCAAAATTCTCATGTTCAAATCCAACAAACAAACCATCCCTAGTTTAATGAGAGCTCGATTAATGGATCTGGGTTAGCCCACCAACTAGGGGTGTTCAAATGGTTACCATGGTAATTACCAAATAAATAAGCCTAAATTCTATTACCACGAAATACAATCTCATAACCAAATCGTACAAACTAGTACGACAACCAAATTAACCAAACTAAAATTTAATCGGTTTGGTTAATTGGTTAACCAAAATAACCAATATATCATCACATTATTACTAAGTGAGAAATTTTTCCGGTTAGTGCATCAATTCACAATTTATATAATAAATAACACATAACAATCAACCCAAAATTATAGTTAACCCTTAACATATATACATGTAACTAATACAGTTAACTTACATTTTACTCTTGAGTGGATATGCAAAGCATTAAGTATGTCTATATAATATATTAGATATATAGCTAATTACTTAACTGGTTAATGTGATTTGATCGGTTAACAGTGTTTAAAACCAAACCAAACCACTTAAATCAAACAAGCTAAAAAAATTAAGCAACCAAACCAATTATTCAAATGCTACCGGTTAAAACAATTACCACGATAACCACACCTGTTTCAACACCCTACCACTAACATTCCAAAGTCCAAACGAACGTTATGCCATTTAATCATACACAGGGAAAGTTAAAATGCTTGTCAATTGAAAATGTTGATTTACTCGAAGCTGGTATCGTGACTCTGTAAATCAAAACTCTAAAAGATATTCTGTACAAAAAGGGAAGAAAAAAAAAACTGTAAAAAAGATACCATGCATATTGAAAACAACAAAGCAATAAATATATATAGGTTGCAGTATTGTATTGATCACAAACTCTACCCATGGATGGAATTGGAATTATTATCCATCTCCCAACTATATAAACCCCTGCCAAAATGCCAGAAATTAGTACAATCAAACCTACAAAACAATTTCTACAAAACACAAAATAACACCCAGTACTCAATCTCAGTTCGGCAGACGCAAGCAACATCATGGGGAAGCCTGCTATTTACTTGAGAATCGCGACCTCTCTTGTACTGATAGTCCTTGCTGTTCTGATTTCAGGTAAAGTAATTAAGTGAAGCACTGTTAATTAGTTGTGTTTTCTTGAATATTAAAAGCTCATGGATAGTATTTCTTGCTGTCGTGCTCTGTTTTATATAAATCGCAGGCATGTTGAAACCGGGTGAGGCGAGAACGAGCCCATCAGTGCAGGAAGCGGATCTGGGGAATAAGCAGCTGGCCATGGGAGGAACCAACGGTACTAATTACTCTGTCGAACTGGAGGATACGCCGCCCCCGCCGGCTTGCACTGAACACAGCCAATGCATCAATTACTGTCACGCAAAGAACCCTGAACTGTCCTACTTTTGCGGTGCGGATTGGAAGTGCTTCTGCAGTTGGTGCTGACCGAATCAATTAATACTGGTAGAATAATTGCAGGAAGTACGTACTGGTAGAATGGGATACTGCTCTGCTGCTGGCTGATCATGTTTTCTTCTTCGGTTTTTGTGTTTTAGTTTGCTGCTCGATCGCCACCCTGTTTGAGCCAATCTCAATACGTGGTTTTCCATCGCCTTTGAGACGAAACCCAGAGTTCAGTACCGAGAGATTATCCCATCTGAGTTAATTTTAAGATTACTGTGTGTCCGGCTTTCCTACTTAAGCTGATATTACCGGTTAGCTAGAAGAGTTGTTTTGAAGTTGGTCAAGTTTAAATCTGACTCATTAAACTTGGCGATTAATTTCAAATCATCAAATTAGAAGTCATTACATATTTGATTTGTTGGACAATGATTTCTCAACACAACTCAAATTGTTTTGAATAATCTTTGAATGAGGATGTATGATTAGGGTAGGCAGAACGGTTTTCGGTTAGCAGTTAACCGGACGGTTTCAACCGAACCGACCGGTTTTCAGCTAACCGAAAAACCGTATCATGTGGCAACGGTCGGTTGGCGGAGGAGATGGGAAGGGGTTCGGCTAGCCGACTAACCGGGGTCGAAAATCGGCGGTTAACCGGCTAACCGACCCCCTTCCCTTTCCCCAAAACGAGCCGTTTTATCCGTCCTAACCCTACTTCAACCTCGCTCCCCCCAACTCCTCCTTCGACCTCACTGACATCCCCCTTCCCCCTTCTCGCGCAGCGGCGCAGGCGACCCAGAGAAAACCCCTTCCCCCTACTTCGTCGTTCCCTCGCAGAAGGTGTCGATTTTCCCCGTTAGCGGCGTCATTGTCACGCCTCCGCCTGTCATCAGCGTCGCCAGCGAGGGAGCCAGCTCCGACGCCGCCGGGAGGGTCGCGCCATCGCGGTGTCGAGCAAGTGGATGGTGCGGCGGGAGTTTCCCAAGAAGACGGCCAAGGCTCCGTCCAAGGGCGCCTCGCCGAAGAAATCACCGGCCAAGGCTCCGTCACCGTCGAAATCGTCGAACTCCACCTCCGGGGGAAAGAAGGGGAAGTCACCGGCGACCTCCCCGTCGTCGTCGTCGGACTCTCCTACTCCAGCTCCGTCGAAGAAGAAGAAGAGCGACAGCCCGTCTCCGGCGCCGTCAAAGTCGCCCGCAAAGTCTCCCTGCATGCAGCAGGTGGAGGAAGGAAGGAGAGAATGGAGAAGTGGTTGGTGGAGGAAGGAAGGAGAGAGGAGGAGATATGGTTTGGTGGGTGTGAAATGGTGGAGAGAGGAGCAGATAAGGATTGAAAAAGTGGTGCAGATTTTGTTTTTTTTTATTTTTTTTTTTAGAAAAGGTAGTTTCCTGGTTGGTTAGGCCATTGAACCGAACCGTCCATCAAACTCTCGGGTGCCCCGGTTTAACCGCGCCTGAACCGAAAACCGCCCGGTCAGTTTGCGGCTAACCGAGGCTCTGTGGTCGGTCGGTTGACGATGGCTTCTGGTCAGGTCTCGGTTTAACCGAAAATCGAGAATTCAATTTTTGGTTAAACCAAAACCGACCGGTTGCCAGCCCTATGTATGATATGACTGGAATCTAAGTTTAATAATTATTATACTCCAAAAAGAAAATCCTCCATCGAAGGAAAGCGTAGCATCTATCTCTATAGGGAAAAACATAAAGAAGACAATGGGTTATATGATATGGTTTGGATGATCTACTTCTTTGTCATCCCTTCTTTTATTTATAGCCAACAAAAGCAGTGGCAGATCCATTTATTTTTTATAGGTGTGTCGGCCGACAAAAATAAAATAACATATTACAAATACAAATTAATTTATAAAATCTAGTAATTATTTTTTTGAGTCAAGATGAGTTTTCATATGTAAGGATTATAAAATATATTTCCCATTATGATATAAATCAAATATTATTTGTGTATACTAACAAATAATTATTCATAAATTGGTAATTTACTTATTCTAAGAAAATAGAAGGGAGTCTTGTATTTTTTCCAATTTATTGAGACTAGTTTTATAAAAAAACAAAAAGTGAAATTGATGGCCAAGCCCACACCGCCATTTTCATGTTAGTGGAATTTTAAATTAAAATGTGGGTTAGCCTTATTTTGGAACAAAAGAAGTGAGTAAAAAGAATTAAATAGTTATATTTAAGAAAAATTTATGTCTTTTGTGCACTCACTTTTTTTGTGCATGATATGCACCTGCATCATAATCGTCATTTGAGCAAGTAATTCATTTTCAAACAATGTCAATTACAATATGTATTATGATGGATAAGAGAATGCATAAATTGTGCAAAAATTATTCAAGAGTTACTTTGATTTGAAGGGCTTAGGATTGGAAGTTTAAGTTTTAGGGAAATGTATTGATTAGTTGTATAGCCATATGTAGTTGCATAAGTGTGGAATGAGCAAGAACTTTAGGTTCTTTTTATCTTATGGACATGTATTATCCCGACTGTTGGAAGTTATCCATTAAACTGTGACCACCTCTGTTTGAAAGGGCAAGGACGATCGTGACATGCAACATGGTTTGTTAGAGCTTTTGTTTTGCAGGAGGACATTTAATTTAGAATATGAACTCGATGTAGAACAAACCTGAATGGTTGGACATATTTATGCAGTGTGAAGACTGCAATGTTAAGTTATGAAAAAAATTGTTTGTCAAAACAAAGTTATTATCACGAATTTTGGACTTGTTATGACTTATGACAAACTGTTGCTGTCATAGGTGACTAAAATTGTAGTAGTGGTAAGTAGTTTTGTCGTATTGTAAATCATAATTTCCCAATTAGTAAGTAGTTTGTTATATCTTTTTGTAAACCATACATTCTCAATATAACTTCAAAACGTGTGCAACATAACAAGTTCGAAAGGAATGATAAGGCAACTAACTCAGTAATTATGGAGAACAGAGGAGATGGATGAGTAATAGGGCAAGCAGAGTTGGCTTCCACCAACAACGGTATATTTTTGCTTTATCTTGTCTTTTATAGACTTTTAAACCTGGATATAAATGAGCACTAGCAAAAGCAAACCCAATATGAAATCGAACAAGAAAATAGAGAAGAGAATGAACAAAGGCAAGACACCAATTTTACGTGGAAAACCCTCCAAAGAGGAGGGAGAAAAACCACGGGCTGGACAAGCCAGTAAATCCACTATGATCAAGGAATAATCTTCAACGTACAAAGTTGTGGAGTAAGTAGAAAACTCCCCACATAAAAGAAAAGTACTCAAGAAGATATTCTACACTTTAGGAGAATAAAGGAGTTGGAAGAATTTGGTGTGTCTATTCAACAACAATAGACTCCCTATTTATAGCCATGTAAAATGGCTTATGAGATGCCAAAGAAAAAGTGAACGGCACTCCCGTTAACCAAATAGAAACTCAACACAATTAACTCCATGTGGTCATTAACTTTCATAACCCCAAGTAACCTCAAGTGTCTTCCATAACTCCAAGTCTTGAATTAATTTAAGGCATCAATACCAACAATCTCCACCTTCAATCAAATTTAGAAAGAGTTGTCCAGAAACCCCTGAGAGGTAATCAAGCTCTTCGAATTCCAACTAAGTTCAAACAACGATCAAACTTAGTTGAAGGAAGAACTTTAGTGAGCATATCTGCGGGATTGTTGTCAGTATGATCTTTCTTCACACTAATATCACTTGCAACCATAACATCTCGGACAAAGTGGTACTTGACTTCTATATGTTTTGTCTTCGCATGATACATGTCATTTTTAGTCAAGTGAATGGCATTTTGACTATCCGAAAATACGGTTGAAACAATTTGTTCAACTCCAAGCTCAATATCTAGGCCACGTAACCAAATAGCCTCTTTAACTCCCTCAGAAATAGCAACATACTCTGCTTCTGCAGTTGACAAAGCAGTTACGGGTTTCAAGCAAGATTTCAAGCTAACACATGAATTGCAGAGAGTGAAAACATATCCGGAAAGAGACTTCCGTTTATCTAAGTCACCTGCAAAATCAGAATCTGTGAAGCCTATAATATTGTTGGAAGGATTTTCACTCCTCTCAAACAATAGACCCATATCACGGGTTCCCTTCCAATATCGAAGTATCCACTTCACAACATTCCAATGTTCTTTTTCTGGATTTTACATATACCTGCTGACAACACTTACTGCATATGCAAGATCGGGTCTTGTGCAGACCATAGCATACATCAAACTGCCAACTGCACTCGAATATGGAACGCTAGACATATAATCCACTTCTTCATTTGTTGTTGGACAATAAGCAGCAGATAACTTGAAATGAGCAGCGAGAGGAGTAGAAGTGGGCTTACAATCAATCATTCCGAACCTTTCAAGTACCTTATCAATGTACTTTCTTTGGTTCAAAAATAATTTACCAGCTTGTCGATCTCTTTGGATCTCCATACCTAAAATCCTCTTTGCTGCTCCAAGGTCCTTCATCTCAAATTCTCCTTGTAGTTGTGACTTTAACCTTTCGACCAATATTCTGTTCTTAGAAGCAATAAACATGTCATCAACATAAAGAAGTAGATAAATGTAGGAGCCCTCAGGAAATTTTTGGAAATATACACAATTATCAAATTGACTTCGTGTATAACCATTTTCAATCATAAAAGTATCAAAATGCTTATACCATTGTCTAGGAGCTTGCTTGAGACCATATAATGAATTTCTCAAGCGACAAACCATATGCTCCTTTACTAGAATCACAAAGCCTTCTGGTTGCTTCATGTATATCTCCTCCTCGAGATCACCATGAAGGAAAGCAGTTTTCACATCAAGTTGCTCTAACTCCAAATCAAAGAGAGCAACAAAAGAGAGAAAAATTCTTATAGAAGTGTGACGCACAACAGGAGAAAAGATTTCATTGAAATCATTACCTTCACGTTGGTTGCAACCACGAACAACCAACCGTGCCCTCCATCTTGCCTCTTCAATGCCAGGAATTCCTTCTTTCTTTTTGTAAATCCACTTATTTGAAAGTGCTTTCTTCCCCGTAGGAATGATACATAATTCCCATGTATTATTCTTCAACAAACTTTCGTTTTCTTCATTCATTGCCGCAAGCCATTTAGATGAATCTACACAAGATATAGCTTCTTTGAAAGAAGAAGGCTCAATTTCTTCTAAAATTTCTTGTGCGACGGCGAGAGCATACGCAACAAGCTCATCATCTCTATATCGAGCAGGTTTTTGTATAACTCTCCTTGGCCGATCTCGACCCAAGATATAATCTTGTGGCACTTGAGGTGGCATTTGCTCATTTTGAACTTCACTAGGATTTAACTCTAGAGAAGATAGATGGGTAGGTGAATCAACTTGTTGTTCGAACTCCACCTTGTCTCTTGGAGTCTCAAGATTTTCTACATCATGGGACGAAGAAGTACCATCTTTGGCAGAAAATAAGGCATCTTCATTAAATGTAACATCTCTACTTTGATCAACCTTGTGAGATTCAATACACCAAAAACGATAGCCTTTTGACATTATAGAATATCCCAGAAATAAACACCTTTTAGCTCTTGGAGAGAGCTTACCCTCATTTATGTGATAATATGATGGGCAACCAAATATTCTTAATTTGGAATAATCAACTGGTTTACCTGTCCAAATTTCTTCTGGAATTTTATAATCCAATGACTTATGCGGAGAACGGTTGATTAAATAACAAGTTGTGGCTGCAGCTTCTGCCCATAAATCACGAGGTATTAATCTGGAAAATCGACTCTTTCATGAGATATTAATCTGGAAAATCGACTCTACCTCAATCTCCAGGAATCGAGCTCCAAAGTACCATCCCCGAACTGTCTCCATGCCTTAGTCTTTTTCTGCCAGTTTTCCAGTTTCAACTTCCACTTTTGCACAGGCTGTAAAACAACCTTCTGGGTTTCCAATTGATCTCCAAAGCATGTCAACGTGTAGAGGGTGACACCAGCTTCAAAACATACCCTCAAACATCCATTTTCATCGAACCAATAGAGAGTTTCACACGTCCAAAGTTGGCTACCTGAAACTGTAAAAGGACTTCGCCAAAATTCAGTGTTCTTTAATATACTTAGCTTACCTTCTTGATCAATCAATTCCAGCTTGATTAAGGACCAATTTGAGATCATATCAATGCTCGCCGCCGCCGCCGCCGCCAGGTTTGGAGGAAGGAGACGACTGGTAGGGATAGGGGAAATTTAGGGAAAATATATTTTTTGTTTCTAAATTAATTATTTTTATAACTCAAAATTAAATGACGTGACAATGATATGATGATTTGTCACTGACGTGTGCGATGATTTGGTATCCTAGTCACTTTAACGTTAACCTGACTAACATATTCTCTAACACCGTTGAAATTTGTAACATAAATGGCTATATTTGTCATGAAAGTTTCAAAATTCTAGCTACAAGTGCTATTTCTCCAAATTTGGCTATTATTGGCACAAACTCGAAAGTTTTGACTATGCAAGTTTATTTTGCCATAATAAAATTGTGGAACTACTAAAGTTTAGCTCGAGTTTGGTTCTTAACGATGGGTAATAAGATCTTTGACACTAGTACTATCTGTATGTTTGCAAGGGAATATAATCCTCTTAATTTTTCATAAGAGAATCAGTTGAGAATCTTTCAAATTGATATTCCTAATCATTTTTTTTTACATAAGCTATCATCGATTGAGTTTCAAGCTGAACCCGCCGATTGAGGTCCGAGATAGGATGAATATTCGTTGTTATGCACTCTTCTATAACTAGATATAGGGAACTTTAGATTTTAGTGGGGCCAGAAAAGTTCAGATCTAAGGGGGTGAGAATTAATTGTTTTTTATTTTCTCTAATTTTTTAATCGATTTTTATCTTCTTCGTTCTAACTTGGATTTCATTTTTTTTTTTGCACAGATGTAACAAGTTTGTTATGATCTACAAATTGATATTCATTTTCAATATATTTCGACAAAAAAAATTTCATACCACTCGTTACTACCTTGGTACCACCTGGTACTACCTTTGTTGTTAACTCGAATTTTAATTTATTTTGCACGGATGGAATGAAACCTTCGTGATCTATTGGATCTACAAGTTTATGAGAAAAAAATACAAAACCAAAACGTACCGCTCCATACCACCTTGGTATAGGTTTAGTAACTAGTGGTACACAATGATGAATGCGGTAAATGACAGTTTATATATTTTTACTATCATGTATTCAACCATTATACACTTTGATATGTCTATACCACCATGGTACACTTCACTACCACGTGATATGATTTTATGTGCCACCGTTAAATTATGACTTAAAATTACGACGTAAAACAAAAGGAATATAGCCTGTTTAAATTTACAGAGAAATTGGTTAAGAGCCCTCCATAAATAATGATGTAGCAGGTTACAAATGATTATTAAACACAAGGATATGGATGTGATTCGCTACCCGATTGACACGGGATGGGATTAGGTGCTAACCCCTATAAGGGTTAGCACCGTGATAACTAGTAAAAATCACTACGGATTATTATAAAATCAATACAACATCTAAACTAAATCACTACTAATTCAAACTAGTAGTAGTTTTCCCTTAGTTAGGACGGTGCTAACTATTGTACAATTAGCACCGTAACCCCTCCCGATTGACACCTCTAGTTAATACTCTTACAGCCGACATCCCGTACACAACAAAGAACCAATAAATAAAGGTCGACTATTTTAGTTTACAACGAGGGGAAGGACGTACTCCAATATCACCGCAACACTCTTCAAATCAAAACTCTAAAAGATACCATGCTATTAAAAACAACAAAGTAAGAAACATATATAGGTTGAAGTATTGTATTGATCACAAACTCTAGCCATTGATCGAATTGGAATTATCATCCGTCTCTGCACTATATAAACCCCTGCCCAAATGCCAGAAATTAATACAATCAACAAACAAACAATTTCTACAAAACCCAAAATACATCCAGTACTCATCTCAGGCCACAAGCAATATCATGGGGAAGCCTGTTGTTTCCTTGAGAATCGCATCCTCACTTGTACTCATAATCCTTGCTGTTCTGATTGCAGGTTGTAACTTGTAAATAAGTGAAGCATTGTTAGTTGTGTTTTCGTGAACATTAAATCTGAAAGGATATTTTTCCTTATTGTTATACTCTGGTTTATATGAATCGCAGGCATGTTGAAACCGGGTGAGTCAAGAACGAGTCCATCAGTGCAGTTAGCGGATCTGGGGAATAATCAGCTGGCCATGGGAGGAACCAACGGTACTAATTACTCTGTTGAACAGGAGGATACGCCGCCCGCGCCGGCTTGCACCCATCGCAACCAATGCGACGATTACTGTAACTCAATGAACCCTAATTTATCCTCCAATTGCTATGGTGGAGTGTGCTCCTGCAGTTTGTGCTGATCAACCGAATCATTCCGCTTTCCTTTGGATCACACAAACACGAGCCAAGAGAAGACAATGAATAAAAAGATAGCAGAGCATGCAGTACTGGTAAATCGCGCTCTGCTGCTAGCTGATCATATCCTCATACTCTATTTATATTTGCTGCTTTTTTGTCTACTTCACCACGCGGTTTTCTATCGCCTTTGAGACGAAGTGAATAAAATGAACTAAATTCTCTTTTAGTCACTCAACACTATATCATCATCTCCCGGGCAAAACAATGAAGTTTAATAAAAAATAATATTTAGGCAAACAACACAACTAGAGGAAATTGTGAAGTAAATGAAATTGTCTAGAGATGGTAGAGGTGGGCATTGCTGCGGCCGGACCGCATCAAATCGCACTGAACCACATATGTTGTCAAACCAAATTACACCGACAAGCTTGCACTCTAGAATGTGGTCTATATTTTATGTGATTCACGATTTGTGGTCCGTTCAAACCGAAATCGCACTGTCGCGGCTCAAAAATCGAAAACCTCAAACCACAGTAAAGCCCAACTCATCCTCGCAGGAACCCAACTTCCACGAGATTTCTGCTGCCCCTTGTTCTAATAGAACTCTGTTGTTCATTTATGCTCTTGCTGCTATTGAAAACATAGTACCACTACTACTCTATTCTTCCATTTTCAACTCATGGTGGTAAACTTAGTATAATTTCACTTAAACGGCTAGAGCAATTAGAGCAGGCCATTACTGTTCTAATATGGAATTTTCCGGTAGCTGAATATTGACTAGCAAAAGCCCACTCGCTAGCGCTTTGCATATTATAAAATAAATATTTTCAAAAGTAATAGTTTTGTTATTTACAATGCATAGGTTGATGAACTTGCATAAGTTAGAAGGGTCGTTGGATAGATTATTTATGTTTAAACTTCTTTAGTAACGCTAATGTTTCAATTGTATAGCTAGTAGTTGATTCTGCTGTAACTTTTGCTTAATGAAGCAGCTTCTCAGATAGTTTCAAGAAATATTTTAAAAAACTGTTTAGTGTTTAGCTGAAAAGCTATCGAAATTACATCATCCACCGTGTCCCGATATCGCTACCGAAAATCCTTACCAACATGCTCTGTGTTGTCTAATTTTGTATCAGGACCGAGTTTTATATTCTTTAGTGTTTTCTTATTTCTCTTTCTCTTTTGGTTTCATTGCTTTCCCAATGATTTTTCGCCCAAATCATCGCTTTCGCCCACCAATTCGCAACCCATCTCGAAACACTATCGAAAAAATCATAAGTTGTCCTCTTCCACCGTTTGCCATGACTGCTACCGAAGATCCATACCATATCTCGAAATATTTTCGATGGAATCCTAAGTTGTACCCGTCCACCGTGTCCCAAGATCGGTATCGAAAATCCATACCAACATGCTCTGTGTTGCCGAGTTTTTTGTAGGGAACGAGTTTTATCTGCTTTAGTATTTTTTTTATTTACTTTTTTCTTTTGGTTGAGAACCCAAACCTATGGGTATCCAACCTAATTTAACTTTATAAAAATTACTTGAACCAGATGTTTACAAGCTTTCAAGAAGGATTGAGTTTCATTCGTTTTGTAATTGGTGGGTCGAGTCGGTTCAACCAGAACAAAGATAGTAGAACATGTTGTTGCCGAGTTTTGGGTCATGAACGAGTTTTATCCACTTTAGTGTTTATTATTTTCTCGGGTGGGTGTGAGTTTTTTACGCTTTTAAATTTTCTGGGTCGGTCGGTTTTGAATTTGTTACAAACTCAGTTCAATCCGATCAAAGAGAGTTGAACATGATGTTGCCGAGTTTGGGTCATGAGCGAGTTTTATCCAGAGACCAGGAAACCGTACCGGACCGGCCGGTCGGACCGGGAAAACCGGAAACCGGAGCTGAAACGGCCCAATAAGGGCTTTGTACCCTCCAGAATCATGCCGGCCGGTATTTTCGGTTGGACCACAATGGGCCGGAATTTCGGCCGGTTTTAATAACAATAGCGGTCCGCTTCATTTTACTAAACGGCGCCGTTTTGACGCAAAGTAAAAAAAAAAAACAAACGGAAAGCATTAAGCAGAGGAGAAACCCTACCTTCGTCTCTGATTCTCTCTACCTCTCGTCTCCCTCCTCTGCCCACGCCGCTCTGCCAGTCTGCCTGTCATCACCCGGCGTCGGGCCGCCAGCCGCTCTGCATGTCGTCTCCCCGCGCCGCACCGCCGCTCTCCCTGTCGTCTCCCCGCCCCGCGCCGCGCCGCTCTGCCTCTCGAACTCCCGGCGACAGCGTCCTCCCCAGCAAGGCAGCAACCAAACAGCCGGCGACTCGTCCTCCCCACTCCCCAGCAACCGAAGACGACGATGAGGACGATCCCGTCTCCCCCAAATCCGGTTGCTGCCGCGGTTAGTAATTTCTTCAATTTTTCCCCGCTTCAATTTTCCAGTTGCTGCCGCGGGAACAACTGGAATTAATTTCTTCGACAGCGAAATCATCGCCTCCGTTGGCGCTGCAAGCAATTGGTTCCGTATTCCAAAGGTAATTTTTCACAGAATCGATGGATCTTCTTCTTTATATCTTTGGATTTGGATTGTTCTTTCTGTTGTTTTAATTGCCGCCTTTCTCAAATTTCTTGCCCATCCGAATGAAATTTTTTGTGATTAGGCTGATAAGTTGAAATCTTTATGTTGTGGGGTTGTTGATATTCACAGTGGGAATGAGTAAGTATGGTTTAAACCTGCGGTATAATCCGGTTTTACTCCGGTATTTTCCCGGTATGGTACCCTAATTTTGCCGGTACGATTTTTTAATAAAAAAATAAATTTTTTATTCAAAAAACGGTATTTACCGGTAGGAAACAGTTGAACCATGGTTGTACCACGATTTACCATGCCAAAGACGATTCCGGTTTGATGTCCGGTACGGTTTCGTAATCCATGGTTTTATCAGCTTTAGTGTCTCTTTATCTTTTTGGTTGAGAATGAACTTGAAAAAAAAATAAAGCAAGAAGAATACAAACTAATCAATAGTGTTACGAGAGAAGATTTAACATAGAAATCATTTGCTCAACGACCCTTCTCACTTATTAAAGTTCATCGCTGCCTCGACTATATGAAGTTGTAGATGACAAGCCCTTTACTTTTATATCAAAATTTAAACTATTAATCTTTAAAATATCATGTTCTCGCTCACACGCGAAGCGACAGTAAGCGGGCTTATGCTAGTCAAACTAAAAAGAAACACGGTGGGCGATGAGGAAGAGGAAGGTGAAGAGAAGAAGAAACTGTGGAAGCACATTGTTAATAACAAAATCAGAATCGGGAATTGATGGGTGAGCAGAGAGAGGCAGAGAGAATACCCAAAGCAAGCAGGGAGGATAAAAGTGTTCCGTTCTAAGTATTTTTTTTCCAACTCGGTGTAGCCATAATAGACAGAGAGAACGTCTAGACTCTAGAGCGCTCAAGGAAATACCGCCCATAATAGTAATCGACAAAAAAGAAATTGCTTTAAGTCCAAATAATGATGCTTCGCTATTGCCGCATATATATGTGGTTTTGCGGTCTAGACTTCACCAAAACCGCATATCTATGCGATTCAGCTCGATCGCACTGGTATGGTTGTGGTCCAAATGCGGCACGGTCCATTTAATAAGTGGTTCGATGCAGTTTAACTAGTTGCGAGCGATACAGTTTGTCCGAACGGATTGCCAACCCCTAAGAGATTGTATTAACTAGTTAGTTGTGGGTAAAGAAAAGGAAGAAAAAAATGTAGAATCGAAATTTGGTGTTGGAGCTTGACTATAAATAGTCTTGGGCGTGCATATGTTTCTCATCCTAAGATAAGCAAAAACAAAAAAGATAAAGATGAAGAAAGGAAGAAGAAGGGTAATGTCTATTTTTTATCCAAACCTTTTACAGATTCTTTTATATTATCTAAATTTATTAAAATGATATTAATTAGCCAAATCTTTCGTGATGCAACAAAATATTATCCATTTTTACGTTATCGTTAATAATTTTGTAACTCTTTTCTTAGTTAAAATACTAAAACTGTGGAATGTTAACCTTCATGTGTCTCTTCCAAGTAAGTATCGTGTTGCCAAGTCAATATTACTAACAAAATCGCTAAGTGAAAGTTAACATTTGGCTAATTCTTAGTATTTCGATAGTTTTGGCTGATAAAAAAGAATACAAAAAGAGTTTGGCTAATAAATAGTCATTACCCAAAGAAGAAAGAGTGAAGAAGCAATAGTGAGTTGTGGGAAGGGGAAGAAATAAGAGAGTTCGTGAGCATAAATAGAGTGTGATTAGTTTTCTTCTAAAAGTTCCAAAATATTTCTTATGTTTATAAAAGTTTTAGTTTGAGCCTCCAAACTTTATAAGTTGTACAAAGTATTTCAATCTAATTTTTCCTGCGAGTGGTATCAAAGCCAAGGTTATTCCTCGTATGCTATGTGGATGCGGCTTAGACTGATCCGCCACATCAGAAAAGGGTTCCTTGTGCTTTGTTATCGGGGCCAAGGGTATTCCTCGTATGCTTTTTGGTTGCGGTTTAGGCTGATCTTCCACATCGTAAAGGGATCCTTGTCCTTCGTTATTAGAACTATTTCAATCGAGGGCCAGTAGTGACGAGATCCTGATTAGGCAGTAAGAGACTACAGTTATTTTAGCAAGACTGAAATAGAGAATTTGGAGAAGTTACCAAGTAAGAAGATGGAAGTTTCTTAGTTTTTTTTAAATGGGAAGTTTCTTAGTTATTGCAACGGAGAAATTGAGTGAGACTACCTACTCAAGTTCGAGCATCCGTATGGAATTTTTATCTTAGAGGCCAAAAGCTCTGAAAATTATCACTGTTCCACAACTAATCGATGATAAGTTGTTGGAGAAATGGAAGCAAAAACCAGACAAGATTATGTACATTTTTGTAGTCACAACATATGATCAATTTCTTCATCGCATCAAGGAAAGGATACTCTCTCTACAATCTTTACCAAGACCAATGAGGCGGGACTCCAACGATTGGAGAATGAGTTGATGTCACTATCCCAAGAAACATTGATCATTGGTCAATATTTAAACAAAGTAAAAAAAGGATTGTGCTCAAATTTCAAAATTGGAGTGACATTCCAATTTCGAAAGTTTGGAGAAGAAGAATTATAATTCGTGACTTGCCGGAGATCAAGGGCAAAGTGACTGCAACAACATGGTTGTTGATAATTGTCGAAAACATATTGATTTTATGTGCTCAATGTGGTTATTACATGTTATGTTTGGGGCATATAATGCTTGTTTTTGGGTTCAACTAAGCCTGGAAACCATTCCATAGAGTGCCAAATATTTTATATGTTTCAGGTTAATGAAATGAGAAATTGGCATTGCTGCATGGAATAATTCAAGTGGACCGGATGTGTTTTTTCTTCAATTAATTGGATCGGACTCCTTTTAATTGCTTTCCCTGGGACTCGGAAAAGGGGACTAATTCCCTTTGGGCGATTTTTGAATTAAATAGACCGGAGGGCAGCGAGAAGTAGGGGTGGACTTCGATTGGAGAACAACGCAGCGGGAGCAGCTGGGAATAGACCGCCGATAGGAGCACAGCACTGCGCGATGCAGATGATCGGCAATTGGTGAGAGCAGCATCGACGATCGACTTCTCCAGGGCGACGTGAGCTGATTTCAAGAAGAACAAGTGATTTGGTTGAATTTTCTAGTCCGAATTAGTTGTTTATTGTTGATTTGGAACATGATGATCAAAACCTTATTGTTTTGTCTTAGTTTCATCATGAACTAAACCCCAATTTCTGGGGGAAACACCATAGGATGTAGCTATTTCTAGATTTGATGGATTGATTCATATTTCTTTTCTTCCAATCTCTATTGCATGAAATTATTTAATGCTTTGTGTTGAATGGCCACCAATACAATGATTTGTAGTTAATTAGGTTATTAGCGACAGTGAAACCCTATTAACTGAACCTATTTCATGTGACATAGTAACTTATCGAAGCGCCAGTGGATTAAATAAGTTGCTATGCGGTCTTGATTGGGATATCAGTCTTCAGGCTAAATAGTTAATTCAATGAGCTACGACAGTAGGATTTAATTTAATTGTTTAGTACGTAGTAATTCCCGACAGGGATAGCTAGCACAGTAGAGATATCCTGGCTGTAGAGATATGGATTAAATTGATTGGAATATGAGAATTAATCTGGATATGATAGGTAGTGAGTCCCGGCGTTTCTCCCAGAGCTTTCTATATTGAATTTCTCCCGACGGTTTTCATTTATTTAGTTTATTTTGCTTTCAGTAATTAGTCACATTAAACTATTTTCACTTATAGTTTGCTCATAAAATTGATAGAACTTAAGGTTGTACCAGTCCCTGAGAGACGATACCCGGACTTTCCAGTTTTACTACGAGATAGGAATTGGCATATACGCTTTTGCTCTATAAAGTTTTTGGCGCCGTTTCCGGGGACTGCCATACCTTATTTTTGTTGATTTTTGTGAGTGAACAATTTTGATATGGGTGTTAGTGTGCAGAATAATTTTCAGGTTTATCCTCTTCGTGCATGCCTAGGAGGACGACTGGCAATTTACTGCCACTAGATCCGGAGATCGAGAAGACCTGCCGTCAGAACAAGAAGCATGTCAAGTTAGGGAAGCAGCCAACCACAACTCCTAGGCCTTCCCTAACCCAAAGAGGGCAGGCTTCATCACCTGTCGTCCCTACACAACCGACACCACCATCACCACTGCGCAACATCGAGCCTGTCATCATGGCAGAGGATCGTTCGATCAGGGCTCGTTTGAATCGAAGGACTCGAGCCTGAGCTTCATGTATTGTCATTCCGGCTGGGGATGCAACCATGGAGATTATCCCATCATTTATCAACATGATCACTAAGGGGTATACTTTCTCTGAGGTAAGCACTGAGGATTCTCACAAACATCTTCGCCTGTTTGCGAGCATATGTGATATGATGAAGAGCCCAATTGTGTCTGATGATGCAATTCGTCATCGGATGTTCTCATTCTCTCTGATAGAGAATGCATCACACTGGTTTCAGAACTTAACACCGCGTTCCATCAAGACATGGGCTCAGCTTGAGAAGGCCTTTTTGGATAAGTACTTCCCACCTGCCTTGGCAATGAAGAGGCAAGAGGAAAATTGTTATTTTTAAGTAGGTTGATGATGAGATTCTGACTGAGGCATGAGAGCTCTATAAGGGCTATTGATGAAATGCCCAAGCCATGGTCTTGAAGATTGGAACGTGATCATTATTTTCTTCAATGGGATCAGAAGGGAGTTCCGGGATGCCCTGAATAATGCTTCTCGAAATGGTTTCACAAACATAGAGGCACCAGCAGCATATGATCTGGTAGAGAAGATATGTTCAGAATCCACTGAATGGGGTAGTGAGACCAGTATTCGAAGAAGAGGAGGCTTTCATGAAGTTGACAGAGTTACAAGTCTCGAAGCCAAGTTGGATGCTAAACTAGATTCCAAGTTTGATGCACTCGAACGAAGGTTGGCCAAGATTGCTCTTGGTAGACAAGAGGAGTTTGCTTTATGTGAACTTTGCGAGGGTGCTCATCATAGGGATATGTGTCCATTGGGAGCTGCTTAGTTGGAAGATGTCCAATATATCAATAATCCGCGACGTCAAGGCCAGGGTGGTATGTATTCCAATACATACAACCTCAATGGAGACATCACCCCAATAAGTCATGGTCAAATAATAATCCAGCTGGTGTTCGAAACATCCCACCTCTCGGTTTCCAGCAACAACAACCTCAATCAGAGAAGAAGCCCCAGCTGGAGGAGTTGATTTTGGCTCATATGTAGAAAACAGACAATAATTTCAAGGGTCTTGATTAATTTGTCACTCTACAGCTAGCCATCAACAAGAATATGCAATCATCTATGCTAGTTATGGAGTGGAAAATAGGCCAGATGGCTCAAAGTTTGGCAGATATTCAAGGTAGGATTACTGGGACTTTACCGGCAAATACTAAGAGAAATCCAAAGGATGCCATGGTTGTAGCAGTCACATTGAGGAGTGGGAAGGAGTTGGAGGATTCAAAGAGCAAGAAAAATCCAATAGAAAAGAAGGACAAAGCAGTTGCAGAGGAAGAAAGTGCAAAAGCTAAAAAATCTGACTTGCACAGGCAAACTGCATGCAATCTGCCTGTGCATGAGCATTATGCCTGTGCACGTCCACAGGTGGAAAAGTTCAAGAATGAAGAGGTAAGCCTTATGAATCTCCCGCACCATTCCCTCAGAGGTTAATGAAGCCCATGGAAGACACAAACTTTAAGAAATTTGTGAATATCTTCAAGCAACTTCATATCAACATACTGTTGGAGGAGGCACTTGAACAGATGCCTACATATGCTAAATTCTTAAGGGAGTTGCTGACAAAGAAGCACAAATAGGCTGATTTAGAGAAGGTAACCCTTACTTCTGAATGCAGTGATGTGATTCAGAATAAATTACCCGAAAAGAGGGATGATCTGGGCAGCTTCACCATTCCATGTGTCATTGGAGGTAGAGAGTTCGATAAATCACTTTGTGATCTTGGAGAAGGAATTAATTTAATGCCATACTCAGTCTACAATAATTTGGGATTGGGAGATGTTCTTAAGCCTACTCGGATCACTCTCCAATTGGCTGATCGATTAGTGAAAATTCCAAAGGGAGTGGTGGAGAATGTATTGGTGAAGGTGGGAAGTTTATTCTCCCACCATATTTTTTTATTTTGGAGATGGAAGAAGATCGGGGAGTGCCTCTCATTCTTGGGAGACCTTTTCTAGCAACTGGAGATGCACTCATTGATGTTGGGAGAGGCAAACTGATATTCAGAGTAGGCAACGAGGAGGAAACTTTTAATGTCTTTCAAGTTGATCATAATCACGATGATGACTTTGAAAGTGGAGCTCAAGAAAGGAAAAATTCATCTTCCTGTGATAGTGGACCACTCGAAGAACTATCACATATCCTATCTGCTCAGATTCTGAAATCAAAGCAAGGGCAGAAATCCTTGCCAGGGCACCTCAAGTATCGATATTTGGGTAAGGATTTCAATCTTCCTGTTATTATTCCTTCTTCACTGACATTGAAAAAGGAAGAGTACTTTCTTGAGATGCTTCAGTACAACCTACGCCTCACTAATGGGTCCAACATGCCAGCTAAGAAGGTCATACCGAATTTTCGCACACCTGGCCCTGCTGAGGTGACTCATATGTTGGATGGAGGTTATGCATTCTATCATTGCTCGGGAGGGTATTCTGGATACCTTTCCATACCCATTGGTTAAAAGCTCCATGAACGTCAGGTTGAGGACGTTAAACAAGCGCTTCTTGGGAGGCAACCCAAGGTAAGTTCTCTTTTCTTTATTTTTCTTTTTAGTTGTGTCAAACCCGTGCATGTTTAGATTAGGCGTTGAACATTAGGGACAATGTTCCATCCTAAGTGTGAGGTGGCGAGTCTTAGGGTGTGTATGTTTGCCATGTGGTCAAAAAATAAATTGCCATTTGGCTGTGCACAGCCAAACTGCATGCAGTCTGCCTATGCTAACCTAACGGCTAAAAAACACCTAAAAATCAGGAAAAATTAAAAACAAAATATTATACTCTTGTGGTAACATGATGTAAATGACCGTGATGCGTGTGAAATGAGTTTGTGCTGGAATGAAATCATCAAAATCACCCCCACTAGTGTTGAATTGCATAGTTCTTCACAATGAGCTTAATGTTTTGACTGACTTGATATGCTTTAAATTAGCAAACTCTTTTAGCAACACTCTATTTTTTGAGGATAGTGTAATGACTTTTGGTGAAGTAGTTAGGTGGAAAACATTGACCATTCGACAGGTTTGGATACCGTGCTTACTTGCATCTATTGTGAGCTTTTGATGTTGCAATGAGTCTCTCTGTTTTGAATGTTTTTATATGGGGTGAACTGTATCTTAATAAAAGAAAAAAATATCCTACCTGACAAGTAAAATATAAGAATGTTTCCCTAACAATTAAAGTGTGGGTAAAATACCAAAATCGTGTGAGGCAATCACTCATTGCACAGGGGGATTAGGAAAGGTTTAATTGAGCATCAGTTCGCGATTGTACAATGTTGCTTATCAAGTACGATCCCTCGTTGAGTGAAGTGTCGTTTGAGGATGTGCAGTGACCCTCCACACGGACCGAGGAAAAGGAGTTGAAAGAAGCCCTTATGCGAGTGCTAAGAAGCAGAAATTGCTCTTGTTCGGTCACCGGTAGTAAGAAACAAATCCCACTTGTACTAAATACGACCACTCGGAAAGCAAAATCAGAAAGAGAGAAAGACTCTCCTTGTCCAGAAAGGTAGTGATGTGCTTTAAGTTAAAATAAAGTTTGCTAAAAGCTTCCCCCATTAGTTTTTGAGACTCTTGTGCTTAGTTAAATGCTTATGATTGATGTGAGTAAGCCAGATTGTCCTCACTAGATATGCACCTCACTGATGTGGTTAGACTCTCCTAATAACTGTTACACCATAAGTTGTTAATCACCCACTAGCGACGATCGAAATTGAGTGTTGCTAATTGAGTTTTTTCTGGATTTGAGTCAGTCAATGGTAAAAGATTGAAAAACCTTGACTGTTGGTTGGAAGGGATGATTATTAAAGCACAACTCGTTTGTACATAAAGAAACTACTGATATCACAGGAGTAAAAGGATAAGTTTATGGTGTCAAAGTCGTGCTTTGTGCCTCGTGAGTCATGGTGTTAATGATTGTGTTTCCATGGGTGTGTGTTTTGAGCAAGGTTGTATCTTCCTGGTCTGTGTTGTGTTTCCTCCAATTATTGTCCCTTGTCTGAGTCGTTGCTTAGGGACAAACAAGTATTAAGTGTGGGGTTGTGATAATTGTCGAAAACATATTGATTTTATGTGCTCAATGTGATTATTACATAATATGTTTGGGGCATATAATGCGTGTTTTTGGGTTCAACTAAGCCTGGAATGGTTATAAAACCATTACCGTAGAGTGCCAAATATTTTTACGTTTCAGGTTAATGAAATGAGAAATTGGCATTGCTGCATAGAATAATTGAAGCGGACCGGATGTGCTTTTTCTTCAATTAATTGGACCGGACTCCTTTTAATTGCTTTCCCTAGGACTCGGAAAAGGGGACTAATTCCCTTTGGGAGATTTTTGAATTAAATGGACTGGAGGGCAACGAGTAGTAGGGGTGGACTTCGATTGGAGAACAGCGCAGCGGGAGCAGCTGGGAATAGAGCGGCGATAGGAGCGCAGCGTCGCGCGACGGTAGGTGATCGGCGATTAGCGAGAGCAGCATCGACGATCGACTTCTCCAGGACGGCGTGAGCTGATTTCAACAAGAACAAGTGATTTGGTTGGATTTTCTAGTCTGAATTAGTTGTTTATTGTTGATTTGGAACATGATGATCAAAACCATATTGTTTTGTCTTAGTTTCATCATGAACTAAACCCCAATTTCTGGGGGAAATACCATAGGATGTAGCTATTTCTAGATTTGATGGATTGATTCATATTACCTTTCTTCCAATCTCTATTGCGTGAAATTATTTAATGCTTTGTGTTGAATGGCCACCAATACAATGATTTGTAGTTAATTAGGTTATTAGCAACAGTGAAACCCTAATAATTGAACCTATTGCATGTGACATAGTAACTTATCGAAGCGACAGTGGATTAAATAAGTTGCTATGCGGTCTTGATTGGGATATCGTTCTTCAGGCTAAATAGTTAATTCAATGAGCTAAGACAGTATGATTTGGTTTAATTTTTTAGTACGTAGTAATTCCCGACAAGTATAGCTAGCATAATAGAGATATCCTGGTTGTAGAGATATGGACTAAATTGATTGGAATATGTTAATTAATCTTGACATGATAGGTAGTGAGTCCCGGCGTTTCTCCCATAGCTTTCTCCATTGAATTTCTCCTGACGGTTTTCATTTGTTTAGTTTATTTTTCTTTTAGAATTTGGTCACATTAAACTATTTTCACTTATAGTTTGCTCATAAAATTGATAGAACTTAAGGTTGTACCAGTCCCTGAGAGACGATACCCGGACTTTCCGATTTTACTACGAGATAGGAATTGGCATATACGCTTTTGCCCTATCAGTTGTCTAAGGAGCTAGTCCTAGTTTGGTTGGAGAATCTTCTAGCAAATGAAGACATTCTCAAAGACAATATGTCAAAGACGTCAATCAAGGAAATGGAGAAGGCACTGCTCAGTGATAGACCGATAATTACACGTATTTTCACCCCTATTCTTGAGCCGTTTGAAAGGTTAATTCTCAGGTTTTAAGCCGATTTCACGCGAGGTTGTGTGTTTATGTCACATTTCAGGACCCAGCGTTGGAATCAAGGCGAAGGAACGAGATTCGGGTCGAAAGGAGCAAACGAGGATTGAAGTGGGCTGGAGGAAGAAAATACCCGGCCATGACCGAAAATACCCGGCCGGGTATATTTCTGAAGAGGCCGGGGATTTCTCTTTTTGGCGTCTGAGAAACAGAAGGGGGCCCGGGCAAATGCCTTAAATCCCCGGTCGGGGATTATGAGGACAGACCGGGGATTTTCCCCTTAAATGAAACGGTGAGTTTTGCAATACCCGGTCGAAACCCAAAATACCCGACCGGGTATTTCGGCCGGGTATCGCGACCAGGCAGCTGATAAAAGGAAGAAGAAGGCCAACATTGAGGGGATTCGGGTTTTTGAGAAAGAGAGCGACTCCTAGAGAGAGAAAGTGACGAACAAGAGTCTCCAAGTGCCCTAGATTGATCTTCAACACCATTGGAGGCCAACTTGAGCTTGGAGAAGTGCCGATCAACGTCCAGGAGCCGGAATCCGTCCTTCGCAGTATGAATTCCGTGTCTGTTTCTGCTTTTGCTTTCTTCTCCATGGAGTAGTTCTCCCATTCATCTGGGTATGGAGAACCCTAGATTTGTATGTTAGGCTTTGATTGTATGAACCCAAGTACTGATTCTATGATTGATTATATTCGATTGAGGTTTTAATGATTGAATGACTTGAATCCTGATCAAATTCCTGTTGTTTCTGCTTTGACCTAGAATGAGAATATCTGCCTAGGTTAATAGAGTATCCTTGATTGAAGGTAGGGAGTTGGTGACTTTAGTCGAGGAGCCAACTCACTATTCTGTACCGGATTTACTCCGGTAGTGGAGGTTTTGTTCTTAGGGCCTCAATCTGTCGACTCCGGTGGAGGTTAGTCGCCCGCTAGAGAGTCAGATTGAGAGGGTCTGAAGACCTTTAGTCGAGACTTCAGGCTGTTTAAGAACCTTCCGCAGTATAACTGTCATAGAAACTGAACTTGGTAATTACAATCCGGCTTAACTGCAGTCTAGGGGGAACCATATCCGGGTGACCTCTTTAACTTGAATACAACCAGTTTACTTGCTTCGTTAGTTTGTTAGTTAGACTTGCATTCCAGTTTTATTGCTAGATAACAAGAACTCACTGAGTAGTCAGCAAATCTAGGACCCGGGTTGATAATTAAACCTAAACCCGCTATACTACGCTTTAGGAAGTGGTTGCACTTGGCCAATTCCTAGGGTGACAGTAGAGTCGAGTCAAGTTTTTGGCGCCGTTGCCGGGGACGGCTAGGTTGTTGAAGAAAAGTGATTTCTGTTAATTTAGCTTTTCTTTTTGCTTTGTTTTCTTTGTCCCACTTGTGCCTTCACGGGTTTGTTGCTTGAGTGTGTGCAGGTAGTGCATGACCCGTAGCCAGTCGGGAGGTTTACTGCCGTTGAATCCAGAGATTGACCGCACCTGTCGCCAGCTCAGGAGACAACAGCGAGCTCGACTGGCTATGGAAGAGCGCATAGACGGCCACGTGAGCAGTGACTCTGAAGAAGAGCACAGGATGGACGGAGAGTATAATCCGCACCAGGGGAATCCTCATCAGGTTCCCCCAGTGAATCAGGTCCTGGGGAACAACCCCATACCCCAGGATCATGGAGTTCATCATCCACCGCAGCCGGGTCCCACATTGGAGTACTACTACACTCCGCGGATTGCTGACATCCGCCCAGTCATCCTCTACCCGCCTATCCCAGCAAACAACTTCGAGATCAAGCCATGCTGGATTCAGCTCATTACATCTTCTATCCAGTTCCATGGCTTGAAGAATGAGGAGGCCAGGGTGCATCTTTCCCGTTTTCTGCAGCTGACGAACGGGTTCAAGCTGAATGGTGTCCCCGATGATGCAATCCGCCTTCATCTCTTCCCCCATTCTCTGGCGGGGAATGCTAAGAGGTGGTTGGAGACCCAGCCCCCATTGTCTCTTGGGACGATCTGGCGGACAAGTTCGTGCACAGGTACTATCCAGCATCGAAGTCTACAGAGATTCAGCGGGAGATCACTCACTTCCGCCAGGAGCCAGATGAGTCACTCCGTGATGCTTGGGAGCGGTACATGGGCTACTTCTGGCAGTGCCCCCACCATGGCTTTAGTGATGCTTTCACTGTGGGGAACTTCTACAGCGCTCTCTCCCCAGATAGCCAGAGGGTGATTGAGTCTTTATGCCTAGGAGGGGATATTCTTACCAAGACTCCACCCGAGCTGAACCAGATGATCAGTACTTTGGCTGCCAGAGATCATTCTTGGGGACAGGGTAGCCGAGGCAGACAGTCCCGGGACCGTGGTGTGCATGCCATGGAGAACAGATCCGGGCTCGAGCAGCAGGTAGCTGAGCTGGTGCAGACACTGAAGCAGCCCAACAATCTGATTCCGGGCAGAGGTTTGGCTACACCTCCAGTAGCTCAATGTCAGTGGTGTGAGAGCTCCAATCACCTAGTGGAGGACTGCCAGGCTATGAGGGAGTCTACCACACCCCAGGAGCAGTTGGCCTTCATCGCCAATGCGAGGCGCCTCGATCCGTACAGTAGCACATATAATGAGGGGTGGCGCCAGCATCCCAACTTCGCCTGGAGCAGCAACACCACTAAACCACCTGGTTTCCCAGCACCAGCATGTGGTTTTCAGCAGAGGCAGCCCTTCCAGGCTCGCCAGGGGCCAGACCCACAGCAGCAGCCCTACCAGCCTAGGCAGGGGCAACCCTTCCAGCAGCCCCAGCGCCAGTTTGCCGAGCCAGCAGCAGCTCCAGCCCCAGATGACAGGATGACGAAGCTGGAAAACATTCTAGCTTCATTCATGACGAGCACTCAGGCGACTATCACGAGGTTGGACCAGAGTGTAGCCTCACTAGAGGCAGGTCAGAGGAACCAGGGTGCCATTTTGCAGGATCTGCAGACCCAGGTGGGCATCTTGGCCCGCCAAAACACTACCAGGGCACCGGGGACTCTGCCTGCCACCACTGTTCCGAATCCTCGAGATCCTCACCAGCATCAGCAGCTGGATGCCATTTTTACCAGGAGCGGTAAGACCATATCTGCTGATCCTGTCCCGGCCAGACAGGAGGAACCACTGCCTGCTTCAGCACTTCCAGCCGACGATGCAGAAGTGCGGGTGGAGAAAGAAGCCCCTGCTCCCAAGCCACAACCAGTGGTTAAGGAGCATGCACCCCAGCTTCCCTTCCCCACTCGCCTACACAAGGACAAGCTGGAGACTGAGTTTGCCAAGTTCATGGCAATGTTGAAGCAGCTCAACATCAGCATACCGTTCATGGAGGCACTGTCAAAAATGCCCAAGTATGCCAAGTTCATGAAAGATATCTGCACCAACAAGAAGAAACTTGGGGATCTTTCGACAGTGATGCTCAGTGAGGAGTGTTCTGCTATCCTGCAGAACAAGCTGCCCGAGAAGCGCAAGGATCCAGGGAGTTTTACTATCCCTCTTACTATTGGCAGCATGCATGTAGGAAAGTCTTTGGTGGACCTAGGCGCTAGCATAAACGTCATGCCATATAAGTTGTATAAAATGCTAGACCTAGGTGAACTTAGCCCTACTAGGATGAGCCTTCAATTAGCTGATCGTTCTATCGTGCATCCTAAGGGTATCATTGAGGATCTGCTTGTTAAAGTAGGTACATTCACATATCCTGTTGATTTTGTTATTCTTGATGTGCATGAGGATGTGGATGTGCCTTTGATTCTAGGTAGGCCATTTCTTGCCACCGCCAAGGCACTAATTGATGTGCATGATGGTAAGTTGATCTTGCGTGCTGGGGATGAACAGGCTACTTTTTCTGTGACTGAGTTTGATCACTGTGCTATGATTGCTGTCACGCCTGTGCATGCTATGTCTGATCAGGTACACGAGTCTGTCGTGTACCCTTCTGCACCTCCTATTTTGCAGGACCCTCCTATCATTCCTTCGCCGCCACTCCATCCAGCCTTGCCTCCGAACAAAAATCTCAAGGAGGAGTGGCGGCCGAAGCCGCAGGTTGCTAAGCCTGCACGTAAGAAGAGTGGAGACCACTATGAGCTGGTCCCACCTCCTGCACCATGACCACCCTGGCCGTCTGGGTACTCGCTCGCCTGCATCTTGCCAGATGGGCAGGTCGAGCTGACTGATGATAGTGGTCGCATCCGTCGGGTGCATGGCCACAACCTGAAGCTGTACCTCAAGAGCGACGTGGATCCGCTCTTGGAGGCACCTGTTCCTGCACCGCCCTGAGGATCCACCATGGGCGTCCAGCTAAAAGACGGTAAAGAAGCCCTTATGGGGAGGCAACCCCACCATGGTTTGATTTTCTTTCTTGTGTTTTGAGTCGGATTGTAACCCGGTTTGGGTTTGGTTTGTTTTCTTTTGGTTTGGATGATATTTTATTGGGCTGACCATTGAACCTAACATACTGTGTTTGAGCTCTTCTGTTCCCCTTTGGCTGTGCTTGCCCCGACTGGCCCGTTTCCAGTCCCCTGCAGTCCGTGCATACCGGTAACATCTTTCCCTATCCCTTCCCTCTTCTCCATTGAGGGCAATGTCGATCTTAAATGTGGGGGGTGTTTATCTTTTGACTGCATTAGATCTGTTTGTGTGCTTGGAGCCTAGTCCACTGTCCAAATTTTTAAATTTGAGGGCTCCAAGTACGTGTTTCCATGCAATTGCCTGCTCAGTATGCTTTGAATTGACAGTCTTTTTAGTAATATGCAACCTAGGGAGGTAGTGTAGCACTATGGAGGATGTTGATGCATTTAAGAAGTCTCATTTCTTCTTCATATTGAGTTGGTTGATTGAGTGAATTAGTGATCTTAGGACCCTTGAATTGTGTGGTGTTGTGGATTCTCTACCTGTCATGGACTCTTGTATCATGTTTTGAGTTTAACAGGTGCTCGAAAATGTGCTTCAAAATAACGTCTCCCGTGCGAATAGGGCGAAAGTGTGTAAGGGGAGAAGGGAATCCGTTCCCAATTTCCACCTACTACCTCCAGTCCCCTTACATGTCTTTCCCCCGCACGAGGCTCGAGACATCCGCTCCTGGCATGGCCGGTAAGAGCAGGTTGGGACCCTTGAAAAGAAAAGAAAAGAAAAATAACAGAAACAAGCAAAACAGAAAAAAAAGGGGTTCCAACCATCTTCAAGAATAAAATAGAGCACCTTGAAAAATGTGAGTCCATGATCCTTTGTTTTTGAGAATCTCTTCATCCACGATTCATTTGTCCTCTATTCACTATTTGCCATGATGCCGACTCGATATTAGTGCTCTCGCCGAAGAAGTTAGGAGATGACTTGTGCGTCGGTTGACCTCGTAAGTTGCTAAATGATCTAGGAAGTCCTCTACCTACGATCTGGGTTGTTTGTTGCTATAGAGGTATGGAGAGTTGCATTGGTTTGAGTTAGGTTTGCTTGGGGACAAGCAAACGGTTAAGTGTGGGGGAGTTTGATAGACCGATAATTACACGTATTTTCACCCCTATTCTTGAGCCGTTTGAAAGGTTAATTCTCAGGTTTTAAGCCGATTTCACGCGAGGTTGTGTGTTTATGTCACATTTCAGGACCCAGCATTGGAATCAAGGCGAAGGAACGAGATTCGGGTCGAAAGGAGCAAACGAGGATTGAAGTGGGCTGGAGGAAGAAAATACCCGGCCATGACCGAAAATACCCGGCCGGGTATATTTCTGAAGAGGCCGGGGATTTCTCTTTTTGGCGTCTGAGAAACAGAAGGGGGCCCGGGCAAATGCCTTAAATCCCCGGTCGGGGATTATGAGGACAGACCGGGGATTTTCCCCTTAAATGAAACGGTGAGTTTTGCAATACCCGGTCGAAACCCAAAATACCCGACCGGGTATTTCGGCCGGGTATCGCGACCAGGCAGCTGATAAAAGGAAGAAGAAGGCCAACATTGAGGGGATTCGGGTTTTTGAGAAAGAGAGCGATTCCTAGAGAGAGAAAGTGACGAACAAGAGTCTCCAAGTGCCCTAGATTGATCTTCAACACCATTGGAGGCCAACTTGAGCTTGGAGAAGTGCCGATCAACGTCCAGGAGCCGGAATCCGTCCTTCGCAGTATGAATTCCGTGTCTGTTTCTGCTTTTGCTTTCTTCTCCATGGAGTAGTTCTCCCATTCATCTGGGTATGGAGAACCCTAGATTTGTATGTTAGGCTTTGATTGTATGAACCCAAGTACTGATTCTATGATTGATTATATTCGATTGAGGTTTTAATGATTGAATGACTTGAATCCTGATCAAATTCCTGTTGTTTCTGCTTTGACCTAGAATGAGAATATCTGCCTAGGTTAATAGAGTATCCTTGATTGAAGGTAGGGAGTTGGTGACTTTAGTCGAGGAGCCAACTCACTATTCTGTACCGGATTTACTCCGGTAGTGGAGGTTTTGTTCTTAGGGCCTCAATCTGTCGACTCCGGTGGAGGTTAGTCGCCCGCTAGAGAGTCAGATTGAGAGGGTCTGAAGACCTTTAGTCGAGACTTCAGGCTGTTTAAGAACCTTCCGCAGTATAACTGTCATAGAAACTGAACTTGGTAATTACAATCCGGCTTAACTGCAGTCTAGGGGGAACCATATCCGGGTGACCTCTTTAACTTGAATACAACCAGTTTACTTGCTTCGTTAGTTTGTTAGTTAGACTTGCATTCCAGTTTTATTGCTAGATAACAAGAACTCACTGAGTAGTCAGCAAATCTAGGACCCGGGTTGATAATTAAACCTAAACCCGCTATACTACGCTTTAGGAAGTGGTTGCACTTGGCCAATTCCTAGGGTGACAGTAGAGTCGAGTCACTCAGCAAAAGCAAAGACTCCAACAATGGAGAGAATCTTACATCGACAAGCGGCCAAAATGGGTTCAAGAAGAACCATTATTGGAACAAGAAAGGGGAATATATTGAGGGAGAGACCAGAAAAATTACGACCACCATAACAAGGTGGTGATGGAAAAGATAAGAAGGAGAATGAGCGAGAAAATGACAACTGCTTCATTTGCCACAAGAAGGGTCATCTAGCGAAAGATTTATGGCACAAAAAGGAATAAGGCAACCCTATAACTTCTTCCAATGAGAATGATGATGAATTAGACTTGACGAATCTTTTGCAACTGAAGTTCCAAAAACATCACTGAAGAATTATCACTTATGTCAGTGGAGGAGAATGTCATTAATTACAAAAATGATTGGATTGTGGATATAGGATTTTCAAATCAGATGACTGGTGATAAAGAGAAGCTGTTAAACATGTCCAATTACAAATTTAGTGGAGTGTTTGTCACCGCCAACAACTCTGAACTCGCAATCACCTAAATCGGCAAGACAATTATCACTTCTTGGTTTGGCAATCAACAATTGGAATTGTCAAACTTTTACCACGTCCCTGGAATGTGGAAAAATCTTATGTCAATATCATAGTTGACAGCATATGGGAATTATGTGGTACTCGGTTCAAGAGATGTGAAGGTGTATCAAAGCTTGCAATTAACTTCTTATCCAATTATGCTAGGTCATAAGCTAGAGTCTGTCTATCTAATGCCGGCAGAAGCTACTTATGTTAACGTCAAGCTTATCACATGCTCGTCTAGGACATGTTGGCTATCACAAGCTCAGACCGATGATGAAGATGTCCATAATCAAAGGAATTCCTCAACTTGATATCCGTGAAGATATCATATGTGTTGGATGTCAGTATGGGAAATCTCATCAGCTACCTTATGAAGACTCAAACTGCAAGTCTACAATGCCTATGGAACTTGTCCATTCATACGTGTTTCGACTAGTGAAGCATACCTCAGTGTCTGGAATGAAGTACATGATTACTTTCATTGATGATATTACAAGATATTTGGGTTGACTTTATGAAAGAGAAATCGATTGACAGGTTCAAAATGTTCAAGGAACTTGTTGAAGGAGAAGTCTGTCTGAAGATCAAGTGTCTACGTACAAACAATAGAGGAGAGTACACCTCAATCATATTCACACAATTTCTCAAAGAGACATGCACAATGCAGTCAACGTCTAACTTCTAAGTAAAGTGACGTGATGGGTAAAAGTAGAAGCGTAAAAGGTTAAGCTTTTAAAAATTCAATAAATTTTATATGTTTTTATCGTAAATTTTATTTTCAAAATATAACCAAATAAGTGAACTCATATATTAAAGATCACTCTCGCACAAGTAAACTAAATTAATAGACTTTTAAACAAGCATTCACTGTTTTCCTCATGCTATAAGGATTGTAAGCAAGCTTAACTAATAAGTGAAAGTGTCAACAAAATGGGAGGCTAAAGGAGACGAGCTTCGATGACAACGTAGTCACAGGGGTGGAAGTTACAGATATGGTAAAGGACGTTGGAGGCAAATAAAATATGATAATGGAGGAGAAGTGACAATGTATTAGGGATGAGGAAGTCGTAGAATGGAAGACTAAAAGAATAACTTAGCTAAAAAACAAATAAACATGTGTCATTTTTTCTATATTGGCCGGTAAAACTTAGTCATACCCGACCCAATATGGTAGGGTGTGCAAATATTGTTCCAAAGCAGACCACACCATATCAAACTAACATAGAGAGGACCAAATCGATCGAATTTACACTATAATAAAAGAGGGCTATAGCGACTAAAAAATTGAAACAAATGCAATATGTGCCTTTAAAAGTACCTTAAACATAACAAATTTATGTGTCAAATATGCAATTTGCCTCTAAAGTTGTTAGTACCATGTCGCTAGTAAAATAAATATTTTATATTTGAATTAAAATATAATAAATTAAAGGCATATTTTTGGTTTTGTTATGTGATTATGATAATGAAAAGTTGTTACAACTATATGTTAGTCTCTAAAAGGCAGATATTATGAAAATATTTTAATTATCTTAATATTCAATATTACGATATTAATTTTTATATTTAAATTGTAATTCTGAATTTTAAATAGAGTCTCCTAAAAATAGAAGGAAGGAAGAGTCTTCTCTACCAATACTAATAGCCTCTAGTTTCAACTTTCAAAAAGCTAATATGATTATTCAAAATTCATTTCCTACAGCCGCCCATTTGACTCCGTAGCGCCTCCTCCACCCTCCCTCACTCTTTTTTTTTGAAAGGTTTGTGTTCATTAAGAAGCAAATGGGCCTAGCCCGGAGGAGGAGTTACAATCAGGTCTCAAAGGTTAAAACAAGCTATAATCACTAGGCCCACTCAAAAAACAAGAACCCAATAGGGCCCTGCCGAGAGACCCAAGCCCAATTACAACCCACCCAAACCCTATCTACCCCATTGTCCCTCTGGAACCCCGCCGCCGCTGGCAGAAATCCTGGCCGCCGCTCCCCCCAGCACACCAACGCCACCACCAAGACCTCGGAAGAAAGGAAATGGGACGAAGAGAACCTCCACCCCGAATCCTCCCCGAGCCGATCGATGACGAAAACGCGGCGACGCACAACCCAAACGCACACCATCAAACAACCGGCCGGCCGGCGACCATTCCAGAGGGAAGAAACTTCGGTCTAGCTCTCCAGTCGAGTCCAAGCAAAAAGGCCACATCTCCGAAACATCAAGACCTGCATGATGAAGCAAGGAGGTAGACAACAGGAAGGAAGAGGAGAAAACCAACTAGATTAAAATAAATCTAGCCTCCTTTGCTCTTAGATCCGAAACATCTCCAAATCTGAAGACAGATTAGAGGCTAAAAAACTCGACCCACGCCAGGGGGAGGGAGGAGGCCCAACGGAGGGCAGGAACAAGCACTGATCGGAGCAGAAAAGTCAAGACAAAGCTGGAAACAGGAAAAAAAAAACAGATCTACCCATAAAAGGCAAGACGACAGCTAAGATAGAGAGAAGAGAGAACAAAGAAACGAAATGAAAAATGGGTGCGGAGGGCTGCCGCCGGCCGCCGGAGAAGCGCCGGGGCAGCCCCACAACTGCCTGGAAGTGAGCCTTTTGTTAAAAGAGAAGCCACAGAGAAAAAAAAAGGAGAGAGAAGGGGAAAGCTTTCCACCCTCCCTCTCTCCCAACCACCATTTCCTACCACTTATATTATTTCATTGTCTTCCAATATTACCAAACGTCTTCTAAGATGGAGTTAAGATGAAGAAGTGGCAAATTGAAACGAATTGTGACAATTATTTGACGCATGTAGGGACGAAAATCGGCGCGGTATCGGTATCCAAAAATCAATTATCAAAATTTCGAATAACGAATTACACTCTAAAATCAATCTCAATCACAATCCCTAAATTAATTTGGTGTCCCAATCCTAATACCTAAATATTTCGGTATCCCAGTCGATATTTATAATTAATTAAATATATAAATTAGAGTATGTAATGTAATTTAGGACAAAGAGACTAGCTAGGCAAAGGATCTTGAGTTCGCCTAGTGCTAGGACATGGATAAGAAGAATGGATGAGATGGTGACATCTCAATTTCTTGTCATTTGTAATCTTTAATTCAACGGATTGGAGGCCGAGGGATGACTAATGGGAGTGTATGCTTTTTGGTGGTATGCAAATAACAAAAGATTGAGTACGAGACAAGTGACTTAAACTGGAAAGTCAAATTTTTGTTGGATGGGATTTCTGTGTTCTCAAAGAGGGAGGAATAACCAAAGTTTGTGTACAATATTTCATTAATTTTTAATTTTTTGGTATTTCGGTATAATATCGATCTCAATCCCATAACCCGAATAATCGAATATCGAATAACACTTAAAGATGAATCTCAATCTCAATTCCTAAAAAATCAGTATACTATAATTCCAATAAGTGAAAAATTCGGTATGGTATTCAGTATATCCCAAATAATGGTACCAAACTTCGAGCCGACGGGAATTTTGAGAGGGGCTCTTTTGGTTTCTGCAACTACGAAGAATACTTGACCCGTGTACAAGTTTTACGGTGAGTGTAGTAATCTATTGGCTCTTCTACTTAATTTTAGATCCACAATTGAAGTTTTCTTGAACCGATTACGTGAAGGTATAGTGATAAAAATCCTAAATGTGCATATGATCGTATTCCACATGGTCTTTTAATAGTAACTACTCAAAGCTATCCAATGAAGTCCGAATGCAATGCAAGAAAGTAAACTAGTGGGTTGAGGTGCCCAATTCGTGTCCTATACTACTAATGCAAGAAAGAAACAAACAAATATGCAAACAATGAAAGTAATGTTTAGATAGCTCTTTCTAGATGGTAATGCTCACTCATGCATACAATCTTCTCAATAAGATGCATCTATGCATTATAAGCCACATCACCATTTGTTTTTTACTGACTAACAGAAAAAGTCTTTGACCGTCAAGATTAACAGTAAAAGAAAGTTTCGGGCCAAATATATCCATTAATTTGAAAAATTGGCCATAATTGTTTTATTGAAAATTCAAGGCTAAAACTGACACTTATGTCAAACTTCAGATCAAAATAGAGTATTAACCAAATAATTAAAAAAACTCTTAATTACTATACTACCTTTAACAATCCATTAACTACTAACCTTTCATTAACTAATTAATTTCTAGCTGCCAATAGAAGTTACTGTTAGTGTTGTGGTATATGATCCACGATTGAACCTCTCCCAACAACTCGAGTTATTGGGACCAACTAGTTCTTGACATGGTATCAGAGCCTTCTGTGACCGAGAAGTCTTGTGTTCGATTCCCGGTGACCCCCATTTGTTATGCACATGGTATTCTTGTCTTCAGACCTGTGCAAACTTCAAGCCCTTGTGAGTGGCTTTCGTTTGAGGGGGTGTGTTAGTGTTGTGGTATATGATCCACGATTGAACCTCTCCCAACAACTCGAGTTATTGGGACCAACTAGTTCTTGACAGTTACATATACTTAAACTTTTGGGCTTAAACATAGCAACTCATGTCCCGATTCCTGACCCCTCCAAACGAACGTTATATGTCATGTAATCATGCAATAAAAGATAAAATGCATTAATTATGTCGATTTACTCGAAGTTGGTATTATGACTCCGCAAATAACCACAACAACAGTCTCTGCAAATTAAACTCTCAAAGATACCATGCATATGAAAAACATCAAAGTAAGAAACATGTATAAGTTGAAGTATTGTATTGATCACAAACTCTAGCCATGGATGGAATTGGAATTATAATCCGTCTCTCCGGTATATAAACCCTTCCAAAATGGCAAAAATTAATACAACCAACCTACAATCAATTTCTACAAAAACAAAAAACAACAGTAAACCCATATTACTCATCTCAGTTCAGCGGACGCAAGCAACAATATCATGGGGAGGAAGCCTGCTGTTTCCTTGAGAATTGCATCCTCACTTGTACTGATAATCCTTGCTGTTTTTATTGCATGTAAGTTATTTAACAGAAGCATTGCTAGTTGTTTTTCTTGAATGTTATTTCTTATTGTTGTGCTCTATTTTATATGAATCGCAGGCATGTTGACACCCGGTGAGTCAAGAACGAGCCCATCAGTGCAGGTAGCGGATCTGAGGAATAAGCAGCTGGCCATGGGAGATGCCAACGTTACTAATTACTCTGTTGAACAGGAGGATTCGACGCCCGGACCTGCTTGCACCGATAGTAGCCAATGCATCAATTACTGTTACTCAAAGAACCCTGAACTGGACTACCATTGCGGTGGGGATGGAAAGTGCTTCTGCAGTTGGTGCTGATCAAATCACTCCCCTTTCCTTTGGATCACAGAAACACAGAGGCAAGCAGAGCAGGCAGTACTGGTAGATCTCGCTCTGCTCCTAGCTGCTCATCATATCCATTATGTTGTATTCTGTTTGTGTTTAAGTGTTTGCTGCTCGGCAGCCTTTATTGTCTACTTCGCCTGCAGTTTTCGAGAGCCTTTGAGACGGATTGAATAAATTGATCTGAACACCCAATTACTCACCGAATCATCTCCCCCTGTATCGTACTCGCAAAGAAACTTGCATACAACATAAAGAAATTAATAGGTCAATGATGAACCAAGAAAGGATGTAGTTTAGATGATAGAGTGCTCGCTTAGTATGTGAGAGGTACGAGACTTGTTACCTAGCATCTTCACTCATCTAATAATGGATCAAAGAAATTCACCACCAAACCCTATTTTCCCCAATCAAAACACAAGCTACATCAATTGGCAAATTTAAAAGATGGCTTCTTTATACTCCCCATGAAATTTTCTTACACCTCCTATGTAGCAAGTACTCACTACATCTAGTGAGTAGTCACCTCCCAACTCTGCCACAAGCTTCGGTTATGGGTATAGGAGGATCCGACAGCGACCCGTTGGCAACCCAGTCAGCCAACCATCGGCTTGCAGCTTCAGTGTAATGCACATTGTCCCAGCTAATGTATCTTGAAGGATCTTTGCAAGAAATCCCATAGACAATAGTTCCATTCCTCAACTTAGTCTCCCCTCCACACCCAACCTCGTAATCATTCCCCAAGTGGCCGCAGCAGAACCCAAATGGGTCTTCAAACCCTATATCCAATCCAACAAACAAAAGATAAGTCAGAAAATTAGCAACTTTGAGCTTGATCGGGTTCAAATTAAGCACAATCCATGTTGCACTTTACCGTGCTTTTCGGCATGGCTAATGAGAGTGTACTTTGCAGAATAGATGTCGACAAGGATGAGCAGTGCATCTGGGAATTGGGTTCTCAGCTTGTAGACGGTTTGATTAAGCTGTCTGTTAAATTCTTGAGCCACTTTGTTGTAGGAATCGATGCAGCCAATTGGGTCTGCATTTCCGGGCTTCGGTGGGTGCTTAATCACAGATGATGGCAAGCAACCAATTGGACCTGTATTGTGTATCCAAAACGCTCTTGCTCCTTCTCTGTACAGGTTCTGGTGATAAAACAAAAGTTTCAGTACCAACAAGACTTAAGCGACTTTATTAAGAAAGTTCATGACACAATTTGGCAAGAGCCAGTCCCATGATTAGCAAAACTTTAATGACAAAACCTGTTAGAAATCAAAGTTCAGCCGCAAATCGTCAGTACCTCTATCGCCAAAGCAAAGTAGTCAATGAGCATAGGGATGGAAGAAATGGCTCCTTGCTCACCGCCCAATTCATTGAGACCAAAATCAAGGTCGTTCTGCCCACAATCCAAGGTGTAAAGAGCAGCTCCGAACCCTTCTGGTTCAGGCAAACGATTCACAGCAATCCCTCCTCCTGAATCCCCGCCAAAATGGGTATCCAAATGTCAAAAGGTTAACAAGAAGAAAAAAAGTTTGCTCCTTTTCAGTGGAACTGATCAACTGACCTCGTTTCTGCAGCAGCTCAAATGTCCTTTCTTTGAGCTGCTGAAACTGCAGGAACTGGTAACGGAGAGTGATAGGGTTGAATCCCGCGTCGAGCAGTTCCCCACGGGGCGGCTGGATGGTGGCTCCACTTGAAGCAAAATTGGCGCCGCGGGTGAAGTTTGATTCGATGGAGTCGAGGAATGAGCTCAAGTACGGCAGTCCCAGCTTCTCAGCTGCATCCCCAAAAAAAAAAAAAACAGAGAAGAAAAGAAATCAGATCATGGCTATGTATACACGCCCTGAAATTCAGTTCTATTTTTACCTAAGAAGTCAATAATTAGCCGGCCGTCGGATCGTCGACCGGAGGGTTTGCCGAAGAAAGTCCGGCCGTTGGGTGGGGGAAGTCGTCCGAACACGGCGGATTGGCTGCCGGTGTCGGAATTTGAATCGCCAAAGTTGTAGAGCGCAGGGAAATGACAAGAGGAGCTGGAATCTGCCGATGAAGATGGAAGCAGTAGCAGTGAATATGTCATCAGCAGCAGTGACCATATTAGGAGAGCCATATTTGTGCTACTGATCGTTTGGGATTTGAGTTAATGCATGAGATTTCAATTTTCAAGCTCGGAGTTAGATATACCTCTGCTATAAAGCAAACAACTTTGCCAAGGCAAGGTTGAAGAGTCAAGGCGTGGAAACGAGAGAGAGTCTGGTCTACAAAATGCTTGAGGGGTAAGGAGGAATAAACAACGGAGTGAAGATGAGGGCAACTGGGTCTCAATTCTAACTACATAGTAATTACGACAGTAATGCTTTCCTCTGTTTCCCTTCTCCAGAGCACAAATGCACAATAACAAAAGGAAAAATGTTCAAACTAAAACAGCGAGGAATACGGAAGTCATAGTTTTAGGGTTACCGTAGATTAAGTTGTGATTTCAAATGGTGTATTGATCTAATTCATTTATTTGTGAGATTAAGTCGTTTTTTTAGTTTATATAGAACTAGAATACATGCATTTACTTTTTGGAAACCCCACCACAATCACTCACTATTGAGGGATTTACAATCTCTACTTTTTGTTGAGATTCTTCACAATCACTCAATACTAACTTTTTTACCTTTGGAACAAAAACACAATTTAAACCTCCAAACAAGATATTTACCTAATACATCAATTGATTCAATCCAACAAATGATAATACACTAATTGTCCAATACATCAATTTGAAGAATCACAACATCCAAACAACCCTAAGAGATGTTTTTTTTTCAACAACTTTAGTGGTATTACACTAAATCCACATATTTTCATAATTTTTATTTATTTTTTCATTTCCCATTCATTTGTAAATAAACACATATTTATCTCTTTTTCCCTTTTTTCATTTCTTTTAATCACATATGGTCTATAAAATCCTTTTAGCAATCCGCTTTTTTATTTCTTTTGTTTTATCCTTTTGTTTTTGCTGTCCTTAAATCGACATTTTTGTTCGTATTCGACGCATTTTCCGACGATGTTGTTCGTGTTTGACGCATATCTTTAAGTAGACTAATCACGCGTATTTGGATCACGTGTATATCGGTGAAGTATTTTCCATTTTCGAATTCTTATAGATTGACAATATTTGTAAGGTTTTCGGCTATTCAACTAGAGGTTAGCTGATCACGCGTATTTCAATCATGTGTGTTTCGACTATCCATTTTTCATTTTTGAATCTTAATCGATAAGAACAAGAGAACCACATTAACTGATTTCAACTAGAAGTTTGTATTTGGTTTTGCCCCATTATTTATCTCTTTAGCGATTTGCTAGATACGAGAACACCCGCAAGGTGGGACAACGGAGTCACTATAGAAGTACTCATTGAATAACAAGAGAACCACATTAATGATTTTCAAAATGTGTTTGTAGATCCCCAATCGGTATTTGGCCAACGAGTCCATTTTTATTGTTTGGTTCGCCTTATTGCAAAATATGTTTCCTCGATTCTTATTTAGCTGCTTACCACTCTGTTTGGGAAGAGGGGTAAATGGGAGGAGGGTGCAAATGTGAGGGGTAAACACAGTTTCCAACACATTTGCACCTGTTTGGTTAATTTGGAACAGTAGGGGGGTGCAAAACGGGAGTGCAAATTTACTGTTTCGGCTTACCCCCCGAATTGGGGTGCAAGGGAAAGAAGGAAGAGAGGGGGAGGGGGAATTATGGAATGTTGTTTTTCTAATTGTGTTATATATAATTATATAATGATTAATATTATCAATTTTTTTATAAATATCATTAATGTAAACATTATTCGGGGTTGACCATTTGACTCTGGAAACAAGTTTATCAATGTTCGTCAAGTCAAATCTAGATCTCTTAGTTGAATCGAATTTGCATTGAAAATTAGAGATACGAGGTGTTTGTGGAAAAGATAGAGAGAAATTGTTTGGTAACTCAGTTTATTTGACTAAATAGTTAAAACTTACAAATTCGAACGTGTTTGACTAAGTTTGACAATTTAAGATTAAACTAGAAACGAAAACCCTATATAGGATGACCAGTTACGAGTTGAGCTTCGAGTTTTGAGATCGCTCGATCAATGATTATTACAATTGTTATAATTAATTATTATTTGAGCATTATCATATAATAACTATTTTTAGTAAAGTATATTTATTATATAGTAATATTTATTTTTATTATTTAATGATAATATTTTATAATTTTAAAATCTATTTTATAATCTTAAAATCTATTTTAAAATCTTAAAATCTATTTTAAAATTTTAAAATCTATTTTAAAATAATATAATTACTTACTTTTCACTGTATTTGCACCCCCCCTACTTTTTCATCCAAACAACAATTTACCCCTCCACTTACAACCCCAGCAATTTGCAACCCCCAGCAATTTACCCCTCAACTTGTACCCCCTGCAATTTGCACCCACTTGTTGCCAAACAGAGCGATATATAGATTATTGAACATGACACCCCATTATGCTGCTTGTTTGACTACTCTATTAGTTAGCTAATCATATTTATTGTATGTATGTACAGAGGTCTGAACTTGACTTGCCCTGAGTGCAAAAAGCCTTACGTTGGCAACTGCGTCCGATGCAAACCCACCAAGGCAGAGAAAGCATCACCAGCAATCTCCAAAGCCTTGGCTAAGGAGAAGGATGCAAATACCAGAGCTGCAGCAAAGGAAAAGAAGCAAGTTGCTGATGCACTCAACCTTAACAAGAAGAAGAAGAAGAACTAAATAGTGACCCTGAAGAACGTTGGTTAAAGAAGCATAATAAGAGCTGCATTGCTATCATTTGTTTCTTCTGCACTTTCCAAGCAGCTTAAGGGGACTTGTTTCTTTAGTAGATTTCCTGTAGATAAGCTTCAGGATGTTTCTTTCTTATATACATCTCTTGAAGGATTTGCTCTCCCTCATCCTCCTTCAACAGAAAGAGAACTTCATTTAAATTAGTAGATGGAGAGAACATAAATACAGCTTAAGGCAGGTAAATTCATGATTATGTTGATAACAAAATAAATCTGTTATCAGAGGAAAATCGCTTTGAACTAGTTGATCGATGGATCAAGAAACAGAGAAGACGTATATATATATATATATCATTAAAACAAATAACCATTCGCAAAAGTGAAGAAACTATGAAACTCTCTAGAGAGAGGGAGAGAGGCTCAGATCTAAATGGCAGGAAACATAGATAGATGTAAAAGTTGAGAGCAGGTTGAACACGATAGACTTAGATCTGTTCTTCAGAACAATTAACAAGGGAGATCTAAAACAGCTTATCCGGAAATAACTCGTAATCATAAGGTACAGGACACTGGAAACATAAATCTATCGAAGCAAAAAAAACATAGAAACAGAACAAAGCCAGAATAAATCTACAGAAACAAAAACAGAGGAGATGACAAAAATCGAGTGATTAACAGGTGAGTGCCTAGAAAAATTAAACCTTTTCAGAAGAGATGTTCCACCTCTAGTTAAAATTGTTTAAAAACTTGAAATTTCTCAAAGAGAAATCGATCTACCTTACCGGGGATGAGAGGAAGGGACAGACACGAAAAGAATATGGGAGACATGAACACACCACATAAGAGTCACCATAGATTGTTCTTCCTCTTGCTTACCGTCAGGCGGCAGAATTACACACCCGACAGAGCGGGTGGAGGGTACCCTGGCGGATCGGATCTACAGCAAAAGTAAAGGGAAAATTATAAAATCTGATGAAACACAATCGAAATCAAAGATTAAAAGAAGGAAAATAACAGCGGTACCCACCCGATAAGATAGTCGCCGGAGAAGGAAGGCCGTTGCTGTGATTCACATAGGTCTGGATAGAAGAGAGAGTTAGAAGGGGGAGAGGGAGAGGAAGGGAGACGGAGAGAGAGAGAGAGACGTATGGAGTAGAAGGCAGATGGGGCAGAGCAGGGAAATCTATTAAGTCTCTAACCCTAGTCTTCTAGGCTTTAGTTAGACTTTCTGTTGTCAGATTTTATGTTTTAGTTTTTCTATTTTATTTTTTTAGATTCTCTTTCTTTTTTAACAACTCCCAATTTCCATGGTAGGGTTACAATAATATCATATAATAATAATAATAGTAATTCATTTTGAAAAACAAAACAAATTACTTATTTCTGTTCTCACTTGCGTGTTGCGTCTTCTAACTTTGTTTGGGAAGAGGGGTAAATGGTAGGAGGGTGCAAATGTGAGGGGTAAACACAGTTTCCAACACATTTGCACCTGTTTGGTTAATTTGGAACAGTAGGGGGTGCAAAACGGGAGTGCAAATTTACTGTTTCGGCTTACCCCCCGAATTGGGGTGCAAGGGAAAGAAGGAAGAGAGGTGGAGGGGGAATTATGGAATGTTGTTTTTCTAATTGTGTTATATATAATTATATAATGATTAATATTATCAATTTTTTTTTATAAATATCATTAATGTAAACATTATTCGGGGTTGACCATTTGACTCTGGAAACAACTTTATCAATGTTCGTCAAGTCAAATCTAGATCTCTTAGTTGAATCGAATTTGCATTGAAAATTAGAGATACGAGGTGTTTGTGGAAAAGATAGAGAGAAATTGTTTGGTAACTCAGTTTATTTGACTAAATAGTTAAAACTTACAAATTCGAACGTGTTTGACTAAGTTTGACATTTTAAGATTAAACTAGACACGAAAACCCTATATAGGATGACCAGTTACGAGTTGAGCTTCGAGTTTTGTGATCGCTCGATCAATGATTATTACAATTGTTATAATTAATTATTATTTGAGCATTATCATATAATAACTATTTTTAGTAAAGTATATTTATTATATAGTAATATTTATTTTTATTATTTAATGATAATATTTTATAATGTTAAAATCTATTTTATAATCTTAAAATCTATTTTAAAATCTTAAAATCTATTTTAAAATTTTAAAATCTATTTTAAAATAATATAATTACTTACTTTTCACTGTATTTGCACCCCCCCTACTTTTTCATCCAAACAACAATTTACCCCTCCACTTACAACCCCAGCAATTTGCAACCCCCAGCAATTTACCCCTCAACTTGTACCCCCTGCAATTTGCACCCACTTGTTGCCAAACAGAGCGATATATAGATTATTGAACATGACACCCCATTATGCTGCTTGTTTGACTACTCTATTAGTTAGCTAATCATATTTATTGTATGTATGTACAGAGGTCTGAACTTGACTTGCCCTGAGTGCAAAAAGCCTTACGTTGGCAACTGCGTCCGATGCAAACCCACCAAGGCAGAGAAAGCATCACCAGCAATCTCCAAAGCCTTGGCTAAGGAGAAGGATGCAAATACCAGAGCTGCAGCAAAGGAAAAGAAGCAAGTTGCTGATGCACTCAACCTTAACAAGAAGAAGAAGAAGAACTAAATAGTGACCCTGAAGAACGTTGGTTAAAGAAGCATAATAAGAGCTGCATTGCTATCATTTGTTTCTTCTGCACTTTCCAAGCAGCTTAAGGGGACTTGTTTCTTTAGTAGATTTCCTGTAGATAAGCTTCAGGATGTTTCTTTCTTATATACATCTCTTGAAGGATTTGCTCTCCCTCATCCTCCTTCAACAGAAAGAGAACTTCATTTAAATTAGTAGATGGAGAGAACATAAATACAGCTTAAGGCAGGTAAATTCATGATTATGTTGATAACAAAATAAATCTGTTATCAGAGGAAAATCGATTTGAACTAGTTGATCGATGGATCAAGAAACAGAGAAGACGTATATATATATATATATCATTAAAACAAATAACCATTCGCAAAAGTGAAGAAACTATGAAACTCTCTAGAGAGAGGGAGAGAGGCTCAGATCTAAATGGCAGGAAACATAGATAGATGTAAAAGTTGAGAGCAGGTTGAACACGATAGACTTAGATCTGTTCTTCAGAACAATTAACAAGGGAGATCTAAAACAGCTTATCCGGAAATAACTCGTAATCATAAGGTACAGGACACTGGAAACATAAATCTATCGAAGCAAAAAAAACATAGAAACAGAACAAAGCCAGAATAAATCTACAGAAACAAAAACAGAGGAGATGACAAAAATCGAGTGATTAACAGGTGAGTGCCTAGAAAAATTAAACCTTTTCAGAAGAGATGTTCCACCTCTAGTTAAAATTGTTTAAAAACTTGAAATTTCTCAAAGAGAAATCGATCTACCTTACCGGGGATGAGAGGAAGGGACAGACACGAAAAGAATATGGGAGACATGAACACACCACATAAGAGTCACCATAGATTGTTCTTCCTCTTGCTTACCGTCAGGCGGCAGAATTACACACCCGACAGAGCGGGTGGAGGGTACCCTGGCGGATCGGATCTACAGCAAAAGTAAAGGGAAAATGATAAAATCTGATGAAACACAATCGAAATCAAAGATTAAAAGAAGGAAAATAACAGCGGTACCCACCCGATAAGATAGTCGCCGGAGATGGAAGGCCGTTGCTGTGATTCACATAGGTCTAGATAGAAGAGAGAGTTAGAAGGGGGAGAGGGAGAGGAAGGGAGACGGAGAGAGAGAGAGAGACGTATGGAGTAGAAGGCAGATGGGGCAGAGCAGGGAAATCTATTAAGTCTCTAACCCTAGTCTTCTAGGCTTTAGTTAGACTTTCTGTTGTCAGATTTTATGTTTTAGTTTTTCTATTTTATATTTTTAGATTCTCTTTCTTTTTTAACAACTCCCAATTTCCATGGTAGGGTTACAATAATATCATATAATAATAATAATAGTAATTCATTTTGAAAAACAAAACAAATTACTTATTTCTGTTCTCACTTGCGTGTTGCGTCTTCTAACTTTGTTTGGGAAGAGGGGTAAATGGTAGGAGGGTGCAAATGTGAGGGGTAAACACAGTTTCCAACACATTTGCACCTGTTTGGTTAATTTGGAACAGTAGAGGGGAGCAAAATGGGAGTGCAAATTTACTGTTTCGGCTTACCCCCCCCCCCCCCCCCCCCCCCCCGAATTGGGGTGCAAGGGAAAGAAGGAAGAGAGAGGGGGAGGGGGGAACTATGGAATGTTGTTTTTCTAATTGTGTTATATATAATTATATAATAATTAATATTATCAATTTCTTTTTTTTATAAATATCATTAATGTAAACATTATTCGGGGTTGACCATTTGACTCTGGAAACAAGTTTATCAATGTTCGTCAAGTCAAATCTAGATATCTTAGTTGAATCGAATTTGCATTGAAAATTAGAGATACGAGGTGTTTGTGGAAATGATAGAGAGAAATTGTTTGGTAACTCAGTTTATTTGACTAAATAGTTAAAACTTACAAATTCGAACGTGTTTGACTAAGTTTGACAATTTAAGATTAAACTAGACACGAAAACCCTATATAGGATGACCAGTTACGAGTTGAGCTTCGAGTTTTGAGATCGCTCGATCAATGATTATTGCAATTGTTATAATTAATTATTATTTGAGCATTATCATATAATAACTATTTTTAGTAAAGTATATTTATTATATAGTAATATTTATTTTTATTATTTAATGATATTATTTTATAATCTTAAAATCTATTTTAAAATTTTAAAATCTATTTTAAAATAATATAATTACTTACTTTTCACTCTATTTGCACCCCCCCCCCCTACTTTTTCATCCAAACAACAATTTACCCCTCCACTTACAACCCCAGCAATTTGCACCCCTCAGCAATTTACTCCTCAACATGTACCCCCTACAATTCGCACCCCCTTGTTACCATTGTTATTCATCAAATGAGAGATAGGTCTTCATTTCTTTGAGTTTGTGTTCTTTATAGGTTAGTTTATTCTCTTTTACAATCACATAGAACCTTTTTACATACTCGCTTTACGCAAAGCGCAGCGAGCGGACATATCTAGTTATAGGGGAAAAGAAGTCGATTGCTTGTAGTAACCATGAAATAGAGTTCTTTTAATAAAACCATGAAATAAAATAATGTTGTTATAATGAAATGGATAAAAACAAGTTATTTGAATAATACTAGTGAATTTCAATAATTTATGAAATTGAATGAAAACACTAAAAGATAAAATGAAATTGAATGAAAACATAAATTATATGTAAAAAAATTAAAAAATGATACCACTAAAAATAATAATTTTCACGAAAGTATCATTTATATTTATGTGGATTTTATAATCCGTGGACCCCACGAATTTTAACCTCAAAACAATCCCACATGTATGGGCCCACACATCATAATCCAACACCACTTTGACACCAAATATGGACTTTGTGCATAATTCCATGGGTGTGGGATTTTAATCCAAAATCCATGATGAAAATCCTATCAGCAAACGACCTCGGGAAAAAGAAAACAAGAAAAGATTAAGAGAGAGGTGCACTCTTTTCATTTTTCTAAAATTATAGGAGCGCACAAGTATATGAAGCATACACAAAATACAAGTTAAAAATCTCATAAAACAGACAAGGAGTTTCTTGAAGGAGACCGAAAATCTTATAAAGTAGATCACAAGTTTCCTTAAACAAGCCATAAATCTCATAAAGCATATCATAAGCTCTCTGGTAGACTATAAACTTCATGAAAGCAAACCAAAAATGTAATGAAGAATGACAAGTATTGGTAAAATATAGTTTTTTACAAGTAACCTGGTGGGTATTTTTACACAAGAAAAAGTGGAGGTGAGGGTGGAGGGTGGGAGATGGGAGGAGCGTGGGCTAATAACTACTATGTACAACAGTTATCATAATATATCTTAGGACTTTGCTACGATGACATGCATGTCACGGTGACATGCACTTTTCGGTCGACCTCATATAGGATTAGGTCGACCTAATCTGGTGTTTCAGTGTAAAAACAGTTTCATGGTGCCTACTTTGGAGATTCATATCTTACAATTGGCTAGATGGAAATTGGAGATTAAAGGCTTGTTTTGAAGCTGAAGTGTCCCTCTACACATTAAAGTAATTGGGAGCTCAATAGAAAGTCAAGAAGACCATTTTTGAACCTGACCAAAAGGCTATGACAAAACTGGGAAACTGCCTGAAAATGGCTAAGTCTGGCAACGTGTTTGTCAAGCCTACTTTGGAGCTCAATTTAAGAAGCATGTATGCGAGTCAAGGGGCCTCAACCACGTTAAATTACGTATTTTATTATACAAAGGCAAGGCATTGGATGAAAGATTGAATATCTTTAAGGTTTCAAACAAAAGGCTTGAAGTTGCTACGAAGGCTGTTTTTCTGGCAGCTTGCTTGTGCTCGAAGTCTGCCAGAAAAGCAGCCTTCGTAGCAACTTCGACCCTGTTGTTTGAAGCCTTACAGATATCCAATCTTTCATCAAATGCCTTGAATTTGTATAAAAACATAGCTAATTTAATGTGGTAGAGGCTCCTGGACTCGACTCGCATTCATGCTTCTCGAATTGAGCTCCAAAATAGGCTTCACAAACACGTTTTCAAACTTAGCCAGTTCCAGGCAGTTTCCCAGTTTTGGCATAGCCTTTTGATGAGGTTCAAAAATGGTCTTCTGGACTTCCTATCGAGCTCTCTTCCACTTCAATATGTAGAGGGACACTCCAGCTTCAAAACAAGTCATTAGTCTTCAATTTCCATCTAGCCAATTGTATGATATGAATATCCAAAGTAGGCACCATGAACTGTTTTTACATTGAAACATCAGATTAGGTCGACCTGATCCTATATGAGGTCAACCTAATCCTAAATGAGGTCAACCGGAACCTATATGAGGTCGACCGAATTCTAAATGAGGTCAACATAATCCTAACTGAGGTCGACCGGAAAGTGCAAGTCACCGTGACATGCATGGTTCTAATAATGAGTGTTAGCACCCTATCCACTCGTGTGAGATAGTGAATGGTATAAAACAGTACTTGGCAATTGTAGATAACAGGTATGGTATGTTTATAAATGAATCATGTAGGGATAATGATTTTGGTATCTCACTAAGTATATGAATGATAGTGCATGGAAAAACAATTATTTTCTATAAAATAAAATATAATTATAATTATGAATTCGAAAAGTACAAATTATTAATACACAAATCATTAACTATTAATTTTAATAAAAAAATTGGTTGAATTCACCTGCATATATAGCCGTAACTTTCACGATTTTGACAAATATAGCCACTTTTTGAAAAATACATAGATATAGCCACAGTTTTAAAACATTGTTGACTAATTTACCCGTAAGTTAAGTGGACGATTAGTTGATCTGTCCGCCACATGGAAGACACGTCATCGCCAACGGACTGACTAAGCGACGTGGACGCCACGTCAGATAATAAGTTGATTTTTTAATAATAATTATATATATATATATATCTCCTTCACCATCGCATTACCCTTCCTCACTTCTTTTCTAGGGTTCCGGTCTCTCCACCCTGTCGGAGGAGCTTTTTCCCAAATTTGAGTCATCGATTCCTCCGCTCAACCACAAATCCTCTATGTCGCCCAAGTCTCCCGCTCGGCCCACCAATATGGCATAAATCGTCTCCCCTATGACTCTACCGATTCCAATAACTCAGACCCCATAACCAAGTCGTATTTCCCAATTCGCGTCGTTGCATCTCCTTTTCCAACAGTTGGAACCATGTCACAAAGGGCTCGAAAGAAGGTGGATTTCAATGTAGTCGATTCAGCTTCAGCAAGTACCAATAGTGGAGTTTTCGTCTGTTGCGAGCACAACGTTCCATGTGTGGTTAAAACATCGGGTACTTATACGAACCCAGGTTCGCAATTCTACTGTTGTACTAATTGGAAGGTAAGCAATAGATTCTTTGTGTGGCCCTATTAGTTTTTACATCTATGTTTGATAACGAAACTTATTCGGCTACTGCATGATAGGGAAAAACTGTCATTTAGTTAGGTGGGTGGAATCAAACGATTATGTAATTGGCGCATGCCTGAATGAAGTGGGTTCTATTCAAAATCTGGAAGAGAGTTTGATGCTAGCAGAAAGGAGGAAGAATGAAAAAGAATTATTGACCGAAGAACTAAAAAGTTGATTGTAGTTCTTTGGAGGCCAGAATCTGGTCTATAGTTATGTAGCTTTGTCAAGTTTTGAGGATTTCTGTTGAAGGCTAGAAATGTAGTTCTTGACCATTTGTAAGTGTTTGTGGGTGTTTAGCCAATTTGTAAGTGTTTCTGTTGGAGGAAGAAACTTACCTCTTGTATGCACGCTTTAAGTGTAAAATTGTTTGATTATTAGTGTATCATGTGGTCTTGATATTCCCTTTTTTTTAAGTTGGTTTCCTTTTAAATATGCAATGAAAGCAACATAGACTTGCTATTTTTCAGATACATTATACACTTGTAAAAAAGGGTGCAAATCATAATGGTGTTCATTACAAAGTACATTATACACGTGCCATGCTAGTTAACATAGTGCTTGGATCCACATAAGGTGTTCATATCCACCTAACTTCACTACTTGATAACTAACCTACTTTCTAAAAACTGCTACATGAGTCATGTAATCGTCATTACATAGTTTCGATCCCACAAGGATCTATTGTCGACATTACACAAAAGATGACTCAAAGGTATTAATACCTAATGATAAGCAAATTCATTAAATCCAGTTGCTTGAATTCCACTACATTTGAGTACTAACCTTGATGTACTGGTTCCCTGTCCTCTTATTCACATACACGCCAACTCCAGATGTTGCAATACGCATTTCCCTTTCAATTTTTCTTCTGTCACCAACATTGAGTCTCACGTCCTACATATAACAAACTAAGTTTGACCATTATGCCTCATTCACACACATCTCTACACATTAAATGCATTTACTTGTATACCAGTCCTCTATTCAGAGGACAAGTTCTTGCGTTGTGGGTGGTAAGGCCACATTTTGAACAATACACTGCCCCCTATTTCTGCCATCATAGTTTCTAGGTTCCTGGCCTAAAACTCGCGCCCCTCTAGCTTAGGTATTTCTCTCCTGCCAGGTAACAAACTTGTTAACACATGAGACAAAATTAATTCAGATCAAATAAAGAGTCGAACCTTACCACCACAAATGGGGCAACAGGGGGTGTTTTGCAAGATCTAGCATTGTGACCCTCTATGCCACACTACGAGCAGTGGATCAGATAACCTCTTGATAGCATCGTATTTGCACATGTTTGCAGTCTTGTTTCCTGACCATTTTCGCTCGAATTTGTGGTTTCTTAGCCTACTTTACGCTAGGTTGTGTTGTTTTGTCGTATCTCAGGTCCTAGCGAGTAAAGGGATGCATAGGCGCAAGTTTTGGGTCATTTGGAGGTCAGTTGGCAATTCAAGACACAAATTACGGGCATCCCCTGCACAATTACGGGCGTAATTGCTTCTGCCCTGACCGTAAATGCAATGCCGAGCCAAACCCTTGAGAATGTCTGCCGTAGAGCAAATTACGGGCAAGAGCGGACTCATTTATGGTCGTAATTACACAACTAACTGGCAGTAATTGGGTAATTACGACCGTTATTCCCTTCCTCAGAGTTAAGTGAAACGCGCGTTTTGGGTGAAATACGGGCAGACCATGTTTACGATCGTAATTCAACCCGTATTTCGCCCAGAATCGCGTTTTTTAGGCAGTTTCGAGCCAAAGGAGAGGGAATCGAGTTTTTGAGCAAAAAATAGAGTTTTAGAGAGAGAAAGTGCGAAGAACAAACCCTATGAGCTATTTGGAGTGGATTTCTCACCATTGAATCCCATATTGCATCCCCGGCAGTGAAGATACATCCCAGAGCAGATTATCCTCGTCTTTATGAGTATGACTACTCTGATTTCTGTTTTCCTCTCTGTCTCTATGGAGTAGAACCTTCTCTCACTTGGGTATGAAGAACCCTAGTTCCATGTGTTAGGGATCTTGATTGTAATGACTTGGGATTGTTATACTGATTGATTATAATCGATTGATGCATGATTCATTGAGTCAATTGAAGTCTGATCATCTTTTCTTGATTTCTGCTGCAACCTGAGATAGATAGAATCTGATTAGGTTGTTAGAGTTTCATCAATCGGTAGTGGTAGATTGGTTATACGAGAGTTAATCAATTTACTACTTTGTACTGGAACCAAATTCCAGTAGTGAAGTTATGTGCTTATTGCCTCAGCAGTCTATCCCGGTGAAGGTTAGTCGCCTGCCGGTTAGCCTGCCTGAGAGGGCTTAGTCAGCTTAAGAGATTCCAAGCTACTGTTGGATCTTTCGCAATTTAATCAACAGTTAATCAGCCCAGGGTAATTACAACCTCGACCTAACTAAGGAGCTAGGGGGACTCATTCCCGAGTGACTCTTCCCGTGCTAAAGAACTTTGAACCATTTCCTGCTTTCTTACTGCTTTTAGTTAAAATCACAATCACTCGACTTAGTTTGCTAGATAATAGATATTCACGAAGTATGCAGTAGATCTAGACCCCGGGTTGACAAATAGAGCTTCCCACTTAGTGCATTTCTGGACTGCGATTACACTTGGTCGTAGTTTGGTGTTGTGTTTTAGCGTGTCACCTCTCCTTGTAACCTCTTCACTCGTCCTGGTCCTTTGGGCCCTAGTCTCCTCCATCTCATTAGCAGCCCTTTTCCTTTTCTTTTTCAGCTTGCCTGCCATTGATATGCTTTTGGGAGGGTCCACAGGGTATCCCTCAGCTGCAGGCATTCTTGTCTACCCTCAAGGAAAGGTAGCACATAATTGTATGTGAAACCAGCCATATACAAATGGTAGTAGGAATGGACATAATCGTCCACGTCCTTCCTTAGATGGTTGATTGCTGAAATGGCATGATAGCATGAGATGCCACTTAGTTGCCAGTAACCACAAGAGCACGTTCATTCATTGAGGTCCACTATAAACCCTTCAACCCCCCCCCCCCTTCTTTACCTCACACCTTGCATTGAGGGTTGTTTAGGTACACATAGCCTAGCCTCCTCCTTCCTCCTTTCCCCTTTCAACTCGTTTCCTAATACTTGGACACAGGTTATCATCACACTTACCCAACATTTCGGACTTAATCACCACCATGTCCATCATGTACTGCCTAATACCCTTCAACATGTCTAAAAAATTAAGTCCCCTATACTTAACAATGCTACCATTCCAGGTCTCACATATATTGTTCTCAACCGAGTCACACTTCAACAAAAATTATAGGAAGGCACGACAGAATATACGAGGTTCAGCAGCCATAAACTCTGTATAAAGGGTAAAGCCATTACCTGATCATTCAAGGGCCTCCATTTCGGCAGTTTCTCGCTTCCAATATACTTCGTTACACTGCATAAACAGCCTTCCAAAAAAACTTCCTAACATGATCACTCTTGTTCTTTGCCTTCCAATTGGCATACACATGTCGTGCACATTTCCAGTGCTCGGCTTTGGGCAAAATGGCATGAATGCCCTCATCTGAACCCTACAGGTGGTAAAGTTACACGTCAACACAATTTTAACAGCTCAAAACATAATTTGAATAGAAGGAGAAGTGCTCTAATAGAGTATACCTTCTGTTGGTCAAAAATTATAGTCCAACCCCTTCCAACATGAAATGCCCTTCACGATCTCGTTTCTTCAACTCGACAACATAGCTTCTCAGCTTCACGTACTCATCCACCAAAGAACCACTGAGCAACTTGATAGCTTCCACTTTAGCCCTATAACAAGTTATGTTCTTGACCTCCATATTGTGCTTTAGCTTCACCTCAACCATTATCTGATACGGAGCCCATTCAGTAGTTATCCTAAAACTTTCTAGCATGTCAGTTGCTATCCACTTCGCAGTGACTTGGTTCACTCGAAGCATCCTTGAACAAGTATGTGGCAGCCCTACTTTCCTGATCATAAAGTTCGTGTCCTTCCTAAACCAACTCGCATACAATCTCTATTTACAATTGGAAGCCTTACACTTCACCTCCCTCCTATCAGGGTTACTCCTAAACCACCTCATACTTGCTCCTGCTGCCACAGAATGTCTAACAACAACATCCTTGAATTGCTCTGGACCCTTGAACTTCATCCAACACACGAATTGCAAGGTTCTATGGTCACGACTTGGATCATAGTGTGGTGCATCATCGTACATCTCTCCACCATCATCATCAGACAAGTTCGGACGCACATGATCTGAATCTTTAGACAATCTGTAAATCGAATGATTTGAATTCTCACCACCAGCTTGCTGTGATTGAGGTGGAGGATGGTTGGATAGAGAATGATTGGAAGCCTCTACCCTTGGTTCCTCTCCCCCTGCAGCCTCTCCATCACGACCATCTTTATTCTCTGCATCCTCTTCACTATCAGTTTCCACTTCTTCAAATTCGTCAAGTTGGTCTACCTCTTCCCCATTAACAGTCTGGTCTTGAGTGCACCTCCCTTCTCCTCCTCATTTCACCATATGCTCGTAAGTTGTCCTTGCTTCGTGATATTCGTCATCGGAAGTCAATGCATCATCAGAGTCGTAAACGTGGTACACCTCCCTTGCAACCGAAGCTGCTGCCCCATCTTCTACTGATAGGAGATCGTCTTCTGCCCCAATCTGGTTTGTGACATTCTCACCATTACCTTCCTTCCATGAATCTGCCATCTGCAAAAATTCATTCTTTATGTCATTAACTACTAATTAAATATTACTCACTAATAAACAAATCAAACACATACAACCAACAAGAGATTAAAAAAATTAGGGAAATCCACATACAACCAACACAAGCACGAGAAGTGGAACCTTTTATAGTTAAATGATCATTATAGCTAGAGGTCTCAGGTGTTCACCGTCTTTTCATGGGCAATCTCGTCACAAAAAACATATTATAGTCCCTCGAAGAACTTGGGATGTCACTTTCCACCTTTCCAGCTCCCTTCAACCTATAAAAAGCGAACACCCACTTCCCGTTAACAAAGCAAGCTAACCATGCAAAGAACAAAACCATAGCAGTACAGAAGGAATCACCAGTCGCAACAACCCGAAGATCAGGGTTTCCGTCAATCTATCAAGCACCACGATTTTTAGGGTTTCCGCCGATCTATCATAGCCATCGTAGTCGGAACCGTCAGCCGATGCTACTTGTCGGCCGGATGCATGGCTTCTCTTTGTCAAGGATCGAGCACGGAGGGGGTCGGTCGAGACTCGAGAGAGAAGGAGATGTGGTTGGTGGGTATAGATGAACGAAAATGGGAAAGTGATTGGGATTTCTTTTTCTCTCTTTTTTACTTTCATTTTTGTTTCATTTATTCATTAATTAAAAAAATATGAATGCTTTCCACGTGGCAAGGACGCAAAATAAAACACACCACATCAACTATTGTCGTTAGTCCAGTTAGCGGGTTAAGTGAACCGTAAAAGAATTGGACGGAATTGACTATATCTATGTATTTTTCAAAAAGTGGCTATATTTTTCAAAATCGTGAAAGTTATTACTATGCAGGTGAATTAAGCCACAAAATTTATAATTTATAATTTTTTTTTAAGAGAAATCAATTCTTTTTTTTTTTTAACAAATCCCCTAATTCCGAGTAATATATTGCGCTGTTACTTGTTAGTTGATAAGACTGAAGGAATTACTTGAAAAAAGTTGTTAATTATTTGATGTGATTATGCGAAAATTTAGTTACACACATGAATATAATACACTTCAGAGTTCATACAACAAGGTGTCCAGCGACCTTCCAGCCCTGCTACAAGCTTCACTAATGGGCACAGCAGGATCCGACAGCGACCCATCCGAGATCCGATCAGCAACCCACCGATTTGCAGCTTCAGTGTAATGCACATTGTCCCAGCTGATGTACTTGGAAGGATCTTTGCAAGAAGTTCCATACACAACAGTACCATCCCTCAGCTGACCCTTCTTCCCACACATAACCTCATAATCATCCCCCAAATGGCCACAACAGAACCCAAGTGGGTCTTCAAACCCTGTAAATCCAATCCACAAAACAAAAGATAACCACTCAACAGTCGAGTACCAATTTGAAGACTGATCGGGTTCGAATTAAGTTGCATTGCTTTCGTGTGCTTTACCGTGCTGTTCTGCTTGGCTGATGAGAGAATACTTTGCAGTGTAGATGTCGACGAGGATGAGCAGTGCGTCAGGGAACTGGGTTCTTAGCTTGTAGACTGTCTGATTAAGTTGTCTGTTGAACTCTTGAGCCACTTGGTTGAAGGACTTAACGCAGCCAATTGGGTCTTCATTTCCAGGCTTTGGAGGGTACCTAATCACAAAGAATGGCAAGCAGCCGATGGGACCTGTGTTGTGTATCCAAAATGTTCTTGCTCCTTCTCTGTACAGGTTCTGATACAGAAAATAAAATCCCAGTGCCGACAAAATTCAGAGGCTTGTTTAAGGAAGTTGTTGGTTAACCTCAATTTTTCGCGGTACCTTTATGGCTGAAACAAAGTAGCTGATGACCATAGGGATGGAAGAAAGGGCTCCTTGCTCGCCGCCCAAGTCAGTTAGGCCAAAATGAAGATCATTCTGGCCACAGTCCAAAGTGTAAAGAGCAGCTCCGAAATCTTCTGGTTCTGGCAAGCGATTCACAGTAGTCCCTCCTCCTGAATCACCCCACAGATGAAATGAATAGGTATCAAAGAATCTCACAAGGTCAACGAGAAACAGTTTACTGCTTTAACTACTGACCACCTGTTTCCTGCAGCTCAAAGGTTCTATCTTTAAGCTGCTGGAACTGCAAGAACTGGAAATCCAGAGTTATTGGGTTAAACCCCGCGTCGAGCAACTTCCCATTGGTGTGCTGGATGGTGGCTCCACTCGAAGCGAAATTGGCGCCGTGGGTGAAGTTGGATTCTATGGAATCGAGGAATGAGCTCAAATACGGCAGCCCCAGCTTCTCAGCTGCGCCCAAAGAGAAGAAAGAAATCAGATGACCAAGCCGACACGCTGACATACGTTCCAGCTTTACGGATGGATACCTAAGAAATCGATGATCAGCCGGCCGTCAGAGTATCGACCCGATGGTTTGCCGAAGAAAGTCTCGCCGTTGGGCGAGTGGACTGGTCCGAACACAGCCGGCTGGCTGCCTGTGTCGGAATTGGAATCGCCTAGGTTGTACACAGCTGGGAAATTGCAAGCGGAAGAAGAGGTGGATGGAAGAAGCAACGAAGAGAGCACAAGTGCCCAAAGTAGGAGAGCCATTTGTGCGAAATGGCTAATATCGATGGAGTTAGCTATAAATGAAGTGGGAAAAGAGTCCCTGTTTCTCGTGGTGGTGGATCATGGATTACGACCCCTGCAGTTGGTGGCCCCTTCGTTTTGTTTACTAGCTTGTATTGTATATTTGTATTGCAAGTGGTCTGCTTCAAGCAACGAAAATAACAATCAGAGATGTCGTCAATAAAATAAGCCAACACGCAGGTCTATAACTCCTAATCGTCCCTCCAATTGGTTCGTCTGAGTAATCATTAGAGTCGCAATCATGAAGGATCAAGTATAGACAGGGATGATTGAAGAAACGGAGCTGTGAAACCTGAAAGCTAGAAAGAGTCTGTAGAGTACTTTGCTGTCAAGAAAGCACACAATTGAGAACAGGGGCTGTAAAACAATGAACTTCACAGAATGGCTGTTCTAGAAAGGCATGCCAAATTACAGAGCAGATTGAATTCCTTGGAAGAAAATATCTGACAAAATCAAGTAGGAAAACTAACCAAATGTCTGACAGAGAGTATGTTCAATGAAATATTCAAAAGGGAAGAGTCCTCCTTCCTACCTACCAACAAATACAGGCTCCTTGAATCATTAAACACAAAAAAAAAGACAAAAATGTTGGTGGTTGGTGGGAAGAAAAGATGAACAGGGAGGGGGCTGGCTGCAAGTTCTACACAGTTTTTGGGATTAGAGAGACAGAGAAACAACAGACTAACAAAAAAGCAACTGGGTCTCGATGCTGATACTCAATGATCCTTGCTCTGTTTCCCCAGAGCGCCCACCAAAACAAAACAGAAAAAGAACAAGAGAGAGGAAGGGAAATAAGTGAGACGATATTATTTGGTTCTGCTTGTCAAAATCCAATGACCTGCTCCCAAGGAATCCCTCTAAACCCCATGCAAGTCGCTGCTCTCACCATCTATCCCTTGATCTTGGCCTGCAATAAGGGAACATATCATCACAATTTGCAATCAGGAGAATGAATGAATTCCTGGTTCAAACAACCACCCATTACCAAGCTAACCCTATCAAGATCAACTAGTTCCAGTACAAGAGATCGAGAAAAGATAGATAAGAATTTCTGCAGCATAATTTCCACAGAATTCCCGTATACGGGCAGCAGGTGCATATCCGAGAACAGTGTCAACAACAACATGCAGAGTCTTAACTGCCACTGAAGACGTATGCATAATAGATGTGCTTCTAGTTCAACTCCCTTGCAATGTATCAGGTTCTAAGAACTGTACTAAACATGCAAAATATGGCTAGTGCCACTATATGAGGTGCAAAGACCGAGAATAGATAGACATTCACCTGTCAAAGTCTCTGCTACCCAGAAATCCTCTTTCCCTGCCACCTTGATACGACCTTCTATCATCAATGGGCCGGGCCCATGTATCTTGTGCACCACGTGAGTGAGGTCTGTCCATAAACTCAGTACTCCTGGCCTCATCCATTGATCCAGTTCGAGAAGGAGGTCTGTTCTCATAGAAACCGCCAGTCCTACCTGCCCCAGAACCAGGCCTCTCGTTATGTGGTTTCTGACCAAATCGAAGCTTGTCATCCAACTCACGAGTCAATGTCTCTAGTTCCTTCTCCTTCTGGCGTATTACATCTCGCAAACTGGATTTATCATCCCCATCGGTGACCTGTACAGATTCCTTTTTGTTCTCTTCCAATGAAGCTTCCTTCTGGAATTCCTGCTTTAGCTGATTTATTTCTTCTTTCAGCAACTTTTCCTCTTCTGTCTCTGGTCTGCAGAATCTCTTAGAATTAGGTATGGCAACAGATGGAAAAGGTAGCAACAAAGTAAGACAGGCACTCGAATGAGAAAACGAGGATAACAACAGGTGCTATGAAAATGCAGCAGTATTTTAATTGATAACTGCACAAAGTGGGCTCGAATCACAACCTTACCCATGAATGAAAGAGGTGAAAAACTACTATTATCCCAAGAAATGTAGAACACCATTTGTATACTATAAATTAGAACACAAAAAGCCTATCTAGTGTAAATAAAAGAAATGTGTTCATCATGAGATGCAGAAATTCAACCACAGACATTCACTTAAAAATAGTGTCTAGACTAAAGGAACAGATGAGCTGCTTCAAGCTATAACTTGAAAACCCCCTGACAAACCCAGACAGATGTGACCACCTGAATCCTAACTAACCATGGCCCCACTACTCGAATCAACATTCTGGTTCAGGGTACTTCAGATGAATATGGGAAAATCTATGTGTTTGGGTTAATATGACTTGTTTCAGGCGTTAACATCACATCATATCATAGCAAGCAAAACATATCCAGTAATTTCATTGTAGCTTCATACGAGTATCTATGCTTTTAGTTTGTGATGATGACTTGTTCATGCATTAGTACATCACAGAATAAGAAGCTAAATGTATTCGGCAATTTCTTGGTAGTTTCACATGAACATCTAAACTCTAAGCTCACATGATTTCTTCGCGTCTCAATACAACATATCATATGCTAGGCTAAACTTACTCTTAGCTTCTTTTTTCCCTCGATGGCACTTTAACACCGATAATTAGAATGAAGTATAGAGGACCGAAGTGACATAATCTACTCTAGATTCTGAACCAAAACCACCAGGAGGATGGACAGGTAAGCAGGCCATAACTCTGACTAACATATCATATGCTAGGCTAAACTTACGCCTTAGTTTCGTTTTCCCTCGACGGCACTTTAACACCGATAATTAGAATGCAGTGTAGAGGACCGAAGTGACATAATCTACTCTAAATTCTGAACCAAAACCACTTGGAGGATGGACAGGTAAGCAGGTCATAACTCTGATTAATGCCATACAAATGCAAATAGCATCCCATTCTTTTCTTGCAAGTCTACCACAAACAATGTAGATATTTCTTATAACTCCCCGGACTAAAGACCACCAAAAAAATGCTAGAGCTTTCAAGACTTTCCACTAGCGTGGACATTCATTGACAACCTTTTAAGTTCTTCCCGCCTCTTGCAAGGGGCAGCATTAACAATTGATAAAATGAAAGGCTCAGTTATTACAGACCTTTCAATACTGCGATGCTCCAAATCACGATCAATTTTTCGCCAGTCCTGCCCTCTTTCTTGTAACAACACTTCTCTGGGCTTAGCATCCCCAAAGGGGTTCACCTTCGGTCTAGCTGGTCTCGCCAAATTTTCCAATCCCTGCTGCAGCAACCCAGCAGGAGCAGCCTCAGACCTACTGGAATGTGCACTCGAAGGCCTGCTAGAATGAGCGCTTGTTGGCCTGCTTGATTGGGAAGAAGTCTTCTTTGATTCAATATCAGTTTCGAGCTTCCTCCAATCCAACCCTTTCTCGGCCAAAACTTGCTCTCTCGGCCTCGCTGCCCCAAATGGGTTTGGCTTGTTCGTCTTGATTGCCTCGGTAAGTGGCTCAGTCACTGCCGTCACATCGGTTTTGGGAGGATTCAAAATCAATTTCGGTCTCTCCGTCGCCTCCAGCTCACGGATTCCTTCCCCTCTAGTCCACCGGTCAGGCTCCGGCCCGGAGGTACGGAACCCGGACCCAAAGTTCGAGGATCTAGAAGGAGCCGCCGCCGGCTTCTTACCAGAAGCCCAGTTATCCACTTCATCAGCCCTAGAGGCACCTCCCATGCCCCCATCGCCACTCCCAAGCGAGCCATACCTACTCTGACGGCCAGAATCCATCGACGGAAGAGCCTTCTTCCCCATTGCCCAATTGTCCACTTCATCAGCTCGCGAAGGCTGATCGAAATCCGAAACCCTAGAAGGCGGGCCGCGCCGTTCGTCATCGTAATCACCGCCATACTGCCGCCTCCCAGCGCCCCCAGCACCCCACGACCCGCCATCGTTGAAATCATCCCGGCCCCTTCCGGGAGGAGGGCCGCCGGAGCGGCCGTAACTGGAGAACCCGCGGGTACCGTACTGCATTTCTTCCGGGTCGCGCTCGCGTGGGCCGGTGGGGAGACGGAGCATCTCGTCGGGAGTGAGTCCTTTGGACTGGACGGGACGGTTCAAGGTAGCGCTAGAGACGGAGTAGAACTCGTTCAGGGTCATCTTCTTCTTCTTGGGCTTCGCGGTGACGGATTCCCGGAGACTAGGGAAGCTCTGGGCGTCGGCCGGTGCGGCGGCGGCGGCGACGGATGAGGCTGCTGCGGCGGCTTCCATTTCCTCTTCCTCGCGCTCGGCCTCGGCGGCCCAGGTTCCGATGTTGCCCCACGGTTTCGACATTGGGGAGTGATTCGAGATCTGAACAATGGAAGAAAGATTAGGGTAAGAGAAAGAGAGAGATGATTTGATTAGAATCGAGAGAGATTGGAGAAGGAAGGGATTCGGGTAGGGCGATTAGATCCGAGCTGGGGCTCCGTTAAGGGAGCCGGAGCTCCGAGAACATGCGAAGGGGAAGGGGAAGGGGAAAAGGAAAATAGTAGAAGAAGAGAGGAAATGGAAACGACGAGCGAAGAGGGAAATGGGAAGCAGCGCTTGTTTGTTTGCTTGCTTGCTTGTGGAGGAAAGAGTGGCCGATTGGTTTTTTCTTGTTTTTCGGGTGTGGGATTGGTCCCTTAAGTTACTGCTGATTCACGTCATGGGAAATCCCAGAGTACCCTAGTAATAAAAAAAAATGGTGAATTAAGGATCAACAACGAGGGAACCATTCACCGCTTTAAACGAAAATGGTGAAGACATCATTGTTTTAATAAAACGCGGTGAAATATTCACCGTATCGATCGGCCACTATAAAAGCGACACGGATTACTGCGTGGACAAACACGAGTTATTCACCGTATTAGAAATATTCACCGTATCGATCGGCCACGATGAAAGCGATGCGGATCGCTGACGTGGACAAACGCGGTGCATTCACCGTGTTAGACAAACACGGTGAATAACCTGCGTTTATCCACGTCAACGATTCGCGTCACGGATCCGCTCACCGTTGTCGTTGGATGCGGTGAGTCGCGGATTTTGGTTTTTTTCCAGATTCGACGCCTCACAGCGTCCCACGTCACTCGATCCGCGCCCTTCACCGTCTTCGATAAAAGGCGGTTTATTCACTGACTTTGTCAAAGGCGGTGATGGTGCAGTGGCTGTTTTAACGCACAACCTTCCCCTATAAATAGAACCATTCCCTCCTAAGACAAATCACACCACCACATTTACACTTCTTTCTCCCTCCATCCATCCACTCTAGTCTCGTTCTAAGTATGCTCTGTGGTTGCGGACTTGCGGCTAAGTCCGATCTTCCACATCAGAAAGAATTACTAGAGTTATACCCTAAAGCCCCCGTCCCTTATAAACCCGTCAAACCTATGTCCGGCTTCCGCCAAAAAATGGACGAAGAGGCTCTTCGGGTAGGTTCTTGGTTTTTCTTTTGTGATTTTTTTTAATCGAAACAATTTGATTTTGTAATTTTTTTAATCAAAACAATCTGATTTCATTTTTACTTTTTTTTATAGATGGGTGCCGAGATATACGATCCTCGATTTTATATCCATTATTATGGGCCAAGAGATACGAGGTATTTAACCGATCAAGAAGCACATCGCTCCCGTGCAATTTGGGACAACAATCCGGTAAATTGATGATTTATTTTGCTTTATTTTATTATTTTGTAAGGTTTTATTTGGCTTTCTTTTAACTAACAAATTGATGTTTTTCCTGTTTTTTTAGGAATCACTTATTCCTATTATTCATAAAGGGACTACAAACCTTCCCGCTTGACATGATCGGTTGGCGCCGTATATAGAGAGGACCGGGTTGGGTATGCTGAGGCATTTCATGCGGATTGAAATCGACAACGATCTGCTTACGGCAATGTCGGAGCGATGGAGCCCCGAAAACTATACGTTCCACCTTCTGGAGGGGGGAAATGACGATCACCCTCAAAGATGTCGCGATCCTCACCGGGCTGCCGATTTCTGGAGAGGCCATCATTGGTACCACTACCAAACCAGAAGGAGGTTGGAGGCCGCTCATTCGTGCTGAATTGGGATTTGACATGCCGACCACCACACCAATTCAAGGACGGGGGGCATCCACCGTTGAATGCGGGACAAGTGTCGGTCTCGTGGCTCGTAACTCACATCCAAAATGAGGTGGAAATCAATGACGAGACTCCGGAAGATCAAGTAGAGCGCAATGCACACATCTACCTCATTGGTTTGATGGGTGGATTTCTGTTCCCCGACAAGTCAAACAGGTGGATTCAAGGCATATGGTTGTCATTGCTCACTGGTGACTGGGACGCAATCGGGGAAAAGAGTTGGGGATCGGCCGTGTTAGCTGGCATATATAGGGAGCTCTGTACTTGCTTGAAGGTGGGAGCGAGACAAGCTGGTGGGGCGATGTTCATCCTCCAGCTCTGGGTATGGGAGCAGCTTCCAATGTTCGCACCTCAAGACCCAGGTCCATACTGGAGAGCAGATGATGAGCTACGGTTTGTGCAAAATCTCCCCTATGGTGCCAAGTAAGTTTATTCTGTACTTAGCTAGATTTAAATTTATTCAATGCTTCGGCATATTTAAATTACATTTATTCCGTACTTAGCCTAATTGCAAATTTATTCCATGCTTAGCTAGATTTAAATTACTACCTATACGAACTTAGCCTAATTGCTAATTTATTTCATGCTTAGCTAGATTTAAATTACATTTATTCCATACGTAGCCCAAATTTAAATTTATTCAATGCTTTTACTTACAAGGTGGATAGGAGCAAATACAAACGATCATCAATCTGAGCACTCTTTACTGTTTTATCGTTCTGAGTTAGATAAGCCTTGGTGGAACCAGGTAATCATGCTTTATCATATTTTAACAATTTAAATTTTTTCAATGTAAATGTTCGCTAATTGCAAATTATGAATGAGTATAAGTTACATGGGACTCATATCCACGTGAAGTAGTCGAGCTGTATTATTTGAGACACCCCTAGGATCACGGGACGTGGTTGTGCAAGATGCCATTGATCTGCTGGCACATCTTGGAGTGGCACCTACCCGATCGATTCTTGAACTACCACCCTCTCCGTAACCTCCTGTATAACCACCTCCTTCGTAGTTGCTCGAACTACCACCCCATCTGTAACCTCCTGCAAAATCATCATCATAAGAATACCGGTGAGAATGAGTTTCAGCGACCGCCTCGGTCTCAACATACACCTCTGCAAGCCGCATCCCGTTATCGCTTAGGAACTGTAACATCATCGTCACCGCGTCATCATCGTTTATGACAACTTCTTGGTACACAACCCCGCCAGCACTCACGTCTGGATACCGGTAACTAAATTTACCAAGTCTCGTTTGCCCGTTCGTACAAACCCTATCTGCACAAATATCACAGAGTTCTTGAAAATTGAATCGCAACTCAATTTTCAGCATAGTGGATTCACCGTCCTCATAATCAATCCCTATGTTAGAGTTTGTCACCCTTCCATTCTACCGAATAATAAGCTGAAATTTCTTGAATTTACCCATATCTACAATTTACAATAAGTAACTATTAGCTTAATTCCAGTAAAATTAACCAAAACCATATTGTACGACTAATATTACTCCATCTCATAACTTACATAACATAAATTCAACTAACTAACAACAGCATAAATTCCCCAACTAACATAACATATTTGCTACAATAAGTAATTCATATAACAATATAACTACTAAAAACATCATTAGGCTACAATACAAAATTAAATCATACCGAAAATTCATGTTCTGTGTATGTTGCTCAGTTTTGGTTGCTGAAATTTGAAGAGGGAGAGGGGTTACGTTTTTACAATTGCTGGTGTGAGTGGTATTTATAAGAAAACCGGCCAGCATTCACCGCGTTTGTCTCCAACGGTGAACACTATCACCGCGTTGCCCTAAGGCGGTGAATATTAGGTGGTTGTGCCCTAATTTGAAATTATTTCCCGCTTTGCCCTAAAACGGTACTTATTCACCGTTGTCAACAAACACGGTGAAGTCTTCACCGTTTAGTTTAAACGCGGTGACTTATTCACCATTTTGCTTAACCACGGTGAATACGTCATCGTTTTAAATAAAAACGGTGAATTGTTCACCGTGTTGGTATGATGTAGTGATTATGTTCACTGCGTTAGACAAAAACGGTGAATGTGAAACATGTGTATTTTGGGAATTTTTTTTATAACTTATGTATTTTCAGAATTTTTTAAGTACTAGTGTACTTTGGGAATTTTTCCCACATAATGGTCCCCTAAAATTTCTATTGTTTATTGATGACCGAGGACAGGTTACGGTGATTACTATAAATTACCGAAGACAGGTCACCGTGGTTACTAATGGCAAATTGGATATAGAAAAAATTATTAATTACCTTTTATAATAAATTATATTTTAGGAAGTTACAAAAATATATTAATTACAATTTTCTCTCTTGCTCAATTTTTTTTTTTACAAAAGATAATCATATATTGATCAGAGAAAAGACAATTACATCCTGGAATTGAGTCAGCCAAAAAATCAAAGAAACGACTTGCAGACGGGTACAAAAGAAGGGTCTTCCTAGCCACCAAATAGGCTACCCTATTATTACACCGACCTACAAACCTGATGGAAACCAACTTCATCAGGGTTTTCTATATTTATTATTATTATTACTAATAGGTTAATTCTTATTATGGTTAGTAGTCTTCTAATCGTATTAGGTTTATTATTAGGGTTTTCCTATCACTTCCTATAAATATGTACTTTGTGGTTTCATTATAATCAGTCAAGAAGAATATTAAGAAACGATTTCCTAAACCCTATTCTCCCAATCCTCTCAATTCTCGTTCCCAATCCCTCTAAAGGCCTAGGCCGATTCCCTATCTATCTTTCTCAAATCCCTAATTCTGTTCTTAATCCCTAAATCCCCAATTCCCGATAGAACCCTAATCCCAGGTTCTATCAATTGGTATCAGAGCCATGGTCACGGGTTTGAGTTCATCACAACTCTCACCAGGGAATTGTTATCAGAAACCCTATCACACGTTTGAAGCTCTCCAAGCCAGTTTAGCTAGGAGGGAAGCTCACGCCGACTATATGCTAGCAAGCCTGAAAGAACTTCGAGCCGAACTCGAGCGCTATGCGGCCCGCCGTCGCGCGACCCGCAACCAGCCAGAGGCAACATCAGAGGCCAGTCCAAAAGCCCCTGCCTTACCTGCAGCAGCTCGGGAAAAGGAGACTTCCGACACATCCCTTGCTAATACCGCCGATGAGAAAGAAGCGACCACCGAAAAAAGACCACCTGCTGTCGTGAAACCATCGCCGATGGTCATCACCGTCACTACACCGCCATTCCCTGCCTTTGAGGGCCCTGAACCAGGGATGCCCATCGTGGCGGCACTGACAAGCAAGAACCCGAAAAGCGTCGCCAGTGATGGTGGGAAGAGAATCCCCGTCTGCATCGCAAACCAGAGATTCAAGAAGAAAAGAAGACCAAAGCAGAAGGATCTGAAGACGATGGAGATGTTGGGTTGGCCTCCAGATCGTCGGACATGGGGTTTCCTGCCACAGAAGGAAGATTTCGAGGAGAAGTTGAAGAAGTCGTCATCAGGGGTGGAAGAGAAGGTGAAGAAATGGAATAAGAAGAGACTCGCCGCCATGGTGACGAACTTGGGGGCGGAGCCCGGAGCCAGAATCGACAGCGCACGCGGCGCAGAGGGTTCGGAGCGTCGAATCGCGCACGAAACGCCTCGATTGGCGGCGTCTTCTGTCGCACCGCAGAGTGGAGGTGAGGCGAAGTCGGGGGTAGATCTGGTGGAGGACTCGCCGATGGAGTTGGAGGCCAGGAAGGAATCGGGCTCGCCACCGGAGGACGAGAAGAAGAAGAAGGGAGGCGACGGTACGACTCGTCGTTCGGCGCCGGAAATGCAGATGAAGGAGGAGATTCGGCGGGAGGAAGAACCGAGGGAGACTGGCGGAGCGGCTCCGATCGAGCGATCGACCACGGAGGAGTCATGGCGGGTGATAGGAACGTCGATTGGGGAGAAGCCGCTAGCAGGGCTGGCACTCGGCGTGACTCGTAGCCGCCGTGTGGGCTGCTTGACGGCTGAGGTTGACGCGTCGACGACGAGTGGCGCGCTCAGAGAGGAGATGCCGCCAGAGGACGGGTCGGCGCTGAAGATGCCGGAGGGGTCAACTTGGCAGCCGTGCCATCGGCATAATGGCGCATCGCTGATAAATGAAGCGATGAAGGAGTGCGGCGGCAACATTCCTCCTCCGAACCCTAAGTCGGCCGCATCGATCCTCGCTGCGCAGCAGCTTGCGGAGTCGGGCTGGGCCGAGCAGGCCGACTTCGCCGTGCTAGTTTTGGCCCAATCAGATCATCAGGGCAGGATACGGTTTGAAGTTGGGTTGCTTGTTCATGGAGGCCTTGTGCTTCAAATGAGGCCACTGGTCAAGTCTTTTCTGTATGGTTTCGGGCCAAGACCAACAAGCCCAACTGCTGAGGAAGAACACAGGCTGCTAATGAAGAAGAAGTTGGACGGGCTTCTTTTGAACCAGCTGAAGGAGGCCGAGTCTGGGCCAGTCTTTGGGCCCAAATTTGAAGAAACCAGGCCGCGTCCTCATGGAGAAAGTGAGCCCAATATGGGCTATATTTTAAAGTATATGGGCATGGAGGAAATGGGAGATGGATTAGCTAGTGGGCTTTCAAATGAGTTTAGACCCAACTCACTTAGAGGAAAGGAGGGTCACAAGGGAGAACAGTTCTCCGATTCTTTCTTTATTGATTTCGACAAAAAGGAAGAAGACCTGTCAAGCTATGGAGGACGCGACAGGTGTCACGTAATTGGAGAAGAGCCAAGAGACATTGAAGTTGCTGGAGAAGAAGCCAATCATGAGATTGACCGCGATTGGAAACGAAGAAAGCGGAAGGTCAAGGAGATGGAATTTAGCTGCAACCTTGAGGACAAGGTTGGTTTGAAGGGGGAGGAGATGATGGAAACCAACTTCATCAGGGTTTTCTATATTTATTATTATTATTACTAATAGGTTAATTCTTATTATGGTTAGTAGTCTTCTAATCGTATTAGGTTTATTATTAGGGTTTTCCTATCACTTCCTATAAATATGTACTTTGTGGTTTCATTATAATCAGTCAAGAAGGATATTAAGAAACCATTTCCTAAACCCTATTCTCCCAATCCTCTCAATTCTCGTTCCCAATCCCTCTAAAGGCCTAGGCCGATTCCCTATCTATCTTTCTCAAATCCCTAATTCTGTTCTTAATCCCTAAATCCCCAATTCCCGATAGAACCCTAATCCCAGGTTCTATCAAAACCACACACTAAACCCGTTATGGTTAGATAAGCAATGCATAACTTCATCCAGCAGGGCTCCAATCCGGCTATCTCTGACATCAGAGTGGTTGAGCTGTTTGATTTGGGCCCAAATGTACACATTTTACCCCTCATTTATTATTCGTTTAGCTTAGTAGATCATCGTGACTCGACATATTTCACGCTAGGTTGTGCTTGTTTTGATACATTTAAGGTCCTAGCACGTGTGGAATGTGATATGATCCCAAACGGTCAACTATACACGTTTAAATTACTTGACGAAGAAGCTATCAAAGTTGGGAAGAAGAAGGGCATAATTTGGCTAAGTCAAAATTCGAGTTCATGGTACCTACTTTGGAAGCCTGTATCTCAAAAATGGCTGGATGACAATTGGATTTCAAGGGCTTGTTTTGAATATAAAGTTACCATCTTTCCAATGGTATGTTTTTTGATCCAGAAGATATCATTAAGATTGTTTTCCAAGGCCTCAAAGTTGCTTCCTCAAAACTGGAAAACTGCCAGAAAATGGTTAAGTCTAGAAACGTGTTTGTGAAGCCTACTTAGGAGCTCGATTCGAGGAGTATGGATGTGATTCAAGTCCAAAGACTTCCACAATATGAAACTAGGTATGTTTATCTACCAAGTGAAGGAATCAGATGAAAGATTGGAGTTCTGGAAGGCCTCGAACGAAAGGCGTGAAGTTAGTACGTAAACTGTTTTTCGACTGTTTGCTGGCAGCTTACTTGTGCTTCAAGAAAAGGAGGTTTAGTCCGAATTTTGTGTCCTTTTTAGAGTAGTCTTTTAATTTAATTTGTTTCCTTGTTAGTCTAGATTTGTATCAGGTTTTCTTGGCTATAAAAACCTTCTAGTTTTCGTTGTAAAAGCAGAGTTGATTAAATTGAATACAAACCATATGTTTGAGTTCTTGAGTTGCGTCTCAAGAGTTTACCCATTGTCATTAGCTTCGAGTGGATTCCTTAGCTAATTACAAGACCCTTGTCAAGCTATTCTAAGTGGATTCCAGAATCGTTTAGCAAGTTCTCTTATCAATCGATTAATCACCTCGATTGTGGCGAGAATTCTACCTATTCGTTTAATTTTCGTTGGAGGGTTAGAGCTGTGTGAATCTTATCAAAAGCGCCCCCTGGTGCTTTATCCGAATGGTTGATGGCGAGTTTCGGGATAATTGGTGGTCAAAAAGCGCAAAACCCGAAGAAAAGTCCGAAGTAACAGTGAAGTGCAGACATCCAAGAAACAGCCGCAGTTCACGGTCGGACAAGGCAGTTCACGGTCTCCTAAGACCGTGAGATGGAGTCACAAACCGTGAACATCGAGCAGTCCAGCGAGGTTTCAGAGCTTACTGACGCCAAGCGAGTTTACGGTCCTTAAGAAAGTGAACTGGGGCCATTAACCGTGAACCCAAGAGAGTGAAGCGGTGCATTTTGGATGACACTGAGTTCACGGACGTGTTTAGGTGTTCACGGCCGTGAACTGGCCAACGCGTCCGTGAACTGGGCACTTTGCGGGCAAATATGAAGACAACAATGGGGAGAGAGAAAGCAGAGCTGGTTTTTTGGAGAGAAATTCAATTCCCTCTCTAGGGTTTGCCCAAAAACACCAAAGGGGAGTTCTAGTGAGTGAGAGAGAGAGAGAGAGCGCGCGCTAGAGTGATCTTGGAGCATCATTGGAGGCTTTGGTGGATCTTGAAGACAAGGATTCAAGCCTAGAAGAAGAAGAAGAAGAAGAAGAAGAAGATCTTGAGCTCAAATTTGTAATTCCTCTCTTCTCTCTCTAGAGACTCACTCTTTTCTCTTGGGTGTTGTAAATTCCTCACTAATACTTTGTAATTACTTGTTTAGATTGAATGATTTTGTATGGGTTTGCATCAATTTGAGTATTAGAGGTGTTTTCATGGTGATTGTGCTTAGTTGTGCTTTCCAAATCTTATGTGCTTGCCTAACCTAGATTGGAGGAAAACCACACCTTTTTAGGTAAGCTTGACAAGCTTGGTTTTCCTTGGCACTTTGTGCCTACTATCTAGGTTAGAGATGAGCATCCTCCTTGACTCAAGTTTGCATCTAGGTTGGTTGTGATTAAGCCGCTCAAACTCCGGTTTGAGGGAGAGACCTAGGCAACCCCTGGAGACTGAATGAGATGATCGATTCCGTGACAAATCGATCTCTAGTGGATCCATACCGTGACAAATGGATCACTATTTGCTCCTCCTAGCGGTTCCCCTAGACTTTGGTGAGTGGATCGATCCCGTGACAAATCGATCGCTAGTGAATTGATTATGTGACTCCATTCAATCCAGCGAGTCATGGTAGCTAGTTAAGGGGAAGCAACTCCTGGGTGAAGTTCCCTTAGTTAGAATTTTCCTTTATTTACTTTTCTTTGGTTGTTTAGTTTGTAGTTCCATTAGTTCTAAACACAAAAGTTGTGTTACACCCCGCTCTTTACAAAAGTTAAAATGACTATTATGCCCTCAATGTAATTTGTTAAATTACACCGTAATATTGATGAGGACTATAAATATGGACTCTCGATACAAACGGTGTTGAGTTTCGACATAAAATGAGGAAGTTATAGACATTAAATGGGTTTCGGATTAAACTCACTCGATACCAACTAATCGGAAAATTCCCAAAACACCCCATGGGTTTATCTAAAATTTCCCTCCCGGCCTTTTCACCACAGAGCATAAAATTAATCTAAAACTGTAGTTCCCAAAACCGCAGCAAACCCTACCTCTCCTCCACCCAGGACCCGCTCAACCCTCTTTATACTATGACACCTACTTGGTTCCAAGTGGCTCTCTACTGTGTTCACGAGGCGGCCAACCCCCTTCCCTACTACTAGACCTGCTTGCTTTAAGCAAGCAGGAGGACGGCTCTCAAAGCGGCGATGACCAGCCTGCTTGCACTCTCTATGACAGCAAACCAAGCAAGCGGCATTATCTACTCCCTCTACAACGAGAGGTTCTAGCTTAAGCAAGCAGGAGGTGGCTTGCTCTCGGGAAAACGAACAGGCACCCACCTCGGCAAATCAAAGCGGCGCCATGGAGAAGGGACGCTCAATAGGGGAAGCAGGCAGGAGGTGGGAAAATCAAAGTGACGCTATCTACTCCCTCTACTACGAGAGGTGATAGCTCAAGCACGCAGGAGGCGATTTCTCATCCAGAAAATCACCCCACACAAGCAAGGTCCTTTGAAGCAGGACCATTATTCAAGCAAGCAGGACCATTATTAAGCATACAGGACGCCATGATTAAGCAAGTACGAGGTGGCTTGATCTCTGCACACGGACGGATGACGAGGGGTTGTTATTGCCAGCGGCCGCCAATAGCGACCAAAGCAAGCTGGTCCAACCAAGTACGAGTGTAACATTTGGAAGCGAGTATGGAAACTCTGGAACAAAATCATAGCTAGTTCCGACGGAAGTAAGGTAAGTGTAAAGGGGGTAAATTCTACGCCTTACGTATTCTTTTAAGTATTATGATTTTAAGTATTTTAGTGAATTGGTGGTTACCGTTGCTTGGTTATGTTTATGATTGATTATTTGTGCTTTGCTTGAGCTATGATTTGAGGTGATTTTGTGTTATTTGAGGTGATATGAGGTGATTTTGTGCTATTTACCTTAAAGCGTGATGTTTGAGTTATTGTTAAAGTTTAAGAAACAAGTTCTTTTTAAGAAGTAACTCACCTTCAAGAAGGTGAAGTCGTTTTAAGTGTTTTTAGTCACTAGCGCCAGTCCGTTGCCATTTGAGATTTTCAGATAGAGCAGCAGTTATGCTCTTGAGATCTTTGAGATAGAGCAGCAGTTATGCTCTTGAGACTTTTAAGTAGAGCAGCAGTTATGCTCTTGAGAATCGTGGTGAAGAGCCACCACGATATGTTTAAGATGTTAAGGGGATGAATCATTACGACTCCCCTAACTAAGTTTAAGTTTAAGGAAAGCCTTGATGGCTTCTCATACGTATGAGTTGGCAACCGGACTAGCTAGTGGGGGATCCCAGTGTCAGTCAAGTATTTAAGTTGAGATTTGAGCTTTAAGAATGGAGAGTAACAGTAACTCCCATTGATGACTCGATATTTGCATATGTTTTCACCTTTGTTTCTTGATTGTTTGAGCTTTAATTATCGTGTCTTTGGCCTATTTTACGCTAGGTTGTGTTCCTTTGTCACATTCCAGGTCCTAGCACATAAAATGAAGCATATGCGCAAGTTTTAAGTCAATCAGAGATCAATTGGCGATTAGGGAGAAGAAACTCGGGCATGACCTGAAGAAGAATTGATTTCTACCTCACTTTATGGACAAAGAATCATGCAAGCTTGTCATGAAAAGAAAGAGGACGAGACTACGAGCGTCTGGGATCAGAAGTAAAAACACGGGCTGGCCTAAAGAAAAACACGGCCGTGTCCATATTTAGGCACGACCGTGTTTTGGCGACGAGGGCTGCTGGGGGCAAAACACGGGCAGGAAAATGTAAAAAAAGGTCATGCCCTCGACCGTGTTTTGCCCAGAATCGGGTTTTTGAGGCAGATTGAAGCCAAAGGAAAGGAAGAGCTGGGTTTTGGATCCCAAACACCCAAGGGACGAACCCTAGAGAGAGAGAGCGACTTGGGAACATTCTTGGAGCTATTTTGGAGGATATCTTCGCCATTGGAGCTCGAGAATCAAGCTTGAAGATGGAGATTGAAGATCTAGATCAGATTTCTGCAGTCTCTCTCTTCTTTATGGAGTAACTTCCCTTCACTTAGGTTTTGAGGAACCCTAGCTATGTTTTTTTGATTGGATGATTATATGAGTACTCTGACTTGATAACCTTGAGTTCATATTCAATCTATGCATGTTTTCATGATCCAATTCTGCTTTAGTCGAGATTATTGATTCTACTTTGATCCTATGAGAGAGAATACCTGATTAGGTCAATAGAGCACCATAGATTGATAGTAGTGGACCGATTGCTTTAGTCGAGGGTTGATTCGCTGCTTTGTATCGATTGAGAACCTCTTTCGATAGAGGGAGTCTAGTTCAGAACGCCTTGATCGGTTGTTCTAGAGAAGGATACGTCCCTCTAGGCAATTGACTCAAGAGGGCCTTGTTCCTTTAGTCGAGACTCAAGGTCTAGTCAAGGATTCTCCGCATTGTGAATGAAAGTGAAACAGGTTAGAGATCGTCAATCATTAATCTGGCTAGTGGCTAGGGGGAGGCATACCTAAGTGAGTTCCCAACCTGTAATTAGATTAACTTTAACTGTAGTTTGTTAGAGTAGTTTTCGTTGTTCCATCTTAATCTGGTTTGCTAGATAATGAACTGAAGCTGAGTAATAGTAACTCTAGAGACCCGTGGATTCGATATTTATTACTTGAGCCACTATACTGCAGTCACTTTCATTGGTTACACTTGGCCATTGTTAGGAGTTGTGTCATAGAGAGTCACCCATACAGTTTTAAGAGTTAGGAATTTTAAGAGTGGAAGTACAAAAACCTTCCACAAATTTAGGTAAGTGTTTTAAGTAAAGTACTAAGCAGTAAGAATTTTTAAACGTAAGGGCGTAGACTGACCCCATCTCACTCACCAGTTTGAAGAGCTAGAGGAGCATTTTAGTGAGCAACGAATTCGAGGGCAGGCAGCTAGAGGAGGGCAGTATAAGCGTCACAGAGGATGCTTAGTCAAGGTTTCAGTAGCAACAACATTAGAGATTATTAGTTATTTACATTTATGATTATGAGTATAGACTGGAGATCAGATTGAGATTTTAAAGTTTGAGTTTAATTTGCCCACGTGTTAGGGCTTTGCACCGAGCTTCAAGTGTGTTTTCAGTATTTTATTTATGAAATTTTATCCCGCTGCAATTTAAGATTTGAGTATTTTATTTATCAAGGGAATTTTAGTAAAAGTAGTACCCGTCCGGGTTTGGGTGTTACATTTTGGTATCAGAGCCGGTCTTCCTCTATTCCTTGGTTTACAAGGAATACTGGAATGTCGGTCTCAGTTTTAAAGGCTTTTGTTTTAAAGGAAAGGAAAACGAGTCAAGGATCTTCTTTTAAGAGTTTATAGAATCTCCAGTCTACTCTGATCATATTAAGGTGAATAACTATGACAGCACGACACGAAGGGATGGTAGGCCAGGGTGCGATTGTTTAAGAATAGGCTAGGACGCGATTTAGTTAACATGTTGTGGTTTGTCATATAGTAGATTTAGGCATATGGTGATCGCAGTGAGAAAGAACGGATGAAAGAAACGTGACCAACCCAAGTAGAATCTCAAAGGCTCTCAAGACCAGGTATCTCATCGACATGATGGATAGTAGTTTTTCAATTAATTAACCAACTGCTCGGACGTTAGCAAACAGATCATCATCATCAACCTAGAGAAGGAAGGAGGAACGTTGCAAAGGTCTGTGGAGGTAGAATCAAATGTGTGAGGACTTCAACTCCAAACCCCAGCAAAGAGGTAGTCATTGAAAGGGAATACCTCAAGGATTTCGAAGGAGTTGAGAGAGTAGTACGAGGATTTTACTACTAGGAAACAAGTGGATGATCTAATAAGCTAAGAAAAACAAAGTGGATAAATATGAATCTCCAAAGGAAGAGGAACAATCACCGGATGCCAGTAGCTATGATAATAGGATGATGTTAGGGTCCTTGGCCTAAGCAGTGGCGAGTCAAGAAACGAAGAGGTACCACGAGAAGTCCCTCAACTAGTTTAGTGGTCAACGCTATTACAACACAGTGACAAGGAGCAGTGGAAAGCTTAGACTTCAAGAGAAGCTAGGATAGTATAAATGAAGCAAAGAAGGTATTTAGTAAGTTACAGGGAGTATGAAAGGACGTCAAGAAGTAACAATGTGCTAATGAACAAAGTCGGGCTAGAAAGAGGATGGATTGGGATATGAGAGACCCTACAAACTACCCAGATCACAAAAGGTTAGGAGGTCGTTAAGACCATTGAAAGGGGAATGCAAGAGTTCACGATGATCTGTTAAGGGATTGTCCTATCCTAAATGGAGGGAGCACCTAGCCGTCTAGGGTACATGAGGGGTGACAGAAGGAGGAACCTATGTAATAAGTTGGAACTAGAGGGCTAAGAGCCGAAGTCTCGAAACTAGCTATAGGAGTAAGTCATTAAGCCAACCGAGTATAGACAAGTAAGTGGAACATTCAATAAATGTTCCAGTGAATGGCAGAGAATTCGAGGAAGCACATGGAAGTTTCGATGAGGGATTGAGAATATGTGTAGGTGACTCGGGTTCAAGAAAATGCATAGTGGAATACGACGAGGAAAAGTATTACCAAGAAAGAGGAAATCATTAAGTTACCTTACCCAAGGTGCCCCACTCCGGGTGGGAGCAGCATAGTAGGATGTCATCCATAGGAAGCGGCTAGTTAAGGATAAGTAAGACACGTTCAGTTAAGTCCACTAAGAAACCAGACTATGAGATTAAGGCCATATGTAGGCATCAATCGAGACAAATGACATGAATGACGTATGTTAAATCCTAGTCAGGGAAATCTTCTATTGGAAGCTTTGACCCAAACAATAACTAGAAGATACTCAATAGAGTTTGGTGACCAAATATAGTACAAAGCAACAACGGAAGGGTAGTAAAAGTAAAAGAAATGGGAAGGACACCATAGGACGCTATAGGAAATAAAATAAAAAAGGTGGTTGTCGACCGGACAATGAATGCGTGAAGGAAGATAGTTGGGACGTGGTCAAGCACCATCGTGAGTAGAAGTCGTGGGTGTCATCTGTAAAGTCTACCTAGAGAAAGTTTCTAGTAGAAATGTTGGCTCTGCGGTATGGCGAGGAGCTACTAAACTGAGTAGATCAAAGCTAGTACCAAGCATCGATGAAGGAGTTGTGGAAGTAAGGAGGAAACCACAAGGCTATAATGAAAGTTATGGTTGAAAGGGTGGTAGTTGATAAAACGACAAATTCAGGGAGAAAGATAGTTAGGAAGAGCCGGCAAAATAATACGAAGGTCAACAAGGAGGCGTTAAGGTGATTGCGGTGGAGAATAAGTTGGACCATAGGAAGCCCATCAAGAACTGAGAAGCTCAATGGGCAACTTTAAAGTAGAAGTGTGGTGGTCCAGAATGGTCGAAGGGAAAACCTTATCAGTCAAGGTACATAAGTGAGAAGAGAATATGGGCACCAAGATGACTACATCGAGGACGAGGGACATATAGAACTAGCGAGAAACATCAGTAAGAGGAGTCACGAGTAAAGAAGTAAGATGGATATGAGTTTAGTGAACCTGCTAGGATACCCTAAAGTGAAAGCAATACCACCTTTGAGGGTGAAATGTGGCGATCTCTCGGGTGAAAATTTCTTGGACGGGGAAACTGTACGAGGAATTTCAGGCAAAGTCAAAGAACAATATAAGAGATCGTACGAGAACTCCCAAGTCAAACGATGACAAGGAAGTGTTAAGTTAGGTGCCAGGAGTGAGCAAGTACGCAAAATGGAAGGTCATGATTCTGGAAAGGATTCATAAAGTTGATCGCAAGCTAGAGAAAGACGCAAAGGATGCCTCTAATGCATACAGGAAGTAGAAACAGTAGTATGAGGTTCCAACACTAAGCAGCAAGTAAGGAGGCGGTGACCATTCAGTTTATGGTTAAGGGATAAGACGAGGCATTGAGGAAGAAAGTAAGAGATGCAGAGTTAGGAGATACAAGGACCTAGGTGACCTATGAGGTCAACTCCGGACGAGAGTTACCTTAAAGGAATTTTACCATCTGATGGGATAGGGGATAAGCTGCCATATGTAACCCTGGGGTTCAAGAGGAGCATTAACGTCTCGTATACCAAACAATGGATAGTTATCGTTCCTATATATGTACAAGGTGCAGCCGAGGTAATGTGAGGGGTTAAGAAGCCACAACAACATTGAAGTTGTAGGGAATGGAGAGAAGGATTTAGGTCATGTCGTATAAGTTAAAGGAAATAAAAATCCGCGAAGTGAAAAGGATTACCACAAGCGATGCTTAGGGTAATCACAGTGGACAAATTTCGAGGGTGAAATTTCTATAAGTGGGGAGGAAATGTGATACCTCGACTTCGATAGGTTCAACATCAAGTACTGGGCCCAAGTTGGAAAACTTTGAATAGGGCAATGAGTCACTCAAACCTATTCGATGCTACCGAGCTAGATGAGACTACCTTTTGTTGGCAAGAGTACATATAAGAACTATAGTAATCTATTCAAGACAAGGTAAGGGCACGCCATTGAAGTTCATAGCAAGAGTGAAATTTTGACCCAAAGAAGTACGAGAATGAGGAGTATGGAAGGACGAGCTCGATCAAATTTCGGGGACAAAATTTTTATAAGGGCGGAGGAAATGTTACACCCCGCTCTTTACAAAAGTTAAAATGACTATTATGCCCTCAATGTAATTTGTCAAATTACACCGTAATATCGATGAGGACTAAAAATATGGACTCTCGATACAAACGGTATTGAGTTTCGACATAAAATGAGGAAGTTATAGACATTAAATGGGTTTCGGATTAAACTCACTCAATACCAACTAATCGGAAAATTCCCAAAACACCCCATGGGTCTATCCAAAATTTCCCTCCCGGCCTTTTCACCACAGAGCATAAATTAATCCAAAACCCTAGTTCCCAAAACCGCAGCAAACCGTACCTCTCCTCCGTCCAGGACCCGCTCAAACCCTCTTTATACTACGACACCTACTTGGTTCAAAGCGGCTCTGTACTGTGTCCATGAGGCGGCCAACCCCCTTCCCTACTACTAGACATGCTTGCTTCAAGAAAGCAGGAGGACGGCTCTCAAAGCGACGATTACCAGCCTGCTTGCGATTAATGGACAAGACTGCTTGCACTCTCTACCAAGCAAGCGGCGCTGTCAACTCCCTCTACTATGAGAGGCGCTAGCTTAAGCAAGCAGGATGCTTCAAGAAAGCAGGAGGGCGGCTCTCAAAGTGACGATTACCAGCCTGCTTGCGATTAATAGACAATTCTCTACGGTGGCAAACCAAGCAAGCGGCGCTGTCAACTCCCTCTACCATGAGAGGCGCTAGCTTAAGCAAGCAGGAGGCGGCTTGCTCTCGGGAAACGAAAAAAGCGGCGCTGTCAACTCCCTCTACTATGAGAGGCGCTAGCGGCTCTCGGGAAAACCAAAAAAGCGGCTCTCCACTGTGATTACGAGGCGGCTACTACTGGACATGCTTGCTTCAAGAAAGCAGGAGGCCGGCTCTCAAAGCGACGATTACCGGCCTGCTTGCGATTAATGGACAACACCACTTGCAGTCTCCACGGTAGCAACAAGCGGCGCTGTGAACTCCCTCTACTATGAGAGGTGCAAGCAGGAGGCGGCTTCTCGGGAAAACCAACCGGCACCCACCCTCGGCAAATAAAAGCAGAAAAGGGACACTCAATAGGGGGAGCAAGCAGGAGGCGGGGAAATCGAACAGCCAGGAGGTGGGACTCGCTCTGGGCAAATGAAAGTGGCGTTATCTACTCCCTCTAGTGCTGCCTTAAGCAAGTAGGAGGCGATTTCTCGTTTGCGAAGTGAAAGACGCGCCGTAATCACCCCACAAGCAAGCAGGACCATTATTCAAGCAAGCAGAACCATTATTCAAGCATGCAGGAGGCCATGATTAAGAAAGCAGGAGGTGGCTTGATCTCTGCACACGGACGGACGACGAGGGGTTGTTATTGCCAGCGGCGGCCAATAACGACCAATGCAAGCTGGTCCAACCAAGTACGAGTGTAATATTTGGAAGCGAGTATGGAAACATTGGAACAAAATCATAGCCAGTTCCGACGGAAGTAAGGTGAGTGTAAAGGGGGTAAATTCTACGCCTTACGTATTCTTTTAAGTATTCTGATTTTAAGTATTTTAGTGAATTGGTTACCGTTGCTTGGTTATGTTTATGACTGATTATTTGTGCTTTGCTTGAGCTATGATTTGAGGTGATTTTGTGCTATTTGAGGTGATATGAGGTGATTTTGTGCTATTTACCTTAAAGCGTGATGTTTGAGTTATTGTTAAAGTTTAAGAAACAAGTTCTTTTTAAGAAGTAACCCACCTTCAAGAAGGTGTAGTCGTTTTAAGTGTTTTTAGTCACTAGCGCCAGTCCGTTGCCATTTGAGATTTTCAGATAGAGCAGCAGTTATGCTCTTGAGATCTTTGAGATAGAGCAGCAGTTATGCTCTTGAGACTTTTAAGATGAGCAGCAGTTATGCTCTTGAGAATCGTGGTGAAGAGCCACCACGATATGTTTAAGATGTTAGGGGGATGAATCGTTTCGAATCCCCTAACTAAGTTTAAGTTTAAGGAAAGCTTTGATGGCTTCTCATATGTATGAGTTGGCAACCGGACTAGCTAGTGGGGGATCCCAGTGTCAGTCAAGTATTTAAGTCGAGATTTGAGCTTTAAGAATGGAGAGTAACAGTAACTCCCATACAGTTTTAAGAGTTAGGAATTTTAAGAGTGGAAGTACAAACAACTTCCACAAATTTAGGTAAGTGTTTTAAGTAAAGTACTAAGCAATAAGAATTTTTAAACGTAAGGGCGTAGACTGACCCCATCTCACTCACCAGTTTGAAGAGCTAGAGGAAGAGCTAGAGGAGCATTTTAGTGAGCAGCGAATTCGAGGGCAGGCAGCTAGAGGAGGGCAGTATAAGCGTCATAGAGGATGCTTAGTTAAGGTTTCAGTAGCAACAACATTAGAGATTATTAGTTATTTACATTTATGATTATGAGTATAGACTGGAGATCAGATCGAGATTTTAAAGTTTGAGTTTAATTTGCCCACGTGTTATGGCTTTGCTCTGAGCTTCAAGTGTGTGTTTTCAGTATTTTATTTATGAAAATTTTTCCCGATGCATTCTAAGATTTGAGTATTTTATTTATCAAGGGCATTTTAGTAAAAGTAGTATCCGACCGGGTTAGGGTGTTACAAGTTGCTTGCTAGTTAACAACTTAAGCGATTGAAGTAGGGGTACATGGATCGACCCGGGTTGACAATTTAAATACTTGCCCTATACTGCACCCTGCTAGAGTTTAAAAACTTGGGCTCTAGTTGGGATTAATTTATGGAGTAGTTTCGTGCGAGTCACTTGTCAATAACCACTTTGGCATCCCCTTCGAACCGTACTTCCGTAAACCCGGATGCACTACACCAATGAATAGCTTCACAGAGAGTAAGCACCTCAACAACCAAAGGGTCATCAATCACGCTAAATTGAACACCTTTAGCCCCTAAAACCCCCCAAGTCAGGTTCATCACAACCATTCCTCCTACTGAGTGAGATGCTTGTTTGATAGCCCCATCCCATTTACAAATTATCGAGCAAGGGGTTGAGTCCCGCAAAGATTGATCAGCTAGGATAGGAGGCCGCTGCGCCCCACCCCCAGGCAAACTTATCCATTCTTGATACTGCTAATTAAATTGACGTATGAGGGCTGGGATCCCGAACTGCTTGCCCTCGAAAACAATCCAATTACGAGATCGCCAAATTCTCCAAAGAATTGCAGCAACTGCCATAAACAGTTGAGGTTGGTGAATACACATCATCAACTTTTTCAGGAATAAAGGAAAAGTGTGCCTAGGAAGCCCTTGACCGAGATACTCCAACCTCGCATAATCCCACAAGGCCCTAGCCACTAGGCAATCAATGAAAAAATGTTCCATTATCTCAAACTCTTCCCAACACACCGGACATCGAGGATGGGCCTAGATATCCTTCTCGATAAGAGCTTCAGTGGTAGGCAGAAGTCGATTGAAGATTTGCCACAAAAAATGTGCAATTTAGGGGGAATAGGAGCATCCCATAATTAAACCCAACTGGGTCTATCCATCCAACTAACTATCGATCGCCACCTACCTTCTCTTTTATCTAGTAGGAAAGCCAAATGGTAGGCTGACTTCACCGTAAAATCTCATCTTCTATTTCATGCAAAACGAGGCGATCCTCAATATCCTCTCGCGGAGATGAATTTCTTTAATAGCACGACAAGTAGTGGGGTCAAGCCACTGGCTAAGCTTCGAGTCACACCAACACCCTTCCCCCTGGGCATATGACCTCAACGACCACTGGGTTACCGCCAGCGGGCAATATCTGGGGGTTGTAAACGGGACTGTCAAGGTGTAACCGAGGCACCCAGTTATTATGCAGCAGCGGGGCAGACCGGCCATTACCAATTTGCCACCGAAGCCCCTTAACTAACAGCTGACAACCAAACAGAATGCTTTGCCAGCCCTAGGATGAGCGAGACTGAGCAGTAGCCTCAAGGAAATAGCCTTTGGGGAAATATTTACCCTTATAAACTTGGGCAAGAAGAGAGGTTGGGTCATTGAGGATTCACCAGCCAATCTTAGCTAGAAGCGCCTGATTGAAATGCTCGAAACGACAAAACCCCATCCATCCATCATGTTTACTCCTACACATGTTGCGGCAGGACATCCAGCAGATTTTTAACTGTCCATTTTCCACTCCCCACCAAAATCTGGCAACATGCCTATCCAAAAGGCGATAGAGCAAAAGAGGGAGTCGAAAATAGGATATAACATGTAGAGGCAATGGCAGGGCCACCGATTTAATCAAAGTCTCTTTCGCCGCCCAAGATAAAGTCTTATGCTTCCATCCCTGAAGTCGAGCCAATAGCTTTTCTTCCAAATACCAAAAATTATCCATTTTTGACGGGGATATCAGGGTAGGCAGTCCCAAGTATTTATCCTGAACCCCCACTGCACCCATACCCAGGATTTGGGCGAGGAATTCTTGATCCAGAACAACGATATTTCTACTAAAGCATACCGCTGACTAAGCCAAATTGACCCTCTGACCACAAAGCTCCTCGTATTCATTCAGCATCACGATCAAGTTTTCGCATTCCTGTTTTGATTCCCGAAGGAATAAGTATGAATCATCAGCGAAGAACAACTGCGAGATACGAGGAGACCTAGGAGTAACCTTAACTCCTTCCAACTTCTTTTCCGAAATAGCTTTCCGGAGGAGGGCTGTAAATCCCTAAGTGCAAAGCACAAACAGGAAAGGAGACAACGAATCTCCTTGGCGGAGCCCTCTCGAGGAGGTGAAAAAACCCTTTGGAGTGCCATTCATCAGGACCGTAAACAAAGCCAATCTTAGACACTCATGTACCCACCCCTGCCAGGTTGAATTCAAACGCATCTTGTCCAAACCCGCTAAGAGAAAAGGCCATTCGACTCTATCATAGGCCTTTTTCATGCCAACCTTTAGAGCCATGTACCATTTTTTTCCCCGCGTTTTGATTTTCAAGTAGTGCATTAATTCGTGACCTAGAAGGATATTCTCCACAATCTGTCGTTCACGAATTAAAGCATTTTGGCTTTCTGAAACGATCTATGGTAACAAGCGAGCCAGTCATTCGGACATAATTTTGGTTATGATCTTATATATAAACCGGCACAGGCTAATAGGTAGGAGTTGCCTCATTTTCTCAACATTGTCAACTTTCGGGATAAGTGTGAGCCAGGTATGATTGAAACTACGGAGCATTCTACTCGTTGAGAAGAATGAACATACAGCTGCGATGATAGAATCCCCGACAATATCCCAAAAATATTTGAAGAACTTTCCTGTGAAGCCATAAGAACCCGGTGCTTGTTTCGAACCCATGAAGAAGACCGTCTTCCTTACTTCTCCAAGGAGGACCACCGACGTGAGAGTGGCATTCATGGCATCAGTAACTCAACGATCTATTGGTAGCGTGGCCACCCGTTCCACCATATTAGGCACCTGGTTTCCCGAGGAAAAGAGAGATTGATAAATATCAGTGGCAATATCTACCTTACCTCCCTCTTCCGTTATCCAATCCCAGCATCATTATGGAGGCTAGCCACATAATTATGTTTACGACAAACCCTTGTTACCGTATGAAAATACTTAGAGTTCTTATCACCTCTTTTTAACCAACGGACCCTTGATTTCTATTGCCGGTAGACTTCTTCCGCTTCCCACTGCCTATTCAGCTCTGTTTCTAGGGTCTTCACTGTATCCCAGTCAATCGGGGAAACCAATTTGATCCAGTCATTTCTACCTGGATACCCTTTATATTATGGAGAGAATTATTAGTACCCGCCCTGCTCCAGTCGTAAAGCAAATGACGGAGTTTCTTAAGTTTCTCCCCCAACTGATACATAGGCGTTCCTGGGATCCCCTCCTGCCAAACATAGGTGACCATAGACTTCACTTCAGGATTTTCATCCCAACGGGCATCAAAATGAAATAGCGGCCGACTATTACGGATATAAGGCTTGTCTGATAGAAGCAAAGCGCGATAATCAGATTCTTGATCTGTGAAATGTTTGACAAGGGTATCGGGGAAGAGGTCAATCATGTTTTGAGAGCAAAGAGGCCTATCTAGACGTTCCCAGACACAAGTCATCCCCATGCGTTTATTCGTCCATGTAAACTAGGTACCCTAGTACCCAGGATCGTGGAGGCCCAGATCATGAACAAAATTTCGGTGATGGGTTGCATGGGAAGCATTCCAAGGGTTACCATCATCTTTTTCGCTCTCATGAAGAGTTACGTTAAAATCTCCTATAACCACGAAAGGTAAAGTGATACCCTCGCAAATTTCACGCAATTGAGCCAATTGCTTAGCTCTTATTGCTTCAACACAGCTAATGTAGACGGAAACCACAACATAAGAAATTTACACTTCATTAATTTGAGTACAAATGCAGAAGTTGGAATGGAAAAAAACCAAAGCATTAACTTCGTGGGGCCAAGCTAAAACAATTCCACCAGATGCATCGATGACATCAACAAAACAACAATGAAAATTATCAAAACCTAAACCCCGCATATGACGAAAAACGACTAGCCTGCGCAATCTTGTTTCTAAGAAGAAAACAAGGTCCGGTTTATTAGAATGAACTAAACCGACAGAAGGTTGTCATCAATCTGGTGAACTCTACCCTTGTCCCTCGAGGAACCTACATGACTGTCTTCCTTGGTGTTCGAGTTTTAAGCTCAAAGCGGTAAGCATCCTCCTCCGTATAGGTATCAACCAGGTCCTCCACATTTTCAGCATAGGGGCTCTGAAGGTTGTCATCAGCACTCATGGGAGGAGGATCGGCCGCAACGTGCGTATCATCTACACCGTGCCCGTCCTTCGCGTGAACTGGGTCCCGCAGGTGAGGTCGGTTTCTTTGTCTCCCCGAACCTCCCCTACTCCCGACAGCAGTCAACATGTTATGTTCATGGTGAGAAATAGAAGCCGAAGAAGACCGGGCCTTCATCCCCATATTGGAATTGTCGTCTTTTCCAGCAACCCCGTCTTTTTGTGCCATTTTCACAAGGCGCCGCCTGTTGCTCTTAGCTGCAGATTTATTCCGGTGATCTAACATCTCCTTTGCCAGCAGAGGGTGGATTTCATCCTCAGAATCGTCCAGGATTAGCTTTCGCCGAATCATTGGGACTTGTCTCGGCGCATCAGGGTTCATTTGGACCTCGGCCAGCCTTCCCTTCTTATCATCCGGGCTTGCATCCATGGCATCACTCCTAGAATACGCCATATATATGTTGGGTTTCACTTTCTTTCCTCCCCATTCTTTCTTTGGGCCGATGTCCATGTTATAACCACGCCGGGTAATAGCAAATCGCCCCCTGCAAAGGAGAACGTTGGCGCAGTCTCCGTCTGTGCTTCGTTCGCGGAGATTTCTTCATTGGGAAGCCTTTTAGGGTTCGCCTCCTCTGCTTGGTATTAAAGTTTTCCCGGTATATTGAATCCAGACTAGCCCTATCTCGCATAGCACCTTGCTGCTCTTGGCTACCCATTTCGGGATCCAAGGATTGAACCCGGTTTTCCATGCTACCATCCCTGCAGTCTCCCAGAGTTGTGTTAATCCACACGGATTTCGATTTTCCTCGAAATTTTTGAGCATGGTCTTCCGCATCATATAGCTAGATGCACAATTTCTTGGTGGACATATGCGGTCCAAATTTTTCCTTACCGGCTGGGGGATCAAAAGTACAATCGTTAATAAAGTGCCCCACATGCCTGCAATGGAAGCAGAACGATGGTAAGTATTTGTACTTTAGTGAGACCCAGAAGCACCCTGTAACATTATTGACAGCCATGATTTGTGATCGTAATGGTTTAGTGAGGTCAATCACAGTTCTCACTTTCACAAAACGTTCAAAAGTTTCTTGGCTAACAAAGACACCAGCCTCCAGGACATGGCCAAGTTTATTGGTATCCATATTCCTCCCGAATTTCTGAGTGCAGCGGTCCTTCTTCACGTCCCACAGCTGGACACGTAGAGGAACCATGGAAAGGTCATCAAAGAATTTTTTTGAGATGGTAGGAGTCCATGATCTTGTCCTTTACCACCCACGGCGTTATCTTGAGAACCCATATCTTGGCTTCCTCAGAGTCCATTGATAGTGTTTTTTAAAATTATTTTAATATTTCACAATTGATCATTCTTCGTCAAACTCCGTTAACTTTTGCTTATGTGGCGGTCAACTCTGACATGAAAATTAAAAATAATAAAATAAATAAAATTTAATTTTTTAAAATATCCACCTCATTTCTAACTATTAAAAAGATAATCAAAAATTAAAATTTAGTTTTCTATCTTTCCCCCGACCTTTCTTTATTAATCACCGTTCATTGCCCGTCTTTGCCGCCATTGACGATACCGCATCCGTTCCCACCGGAGACACCGCGAACCATTTCAATTCCCGGGTGCATTTCAGCTTCAGCATCCCGTACAGTTTTTCGGATGTCCTTCACCGGCTTCAACATCTCCGCCGACCCTCCTCCGTCTCTCCTAAAGATCCCCGATTGCTCCATCCACTCCTCATGCGAATCCCAGTACCCGCTTCGCGGTCGCTGTTCTTCCAACTTCCAAAGCAATATCCAAAGTAGTCCAGACGAAAAGGGTAAAAAGCTGGCGGATTGCTCCGCTGCTTCATACCAAGTTACGCTAAACATCCCCCCAAAACTGATATCCGTCGTCTTACCTACACTACTTCAACACCAAGAAATCGGCTCCACCCTAAATCCTAATTTTCCCTTATAGACATTCCGTCCAACACCTTTGCTTCATTCCACTCAAACCCATCATTAAAGCCCAACTTCCCAAAACAAACACAATCCCTTCTTCACGACATCATGTGATCCTTAGGTCCCAAGTGGCCGGCTACTCGCCAAAGTTTTGAGCGCAGAGAAATTGCACATCGGGAAGTGGATGTGGACGTCGAAACGACCCGGGCGGAGTATTGACCTGCTCCTTGCTGTAAGAACTAAGAAATTAGGTGGGAATTTTCAAAAAAATTATTTTATTTAATTATTTATCTTTTAATAGTCATGTCACACATTTAATGGTCAAATCTTAAAGTCGACCGCCACGTCAGCAAAAGTTAACAGAGTTGGACGGAGCGTGACCAAACGTGAAATATTTAAATAATTTTAGTGACCATGAATGAAATTAAATATTTATAGTGATCAAACATGAACATTTTAAAAATCTCAGTGACCAACCTTGCCATTAACGCAAATTGAATAGGATGTGAATGATAAGAGTTACAACTACATAATAACGTTAGTTTTTCTATATCATGGAACAAATAAACATGTTTCGATTTTGTAGAGACACATCATTGAAAGGAAGAGGTACAGATCCAAAAAATAAGGTGGACCACGAACCTCCAAGATAAGCCAACGACGACAAATGTGGAGGAAAAAATGAAAGCAGGGGCTCGAAAGGGAAAGTCGTTCATCTTCTTCTTCTGAATTGCGTTGGTCTTGTTTTCTTCAAGTCCTAGGATTAAGGATGTCATATCAATTTATATAATTGTGTTGGTTTAGCGAGTGGAGATAGTATGATTATTGGCACAATTGGTTGTGTTGGTTCATGACCTAGAAGGAAATTCTCCACAATCTGTCATTCACGAATGAAAGCATTTTGGTTTTCTAAAACGATCTATGGTAACAAACAAGCCAGTCTTTCGGACATAATTTTGGTTATGATCTTATATATAAACTGGCACAGGCTAATAGGTAGGAGTTGCCTCATTTTCTCAACATTGTCAACTTTCGGGATAAGTGTCAGCCAGGTATGATTGAAACCACAGAGCATTATACTCGTTGAGAAGAATGAACATACAGCTGCGATGATAGAATCCCCGACAATATCCCAGAAAGATTTGAAGAACTTTCCTGTGAATCCATAAGAACCCGGTGCTTGTTTCGAACCCATGAAGAAGACCGTCTTCCTTACTTCTCCAGGGAGGACCACCGACGTGAGAGTGGCATTCATGGGATCAGTAACTCAACGATCTATTGGTAGCGTGACCACCCGTTCCACCATATTAGGCACCTAGTTTCCCGAGGAAAAGAGAGATTGATAAATATCAGTGGCAATATCTACCTTACCTCCCTCTTCCGTTATCCAATCCCAGCATCATTATGGAGGCCAGCCACATAATTATGTTTACGATGAGCCCTTGTTACCGTATGAAAATACGCAGAGTTCTTATCACCTTTTTTTAACCAACGGACCCTTGATTCCTGTTGCCAGTAGACTTCTTCTGCTTCCCACTGCCTATTCAGCTCTGTTTCCAGGGTCTTCACTGTATCCCAGTCAATCGGGGAAACCAATTTGATCCGGTCAATTTCTACCTGGATACCCTTTATATTATGGAGAGAATTATTAGTACCCGCCCTGCTCCAGTCGTAAAGCAAATGACAGAGTTTCTTAAGTTTCTCCCACAACTGATACATAGGCGTTCCTGGGATCTCCTCCTGCCAAAGATAGGTGACCATGGACTTCACTTTAGGATTGTCATCCCAACGGGCATCAAAATGAAATAGCGGCCGACTATTACGGATATTAGGCTTGTCTGATAGAAGCAAAGCGCGATGATCAGATCCTTGATCCATGAAATGTTTGACAAGGGTATCAGGGAAGAAGTCAATCATGTTTTGAGAGCAAAGAGGCCTATCTAGACGTTCCCAGATACAAGCCGTCCCCATGCATTTATTCGTCCATGTAAACTAGTCACCCTAGTACCCAGGATCGTGGAGGCCCATATCATGAACAAAATTTCGGAGATGGGTTGCATGGGAAGCATTCCAAGGGTTACCACCATTTTTTTCGCTCTCATGAAGAGTTACGTTAAAATCTCCTATAACCACGAAAGGTAAAGTGATACCCTCACAAATTTCACGCAATTGAGCCAATTGCTTAGCTCTTATTGCTTCAACACAGCTAATGTAGACGGAAACCACAACATAAGAAAATTACACTTCATTAATTTGAGTACAAATGCAGAAGTTGGAATGGAAAAAAACCAAAGCATTAACTTCGTGGGACCAAGCTAAAACAAGTCCACCAGATGCATCGATGACATCAACAAAACAACAATGAAAATTATTAAAACCTAAACCCCGCATATGACGAAAAACGACTAGCCTGCGCAATCTTGTTTCTAAAAAGAAAACAAGGTCCGGTTTGTTATAATGAACTAAACCGACAGCAGTTTGAAATGTGAGGGATGAACCAATTCCTCTCACATTCCATGCAAGAATCTTTATTTATCCGACTGGGGTTAGTTTTGGCTGGCTACCTTCACCTAATCAGAATCATCCTCCACAAATTGTTTCTTGGGATTAGGATCATCACCCATCTCCCCCTCCACCTCGCTGAAGGGGCGCTTACGCCTTCCAAAATCCGGATCAAGAAGGTTAAATCCATATTCATCGAGGTGGCCAGCATCCCTGCCTTCCTCCTACTCCCAATCTTTTATTTGTTGAACAATTTCGGGAGCCAGGGTTTTATTCCCATGGCCAACATCTCCTGCCTTGATATTCAATCCAGATTCAAAAGCAGCCACAACCTGGTGAACTCTACCCTTGTCCCTCGAGGAACCTACATGACTGTCTTCCTTGGTGTTCGAGTTTTAAGCTCAAAGTGGGAAGCATCCTCCTCCGTATAGGGATCAACCAGGTCCTCCACATTTTTAGCATAGGGGCTATGAAGGTTGTTATCAGCACTCATGGGAGGAGGATCGGCCACAGCGTGCGTATCATCTAGACCCTGCCCGTCCTTCACGTGAACTGGGTCCCGCAGGTGAGGTCGGTTTCCTTCTCCCCGAACCTCCCCTACTCCCGACAGCAGTCAACATGTTATGTTCATGGTGAGAAATAGAAGCCGAAGAAGACCGGGCCTTCATCCCCATATTGGAGTTGCCGTCTTTTCCAGCAACCCCGTCTTTTTGTGCCATTTTCACAAGGCGCCGCCTGTTGCTCTTAGCCGCAGATTTATTCCGGTGATCTAACCTCTCCTTCGCCAGCAGAGGGTGCATTTCATCCTCAGAATCGTCCAGGATTAGCTTTCGCCGAATCACTAGGACTTGTCTCGGCTCATCAGGGTTCATTTGGACCTCGGCCAGCCTTCCCTTCTTATCATCTGGGCTTGCATCCATGGCATCACTCCTAGAATACGCCATATATCTGTTGGGTTTCACTTTCTTTCCTCCCCATTCTTTCTTTGGGCCGATTTCCATGTTATAACCACCCCGGGTAATAGCAAATCTCCCCCTGCAAAAGAGAACGATGGCGCAGGCTCCGTCTGGGCTTCGTTCGCGGAGATTTCTTCATTGGGAAGCCTTTTAGACTTCGCCTCCTCTGCTTGGTATTAAAGTTTTTCCGGTATGTTGAATCCAGACTCGCCCTATCTCGCATAGCACCTTGCTGCTCTTGGCTACCCTTTTCGGGATCCAAGGACTGAACACGGTTTTCCATGCTACCATCCCTGCGGTCTCCCAGAGTTGTGTTAATCCACATGGATTTGGATTTTCCTCGAAACTGTTGAGCATTATCTTCCGCATCATATAGCTAGATGCACAATTTCTTGGTGGACATATGCGGTCCAAATTTTTCCTTACCGGCTGGGGGATTAAAAGTACACTCGTTAATAAAGTGCCCCACACGCCCGCAATGGAAGCAGAACGATGGTAAGTATTTGTACTTTAGTGACCCAGAAGCACCATGTAACATCATTGGCAGCAATGATTTGTGATCGTAATGATTTAGTGAGGTCAATCACAGTTCTCACTTTCACAAAACGTTCACCAGTTTCTTGGCTAGCAAAGACCCCAGCCTCAAGGACATGGCCAAGTTTATTGGTATCCATCTTCCTCCCGAATTTCTGAGTGCAACAGTCCTTCTTCACGTCCCACAGCTGGACACGTAGAGGAACCATGGCAAGGTCATCAAAGAGTTTTTTTGAGATGGTAGGAGTCCATGATCTCAAGTGCAGGATCTTGTCCTTTACCACCCACGGCGTTATCTTGAGAACCCATATCTTGGCTTCCTGAGAGTCCATTGATAGTGTTTTTTAAAATTAGTTTAATATTTCACAATTGATCATTCTTCGTCAAACTCCGTTAACTTTTGTTTATGTGGCGGTCAACTCTGACATGAAAATTAAAAATAATAAAATAAATAAAATTTAATTTTTTAAAATATCCACCTCATTTCTAACTATTAAAAAGATAATCAAAAATCAAAATTTTGGTTTCTATCTTTCCCCCGACCTTTCTTCATTAATCACCGCTCATTGCACGTCTTTGCCGCCATTGACGATACCGCATCCGTTCCCATCGGAGACACCGCCAACCATTCCAATTCCCGGGTGCATTTCAGCTTCAGCATCCCGTACAGTTTTTCGGATGTTCTTCATCGGCTTCAACATCTCTGCCGACCCTCCTCCGTCTCTCCGGAAGATCCCCGATTGCTCCATCCACTCCTCATGCGACTCCCAGTACCCGCTTCGCGGTTGCTATTCTTCCAACTTCCAAAGCAATATCCAAAGTAGTCCAGACGAAAAGGGTAAAAAGTTGGCGGATTGCTCTGCTGCTTCATACCAAGTTACGTTAAACATCCCCCCAAAACTGATATCCATCGTCTTACCTGCACTACTTGAACACCAAGAAATCGGCTCCACCCTAAATCCTAATTTTCCCTTATAGACATTCCGTCCAACACCTTTGCTTCATTCCACTCAAACCCATCATTAAAGCCCAACTTCCCAAAACAAACACAGCCCCTTCTTCACGACATCATGTGATCCTTCGGTCCCAAGTGGCCGGCTACTCGCCAAAGTTTTGAGCGCAGAGAAATTGCACATCGGGAAGTGGATGTGGACGTCGAAACGACCCGGGCGGAGTATTGACTTCTCCTTGCTGTAAGAACTAAGAAATTAGGTGGGAATTTTCAAAAAAATTATTTTATTTAATTATTTGTCTTTTAATTGTCATGTCACACATTTAATGGTCAAATCTTAAAGTCGACCGCCACGTCAGCAAAAGTTAACGGAGTTGGACGGAGAATGACCAAACGTGAAATATTTAAATAATTTTAGTGACCATGAATGAAATTAAATATTTTTATTGATCAAACATGAACATTTTAAAAATCTCAGTGACCAACCTTGCCATTAACCCAAATTGAATAGGATGTGAATGATAAGAGTTACAACGACATAATAACGTTAGTTTTTCTATATCATGGAACAAATAAACATGTTTCGATTTTGTACAGACAAATCAGTGAAAGGAAGAGGAACAGATCCTAAAAGTAAGGTGGACCACGAACCTCCAAGATAAGCCAACGACGACAAATGTGGAGGAAAAAATGAAAGCAGGGGCTCGAAAGGGGAAGTCGTTCATCTTCTTCTTCTGAATTGTGTTGGTCTTGTTTTCTTCAAGTCCTAGGATTAAGGATGTCATATCAATTTATATTATTGTGTTGGTTTAGCGAGTGGAGATAGTATGATTATTGGCACAATTGGTTTGTGTTGGTTCATGTCGGTTTAAAAAAATAACATTTCAAATAAAATAATAAATGCTCATATTTAAATACAAAAGTTAACGTCAATATTTAAGCATTTATATTTGAATCCAACAAATTACATATACTTTTAACATTTATATTCATAAAATATCTAATAAATCCATTTTTCATTAATTTAAATATTTATTCTACTAAAACAACGTCATTTTGCTTAGAGTTTGTAAATCGATTATATCAATAGTGTTCATGTCAATTTCATAACGAGCACCACTTGAACCATATTCAACCGGCCAACATCACAACATGCCTAGCAGGGCCGACCCAGAGGGTCTCCGGACCTGCATCGAGTATATGACTAATTATATTTACGGATTATTGGATTTCGATTATGAATTTAAAATTATAGAAAATTTATGACTTGTGTTTTGATTATGGGTCTAAAGCAATAATATTACAAAATTTAAGAACGAACGGATCACATGGGGGAAAACTTGCTTTCTTAATTACTAAACTTTTTTCAAACCATATAACAAAACTCATCTTTTTCGTGTGTTTCCTAAATATAATAGAAGTTGTAAAATTTGTGATAGGATGCTTCTAGGATTCACATCTTAAACATGAGCTTAATAGCGCACTTTATGAGTCACATTATGGGTGGCATTATATGGGTGCATTATGGGGAAAACTTAATAGGATGTAGTAATGGAGAGGGACCATTATGAGGGGCATAGATGCCTTGTATGAGATCGGCTTATAAAAGGAGCACCTCCTTTTCATTTGTAATCATCCATCATTTTTGTGAGCAATACAACTATAGAGTTTCTCTCATCTTCTTGTGTCTTCTTCTTGTGAGTTGAGTAAGTTTGAGAGCTTGTGAGAAGGTTGCCTAGCATCTCTAACGGAATCGAGAGCTAGGGCCGCACGACCAAGAGTAAGACCGTGATGGTTGGTATCAGAGCCTGGTTCTGAAGAGAAGAACCGGTGCCCTCACTCCCCAAGAAGGACGAGAAGAAAGAGCAAGGCCTCACAAAGATGGTTGGATCAGAAGTTGATGATGATGTTGAGGAGGAGAAGCAACGTGGAGAGATTCAACAAAGCACTTCAGGCCAAAGAACGCGTCCAGCACTCGTGATCCTATGACGGCTCTAGAGAAGCGTGTCTCTATAGTAAAGATGAAGCTGGCTGAAGATGTCACCGCCATCGAGGATTTGGGGGCTAACTTTACCCAAATCCAAGCTGGTGTTCAAGGTGTGGCGACTAGAGTGACGAGTTTGAAGGTTGGTAATGAAGGGCTTCGAGAAGAGCTCATGGCCCTCATCAAAGACACCATCTCCACCTCCATGAACGATGCCATTGAGGTAATAATGGAGGCGGTTGTTGCTGAGATGACTGTCTTGAAGGAGGAGGTTGTGGAGCTCAAAAGCGAGGTGACGCTTGTGAACAGTGCCATGGCTAATGGACCTGCCATCGCACAACCTGCCTCAACCATGGAGATTCCAAGACCAAAGAGCTTTCAAGGTTCGAGGAATGCAAGGGAGTTAGATAACTTCCTATGGAGCTTGGAGCAATACTTCGAAGCTTCGGGTATTCGAGATGAGAATACCAAGGTAAAAATTGCACCTCTTTATTTCAGTAATGTTGCTATGTTGTGGTGGAGAAGGACCCAAGGCAATATCAATAAAGGGACGTGCGTGATGGAGTCATGGGATGACTTCAAGAGGGAGATCAAGATGCAATTCTACCCCGAGAATGTTGAGTTTGAAGCCCGATTGAGACTAAGGAGGCTTGCTCACGAAGGAGAGATTCGAGGGTATGTGAAGGAGTTTTCTGAATTGTTATTTGAGATCCCCCGATTACACCAATAAGGAGGCCATGTTCACCTTCCTTGACGGCCTCCAACCATGGGCGAAGTTAGAGCTACAACTGCGAGGCGTGCAAAGTCTTGCCGAGGCAATGGCGATTGCCAATTCCCTAGTCGAGTACCACGATCCGGAGGAACACGTGGAGTTTGGAGGCAATGGAGGTGGACGCGACTGTGATAGAGATACACGAAGGCGTGTAGATTGGACCAAGGAGGTAGTCATAAGGTTGAGAAACCACTTACTTGATTCCTTTGTGATGGTCCGCATCGTGTGAGAGATTGCCCAAAAAAGCAAAAGTTGTCGGCGATGAAGGTCGCATTAGCAGAGTGCTCGAGCTCGGAAGAGGAAGCGGAGGCGAATCCAAGAGTAGAGCCCCATGTCGCGAAGATTGGTTGCATGAAGAGATTGAGTGCCATCAAGCGCGGGGAAGAGCATCCCCATCCTGAGCGACACGACCAATGCTTTGTAGAGGCAAAACTCAACCAAAGGAAGAAAAAAGCCTTGGTTGATACTGGGGCAAGCTGCAACCTTCTCGACATAGAAGCGCAGAGGCTAGGCATCACGTACGAGAAGAAGCAACGAGGGTGGATGAAGGCTACCAACTCAAGGGCCACAAGAACTCACGGAGTAGCGCGCCAGGTGCCACTCAAGCTGGAGGATGGACCGGGGTGGCGGACTTTGAGGTTGGTTCATTGGATTACTATCAGGTCATTATTGGCATGGAGTTCATGGTGCGGGATAAAGCTTTCCCGATCCCATACGCCAATAGATTCTGCATCAATGGCGGAGCAAGATCGGTTCCCATGACAAGAGAGCAACTCGAGCTAAACAATAGGTGTTTGGCAAGGCAAGGGCAGCGAGAAGTGGCAATGATGGTGGAGGCAGCGACTCACTTGAAGACTCGTTGGAGAAGGACGAGAAGGAGGAGTGCACAACATCGTGGAGCCATGAGAGATGAGGATGAGTTATCTTCGACTTGCCAGGAGAAGCAAGGGAAGGCCACCATGATCGAGAAGGCGGGACACTCGTATACGCGACGGAGAAGACCGCGAAGGAGTGCGCAACTTCATGGGAGCACAAGGCTCGAGAGCGAACCAAGGCCATCCTTGGTTTGGAGAAAAGCGCGACGAGACCTTGCAAGAAATGAAGCTAAGGCAAGGGAGGCATCTGCCAAAGAGCCACGACGAGGGAGTCGTGGATTGAGTGGAGGAGAATGTCACCAATGAGGCCCACGAGTCTAGAGGGGCTGCTCGAGGTCGGTGGAGGCATTTCGTAGCAAGGACGCGACGAGGGCGTCACGAGAATAGGTGGGGGAGAATGTCACACGTGGCGAGCGACATGGCGAGTGATGTGGCGGATCATAACCAAGTCAGGCACGCGTGGCATTAAGGAAGACCTAGTAGCATAGGATGCTTCTAGGATTCCCATCTTAAACATGAGCTTAATAGTGCACTTTATGAGTCAAATTATGGGTGACATTATGTGGGTGCATTATGGGGGAAATTTAATAGGGTGTAGTAATGGGGAGGGACCATTATGAGGGCATAGATGCCTTGTATGAGGAGGGCCTATAAAAGGAGCACCTCCTCCACATTTTGTAATCATCCATCATTTTTGTAAGCAATACAACTATAGAGTTTCTCTCATCTTCTTGTGTCTTCTTCTTGTGAGTTGAGTAAGTTTGAGAGCTTGTGAGAAGACTGCCTAGCATCTCTAACGGAATTGAGAGCTAGGGTCGCACGACCAAGAGTAAGGCCGTGACAGTGGCGGGTGGCGGCCAGGGCAGGGTAGGCTATGCTAGGATTAGTTGTTACGATTCGGTTAAGGCATTTTCCCGTTTATTCTGTGGTAAATCATAAAATTGTTGAAATCCAAAATAATATATCTGGGAAACGGTGTGATCTGGTTTAGATTAGATCATATATTGGTTTATGGTTCATACCAAGAGACTAGAGTATAGATTAGAGATCAGACCACATACTATATGATATAAACCATATCACACATGTACGATATGGTCCAGATAGACCACATTGAACGAAAAATGAAAAAAATTCTAGTCAACCACACGAAAGATTGAACAGATAACAAAGAAAAGAGAGTTGTTAGCGTTAAAATAATAATTTCAACATGCTTGAATAAATTTGACCCTCTAAATCTTAGTAAATAACAAAAATACAAAGTCAAAGCATCCCAACTTGTACTATAACATTATAAACATTAAAATAATGTCATATAGAGATACGATAGTCTCCACTCTTTCATAAAATGTGGTTGTGAACGAAGGAGGGGAAGAGATTCTCAAAATTAGGGTTAAGACTTGGGCCTCGTTGGGGGAGTTGAGAGATTGTTCGAGTGGGTTGCTAACACATATTGTGAAGTCAACTTGGTCCACGATTTGGTTCGGTAAACCGCACTCTGGACCAGACCAGAACAGACCAAGGAATCAAAACATCATATAATATAGATCATGGACCATACTAAACCATTTTAAAGGTCTATATGATTCGAACTAAACTGTATGGTCCGATTTGGTTCACAGTATTTCAAACAATCTAATCTATTTTCCTCACCTACAAAATAATCTTAGTTTTGCAACACATATGCTGGTTTGGAATTAACCAAACCCCATAAAATTCAATTTTGATTTAACCCTCAAATCAAAGCGAACCTCCCGCCTTGACATTATATTGTTAATTGTATATCTTGACTTGCTCATTTGTGAAAAGAAATCACTCGCTTTCGGAGTGTGTATAATTTTTGTTAACTATTGAAGTTTTGGTGAGTAATTTGACCAAATGGTAGAATGTTCATATTTAGACTTGATCACTTGATTTTGACTATTACATAGTCTTGAAGGGATTAGAATCAATTAGGTGAGGTATTCACATCTATAATTTGAGTATTGTATACACTATTAGTATAAATTGCATATGATAAACTTGTGATAGCAAACTTGTAAAAAAATAATTGGTGTTCTTGAGCCTATTTAAATTTCACCTTAATTGTTATTTGAATAAGTAGAATTTGTGTTTCCTTCCGGTGGGAATATCCATTGTATTATTTGTATCCAAAGAGTTTAAAAAATCTGAGGATCTCAAAAACTAGATAAAGATATAGGAACACATTTCAAATGAAATGCAATCGTTTGTGTAAGTCAAGAGTCCATTTCTATCGATTAAGTTTTTTGGATTAGCCAGTTCTCCCTTTTTTTTTTTTTATATCGATGGAGCAGTTAACCTCAATCCATGGATGAAATTATAGCGAGAATTAATAAGGTTCCGTTGAAAACATCAAGTTTGATTGCAGTTTTGATATTTGTGTGAAAAATATCGGAAGTTGTACAGGAAAAGTCAACAATAAAATATTTTATTTTGAAATTGTGGTTCAACAGTTTCATATACCTACCAATTTCGCTTTTGATAGGAAATTTTCTCAATCGGACCACCAACACGATACGATTTTACAATCATTGACAAAAAGAGTAGTTAGAGGAGTAAAGTAGTTGTATAAGATGGAACAAGGGACTGATTTGCATAGATAGACGACACAATAATGGGCGGAGAGAAAGAAAGAAATGGCAGTGTTCTTCAAGAAAGGGCGGGTGGTGGGCAGGGGCTCCGGTAACGAGGCGGTGAGGGAGTAAAGGTTGGGTGACAGCACCAATGTAAAACCATGAAATGTTTTCTAGGTGTGGTGTGTGGGACCCCTTGGATGTGGATGTGGATGTGGATGTGGAAGGTGACCAATTTCCGTCGTGGGAGGAAATTGGACGGTTGGGAATGACGGTTTGGATTTAAAATTCATTTATTAATATCGCTATTCGCCATTCTAAAATTTAAATTTTATTACTCTAAAATATAATAAATTAACATATTTATCCCTTAACTTAATTTCAATTCTAAACCCTAACCAAACAATTTCTAATCCCTTCCTCACCACAATCCAAATTCGTCGCCGGTCAAATCGAAGAAGGTGCCGCCTGCTCGCCTCCTTAGCACAAAACAGTCACTCAAGTTTAATTTTGTACGTTTTAATGAAACACGTTTGGACGAATAACAAAACACTCATTTCGTCCATCTCCATTCGAAAATCCTTTAAATCAGTACAATCAGCACATCACGTCTAGAGGTGTCAATCGGGCGGGTTCGGGCTGGGTTCATTCGGGTTGCGGGTTGGTCGCGTTCGGGTTGCGGGTTACTCGGGTTACGGGTCACTCGACTTGCGGGTCAATCGGGTTACGAGTCATTCGGGTTGCGAGCCAATCAGGTTGTGGCCCAATCAGGTTACGGATCAATCGGGTGCGGGTCAATTGGGTTGCGGGTCAGGCGGTTCGGGTTACGGGTTTTCGGGACCAGAACATCGCGTTAGTTTTTAGTGATTACTAGTAAGTCGTAAATCGTAACTATATGAAGCTAGCACAATACTTGTAAAAAAAAAGGAATCACTACTCCCAGCGGCGGCGTCGCGGTCTCCAGCGGCGGAGGGGGTCGCGGTCTCCAGCGGCGGCGTCGTCTCCAACAAGTGCAAACCCTAATTATAAACTGGAGTTTAGAATTTCGGGGACAGGGAAGAAGGAGAAAGGGGGATAAACATATATAATTTATTATTTTTTTATTATTTACGTGGCATTCCACGTGTACGTTTTGCTGATGTGTCAATGATGTGTATGTCGGTTTTCGTCCTCGTCAGCGTTCCGTCAAACGATTTAACGGAGTCGCAGACGGTGTTAAAGTTTCTAACGGATTTGGCTAGATTTGTCATACTACCCTCAGTTTTTTGGGCTATTTGTGGTTTTCGAATAGAAATGGATATATTTGTCAAAAGTGTGAAAGTTATGGCTATACAGGTGTATTTTGCCTAGATTTAATTGCTATAACAATTTTTTATTACCATAATAATAGTATAATAATAGTATAAGTATGTAAAAATAAAATGAAGAAACAAATTGTTAAAAAAACCTCCCTCAACGAATAAATCAAAAGTAGTATAAAAAAATTAAAAAAGATGGAAAGACACTTTTAGCCTTCCGTGAGATAAAGCGGAGGCTTCAATTTTGGTTTTAACCCACTCATCATGGTGAATCTCTATATATTAGTGTGTAGGATAGGATTGGATTGGATTCAATTCCCTTGTTTTCCCCATTAATTCTGCAGGCGCCGGAGGTTTCCGGCGAGCTACTGACCACTCTCCCTATGAAGTACTAAAAAAAACCATAAACTAGAAATGTCAGCTCTTTGTGAACGACACTGATATCCCCTTTCATCTTAAAGTTTTAGAATATCATGCTGGTAAGCTCATCAAGCTCATGCTTCCATTCCCAATTCGGTCCACAACTATTCTCTGAGGACCCGAAACCAGGTAAACTAAATTCCTCAATGCTACATTCTTCAATGCAACTTCCCTAAATCCAACAGCCAACCGTCTCTCTTTCTTCCCAAGCCCCATACACCAAATTGGTACAATCAAACATTTCAAAATACCAAGATTTCAAAAATTTAGCCAAAATCCAGGAGAGTGGTCAGCAACTCGCCGGAGTCCCTCGGCGCCTGCTGAAATTCAGCAGGAGAAAACCAGGGAATGGAATCGAATGAAAAGGACAGACGAAATAGCCAAAGTTCTCAACTTTATTACCGATCACTATTCTTACCGAAGTGAACAAGAGAGACATCTTGCCTGAGTTACAACTCAACACCGCACAGGTTATCGCCGGTGAATCGATCTTCCGAGAGCCCAAGCTTGTAGATGCCTTTCTTTCTTGATGGTACTGAGTTAACGGATTTTTTTTTATGGAGATGGACGGAAAAACCTTTTTATTATTCGTCCAAACATGTTTTATTTAAACGGGTAAAATTAAATTTTAGTGATTGTGTTATACTAATTGATGGGTTTTGTGAGCATTTATGATAATTATCCAGAAAACAGAGGAAACAGAGCACGCATAAAACTCTCCTGCTTTTCTGACTTCTCACTTGTTAACCTCCCAATCCTCTGGTTTCTTAAGCACCATACTGAAATAAAGCTTCAACCTTTTGCACTTTCTCCCCTCTAACTTATGCTAGTAGTTAGAAAAGAAAAAGAAATAACACAGATTTCCTACTGCATCAACATAGTTTTCTACTAACCTAAACTAGCTGCAGGTCAGGACAAAGAGTGCACATCCGTGCTTCTCCACTACCATCTCCAATGGATCCCCCACAGCTTCATAACGCTGCCCGCTCCAAACTTCTCGGCCTTTACAAGCAGCTTTATGTTCCAGGTTTCTCCCTGGAAGCACCTTGGCCATGTCTGATAACTTGGCCGAGATCAATGTCTTCTCAACATTGAGGTTGAAGAAAGCAACATAGATTTCTCCTCGTCTTCCCGTCGCAATCCAGGATCGTACCCCACTGATCCTGACATCATTAGCTATATGAACAGAACATCAGAAACAGTAACAAGTTTGCAATTTCAGACCAGTCACTGAAAATCCTAACTTGTACTTCGTATATATTATTTCCATCACATTTTCCCTCAAAATTGACTATTTTATGCAAACTCAACCAAATTAACGATATTTTTATATGAATAAACGCTAATTTGCATATATGGACGATAACTCATACTGATCAGACTTCGCCTAATTTCAACCAACATTATCTTAACCACTCTCGTCCCTTCGTTCTTCTATACGGATATTCGACATGCTGATCTCGACAATTTGGATGAAAAACTTGATGAAATGAGTATTATCTTATTTTCTTAAAGGTTTAGTGACAAGTTTGTGGTGACCGATCTGTTAGCATCCAGGGCTGAGTCGTTGATAATGCAATTGACCATTACCTTTAACTTGTTTTACCCTGACGCATAGGCCAGAGTAACTGCTCCTGAGAGTAGCATTGCTGCTCAACTTCCACATCTGTTGGCAAAAGTTGTTCAAGCTCTTAATTAATTGCAGCAATAACCAGAGAATTTTGTTTGACAATCAATACGAGGAGAAGAAGAGAAAAGGCAGTATATATATACCTGATTGGCATCCCCTTTGCAGGTTGAGAATGAGGGCTGCTTTTTCTTCCACTCTCTGGAAGTAATTTTGTGTCTTGGAGAAGCATCCAAGCAAGACTTCACTCCGTCATCACTCGTGAACAATTGGCGGCTATCTTGGCCATAAAGCACATGATCATTGCTGCATATTTGACAAATTTGAGCTCTAACTATCAGGAAGATAAACATAATGCCATGGTAAATGACGATGAATATGCAAAATGGAGCACTTACGTTGAAGCCAAGAGAGGTTTCCTCTTGTATAGGCATAACGGTTCCTGGTTTAGCTGCTCTCCCTCCTCCCTCCAGCAGATCTGTTCATGGTACTGGTCAAGAGATTCAACCGACCAACCATTTGCATTGGGATCCTTGCAACTCGTTAGACCTACACCCCAGGCATGATGATGATCACTGCCTCGATTCAACATAGATATCCTTGATTGCCTTGTGAGATGGCTCATTGTTGGACCCAGTATCTTCCCAGTAACATAAGGGAACTGCATATGCAAGCATGCCACTTCATCAATAAAAACACAAACTTTTAAGTTTAATTCATTACAGTCTCAAAGAGAGCAAGCAAGAAACTTTCACATGCCTCCATATTGTTGGAGCTATAATCATTTATCTCCAGCAAAGTAGGATTAGTGATCAATTTGTAAGTTGTCATATCAATCTTTCTAACGTCTCCTCCAAACATGAGCGGAGACCTTGCCATCGACCACAAAGTCATCTGTGAAGGAAACAAAGCAAAAGGCTCATCATATCGTGTTCCATTGGAATGAATAAATGGTCAATTTGTTGTCCACCACCATTCGCATACTTGCTTACCTGAGTTCTTTGCTCATCAAGGGTAAGGTTGCATTGCCTATGAGGCCCTCTATTGACTCCTGGAATTAAAATACTCATATTAAGGAACCAACGTCTTATGTATAGTAAAATCAAAACTCTCCGAAACAAGATCTCACAACATATTTTACCTTGATCAGTAAGCCACCCTAAGGGCAGCATATCCAAATCGGGCCATGAATTTCCAAGCAAGCCCTCACCTGGGACCATTTCTGCCTTAGCAAAGTCCCTAAAGCATTAGAGCACAATTAGCCAATGTAACCAATAAGAATATCCAAAGACAATCATGTATTAAGTCTTTTAACACACCTTGCAACATCAAAATGTGAAGCCACATCTGCCCACGAATCCCAATCATCTGCGGTTACTCTGTACATGTTTGCCAATCCCTTGAGCTCTTTAGCCATTGTTGGCGTGACAGAAGTTCCAGGGGAGAGCGAGTATAAGATTGGTCGATTGAGCTTCTTCAGCACCCTCGAGACATATGTTATCTCTTCTAAGTTGAAGTCAGCACCAAATACGCAATCATGCTTAACTACAAAAAGAAGAGATAATTATATGTTTTCTCAGAACATGAAAGACCCACCACTTGGGTATGAAATGAATGAAACGTTCACAGACTGATAGAAACTTACGTTTTAGTACTTTGATTATTTGTCGGTTTATTATTATTCGGATTATAGGGACTATTCGGGAATAATTGATATATTGGGTAGTAGTAGGGAATTAGCCTTTTCTATATAAACTACTTGTAAGTTAGGATTAGGGTTAAGAAAAGAATTAATCAAAAAACCTAAAGTTCCTAATCCCTCTTTCTCTCACTCTCCCTCTGCCGACCCCCACTTTTCCCTCTCTCTTCTCTTGCTGCGTGCAGCAGCCTTCCCATCTTCTTCTTCTTCTTGCTGCTGGCGGCAGCAGCCCCATCCCCCCCTTTTACTTCCTCAATTCTCCAAATCAATCCCCTTTTCATCACCCAATCCCCCGGATCAATCCCTAGTTGATCCTAATCCCTAATTCGTAGGTAGAGCTCATCTTGAGTTCTATCATTTGGTATCAGAGCCTGGTTCTTGATTTCTGAGCACAGAAGAACGTCGATCAAGATGGTGGCAACGAAATCAAAAGCTGCAGCTGAAAAGGCCGCGAAGGCGGCGCAGGAGGCGGAGATCGCGGCGACCTGACCCCTGTCCACCGGCGATGGCGCGCTCGAGTTTCCCGGTCCACGAGATGGAGAAATGGTGGACGAGACGCTGGGAGAGGAGCTCCGTTCGGAGATGACCAAAATGGCGGAGGCCATGGAGCAGGAGCGCCGATCTCGTCTGAAGGGCGAGCGAACTAGGGAGATGGAGGCGCGAGCCCGCGAGGTGGAAACGCAGAAGGTGTGGCTCGCCATCGGCGAGCTGAAGGCCATGTTGGCCGAGGCTCTGGGGCGAGCAGGTGGAGGCAGTCGCACCGCGGGAGACCCGGGCGCGCTGGTGGTCGCCGCGGCGGGTGGGTCGAACCTGGGGGGAGCGGCCGGCGGAGGCAGCACGGCGGCAGGGGCCGCAGCGGGCAGGGGCGGCGCGATTCCGGAGGGAGGACGGACGGCGGCCACCGACCCCGACGTGGGTCTCGAGGCGGCTGGGCAAGATCCGGCGGCGCTGACGACGGCCGGGACCGGGCCGAAAGCTGGAGGAGGCGGGTCGGGGATCGGGCCAACGCAGATTGGGCTAGGTATGGGCCCGGGTCTGCTACCGACGCCTACGGCCCAAGAGATTGCAGCCCGGAAGGGAAAAGCCAAGATGCCCGGTTATGAGATTGACGGGCCTCTCATGAACCGTGAACCGGACCTGGTGGGCCAATATACACAGATCCATAATGGTCTGGGCTGGTTGGGATTGGAGGACGGGCCCGATGGTGATGAGCTTAGCCTGGCGGACCAACCGGTCAAGTGGGCTGAACCGGAGGTGGATCAGAGGGGGCCGAGCGGGCTGAGAAGGGCCACCGAACCGGGGGGCGGACAGGAATCGGTCGGGCAGCTGCTGACCGAGCCGAGATGAGTCGAACTGGGCCGGGTCGGGCCTGCATGGGACCCACCGGAGGACCAGTCATCGCCCGAGTCCGACTGCTCAGCATCACAGGAGGGTGGACAGCAGGGAATTAGACAGTTGGGAGGGTCCATACGGGGTGCCTCCTGCGCCAGGAGGGTACCCGAACTTGACAGGCAGCTATCCGGGTGACTATGGCCAGGGAATCCGAACCGGATGTCGGGCTCTTCTTTTGGGCAGCCGTGGAGGACTCCAGGAAATGACAGGTATGGGTCTCACTGCATGAACTATGAGGGCATGGATGGTGTAGTCTTTCGAGCTAAGCCTCCGACGATTGAGTTTCCTAAATTCAATGGGCAAGAGGATGCAAGTTTATGGTTGTATGCAGTTGAGAGGTGGTTCAGAAATCACCCGATTCCGGAGGAGAGGAAGGCCTATCTAGCATCCTTCTATTTGGAGGGAGATGCACTGCAGTGGTGGGAATGGATGGAGCGGTCGTACGCAGCTGCCTCCACTCTGATCACTTGGCCTATGTTCCAGGAAGAGCTTCGCTACCAGTTTGGGAAGTCAGACGGGTGGGCCCCCGAGCAGTTGGCCAAACTGAAGCAGACTGGCACGGTGGCTGAGTACCGTGCAGAGTTCTTCAAGTTGGGGAACCAGTGTAAAGGGGTCTCAGAGGACACCTTAGTTGGGCTGTGCATGGCAGGTCTGAAGCCCGAGATAGCGGCGGCAGTCAGGGTGTTCCTGAAGGCGGCTTTCCGTCTTGCAGGTCATAAAGAGGAGGAGCTGGCCAGCTGGAGGAGTGTCATTGGCCGTTTTCCGAAGTCAAGGGGCGGTGGAGGCAGTAGCGGGAGTAGTGGAGGCGCGGGAGGAGCGACCGGGGGAGGCACGACCGGGGCTAACCTCGGCAATGGAGGATCTGCTCCTGTGGCCAGGATGGGACCGCGGGCCATACCAAAAGGGTTCGTGCGACTATCACCAGCCGAAATAGAGCAGAAGAGGCGGGAGGGCAAGTGCTTCAACTGTGATGGTCGGTTCACTATCGGGCACCAGTGCCCGAAGCCGGACTTGATGATGCTAGTTGGACGCTGGGAAGATGAAGCAGAAGATGAGGCCGAGGCAGTCGGAAATGGCGAGGAGGAGATCTAGTGAGCTAGAGGAACAACCTTGGGGACAAGGTTGTTTTTCGAATGAAGCGGGGATGATAGAAACTTACGTTTTAGTACTTTGATTATTTGTCGGTTTATTATTATTCGGATTATAGGGACTATTCGGGAATAATTGATAGATTGGGTAGTAGTAGGGAATTAGCGTTTTCTATATAAACTACTTGTAAGTTAGGATTAGGGTTAAGAAAAGAATTAATCAAAAAAGCCTAAAGTTCCTAATCCCTCTTTCTCTCACTCTCCCTCTGCCGACCCCCACTTTTCCCTCTCTCTTCCCTTGCTGCGTGCAGCAGCCTTCCCATCTTCTTCTTCTTCTTGCTGCTGGCGGCAGCAGCCCCTTCCCCCCTTTTACTTCCTCAATTCCCCAAATCAATCCCCTTTTCATCACCCAATCCCCCGGATCAATCCCTAGTTGATCCTAATCCCTAATTCGCAGGTAGAGCTCATCTTGAGTTCTATCACAGACTTACTGAAATCAACACCCCACTCGGCATACTGGTGATAGAGTGAGCTCAAGAAGGCTCTTCCAGCAGGCAATGAAGTGTTAACACTCATGAAACCATGTGGCATCCATGCACAACTCCTCTCCTTGATCCCTATGTCTTGAGCCCTCCATTCTCGACCGGATTCTTTGTAAGCACGCCCCTAATCAAAATCAAAGGCGCAGCCATGAAAACCAATGAACTCCACAGAAGTGGAAAAGAGGAGCATGTAAGTACCGTGGTAATGTCCAATATAGGGGTGTTAGCATCAAATGCTTGTCGGCTCAATCCTCTCATGACATGGATTCCAAACTTGAGACCCAAACTATGGACTTCCTTGGCAACTTCAGTGAACCCTTTCCCTAACTTGGCAGAAGGCCATCGATCCGGAGCAGGAACCATTCTCCCCCATTGGTCGATCACATCGAACCCAAGAGACTCAACGTAGGCGCCTGGAACTAGTCTTCTGTACCAAAGGTAATCCACCACCACATACTGAAACAAACAGAAAATGGAAAGAGTTTTCAGTAATGGGGAAGCCCTCGGATTAGAAAGTTTCTTGGTTGTAACTTAAAATCCTACAGTATACCTCATATCCATGAGATTTTAGATACTTTGCAACAACTTTAGCACTCGTCAAGAAGTCATCCTCAGAAATCGTCCAACAGAAGGAATCGTACGAGTTCCAACCTCTTGGTGGCAACTTAAGTCGGTCAACACCAGCAGACGATGAAACCCTGCAATTTTCAAAAATCAAGGTCTCGTAAAGCTAAAAGAATCTGAAACTTGCTAAGCAGAACCGAATCTGAAAGTAACCAACTTTTTCTTCAACTTCCCAGAACCCAGAACCCCAAAAAGTTCAGAACTTCGAAGTTCAATCCTTGTGGGTTCATCGTCAATGGCCAAAAGAAAAATGCAAGCATCTAACAGTAAAATTAGAGAGTAATAGAGAAAAGCTCCTAACTTAACCAAGAAACTCGTACCTGGGAAGATGGAAACAGAAGAGGAGAGACAGTGAGCAGCAGAGGAAGAAGAAGAAGAGGGAAGTCTTCATTGAATCTGTTCTATCGCAGCTGCTGCCGCTCTCTCTGCTTTCTTCCTTCTTCTCTTATAAATGGAGTGTCAAAAGTTAAGAACACGGACAAGACGAGGAACAAGGACTTTATCCAGTTTAATCTATCTTCGGCTGTTAGTTTTGAGAGTGACGCGACCCAAAAGAAAAGAAGATGGAAATGGGAGATTATCAATGCTGCACGACCCTTTCACCTATTGCAGAAAGACCCAAAAGAGGGAAAAGACAGATGGGGAAACTGGGAATTGTTGTGTTCTGTACTTTGGGTCTCTCATGTCGACACTTCATCTTTCTTTGTTGAACAAGAGGTTTCCTTTCTGAGTAGGAAGTAATTGAACTGGAACATCATCGTAGAACAGAGATTCCTATAAGCAAGGTGATATCGACTGATTTTAGAGTGTAAGCAACAGTTTTGCTTGCGAAAGATGAAGAGCCTGTGACGACACCAATGGCTGGCCTGGCTATGGCTTTGGCTTTCCCTTTTTTTAACGTCAGCGGATTTTTCCTATGTTTCCGAATCACATTTTGTGGGTTGTGGCGTTGTGCTGCGGATAAACCGCTTTAGTTTTTGTCCACGTACGTAATGCGCTTTCTTCTGCCAACCCAACTGATATAACTGCCTGCAGTTAACAGATATCACCTTCTTACTTACCGTGAAGTCAGTCCTTTTTTTTTATCGGAACTTGTAGTCAGCTTTTATGGATTTGAAATTGTCACATCATCAAGTTTAAGCTGATCAATCAGATTTAGCAGAGGCCTATCAAACCAAACATCCGCTATATCCCACAGAGTATTCGTATGCGCCATGATATGCGCAACTTCATTAGCCTTTCGACTAACATATTGTAATGTCCCACCACCGATCTCCTCCAATAACTTCCTGATGTTCCTGCAAATCACCCCGAGCTCCGTCTGTATTTCTGAAGAGCGCCTGACACCCGTTATCACGTTCAAACAATCTGATTCCAGTAGTCTCTCTTGACCTTAACACCACATACAGTATGGAAGTGATGAGTAATTGAGTAGTGACATTAGGGAACTTGGTTCAGACTTTAGATTGGAGATAGGGGAAGTTGGGAATTCTGTAATTTACACAGTATGAAAGGTTAGTACATGAAACTGAAGGTAAAAACATGTTATACTGTCTCTAGTCTTTGTTTGAAACATTGAATACAGACTGTTCCATCAACTTTGTTAAACCCGATTCATTTTCAAGGCACGGCCTTACACAGGAGGAGGCTTGCCTGTGAGAGAATACTAACTATTATGAGACACTGCAACTGAGACCAAAAGAACTTACAACAGATGGTGCAGCCTCCCTCACCTCCTCATCTTCAGTTATGCTTACTCGCTCTCCCGTGTTCAATGGCTCCCACTGTTTAACCTTTCATGCAAAATCAGTCTTTTGGGTAGGAAGAAATTTTTTTGTCTAAGCTTTACACATGCATGGGGTCAGAGGATTCTCCCAGAGGTCATAGTTGGGGAAAGTCTCCTCCGGCAACCCAGTTCTCGTCTGATGAGTCACCACCACGTCCTCCACGAACGTTGCCCATCCCATGTATGGATCCCCAAAGGATTTCGACATGAGCCCCTTGTCTGGCTTTATGGACTTCTGACGGTGGCCCATGTACCTACGCGCTCCGATGATCAGCTTGGCGAAGTTGCCACCGTGAGTCATGACAAATACGTCGGACTTCAAGCACACCAAGAAGTCAAGAGCTGCCAGGCTTGTCACGTGTTTCCTAAAACTCGTCAACTCGTCACTAACAGCTAGCTCCTCCTTCGTCACCTGAACATTATGCCAAGACAAAAATTAGGGGTCGTTTGATGACAATGTATTATAGAATACATGGACTAAGAAATCATGTTTTTTTCTAATAGATTGTAAGAATGCATGTCATGCCAGAATAGTGTTTAGTTAGTAGGGATGGTAACGGTGGCCACAGACCGTCGAATGCATTGCGGTCCCAAATATGTCTAAGATTAGAAGCGATCACATAGTCTAGAAATACATGGTTTACATAACAGATTCGGACAAGAAGAATGGTACTTAAAAAAACATGCATTTTCAAGATAATAGAGACCAATCCTTCATTACCAACCGACTCCATAAGCATTTCAGTTTCACATGGGTTCTTGGGTGACAGATAGGAAGACTTACCAGATTCGGGAACATGTTTCTGAGTGGAGCCATTCGGTTTTGTCCGCCATAGACCTGCCCAGAAGCTACATATATTTGAGTTTCCTTCGGATAACCCATTGCTCGAAGTATCACTGCTACTTCGCCTGGTTCAAGGGGGCACCGTCCTTCCTTTCTCTTCTGAAGAGCCAGTTGCCATAAATGGGAACCATTCTGCAATACGCACCCTCGATTAGTCGATTATATCTCAATGATCTTCAAGGGTCCCCTAAAAAAGGAAACAAATAGAGGAGAAAGATTACAGCACACCTTAAAACGCCTAGGCCATTCTTTCTTCCTATACTCAGCCATCTTAACTTTCTCATCTCTCGTCCCCACAAAATCACAAAAGGATAAACCGACCATCCCTTTCTCAAATCTAAGATGGAGAGCCCTGTGTTTTACAAGCAATCAAAAAGCACATAAATTTGGGTTAGAACAGATGCAACTTTCCTAGCAGAGTTTCAGTTAAGTAAACATAAAAGAAACCGACATTTGACGTACATATACGGATTTGGACTTCCTGTGCGGTTCCTCATCCTTGAAACTAACAGATCAGCCATCTGCTCTATATGTGGGAGAAATTTCAGTGCGTGATAATTAACCCTGCACCTCAGCCTGTTGATTTCTTGAGGCACATTATCATACCTAGAAGCAAGTACAAAGACGACAAAGCAACAAAATTAGAGTTGAGTTTGAGAAGGAGAGAGTTTTACAAGAGCAGTATGACATTTAATTTAATCATTGCTTACCCAAGTCGATCAACAAATGGCTTCAGTGACATTATCTTCTTCTCCTTGATCCGAGGCAAGACATTATCAATGTAGAACTGGGCTGGTGCATATTTTGGAATATTCTTCACTGTCCGCCTATAATGAGAAGTCACATGATCAGTCCCAACTTCACCAATCTAGTCATCCAATGCAATATGCGTTCTTCAATTATCATGTACCTTATGCTTGTGAACAACTCATTTTTGTCCGTAAACCACTCAGGTATGTCACGAACAATGCGCACGTCATCCTTCAAATAATCAATGAAATGATCAACATCAAAAATGTCTTCAAATTTCCTGCAGATGGTTTGAGGAGACAGTGTTATAAGGATCACCAATCTGGCAATCTTACAGTTCACCAGTTTGGAACAATTGGAAAAAGAAGTCACATACTTGATAAGAGAATATCAAAATAATTGATTTGGCAATTTATGCACAAGAATGTGGTCCATGAAACTTACGTCTGGTCTTTCCAGATCTGATCCTGCTTCAATACGGGCAAAATCAGAGTGGCGTTCATTATTTTTGCTACAGCCACTGCATTGCATATCTGCACCCAACAATATTAATGTTGAACTTAGCCATTCTGAAGTTTGTTAAATTTGGATAATAAGCATAGGTTTTGAAACTCATCAAAGTAACTGCATTCTAGATCATAGTTACTAAGCATCCAGCCAGCATCACTTTCAAAGACAGTATCTCACAAATGCAAAGGCAATCAATGCAATTATAAGATCAATCTGAAAACCAGCTTTGTCAACTCAATCGCATTACTGTGCCACAAATATACAGGGACAAGAAGGGGCAGAAGGAAAGAAGATCTTCATAAAGGAAGAACATGGTTGAAATGATGACACAGATTTCCTCAGGAAAGATGGTGATTTTCAAAAAAAAAAAAAACATTGAGAAAAGGAAAAGAAAAAATATATATATCAACTTCCAATCTGTGTAGAAATCAAGATGTTGCACATATAATATTTCAAGGAATAGATTTGTACAGCAATTCTTTGCTGGTTCAAGCCACCCTCAGCATGGATGAAGATATAACCGTTTGTTTCATTCTCACGAGGAACATCTGCAAAGAAAAGTGGAGTTCCAAAGTCAACAAAATGGAATAAGAACCTACACGATATAACACCCTTGAAAAGCCAATCCATAGGCACATGACAGCAGTTAGCACAAACTCTACCGTTTCCAAAGACACAATGCTAAACATGTTACAGAAAATTCACAATCATCCAGCTACCAGCTTTCTTCCTTAGGCAAACAAGTCACATATTCGATCTCAGAGCTGTCCTATACATGGAATAGCAACAGAATCTTTCTTTCCCCAATAACAAGAATCATGCCCCCAAAGATTTTAATTTGATGGCATACCTCATCTTATAAAATAAGGCCGACCTAACCAACCCAGAAACACAGTTGAATGAAACACAAATCACCTGAATTTCCACCATCACGACGCTCAGCACAAGGCTTCCAAGAAGTTGTTGCGGATAAGGGATTTTCCCAGAGGGAAGAAGACTCCTTGACCTGAAAAATGAAACCATGAAATGGAAATTGAATACAACTCCAAGACCATATAATAGAGAATTCCCAAAAGTTTCATCCTTTGAACAATGCAGCTTACATGTGGGCAATGGAGCACAATGCCATCCTTTTTACACAAGTAAGGAGCATTCTACAAAACAAAAATGAAAAATTCCCAATAACCATAAGCAAAACTGACAACCATTTAACTGAGCAATGGACACGGATTCAGCCAAAGTAAAACTTACCAAGCGGTGGAAGATTGAGAAGATGGAGATCAATCCGGCGAAAGCGACGACGCCGATCAGAATCATGGAGATCCTGGAGTTCTGAGACGAAAACCTAGGGTCGTCGCTTAGAAATGGGACAAGATTGGACCAGAAGGGACGGTCGCGATCCCTGGCGAAATGGTGGCGGCGACCGTCGTCATCGTCGTCGTCTTTGACGGCCGCAGGGGGTTTGTCGTGGTGGAGGAGGAGAGGGGAAGCGTCCTTCTCTTCGCGCTTCATCGGAGACGAAGTAGCAGTAGCCCTGGCGCCAAGCGAGCTCGAATGCCTCAGCTCCGCCATGACTCGCTTCGGACTGAAAGACGCCAGCTCTTTCCAGTTCCACCGCCTAACTTTCTACTGCTAATACTTCCTCGCAGTCCGCCGGAGGAAAGAGAAGGGGGAATCGAGAATTTAAGGGAATTCTCTCCGGCCGTCGTCTCTTCGCTTCCTTCCAGATTTCTCTTTCAGTGCTCTTCCGCTGAGATCACAGTCCATGTGAAGTTGCGTTGCCCAACCCAGCTCCAGATCGAGTTTCGAGATGGGGACTATAACTGCGGGGTCAATTCCGTAATTAATGGCTGTACTGTGAGGTCATTTGGTAATTATCCACTTCCGTGAATGAATCGTTGTTCGACTACCTAAATTTAAATTTTGCGTAATGTCTATCTTTTTATCTAAATCTTTATCAGATTCTTTTGTATTATTCAAATCTATCGAAATACAAAGAATTAGTCAAATTTTAACTTTCAGTTAACAATTTTGTTAGTAAAATTGATTTGGCAACATGATACTGACTTGGAGTTGTAATAGACACATGAAAGTCAACATTCCAAAATTTTAGTATTTTAACTAAGAAAAGAGTTACAAAATTATTAACGATACATGAAAATGGCTAATATTTTGATGAATTACGAAAGATTTGGCTAATTAATAGCATTTTAATAGGTCTGGAGAATATAAAAGAATCTGAAAAAATATGGATAAAAATAGACATTATCCTAAATTTTTTACCCCTAAACTATACCAAACTGATAATTTTATCCCTGATTTCAGCCCGTCCGGCATAAGAAAGGGAGGTGGGCGACGGCCGCCGGGGGTCGGGTTCAGGGTGGGGAATACTTGCAAAGCTCTTCGTTAATGATTCGTTCTGAAACAATCCAATCCTTTTAAGCAAACCGAAATACTCATGGCTCCGGAGTCGGTTAAAAACAAAGCTAAAAAATTCAAATACACCTTAATCATTCCCAAAAAAAAAACAGCAAATGTAATGTCCTAAACACGTGGGCGACCTCAAACCATAGTCAATAAAACAACTTAAACTCTGAACCTCTAGTTTATACTCAAAATCATAAACATAAATAACTAAACAAACTCTAACTCTAACTCCTCGTTGAGCTCATTGAGATCTCGTCAACGTTGGTGCGACTACTCGCCTCGTCTTGCCTCTTCTCGAAAATCACGTCCGTTAACTCTTTTTCTACCTGGTGAGTGAGAAGAGGTCAGTCTCGTTGTTACTTCCTAAGGTCTTTACCTAAGCAATCTCCTTACTAAAACACGTTATAAAGCATTTTCATTCCATAGATGAAAGTCGTTCTCGCTTTCATTCTCATTACCTTATTCCAACGTTAACTCATAGAAGTTCTCGACTTCTATCCTTAACTCATACACATATCACTAGGGTCCACCGCGTTACGTCTCGCGGTCTGGTGTCCCTACCTTGGTATGCCAACTGCGTTAGGTCTCGCCGTCCGATTGCATACCCAACTCAGTAATGGTCTGCGTTACGTCTCCCCTTCCAGTACCATGCCTGATCAACTGTTGTGTTATGTATCGTTGTCCAGTAGTGATCTGACCATCTACCGCATCCAGTAGTGGCCCAACCGCCCTTGGGTTCCTCTTACCATTAACCATACATCAACACACACATTCACATACATAGCACAATACGTTCCTCCACTTTAAGTAGGCGGTGGGATGCCTCACACACATAGTTGCACAAAATTCAAAAATTAACTAGCATTATTTAAAGTAATTGCATAAACTAAAAGACCTACGACTGAGATATTACGCCCTTTACACTCACATCGAAAAGACGACTCTGCTTAGACTCTGAAAATTTCAAAATTTCCTCCTATAATATTCTCCTTGCTTTCACGATTCCATAGGCGCAGAAGGTTCCTCGATCGGATGCCAGATCATATAGTTATGACCAAAATAAACATTCTGTCGGTTTTCAAAGTACCAGGTACCGAAACTAAAATTTTCCAGTCAACACAGTTGACCACGACCCCCTCTAGAAAAGGGTATTGCTATTCGTCGCCCTAAAATATCTTATTCGTCGCACTAATTTTTATTAAAATGACTCAAATATCCTCCGATTTGGGATCGACTCCAGCAGCCCGCCTTAACGTTCGGTGGGAAAGAAGACATAATGGTAGATTTTACCATGGCGAATAGCTTGATTAAGTAGATGACATCATAGCATATCTGAATTTGCTTGAAAGTGGGTTTCCAGTTCAGGAGTTTCAGTTCTTCCCCTCTTTGATCAAGGCGATCAGTGGTTGTGTAGTATTGAAAAAGGTGAGGAAATTCATGGGCATTTGTTGAAGTTTGGATTCTTGGAGGATCCTTATGTTGGTAATTCGCTATTAGGATGTATTGGAAATGTTGGGCGGTCGGGCATGCAAATAAAATGTTTGATGAAATGCCGCAACAGGATGTCGTTTCCTGCAATATGATGATATCTGGGTTTTCTCGCTTAGGATATTACACGGAATCATTTACTCTACTCGCCAGAATGATTGGAGAGTACGGTGTTGTATTCCACACAATCCTTAACACGCGGGAGAGCTATTCATCGATGCCTTGTGAAAAACAGGTTTGATTCAGGTGATTACGGCCGGAGAGAAGAACCCCACAGCGACAGCTGCGGCCGGGTCGAGGTCCGCACTCCGCAGCATCTGGGTAGGATAAGGAATTGTTTGTTAGAGTTTTAGGTAGAAATTGGGTTCGGAGGGTAAGATTGTCAATTTGATGCATTTTAGGGCTATAAAATTTGAATTTTAGGGCGACGAATAGGGATTCATCTAGAAAAACACAGAAATAATCCACTGACTGTCCACAATGGTACCTGAACTTGACAGATTTTTGTCTCAACTTCCGGTGCTCGTTTCTCCCTCGTCCGACGTTGGAATTCGATTTCGTCAACACGGTGACGATCCTGGGATCATCCTCTTCGCATTGATATCCACCACTCAAAGAATGGTTGAAATTGGTATTTCTGGTTTTTCGATGACACTCCGACCAATTGTGGTCGAAGCTCCGACGAGGCATCTAATGACGTCAAACTGGATTTTGACTCCGCTGGCTGAATTTTGACCTTCTCCTGACCAAAACTCGATGCTCATAATCCTTCCTTCCCCTCTCCTTCTATTCCCTCACTTTCTCCCTCTTCTTTGACGTCGAGTAAAAAACATGGGATTGTTCGACGGAGAGACCTGCGACGCTGGAAGGTGGAGCGCCACGCGACGTAATGGCGGTGAGCTGCTGCTGCCTTGATTGTCGTGTCTCTGGGAGGAAGGAAGCTGCTGGTCGTCTGGTGGGAGCGACGTGCCACGGCAGTTGCTGCTAGTCAGGGTTGATCTTCGTCGGGGACTCGACGACTGCTGTTTCTTTTATTTCTTTTTCCTTCCTTCCTCTTTCTTTCTTTCTCTTCCTAGTTGTTGCTAGTAAAAGGGAAGGGGATGAGTGGGGAATAATGGGAGATGGAGAATTATTGAGCGGTTTATGTAATGGTAACGGATGTGGGGGAAAAAAGGGGGAAAAAGGCGATTATATTGGGATTAAAGGGGACCCGTTGGGTAGTGTAACGGGTCAGAAATCAATTTCTATTTTTTTAATAATATGAATAATAGTAATAGTAATAAAAATAAAAATAATTATTCTTAATCCACGGTTGCAATCCTTTGTACGTAACCGTCGTCAATCCAGCCGTTCATTTGGTATGGTCGAATCTTAGACTGTGAACTCGGCTTTTGGACTAAGACACCTTGCATTTGATAGAGCTTGTCTCGACTGAGATATCTCATTTCCCCCTCCTTAAGAAAAATTTGAATCTCGAAATTTGTTCATCATGATAGCTCAAAGTCTCACTTGTGGTAATCCTTCTACTACTAGATTTATACTTCCTTTACCTTGTACGACTTGGAGCAATAAATTATTGGTCGACTCATAACTTACCCATTTCTTATAAACCACTTACTCTGCTAGCCGCTTGCTCAATGCTAGGGGTGGGCATACGGTTCGGTAAAACCGAACCGAACCGAATATAAACCGAACCGAAACCGAATTAATGTTATTCGGTTCGGAATTCGGAAGAGAAAATGGCATATTTCGGAAACCAGGGTCCTTTCGACCGAACCGAATTTCCGAATTCCGAACCGAAAAACCGAATTATTATAATTGCAAGCTCTAAATGGTGGGTTTTTATGTTTCTACTTATTATGAGACTTAAATATTGAAATTATGTTAGTGTTTTATGACATATGTGTTGAAATGTTTGATTTTATCATTGATGATACATATTTATTGTTTACATTAGGGCGAAAAACAATTTAAAAAATAGAAAATACAAGCTAACCTCACTATTTCGGTTTTGTATGAAAAACCGAACCGAATCGAATTATAATTCGGTTTGAACCGACCGATCCGAATTATAATTCGGTTCGAATTCGGTTTGAGGTTTGATAGAATTCGGGGACCCGGTATGCATAATTTTGGTTCGGTTTGAACCGAACCGACCGAATGCCCACCCCTACTCAATGCGACTATGGCACTGTGGCACTCTCCTTGGGATCACCTCAAACTTTGTTTTACCTTCTCACTCTCTCTTGTTATGTTACGTAATTCATCCTTATCGTGTCCATTGAAACTCCTCCTCGAAGGTCCTACTTGCTTTCTCTGACCCTTATTAGAACTTCCCTCGAACGTCCTACCTTCTTGTCCATCCTCGGCTGACTTGATGACCTTTCTTGGGCAGGTTTCGAGGTTCTAACTCTTAATATACCTTGGTCCAACGATGCTCCTTGTGTCCTTTGAAATTCTCACCTCCCATGACTACTGTAACTCGTAGGATCTCTCGAATCCCTCCTCATACTTTGACTTAGTTGGCGCCACCATTAACCTCACATACTTAAACTTGTCTACCCTCCCAATGGTGCCCCTTAACTTGAATTGTGACTATTGTGACACGCATCACCACCTAGTGGCTTATCTAACTTGGGAAATGGGGAACACGAAACTCGTCACCATCAGATTCCATGTCTATCTCGCTACCGCAGAACGTATTTCCATCCGATAGGAATCCCTCACATAACTTATCCTCTAACTAGGACTTATTAGCTACATAGTGCTCTTGCTCCTTCCTCATTATTTACATCATTAATCTCGATGGTTGACTCCTTCCGTTTAGGTCTTGTTGTCGTTCTAATTTCCCAGCTCCATGATTCCTCTTCTTAGGGGCATATTGTATCTCTATTGATGTATGTGCCCGAACATGCCTCCTCCTAGCCTTGATGTATTGATCCCTTGAAATCTTGCAGGCTCCCTATGACGTCCTTAATTTCCTCCTTTGCTTTGACTATGAGCCCCTAGAGTTGCTTAGAGTCTAACTTTCCAATGCTCCTTGGGATCGTAGCCCTAAGTTTGATTCTTGTGAACTTAGCGAACCCTTCTTTCTTCCTTTCCTCTCGATGATGGCCGCCATTTGCAGTAACTCCTTGGCTACTGCCTGTCGACGTACTAGATACTTGGAATCTTCCTGAACCTTATTCTAATAAGTTCGCATCACCATAGGATATGAGCTGCCTTGAACCTCTTCTTCTCACTCATGAAAGTTTTCTCTAAACAATCCTCTTAGGAATATGCTATTTCTCCTTCCCGAGAGGTATCATAGTCACGTTGGCTTAATAGAGTTATTTTCCTAATCATGATTAGATTTATTTCTTCTTCCTCAAAAGAACCTTTTTTATTCACTTAGTAAAACATTTAACCTGACAACCCTTTTTCCTTTCCTTTTAACACAAAAACCTTGAAAAACGCCAAGACTGTCACTCTAGTATTCCTTGGAAACCAAGGAATAGAGCAGTGTCGACTCTGATACCAAAATGAAATAACCCCTCAAAAAACGCACAAAACAGGCTTTTAACAACCTGCGTCCGCGAAACCTGGTCCAAATACCCGGTCGGGTATTTAGGGAATCGGTCAGGTATCAACAAAATGCTATGGGTCACTTTTCTAGGCAAAAAGGAAAACACCCGGTCGCGTATTTTTGGTTCACGACCGGGGGGCCTTCTGATGTTGCCAAAAATACCCTATCAGATGTTCAAAATACCCTATCGGGTATTTTAACAGGGTATTTCACAATTTCGGGTCCCCTGTCTTTCATTCTTCGTTTCTCCCTCATTCGGACTCCAAATCAGGTGTCATTTGATCCAAGGCGCTCGTAGTCTCGTCCTCTTTCTTATCATGACAAGCTTACATGAGTCTATGGTCACAAATTGAGGTAGAAACTCATTCTTCTTTAGGTGATGCCCAAGTTTCTTCCCCCGAGTTGCCAATTGATCTCCGATTGACTTGAAACTTGCACCTATGTTTCACTTTATGTGCTAGGACCTGACATGTGACAAAGGAACACAACCTAGTGTAAAATAGGCCAAAGAAGCGATAATGCAAGCTTAAAAGATCAAGAAACAAAGGGGGAAACATGTACAAATATCGAGTCATCAACGATACTGACACTTTCTCACTCACCAGGTAGAAGAAGGGTTAATGGACGTGGTTTTCGAGAAGAGGCATGACAAGGCGAGCAGTCGCACCATCGCTGACGAGATTTTAAGAAGCTCAACGAGGAGTTAAAGTTAGAGTTTGTTTAGTTATTTATATTTATGATTATGAGTATAAACTGGAGGTTCAGAGTTTAAGCTGTTTTATTGACTATGGTTTGAGGTCGCTCACCTGTTTAGGGCATTGCATCTGCCATTTTTCTTGGAAATGATTTAAGTTGTATTTGAATTTTTTAGCTTTGTTTTTAACCGTCTCCAGAGCCATGACGTGGCGGGTTTTATGATGTGGCGGGTTGGGTTTTGAATTTTTTTGGGTTAAAATTAGGTGACTAGACTTTTCTGTTTGACACGTCATCAAATAACGGACTTTGTTAACAGAGGTGGACGGAGACTAACAGAGTGACCAATCGTGAAATGTTAAGCACTTCCAATGACCACGAATGGAATAAAATTCTTTTAGTGACTAAACGTGAATATTTTAGCACTTTCACTGACCAACCTTGAAATTTACCCTTATTTAAAGGCTTCAAGTTTTGCGTTGTAATTCATTGACGTTTTATCAAAGAATCCTTTTGTTCAGAGAGTTTTGTGCTCTTTAATTGTCCTTGTTGAATTATATTGATTCTAGCGACAATCGAGCTCAACATCAACTGATATCCCCCCTCAATTGTGGACGAGTTGCCTACCAAAATTGATCGAGTCTCTTCTCGAGATTGGGGTGAAGTTACACTTTCGAACCATCTTCATCTAAACCTTCTTTGTTTTGCTTCGAGAGGGTTCAACCTAAGAGAATCATTAAGGTTGTTCGTCAAAGCTCGATGGTGAGCTTATATCAAGTGACATCACGAGTTTGGTTCTACACAATGGACACGAAGAAGACGACGAAGCAGAATTTACCTATTGCTGCAAGAACGCGGGCAAAGGATCCCATCATAAAAAGAACGCCAGAGGCAGAATCCTTACCAGAGGAGCAAACCTCAATTGAAGAGGTACCAATGGCTGAAGAGAAGATCAATGTCTCCGAACTCCTCTAGACAATCATGGCACAACTAAACGTCACATTTCAGGCACAATTTGATCAGATTAATCGTCAATTGGCCGAACTAAAGACATCGAAGAGCAACCCTGTTCCAAACGAAAAAGTTGCAAAGTACGTCCCAAACCCGGAAGGCAATCGAGTTGAGACTGTCCCAACTGACGCCTTCCCAGAGCTAGATGACAGGATCCGCAATCTGGAATGAAGGCTTTTCATCGCCGAAGGAAATCTGTTGCCCGTCAACCTCGAATTTCCTGGCCATAACAATCGGCCACCGGAGGCAAGGCCAGAGGTTGCAGTGGCAGACCTCAAAGGAATTAAACTTTCGATTCCTTCCTTCTCAGGGTCCAACAATGTCTCTGCTTACTTGGATTGGGAATAATAGTTCTCTTCTTCCAATGTGGATAATACACAAGAGTCGCAGAAGTTCTCACTTGCCACCTACGAGTTTACACACTACGCGACGATGTGGTGGGAGAAGGTGCAGCTTCAACGACGAAGAAACCTCCAGCTTGCTGTGAAGACTTGGGACGAGCTGAGAAGTTTGGTGTGGGACCGATTCGTGCTTGGGTATTGCCAAAGGGAACTCTTCGAATCCCTAAAAGGAATTCGACAGGGTTCAAGATCAGTTGACGAGTATTACAAAGAGCTTGAAATGCTCTTAATGAGAGCCGATGTCCGGGAAGACAGTGAGCCCAAAATTTTGAGATTCTTGCACAGCTTGAATCGAGAAATTAGGTATGAGGTGGATCTTAGACAGTTTGGGAAACTAGACGAAGTCGTCCACCTCGCAATTAAAGTCGAAAAGCAGCTGAAACTATCCACTGGTAGGAGATACCCAACTCCAAACAAGTCTGTCCCAGAAGTTGTTCCCGGGTTAAGTTCCAATAACTCCACAACTGAGGGTGATAAACCAGCCATCCGGAACTCTACTCCAGTCCAGCAACATAAGACTAAAGGTTCAAGTGCCAACATTCAATGTTTCAAGTGCTTGAGCGGAGGGAATAAAGCCAATCAATGCCCCAATAAGAAGACCCTTGTCCTTCGTGATGGTGAGTATTACTCCGAGGAAGAAGAGGAAAGGCACATGGGAGGTTCAGTTGATTCTGATGGAGATGAGATTGGCGAGAAAATTCAGGTTGAGAACCCACCTACAGGAAAGTTGTTCGCCGTCATCAGAAGGGCCCTTATAGCTACAACTAATCTTGATTCGGACCAATGAAACCCTCTTTAATGTTATATGTGTTGTCAGTGGCCAATTGCACTAGACAATCATCAACATAGGGAGTTGTGCAAACTTTCTTAGTCTGGATATTGTTAAAAGGCTTGGATTGAGTACACTCAAGCACCCAGAACCTTACAACTTGCATTGACTCAATGATTATGGTGCAATTAAAGTTCACCGTCATGCACTCGTCAAGTTTGAAATTGGTGACTATAAGGACGAGCTCGTGGTTGACGTTGCCCTGATGGAGGCCACACATCTCCTTCTCGGCCGACCGTGGCAATTTGATCGACGAGTATGTCACTACGGGGGTACTAACTGTTACAAGATTAAACTCGATAACTAGAGCTTTGTTTTGAATCCCATGTCGTCGGTGAAGGCTCGAGTTGATAAATAGCAAATGGAAATCAACCGGTTGCTGCGAAACGGTGAGTCCAACAGTAGTAATTTGATGGCATAGAGATATATGTTGACAGAGCACAAAAAGGAGAAGATACGCAGACAAGCTCGTCTCAGACGACGCTTTCTCAACTCACCGGCGCGGCAAGAGAGAGAATGAAACGGGTGGTGGGGGAAGCACCAAGTGAAATCCACTGTGCTTAAACGTTTGTCGACACCTCAGGAACGAACTCCCTGGAAAGAATCGCTCCATTTCAAGCTGAGGTGCAAGGTCGAATTCGAGCTAAAGCGCCTCTAGTATTGGTGATAGACTAGGAAAAAATTGGTGAATTGGTTGAAGAGGTTGAGAATGAATTGACCCAATCGATCGATGCAGAGAATTCAGCAAGACCCCAGGAAGGTGTAGGATTCAAAGATTCACTCAATTCAACCCAGGATCAAAATGCCCAACTTGGGGTTGTGAATTCTGGAATTAAAGAATTTAAATTCTTCAGGTGGCGGGAAAAATTTCGAGTTCTTGTCGACTGGATTTGAGTAGAACCAACACGTTGAACAAAAAGGAATCCACTCCAGGATGTCAGGCAAAGTCGTTCCAAGGGTTCAATTGGACTCTAGAAGCTCGAATCCGAAAGCCCCAATTCGACTGAACTCGTCGGCGTTCGTCGCTAAGTTGGCGAAGGTGGCGACAATTCTGGCCATTTCTATAACGGAGATCCTGCTTGACACTAGTCGAGGAAGGGGTGAGGAAGATTATATATTTCTGGCTGTGACTGATTCGTCTCCCAGGATGCAAAGGGATGGTGACAGCAAGGAATTGAAGACTATTGTTAACTGTGTGGCGTGTGATCTTAAGTTCTTAACAACCCTTTTGGGTACCCTCCTATTCACATTTGTTTTGCAGAAACCATTAAGCTTTGAGGTTAACCTTTTTCAACAGGGAGAGCATGATGTGAGATTTTTCATCAGGTCAAGCTCAATGTGGAAGACGAGTCATGGAAAGGAGAGTAGAAATTTGTCAAAATGGTTAAGTGTGGAGGCTGTCTTGAGCAGCTCACTTTGAACTTCTATTCGACCAGCTTGAAAGCTCTTCGAGTGCAACCAGGAGCTGGGAATGAGAGTGGGAGAACTATGGAACAACGTCAAGGCATTGGGTAGCTAGTTGAATGATCCTAAGGTGTCCTACGAGGGTGTCAAAGTGGCTATGGAGGTTTTTCGATTGCTTGGGCAGTAAGGCAATTTACTTACTCTAGAAGATTGTTTGTTCTTTCCTTTTTCAAATTGGATTATGTGCTTATTGTTATATCTTAGTTTCCTTGTTTAAGTTGTAGTCAAATTAGGAGTAGAATTTATTATTTAAAGCTTCAAGTTTTGTGTTGTAATTCATTGACATTTTATCAAAGAACCCTTTTGTTCATAGAGTTTTGTGCTCTTGAATTGTCCTTGTTGAATTGGATTGATTCCATCGACAAGAGAGCTCAACGTCAATTGAATATCCCCTTCAATTGTGGATGAGTTGCCTACCAAAATCAATCGAGTCTTTTCGCGAAATTGGTGTGAAGTTACACGGTCAAACCATCTTCCTTTAAACCTTCTATGTTTTGCTTCGAGAGGGTTCAACCTAAACGAACCCTTAAGGTTGTTCATCAAAGCTTGAGGGTGCGCTTATATCACAAAGTACTTGAACTTTTGAAGCTTAGCTCGAGTTTGGATCCTCGAGATGTTTATGAAGCTTTTAGTACCGGTGCTATTTGTGATCTTGCTAGGGTTTCCTTGGGCATTCTATGCCTCCTATTCTAGGTTAGTTAACGAGCAAACCTCCTAATTCGTATTAAGCACTTAGGGTTTGGTTGTGGGTGGTCGTCCGAACTCCAATTCGAGGGTGAAGTCTAACCATTCCTTAGTCGATAGGTTGAGAGGGTCACATTAGTGGCTTGGATTATATCCCATTCCTCAACCTAGAGTCTAAGATGGTAGCTTTGGCTACTAGTTAGACTTCACTATGGTTTATGGCCCCCTAACCACACACGGTCGTTCGATTCATCAAGTTGTAATTGTTATCTAGGGGGAGCAACACCCCGGTGAAGCTTTCGCAACTAGAGTCAAATCCATTTTATCTTTGCAAAGAAATTTAGTGTTAGACCTTTGTTTTCACAAAAACCGATTCGCTAGATAATGTTTCAAACCGTCAAAGTAGCGGTACATGGACCGGCCCGAGTTGATATTTAAACATACTTTCCATATATTGCACACATCTAAGGTTTATACTTGGACCTTAGGTGGGATTTTATTGTGACAGTTAGAGCGAGTCAAGTTTTTGGCGCCGTTGCCTGGGAACAATGGTCTGTTATCGTGAAAAGTTTGTTTGGTGTTAATCTAGCTTTTAATTTCTATTTTGTTAATTTGTGAAGTGTTTGCTAGTGCTAGACATGTTGTGTTCTTTAAGTGTGTGTAGGGAGATGCATGACCCGGAGCAATCCGACACCTTTAATACCACTAGACAAGGACATCAACCGGACTTTCCGACTCTTAGCTCGAGAGACGAAGCTAGCGAAGGCAAGAAGGAGAAGTGAAGAAAGGGAACACCAAGTTGGTCCCGGATTTGAAGGATTTGAAGGATAAATTGAAGTTGAGATGGCGGCAAATCAACCTCAAGTTGCCAATCCGGCCTCGAATGCAAATGTGGAAGCGGGAGCCGAGGAAGAGCCAAGGACTATGGGCTATTACATGGCTCCACGGGCGGTGGATATCCAATCTCCCATCTTATATCCACTCGTGGCCGCCAACAACTTTGAAATCAAGCCCGCTCTCGTGACGATGATTCAGAAAAATGCCTTATACCACGGGCTTGCACATGAATCACCACGAGAGCATGTCCAAAGGCCTCTTGAGCTAGCGAGAAGTTTGAAGATAAATGGTGTTTCTGCGGAGGCATTACAATTGAGGTTATTCCTCTACTCTCTTGTGGGGAAAGCGCTCTGATGGCTCAACAACCGACCGGCTCTATCCATTACCTCTTGGGACGATTTACTCAACAAATTCATGATCCGATATTGTCCTCCTTCCAAGATGGCTGAGTGGAGGAAGAAGATCACTCACTTCAAGCAAGAGGAGGATGAGACGTTGAGGGATGCATGGGAAAGGCTCTCGGAATACTTCCTCCAATGCCCCCACCATGGGTTCGAAGAGCAATTCTTGATAGAAACCTTCTATGACAAGATCCTTATCTACTCTTTTTTTCAAGGGAGGTTGATGAACATGACCCCTCCTCAAGTCACCGAATTGCTTGAAGATATGGCTCTTAAAAGATATGATTGGGGCTTGACGAGGAGTGTTAAGAGCACCACCGAAAGAGGAGTAAGAAGTGTGGGAGTAAGTGCTCCACTTGAAGCGAAGCTTGACAAGTTGATCGAGTTAATCCTTGAGGACAAGAAGCAAGGGAAGAGAGCAGTGATGTCTTGTGATTGGTGTTCGAGCACCAATCACGAAATTGCGGATTGACAAGCCATGAAGGAGACAAGTACCCCCAAGGAGCAAGTGAGCTTCATTGCCAATGCTAGAAGGAACAAACCATATAGCAACATATACAACCCCCGGATGGCGCAATCATCCATACTTCGCTTGGTCTTCCCCGACCAATCCAAGACCTCCCGGTTTACAAGGTTTGATGGGAAACTACCAACCTCGGCCAACATTCATCCAACAAAGGCCTCAATTCTAGAAATCGAACTTCCAACAACCAAATCAAGCACAAGACGGTCAAGGGTTTCAACAACAACAAGTCGACAAGTTCTCTAAACTTGAAGACCTTGTGACCACCTTTGTGAGCACAAGCTCTCAGAAGTTCGAGAAGATTGATCAATTCATGGATTTGGCAAAATCCAAGTTTACCTCAGTTGAGGGGGGTCTCCGAAGCCATCAAACAAGTCTCCAAAACTTGGAAGTGCAATTAGCAATATTGTCGGGATCCTCACCGAGAGACAAAGGGATCCCTACCCTCTCAAACCATTGCCAACCCCGAGGATCAAGCCGGGTGCAATGCAATTTTCTTAAAGAGCAGGAAGGTGACCACGGAGGTCGTTACCAAAGAAGTGAATGAGAAGGAAGACCCTCTTCCCAAGGGTTAAGAAGAGGAAACCTCGGGAGAAAAGAGAGCAGTGGCAAAGAAGGCATTGCCGACGCCACCACCTTTGGATGAGTACACGCCACCCCTACCTTTTCCCACGAGGTTTCACAAGGAAAGATTGGAAGCGGAATGTGGAAGTTTCATGAGGATGCTCCGAGAGCTCCACCTCAACATTCCCTTCCTTGAAGCAATGACCCACATGCCAAGGTATTCAAAATACCTCAAGGGGCTTCTCTCTAAGAATCCGAAGTTCGAAGACCTCGCCAATCTCACTTTAGGCGAGGAGTGCTTAGCCTTCATCCTCAACAGGTTACCCAAGAAGCAACCTGATCCAAGTAGTTTCACTATACCTCTTTGCATCGGTTCTCATCACATAGAAAATTCCTTGGTGGACTTAGGGGCGAGCATAATTGTGATGCCATATAAGCTTTTTAAGAGGCTACACATAGGTGAACTAAAATCTACAAGGCTTAGTGTTACATTGGCCGATCGCTCATTAGTCCAAAGGGCATAGTGGAGGACGTGCTAGTACGAGTGGGGAAATTCTGTTATCCGACGGATTTTGTGATCCTGGATATAAGTGAGGATTCTGAGATGCCACTCATACTAGGACGCCCTTTCCTCACCACCGCCAAGGCATTAATTGATGTAAATGATGGAACTTTGATTCTGAGAGATGGTGAGGAGAGAATTACCCTTGGAATCGATCCTAAGCCTAGGAGTGAGGATGTGAAGAAAGTGGAACCGGGTGATATGAATGCAAGTGGAGGGAAGCCTTGCAAGGAAAACCTCGCTATTACTGTTGGTTCTTGTGATGGTGTAAAACACGAAAGCAAGGAGGGCATCTCACCCAAAGAAGGAAGGAAAGTAGCTTGGAGGGAAAGGATAAGTCTTGCTAATGCTGAGTGGAAGGAAAAGGGAAAAGAAAAAGTCACCAGCCAAGAAGGCCACCCCTAAGGAGAGTAAGTTGGGAGGCAACAAGCCTCGCCCGAGATCGTGGCGGATCCAATCTCGGGGGCATCATGTTCAAAGGCGTGAAAGATCCGCAATGTCAAGCTAGTGACATTAACTTAGCGCTTGTTGGGAGGCAACCCAACATATGTTTGTTTTCTTTTCCTTATTTTCGTTTTTGTGTGTCGAGCGAAGAGTTTAAGTGATCGAGTGGTATCCCCGTGCCAAGTTTCTGTGATTGTGTGTGTTTCGAGTTGGGCCGTGAATGATAGAAGGCACGATGGAATAGGTCGAGCATAAAATTTTCAGAAGTGCCCTGTTTTCACTGATGTTCACGGACGGATTGCCCTGTTCACGGTCTTACAAGACCGTGAAAAGGCAAACGCGTCCGTGAACCAAGGCGCTTCCACGTGTTTCAAACCCGTCGACTAACCTGTGTTCACTGACGGATTACAGTTTTCACGGTCTTAACGACCGTGAACTGGCAAACGCGTCCGTGAACTGTAGGGTCTGCCTATAAAAAGGCTGTGAACGACCGTTTTCACTTCACGACCCAAAAACTCGCCGAAATTTTTAAATCTCGTCGGAAAACAGCAAAAATCTGACGGTTTTTGCTCATTTCTCCTGTTTCTGGCGAGCCAATCCCAAAACCAAGCACATACCCAATGTTACCTCATCAAATGCGGCCTTCGCAGAGCTTTTGGGAAGATTTGGGCCAACTTTTTTCTGGCAAAGTCGCCGTCGGCAAGCTTCAACGAAGCTTCGATGACCCTTCTCCGGTCTGTTTTCGGCCAATTTTCACCTTCCTCGCCCTCACCTCACTTCCTCCTACATCCTACTTAAGACTCCAAGTTGGTTTTCAGCTCTATCTTATTTATTTTGGGAGAATCGGATTAGGTAGTGAAGTGATGAGAATTTTAGTGAATTGAGTGTTGAACTTAGACTTAGGGCGAGGAATTAGGTCAATTAGGATAATTGAATGGTTGAATGATTTTGCATGAGCTTAGTTGAGCCTTGGTGGTCATGTTTTGATTCGAATTGCTTTTATTTGTGAAATTTGCCCACCAAGTGCTAATTTTTTAATTGAACGAGAAATGTTTATGCTAGAGTGGTGGTTGGTAGCCACAGTGGCATGGTTCGGTTTTTTATTTTTGTGTGGATATTTCGTGAACACCTAGAACCATGCCACGGTGTGTTTGAGCTTAAGTGTTTGAAAAGCATTGATCCATATTGGAAATATAAGTGTGGGGGGAATTCTATTTTCCTCCCAATGAGTTGTGATTGACAATTATTTCCATGTATGGTGCATGTTTGTCTTTTTGCAGGATGCTTAATGTGGAGCATGAGTATGTGAGCTACTTGGTGAACCACCCACGATTCGCGACCAAGTTTGCTTACCAACGAGACAGCCCGATTGGGCCACATTGGCGGCTAGACCTGGACATGTTTAACTTGTTCAGGTGCCGAGCCGCAATGTCAGGGGTCGCCTGTCATCCACAGTGGCGCCAACAGTTGTCTTTGGACGAGCTCATATATCACGAGAGCTGTGTGGAGTTCTACTCCACCTTCGCCCACATCGTCCCGACCGGAAAGAAGAGTCAGCCATATGTGGAGGTTTTGCTGGGAGGTCAGCCACGGGGGCTGACCTACGATGCATTCGACAGGCTATGGGGCTCGACATGATGTACATGACGATGACGGAGTGGCAGTACAGCACATAATTCCATTACCATGCCGCATTCTAGGCCCTCTACCGCTCTGAGCACGAGCAGGACGAGTTCGAGGCTGGTTGCACCAATGCGGTGAAGTTGAGGACCCCGTGGAGGATCATGCACACACTTCTAACTAGATCCTTCGTCCCCAGCTCGCAGTCGGGCCACCTGATCATAAACAGAGGGCTGCGCGCTCTCTTCTCCATGAGGCATCCAACAGAGCTGATCCATTTGGATCCTCAATTGCCACCTCTTTCGCCCGGTTCCTGGGGCGAAACAGGGTATACACCATGCATATGGGGGCATCATCACGAGAATATCCGCCACTTCGGAGTTGATATGGAGTGGTGCTCCATCGTCGGGCGGGCCGAGCCCTTCCTAGTGGCGACGCTCTACAACCAGAAGCTAGTGCTTCAGGGGGAGAGGGGTCGAGTAACAAGAAGCTAGTGCTTCTAAACTCATGCGAGCAGCAGTTGACCCGACTCCATTGGATCCTGATGCAGAGGCCCCACCTCTAGACCAACCACCTGCTCGAGCTCCCGGGCACCGCCGGCGTCCCGCGCTCCAGCGCCCAATGCCACCATCACCAGCAGCTGCAGGATCATCCAGGGCCGGACCATCCACAACCGGTGATCCCCTCATCCAGAGGATGGATCTCCTTGAGAGCCACGTCGTGGGATTGACTTCCCAACTCGACCGGCAGACCGACCTGCTTGAGTAGATGGCTCGTCGCTAGGGCCACCTCCCAGATGAGGATGTCGGACCTTCGAATTGAGAGAGGTAGCCGACGAGGGAGATATGTGGCAGAGTCGATTCCTTTCTCCCTACTACTCTACTTGGAACTCTGGACTCTTTTGTTTTATTTTTCTTTCTTTTAATCTATGTGTGTGATCATAAACTACTACTATCGTATTGTGATGTGTAATAACCTCACTTCGAGTGAGTCGTATTGTGATGTGTAATAACTTACTCAACACTTAATGATAAAAAATAGCTTATGAATTCATAGAATCATGGCTCAATAGCTCGCAAAGTTCTCGAGCTATTAAAAATATTGATATAGAAAATTGATTTCGTAGTTGATTGTAATTTTCTCCTTTAATATTGACTTTCTAAATCCATCTAATAATGTTTAGTAGAGACTTATATGTCGACTTACTCCATTGACATGTTCTAGTATCTAATTAGGCACGAAACCCCTAGGCGAGGTGTTTTGTCACTGCCTTGCCACTAGGCGTAAGATTAAGTGTGCATTTTTGAACCATGGCTCCAAGCAAAGTTTGCATGATCAAAGTGGCCGGTTTGTAGGAGAATCTCGTGTTTATTGGCATTGACCTTGAATTGTTGCATGTGATCGAGTGTGTCTTATGATGATGATTGAGAGGTGCATTAAGATAGTGCAAAAGTTCAGTTCTCATGTGTGCGAAAATGAATGGATGTCTTTACTCGATTACTTATTGAATACAATTACCATGCATTGTGTTTTGTGAAAGTGGAATGGATGATTGGGTGACTAGGTAACCATGTGAGTTTTGAGCCGATCGTTTTATTCTTGTGTGCTTAGATCCCTCTTACCATGGCGAGTAACATCACAGTTGTCACTAGCGAGTATGATGGATCCATAGGATTAGTCCACGCCCAAATGTTGATTGTCCTGAAATGCTTTATCCCCTAGTCAACCCCTTTGAGTCTTGTGACTTTGGGGGTCGTTCTCATGTTAGGAGCTTTTTGCTTGTGAGCTTAATGGTGTTTGATAGAGCGACCCGCATCCTTTCTTCGTGTCTACACGTGTGTCGTCCTTGTGACTCGGAGCTCTCACTTTTGAGTTCCATTGAGGTTCTACATAGGAGGATTGTGTGCAGTTCTTGCAAGGAATGAAAGAGAAAAGAGTAGTGTTGGAGTGAGATCATAAAAAAGAGCATTGGTCGTTAAAAGTAGTGTGGCAGGTGTTTAACTCTCTAGTACCCCCCTCAAAAAGAAAATAAAATAAAAGAAAGAAAAAGGAAACGAAAAAGAGGTAATAAAACGGGGTTAATAAAGTAGAGAGTACCACAAAAGAACCAAGAGTATGCTCTAAGCGGAGTTTCTTGGCACTCAAGCCATTGAAACCCCCAAAGTGTTTTAGAACTCCTTCACTACCAAGTCGAAATGTGATAGCAAGAGTGGATCAAGGAAGAGCGCTTAAAGCTAGTTCATGATGGGTAATAGTTTGGAAGGGAGAAGCAAGGTTTTTAGCCGATGCTAGTGGCCATTGTTTGTTAGGAAGGTTCTTAGTCGAAACCATAGAACCTTCGGGTTTAGGGTGAAGATGTAGGACCTCATGATGTGTTTGCCACCACCCAAAAGGAATTTTCCCCATGTCCAAGACAATTGTCAGTCCTTTGAACCCGTCTCTAAGACCTCCGGACAAGCTAGTGATGACAACCGTCCCGTTAACTCTAACATTTAGACGTTGCTGCCGTGGTGAAGAGACGATGGGTCGAGTGATGATGATTGTGCACATTCTTTGCACCAAAAAGGTCCCAACCCCACTGGTCAAGAGAGTGAGTGATTTGTTCGTGCTTTGCATGTCATATCATACCCGGTGAGAGACCTTTGTTGCCCATTTGTTCGTTCCTTGGACATGAATGTTATGCATGGTTAGTTGTGGTTGATAAGTGATCTTGTTGAGACTTTCATTGATTCATGAACAAGGTGAGAACTTTTCGTTTGCCCATTTTTGGTGACCTCGAATGTCGTTTGTGGTGGATGTCGGTTTTGCTTGCAACAGTCCATGTGTTAATGCCAATAACCATTGAGATTCGCCACTTTGTGCCCTTTGATTTGTTCCCAAAGCATTTTTATAGGCTGAGAGATTACCTTGTGTGAAATGATTTGCTTGGGGACAAGCAAACGTCTAAGTGTGGGGGAGTGATTCGAGCCTAATTATACACTTTTTACCCCCGATTCTCTTTGAAGTTTGTTGCAATTGAACTCCAAAAAGGTTGGTTTTACGTGAGGTTTCTTGTGTTTCAGATCCTAACAGGCAAAACCAAACCCGGAGTCGAAAGTTGGAAGCAAATGAGCAAAGACCGGGCAAAGAGGAGGAAACAACCAATGTTCACGGTCAGATGTTGGAGTTCACGGTCTTATAATGTCATGAACTGGATCCATAACTCGTGAAACAAGGAGCGACCAGAGATGGTTTTCAGGTTACTGACAGTCAGGCTGTTCACGGCCGCTAAGACCGTGAACCCGAGTCATCAAAGCGGTGCGTTTTGGTTTCAGCACTGAGTTCAAGGACGTGTTTTAATGTTCACGGCCGTGAACTCAGGCCGTGAACTGGGCACGATCTCAATTAAAAGGGATGAAAGGAAGAAGGAAAGGGAGAGACCTAGTGTGAGAAAAACTTCTCCTTCTTCAGATTTTAGAGTGAGAAAGTGACGAACCAAAGAAGAGGAAAAGCTAGGGTTTCATCTCCAAGCAAGGATTTGGGTTTCTTCAGCACAAGGAGCAAGCCTTGCATCTTCATGATTGTTTTCCTTGCCCTATTTTGTGTTTTCCCTTCTCCTAGCATGGAGTAGTCCCTTCTTTCACTTGGGTGTTTGTGAACCCTAGCTACAATTATGTAAATACTTGTATGAATTGAACGATTTGTGTGTGGTTGTGTTTTAATGTGACTATGGAGGTATTATTCAGAAATGATTGTGTTGTGTGAAAGCCTATCAATCTAATTATCATTCTAACCTAGCTTAGAGAGGAGACCTCCTAAGGTTAAGAGGCTCCATTGGAGATGGGTGTTTCTTGGGCATTTCATGCCTCCTAGTCTAGTTTAGAGAGGAAACCTCCTTTGTTTCCAAAGAGGCTCTATTAGGGTTGGGTTTCCTTGGGCATTCAATGCCTCCTAAGCTAGTTTAGAGAGAACCCTCCTTAAACTACGAGGCTCTATTAGAGATGGGTTTCCTTGGGCATTCTATGCCTCCTATTCTAGGTTAGTTAACGGGCAAACCTCTTAATTCGTATTAATCACTTAGGGTTTGGTTGTGGGTGGCCGTCCGAACTCCAATTCAAGGGTGAAGTCTAACCATTCCTTAGTCGATAGGTTGAGAGGGTCACATTAGTGGCTTGGATCGTATCCCATTCCTCAACCTAGAGTCTAAGAGGGTAGCTTTGGCTGCTTGTTAGACTTCCCTATGGTTTATGACCCACTAACCACACACGCTCGTTCGAGTTGTCAAGTCGTAATTGTTACTTGTTAGGTAGGGGGAGCAACACCAGGGTGAAGCTTTCTCAACTAGATTCAAATCCATCTTATCTTTGCAAAACAGTTTAGTTTTAGACCTTTGTTTTCACAAAAACCGATTCGCTAGATAATGTTTCAAACAGTCAAAGTAGCGGTACATGGAAAGGCCCAGATCGATATTTAAACATGCTTGCCCTATATTTCACCCATCTAAGGTTTATACTTGGACTTTAGGTGAGATTTTATTATGATAGTTAGAGCGAGTCAGCAGGAAATAAGGAAGAGATAACTGAAATGCAAGAGAAGAAAGAACAGTAATATTAAAGATAAATGTGTCACTAATGGAGATAAAGACATTCTTAACGGTCATAATGAGGTTATTGCTCATGCCGGAGAAAATGCAAACAAGCCAAAAAGAAACCGTGCAGTAATCTCTTACGATGAGGAGTAATTAGAAGGTTCATTTTAATTGGTCTTTAGGAGTAAGTTCCCTTGCATGGGTTTTTCTTTCATTTTCGTAAAATAATGTTAGTTGATTAGTCCTTAGAATGTCCGAAAACAATATGATAGTCTTTTGATTTGTTCAACTATTTTAATGATTTTGATCTCTTATTCTTCCAATCAATTTGAATGTTTAGAGTACTGGGTAAATTGAAATGTTGGTTACTGGGATTACTAAAAACGTTCATGTTTGGTCACTAAAAATATTTATATCCATCCGTGGTCACTCAGATTGGTTCAATGGTTCAAGTTTGGTCACTCTCTGTTAGCTTCGTCAGTCTCCGTTAACACTGTCAGTTATTTGCTGACGTGACTAACAAACTCGCCTAGTCACTTATTTTAAACCCAAAAAAATATAATTCGACCCTGCCATGTCATAAAAAATCCTAACACATCATAAAAACCTAACCATTGTGACCTATTAACCCATACCCAACCCAACCCAAATTAATACTCAATTTTCACCACTCCATAAAATCCCTAGACGGAGAAGCGAGCCGGAAGAAGCTCTTGTCCCCACCCATTTCCAATCCGTCGATTTCCAATTCCACGTTCTCCTCCCTCTCCTATTCTACTTCCTCCGACAGAAACATCACCACCATGGGCAACACAATCTCTGTCGGTGGCTGCCGCCTGATCTACCTTGATCCGTCCTCTGTATTCAGCCTCTCTCCTCCGTCAATGGCAGTTGGCAAATCTACTCGATCTCCGACAATGACTTCAACGAGGAGGAAGAAAGAGCATATTCAACTTGCAACCGATCGCTCCCATTTCTTCCCTCATCGTCTATCCCGCTCCCCTACCAAATCTCCTCGACAACGTCTTCCCTGCCAACACCCTCACCAAACTCGACCAGCTCTGGATCCAGGCATAAATCACATGGTTAATTGGTTCTAATGGCTACCCTTTTGTGAAAATTTAATAACAAGAACAATCTTTGTTAATAAAAAAACCCCACACTTTTATTCATCTTGACCCGAGTTAATAATTGCAAGTAGCAAGATGAATTGAGGAGAAAACAGGACCACCCACTCTGCTCACTAGTCACCGCCATTTCTCTCCTTCATCATACACGATTCCCTCTTCCTCCCTCTCTCTGAATCCAGGCATAAACTCCGCCCGACAAACATTAGCTCTGAGTTCTTGTATCTTGGACGCTTGTTAATACCCATGGGATTAGGGATGGTGGCAGTCAAATCCTGCTCCGATTGAGTCTCTAGTTGCGGGGAAGATGGATTCGTCAGAGCTCCGTCCTCTCTTGCCACTGAATCGTCATCTACAAAATATGGATGCTTATGGTTCCCCTAAAGATGACGATGAAGAGGAAGAACGCCCAACCATCCTGGTTGCTTTCCTCTGCTTGGACTTTCGGCGCGGGGGTAGAAGAGGAAAAAGCCAAAGACAAAGCGGGAGAGAAGTTTTGTTCAATGGCATCCAGCGAGGTGAAGAAGAAATGGGAGCGTCAGCCCTTGAATTTAGGGTTTTTCTGGGAAGCTAGAGGAAGAAGACAATGATAGCTAGAAGAGTCGATTTAGGGGTTTCTCTGGGTTGGGTAGGGGGCGATCAATAAACCATGGGTTGACTTTCTTGTGATGTGGCAGGTCGGATTTTTTTTTATTTTGGTAAAATTAGGCGACTAGATATTTTTGTTAGTCACGTCAGCAAAAAATTAACACTGTTAATGGAAGCTAACGGAGAGTGACCAAACTTGAACCATTGAACTAATCTGAGTGACCACGAATGGATTTAAACATTTTTGGTGACCAAACATGAATGTTTTTAGTAATTCTAGTGACCAACCATGCAATTTACCCTCTGTGGGGGGGGGGGGGGGACTCATTCTTTTGGTGGACGAGGTTACGTCCAGGGGCTCCCATGGGGCAGGGGGATGGGTTTTGCAGGATTCCTCCGGGGCGGTGGTGGCAGCAGCAGCAGCGACTCTTTTCGATGGGGTGTATGAGTCGTTCTTGGAGGAGTCGCTTGCTCTAAGGGATGCCATGCAATGGTGTCTTGTTAGAGGGTTGCGTTCCGTGTGTTTTGGGGATGACGCGAAGTCTGTCTTGGATAAGGTGGGTGCGGATCAGTTTGCATATGGATCTGGTGGTGTGATTTTGGAAGAGGTTTTGCTCCTACGACGTGAGTTTGAGGTCGTTCAAGTTAGGTTTGTAGGTCGTAATTGTAACAAGGTAGCTTATCTGGTGGTACGAAGAGCCCTTTCATTGTTCCCCCGTTTGGGGAGGTTTGATTTTACTTCTTGGCTGCTTTCGCCTTTTCGGCCATTTGACATTCTTGTATCTGACTGTTTTCTTGTTAATCCGAGTGATCTTTTGATAAAAGAAAACCTTGCAATTTACCCTTAGAGTATTTGAAGAAGTTAGATTTTCCTATACTAATGCATATCTCGAATACAAATTGCTATTGTTATTTACGTGATTAACAATTGAATCAGACCAACTGGCCGGGCCCGTGACTAGTGTATAAGTATTGAGTTACATGTTCCGCAATCCCCCCGCCAGCCCATCACTAATCTAAACTCTCAAGGTTCGGTTGAAGAAATCACAAAATACACATGTTTTTTAGAAAAATTCCCAAAATACACACGTTATAAAAAATATTCCCCAAATACACATGTTTGGGCATCACTGCGGCTGTCAACCGCAGGGAATGCATTCACCGCGGCAGACTAAAGCGGTGAATGCATCACCGTGGACGGCCGCGGTGAATGCCTTACCTAACACCGAAACTTCAAATGAACGTAATTTTGCGCTCGGTTATCCGATTGTAGCGATTTTTTTTTAATCCGCATAACTTTTCAAGATCTTTCTATCTGAAACAAGCCTTCATCTCATAAAAATGTCGTTCGTTACCCCGAACGAGCAATTTTTGATTTTGCCAAACTTTGGAAGGCCATAACTTTTAACTCCTCAATCCGAACGTCATAAAGTTTTATTTATTGCGCATAAACTTTTTTTAAGAACTACAACTTTTACTAGAAAAAGATTTTTTAAAAACGAAATATTTTTGGGTATACGGGATTTTGGGAATAACTTTGCCTTTACTTTTCACAAATTCACATACATTCCAAAATCATGGTTACAATCAAAGTTGTATTCCTTTTATAGTTATGCAAAATCAAAAAAAGTTTCATGACATTTGGATTGCGGAGCACAAAGTTATGTTCTTCCAAAGTTTGTCAAAATCGAAAATTGCTCTTTCGGGGTAGCAACCGATTTTTTTTGGGATTAGGGCTTGTTGCCGATTGAAAGATCTTGAAAAGTTACGTGGAATATAAAAAATTCGCTACAATCGAATAACCGAGCGCAAAGTTACGTTTGTTTGAAGTTTCAGTATTACATCAGGCATTCACCGCGGCCGTCAACCGCAGTGAAACATTCACTTCTTTCGTCTGCTGCGGTGAATGCATTCACTGCGGTTGACTACCGCAGTGATGCTCAAACATGTGTATATTGGAATTTTTTTTTATAACGTGTGTATTTTGATAATCTTTTTAAAAAACATGTGTACTTTTTCCACGGTACCTCATTTTAAAATCAACAAAGCCTAATAGACTAAAACGAAGCTATATCCAAAGTTTAGTGACCTTCCCGGCACAAAATTAAATTAAACCAGAGAGAAATTAATGTCGCGCGAACCCTGAAAACCGAAGCAAGAAATCCCTAGAATTGGAGAGAACGACGGCCGGGGAAGAAAAATAATGAACTGGATACGGAGCAGCGCGTCCCTCGCCGCCACATCGTTGAACTCGGTGGTGGCTCGGGAGAACCAGCTGTACCGGACTCAGCAATGGCGGGGGATCCGGGTTATGGTCTTTGACGGGAACGTGGAGAGGGCTCTTACCGTGTTGCAGCGGAAGATGCAATCGAGCGGGATGGAACGGCTGATCAAGCGGGCGCAGACTACTCACCTGAAGAACTCGGAGAAGCGAGTTTTGGCTCACAAGAATCTGATGCACCGGGTTAAATCCGAGGATCTTGCCCGCAAGCTCCAGGGCATCCTCCAGAAAAAAATCAGGTGAATTTGAATTAAACGCTTCTCCGGATTCTTATCGTTTTCCTTAGCTTTAATTATCTGACGGGAGGTGGTGATTTTTCATTAGTGGGAACTGCAATTTAGATGTTGGAAATGGTTGGGATGGTGGAAAGGGATTCGAGAATATGATATAGGGGTAGGGTTGATGTTGAATTGGGAAGGCGATGGAACAACATTTTATGAATTATTAATATGGTCGGAAGTTCTCTGTACTTCAGCTGTTTAATAAGCCAGCATTTGTTATGATGGAGAAGATCAAGATTGAATTACATTGAATAAGGTTGAATAGGATCTCATGAATGTGAAGCGAGGGTTTGGGCTTGTGCATAGAACTTTAGACCTGTGGTTTTTGCTTTGTGTCAAGAGTCTCTTACTCTCTTTTCTCCTACGGGGTTGTCATGGGAAGTAGCATTCAAGAAGATGAAGATTTGTGTGTATCAGCTTCATCGTTGATTATGAATGTTCATATGTGATGGAAGCTCTATTGCCGTTATTGTTTGTGGCAGCTGGTTGTCTGTCGAAGGGCTTGACAAAAGATAGTCACTTTTATTTGGTTTAGCAGAAGATCTTTTGCTAATGTAACGTGTACTATCAAGTTAAGAATATTACTCTTTTGGATTCTTTACTGTAGGGTTCTATCTAAGTTTTCATCTGCCCGTTATTACTTGCTTACCTTTTTGAAACTTTGATGCTTTGTTTATGGCCTGCAAGGAAGCTGCTTTCCTTCTGTTTGCATATCTCTTTTTCAAGTTAAGAACTTTGCAATTGGTATCAACTAAATGTATTGATGAATGTTTCAGGGGACTGTGAGAGCTGGTATCGGGTGGCGCAAATCAGACTGTAGCGAGTTGGTGACCTTGCAAAACACTGTTGTTTACAGTAGAATCGGCTGTTTTGAGCTGCTTATTCATGTTAGTTGAGTTGGCTTTGTTCTGAAATCATGCAGAACTCTTGATGTTAGCTGTCCATTCCTTACAGAAGACATTTATTCACAGAACCATTGAAGGTTAACCATTGTGTTGCAAATTGGTTCCTCTAGCTCTCTTCTCTGTTTGTGTCACCATTCCGGACCTTGTTAATCTTAAAGAGGCATCAAATAAGTGTTGCATTCAAGGCTAATAATCTAATATGGCATATGGATGGGAAATTGATGTGATTCTTTTTCGTGGATGATTTGAGTTCTGAATTTAAGTTTCAATAGAGATAAAATCTCGATGGGTTTACTTTAGGGATGACAATTTCGACCTGATCCGTTTTACCCGACCTGTTTGGCCTGTTTTGGGGCGGGAGCGAGGGCGGGCATGGGTACCCTCATCGACTCGACCTGCCCCATTCTCGACCCGTTCTTGCCTAAATTACATGTAATCTTAGAGTCAAATTATTTAGGAATTTAATTTAATTAGATCATAATTTAGCTATAATAAAATTGTAAATTAGTGAAAACCTCAACTTCTCTAATAATTTAACTATATTTATCATAATATTGTTTGTTTTCTTGGTCTTATAATAAAATAACGAATATTTATAATATTTTCATATAAATTGCATACCCATTGGGTCGACCTGCCCCGACCCGCCACCTATGATAAATTATCTGACCTGTCACGGGGCGGGTCTGGTACCAAGAAACCCGCCCTGGACCTACCCCATTGTCATTCCTAGTTTACTTCGGTTCATGATGGCTTGCTTGATTCACTTGTGCTCAGAATTGTTCCCTATTTGAAGAATCGATATTCTTACGTTGTTATTGGTCGTGGTGGTTGAATCGCCGTGGTGGTTGAATCGCTCTGACGGAGACAAAATCAATATTATGATGATACCTTGATCTTGTTTACGATTTTGTGTTTTTTCTTCCATGTTATAATTGTTAGCAAACGTTATGCACTCTAACAGGGCCGGCCAAGAGGGTGTGCTGGCCCGCCCTCCAGCACAGGGCCTCAGAATATTAGGGCTTCTACTTAGATTCGTTAGTTACCGATCGTATATTGTAGGTTGTATTTTTAGTGTATGATTGATTGATTATGAGTATGATGATGTGTTTAATAGATAATTTTAGCTATAATAAAAATTGAAAAGGATCTCATGGAGAATACGAAAATCTGAAAAATAATAGATAATTTTAATTTAAACAATATAGAAAGATATTACATTTTGAATAATGTTATTATAATCATTTTAGTTTTATTATAGTTAAAGGTCAATTTGGACCACGTCTAGATTTTGAAATAGGGCCTCCACGCTCTAGTAGACAGCCCTGCACCCACTTCTCGATCAATTTAGACTATTTTCATTTCTCCATTCAATTTTTGCGCTATATCCATTTTCTCTTCCTTCCAGATTTACTTTCCTCCCTAATAGGGCTGGGAATTCGGTCTTGGTTTCTTGGTCAAACTGGAAACGAGATCGTTTATTCCTGATGTAATCTTTTCTGAACTTAAGTATTTTTTTTACAATTATTTACTAATTTTTAATTTTGATAAATTTATGGGAAAAAAAATTAGGGCCACATTTTGAATTTTCGAACAAGGTCTTCAAATATCATGGGACGGCCCTGCACTCTAAAGAACTCTTTACCTAACGAGTGTATATGCTTACACTATGTTTGGCAACAAGGGGGGTGCAAGTTCGAGGGGGGTACAAGTTGAGGGGTAAATTGTTGGGGGGTGCAACTTGGTGGAGGGTGTAAGTGGAGGGGTAAATTGTTGTTTGGATGAAAAAGTAGGGGGGTGCAAATAGAGTAAAAAGTAAGTAATTATATTATTATAAAATAAATTTATCAATTTATAAAATATTATCACAAAATAATAACATGAAAATTCAATATATAATAATAAAAATAATAAATAAAAATAATTTTAATAAAAATAATTATTATATAATAATGCTCAAATATAATTATTTATAACAACAATAATAATCATTGGTTGAGCAACCTCGAAACTCGAAATCCAACTCGTAACTAGTCATCCTAACGGGGTTCTCGTGCCTAACTTTAAATTGAATATGGTCAAACTTAGTCAAACACGTTCGAATCTGTAAGTTTTAACTACTTATTAAAGTAAATCGAGTTAACTAAACTGTTCCTCTCTATCTTTTCAACAAACGCTTCTTATCTCTAATTTTCAATGCAAATTCGGGTCAACTAAGAAATATCGATTTGACGAGGCGAACATTGACAAACTTGCTCTATGAGTCAAACGGTCAACCCCAAACAACTTCTACACTAATATAGATATAAGAAAAAATTAATAATATTAATTATTATGTAATTATAATCTAATTAAAAATTCATAATTCCCCTCCTCCCCCTTCCCCCTCCCTTCCTTCCCTTGCACCCCAATTTGGGGGGTAAGCCGAAACAGTGAATTTACGCTCACGTTTTGCACCCCCCTACTATTACAAAATAACCAAACGGGGGTAAACACCTTGGAACTTGTGTTTACCCCTCCAAACTTGCACCCCCTTCCATTTACACCCTTTCCCAAACATAGTGTTAAACTCTTCCAAATACAATCTAGAGATTCAAAAAATTCTGAAAAATTACCGCCACTCAGAAGGCATGGGCCAGCCAGCCGAAAGTTGAGTCCAGTTTTGTTTTATATTAGTGAAAGAGCCCAGCTCGGAAGCCCACTCTCCAGTCCACTGTGTGTCCGCCAGCTGTAAATCTTCCGAGTCAGTGGAAAATTGACCGAGCGGGTCGGAACAAAAACCCAGGCAAGCAGCTCAGCTTAGCTCACTGCCCAAACAGAAGAAACCTCGCACGGGGTTTAAGAGCAGAGGTAGGAAAAATAGAAGTTAAAACCTTTTCCCCTTTCCGCCGGCGACTCCAACCATGGACACGGTGAGGCTCCGATTAACATTCGACAAAGCTCTATCAGACTCCCTTGAGAAGACAGATGGATTGAAACGTTTCTGGGTTCTCCTAAACCCTCAGCACAAAACCATCTCCGATCTCTCTCATTACCTTCTCGACGCTTTCGACCTCCACAATGCATGCCCCGACGGCCTTCTCCTCTCGGTAAACAACCTCTACATCTGGCATCTGATTTCAAGTTTGGAGAGTGTTTGTGATTCGTTCTTTATGTTTTGTTTGGCAGATGGAAGGGTTCTTTCTACCGCCATTCGAGTCTACTAGTGTGTTGAAGGACAGAGATATTGTTAGGGTTAAGAGGAAAAGTGGCGAGATTATCAAGTTGGGTCATAATGGGCAAGAAAGGGCTGATTTGGGAATGTTGGAATTTGTGGGTCATCGGTCTTTAGCTGTTGCTGTAGCTCCAATGAAGCTTCTGGCGAATGAAGAATTTGAGAAGGAAACTGGTGGCTATGAGAGTGATGAACCAGAAGAGGAGGACGATGCTGAGCTGGAGGATATATTGCATGTGGAGGAAAAAACCCCAGAAATGAAGAAGGTTTCGAAGAAGAGGAAGGCCTCCGAGGAACCTGAGAGCTCGAAGTATGGTCGCTTTGTTTGTATCCATCTCTTTTTTGTCGTAGGAAGACTGAAGTTTTACAACCAATTTTGAGGAGATGTGGATGGGATGCAGTGTTGGGAAGTTCAAGTAATGGGGGTACTTTGAATTTTCAGGAAGAAGAAGAGGAAGAAGAAATCTTTTAGTACTGAGAAATGTGGAGATGTTATTGATGATTCTGAAAACAATATCGATGCTCGAAAGGACACAAAATCCTATGTTGCTGCTGATAAGAAGAAGGTTAAGAAAGATCGTAAGGCGAGTGATGGCACTCCAAATGCGAAGAAGTAGGTTGTCTCAATCTTGCTTATTTTTGTTCCCTGGTCAATTAGCTTCTATGATATTAAGGATCCCTAATAGCGAATTGCTTGCTGATGGCATACAAGGATTGGTAGGTCAGAGCAGCAAGATGTAGTTGAGTTGAGAATTCAAGTAGGATATCTCCCTTTGTCCATGATATTTAGTGTAGCTAACAATGTATGAAAATTGTTTGTTCCTCTGGGATAAGGAAACATACTACTTTCTGTTTCTTGGTTTAATCTAACTTGCAGCAGTTCCTGTCCTAGCCTTCATTCCTGATCTGCTTATGTTTTAATCAAATTTGATACTTTGCTGTGAGAAAAATGGTCAGTGTAAGATAGTATGGATGACAATGGGGCTTGTAATGCTTGCAGTTCTCTTGTGGTTTTCTATTATTTTTTCTTTCTGTTTCAGATCAAGTGAGCCTAAAGGTTGCTGTTCTGATCATGTCGATGCCTCGTGTCCACCTTCTGAAACTAAAAAGGTATAGCTGTTATTATTTACTGAACATAAACTCACTCGTTGCAGTCTGAGAGGGTTGTATCTTGATGGCGGCACTATCAGTGAGAGGCTGTTACATGGCTAAAATATTACCTTTCTGTTTTTAGTGAGCATGTTTTGGTTTTTGACACTACGTTCCTTGCTTTTGAAACATGCAATTCCATGTTTGACTTCAGCTTTGCAATGCCTTGTGTTTCAGCTCCCAAGTAGAAGTGCTCGACGTAAGAAGGCCAAGAGACAATGGTTGAGGGAGTTAAGAAGAGCTGAAAAGAAAGTATGCTCATCGTGTCATTACTTTAATAGCATTGAAACAACCAGTGAAATCATTTTCTGTTTATAATGTCTTTAGTTCTGAATGCTGAATCTTTCAGGAAGAAGAGGAGAAGCAATTGTCTTCAAAACCTAACCAGAAAGCTAGTCAAAAGAAGAAGCACAAAGCAATTGAGAAACCAGCTGACAAACAAAAGCACTCTTTGGTGGAAGAACTTCCTAACAAGGGTGATAGCACAAATGTTCAGGCGGAAAATCAACAATCAGGTCAAGTTGGTGATAAAGATGATGAGGTTGTACCAGTAGTGATAAGACCAGGACATATTCGTTTTGAGCCACTGCAGAAAGGTGCAAATGATTATAATGGTCTGCCTTTCAGCCTTTGTATTATTGCTTTTTCAGTACTTACCTTTCTTCTTAATGTGGTTCTTGTTCCAGGTAGTGCTGATCAGTCTGTCCAACAAAATCTAACTCTGCTAGTAGGTTTCTTTCTGGGCATTGTCATTTCTGTAGTAATTTTATAGTTTAATGCAGTCTTCAGCTTTGGATGTTAAATTCTCTGTTTTCTCCCATCCTGGATGCTGCTTCAGGAAACCTCTCAGTGGAATGGGATGAGCAAAAAGAAAGGTCAAAAATGGGGTTCACAGAAAAGTACGTCATGGCAATGGAATGATAATGGAAAATCCAGTCATAAACCTTCTGAAACATGGAAGGATAACACAAATTCCAGCCACAAACCTTCCGAAACATGGAATCACGATGCCAATTCCAGCCACAAACCTTCTGAAACACGACCAGTCGAAAAAGAACCAGCTCCCTTTTACAATCAGATCGACTTTGATAAGCTTTCAGCTTATGCACACTCGCCCAAGGTTAAGTTTGTTCTTATGCTTAATTATTTTGACCTCTGTGTTCAGTCTTGTTTGGCATTGAATGAAGAGTCTTTTGCTTCTTACAAATATTGCAGGAAGGGGACATTATTGCTTATCGGCTCATTCAGCTATCGTCATCCTGGACTCCAGAGCTTTCAACATACTTAGTACTGTTCTTTCTTCATTTTCATTTTCTTCCACGATGTTCTCTTTGAGAGCATAGAATGAATATCCTCTGATGTTGTCTCTAGGTAGGGAGGATATCGAAGTTCAACCCTCAAACCAACAAGATCAAGCTGGTCCCAGTTCCGAATTATCCTTTGATCCCTGATAACAAATTACAGGATGAAGAATCCGAGGTGCTTCCAGAAACTTGTTCTTTGCAAGAAGATGGATCTCTAGTGGTCAGTAAACTAAAACACCTCACAGAACAACAGTTCTCTACTTCCCCTTTCCTCTCCCTCTTCAGTTATCAAATGACTTGATAGTTTAAGCTCTTATTCTCCAGATGGATTTTACTTCACTTCTGGAAGTCCGCGCTGTGAACCCTAGCAGCACTGACTCAGCAAAGGCCACTCTTGTCAATGAGGCCTCTCCAAATAAAGTTCAATGTACACCAGAAAATGGCACGAAAAATCATACTTCTAGTCAAGGTGCTGATTGCTAATTTGGTTCTTTGTTGACTCAACAATTTCATTTATCATCCACGACTATCATCTCACTTTCCATTGTTAAAACTTGCTAGAACAAAGAGAAGCAACAAAGAATCCGTGGGATGAGATCAGCCAAGCCTTGAGTGCAAAGAAAGCAGAATTGTCACAGGAGGATAATAACTGGACAGTAACAGAGAGCTCGGGCAGAAACCAATGGAGTTTCAAGGCGTTGAGAGGCAGTGCTCTAGGTCCGACTATGGCTCTATTAAGATCTCAGAATGGAATATGAAGCTTCATAGTTTGTCTGCGAAATGGGAAATGGACAAGAACTCATCTTTTGTAAAGCCCCTACCTAAAGCCAACTTATATCTGCTCCAAAATTTTGTTGCTGTTTTGTGCCTTTCATGGCAAAGGTCACATCTATAGCTTGACATAGAACTGTAAAAGTTAAGGAACAAGGGGGAAATCGAAAATCGTCTCTTGATTTACTTTTATTAGGTGGAAGTGTTTATTACTCCTGCTATGATTCCAAGACCTGAACAACAAACTTGTATTTCCCCTTTTCTGTACATAGTTTCTTTCAAGGAAAAAAAAAGCTCTCTACATTACATCCCCCGAGCAGGAAAAAAGGATCAATTATGAACTCATTCTGGGTTGCCACCAAACTTCTTCGACTCCCATTTCTTGCAATTACTCTCAACATTCTAACCGACTCAGAGCACATGCTGAGAAGAAGCTCCATAGCCTGAAGATTAACATTATCCATGGCAATGACAAAGCTAGATCACAACTGGGTTAATATCAACTCTGCCATCTTCCTCTCTATCAGCAATGTCACATTCCGTGCCATTGGTCATATCAACATCAACCATTTCATCATTCTCCCCATGACCATCCTTCATCACATCATCATCCAATTCGGGCTGCTGCAGAATTTTCCCACAACTTACTATGAGTGGCGGAGGGTTACTCCCTCCTCGCTCCGCTATAGATGGTGAAGTAGCTTCCTTGTACGAGTCGTGACTCTTTTCAAGATCAACAGGAAACACCTTTGTAGGCGAGTTAAGAACTTCTAAACCAGAAGGTGAAGGCTGCTGGGATGATAAGTCAGACCAGTTGGAAGATGAGGGCGAAAAGGTAAACGAACTTGACGAATAATCAGATGCCGAAGGCGATGTTGTAGCAGGAGACTTGTAGCCGAGTTTCTGAGCTGCGTCCGGAGAGCAAGAGAAATAAGAATCAGATGAAGCACAAGGAGACGGTGAAGACAATGTGTCCTTACATGGGATCTCTTTTTCCTCCACATCTTCTTCACCTTCATGCATTACTGAATCTTCATCTATTTTGGATGGACTGAGGAACTCCTTTATGATACCACTAGCAAACTTCGTTCTAAGCCTTCCCCACCCATTCTCTCTTGCAGGAGGGTGGGTCTCGACTTCAGCATTTGATACCGAACAATGTGGCACCACTCCCCCATGAATCGCCTTATGGAAGACCTCAAATTCTGAATCATACTCATCAACTTTCCTTTCATCACCACCACTACTACTGCAACTGCCAGCACCATCATCAGTAGTTCCAAGAGCATCCCAAAACCCATTCCCTTCTTCCCCTTCATGAACACAAACAAATGGACCTTTCGCCCTTTCGTATCTAATCATCTGGTTTGCAGCTACCCTGGCAAGATTCCACATCACACTGCTACATTTCTTCCCTACCCAAACAAATATGGTACTAGGAACATGGACAATGAAAGCTCCACGAGAGTCTAGTCCTTTCAAACCTGGATTGTTCAGCGTCTTGGGGACAAGGTGGAGAGGATCGTAAGGTGAATGAGGAGCCATTCGATACATACGAAGGACCGAATTAGGGCTAGCCGGAACAGCATGAACACGCTTCTGGCACTGAAGAAGCTGGCAAGCGAAACCCATGTTGGGATTAGTAACACCTCGAGCTGCTTTGACATACTGAAAAGCATCCTCAAAGCTCTGGCTTTCTCTCCACATGAGGTAAGCTATGACCAGAGAGGTGGATCTCGAGACACCCTGGCAACAATGGACCAAAACTTTCCCACTTTCCTCCCTCACATCTTCAAAGTAATCGAACACGTCGTAGAGAATACTGGTGATGTCTTCGGAAGGGGAATCCTTCAGCCAGAGGGTTTTATAAACGAGGTCATTTTTGAAGTACTCAGGGCAGACGAATCCTACACAGTTAAGAACGTGGGTGATTCCGTTCTGCCGGAGAACCTCCCGGTTCTTGGCGACAGCGTCGCTTCCGAGGTAAATGTGATCGGCGATTCTGGAGCATTCTTTGTCGAAGAAGGCCAATTTTTCTCTCTTGAACTGGAATTCTCTGTGAGGCTGGTGAGGATTGGTGTTGTTAGACGCCGGCTGAGGAGTCAATGGGAAGCCGCCGCCGGCGGTTCTGGGAGTTTGCGGGTTAGGCCAGATTCCCAAATCGTCGGACCCGGCCCCAGGCCATTCCTCAGCAGGAGCTCTGGTTATGGATAAAGGCTGCAGCGGCGGGAGACATGACCTCGCCTTGCTGTGATTGGAGGGCTGGCGAGGTCTAGGGTTGTTGATCGGCCTGCGCGGCGAATTGTCGCTCCAGGAAACAGACCGGAGATAGTTTTTCCGGGCGGCGGCAGGAGGGAGTGGGTTATTAGTTTCCTCCTGGCCTAACATTTCAGAGAAACGGGAGAAAGGAGAGAAAATAAAAGGAATTTGGGTGGTGGGTTAACAATGGAATTCTATGGAAAGGGAATGGAACCCATGAAAGGATACTTGTATGAAAGGGGAAGAAGTCGGCATTCTTGTTAACACTGACAAAACACAGTCAATAATGAAAACTCCTAATACCTCCTTTTCCTTTTTATCTTTCACCTAAACCCTCTCACTGGACTTGCAACGAACGACAAAACCCAAATCGACATTAACGCTCTGTTTCTCTCTCTATCTGTCACTTAGTTTCGTTTTCTCGGTCTAAAAGGGGGAAAGGGAGTGGAAGATTCAAAGCGACCTGGTAAGAGCTGGAAATGGCGGAGTTATAGCAAGATTCAAAAGGAAAGAGGCCCAAAAAGGGAATAATATTAAGAAAACAGGGGAAGGTTGTCGTGGGGTTTTCTCTTGTGCTAATGGAGGATTGGCGATTAATGTATCAGGCGAGAGGAAGGGGAAGAAGACGATGAAAGTGGCGCGGAGCGAGTTGTGATCGACTCGGTGGGTCAAGTGGCAAAAAGATTGGATTGGTTGAATTTTCCCAGAAGAGAAAAGAGACAAGATTATGGGACGGGGGGAGGGATGAAAGGAAAAGACGAAGAATTGGTCAAACTGCCACGTCATTGTTGAATGGCTTTCGCTCTGACTTGTTATTTAAACAGAAATTATTAATGAAATTAATTGATTGCAAGAAAAAAAATTAATGCAATTATTTACTTGATGAATTTGGTTATTTACTTGAGTTTGTTGCCCTAAATACGTGAAATAAATAATGGATTTTGAACAAAACGTATTTATTTTTCAAATTTATGGACCCACAAACTTGAAAGTTTCACTTTTTTAGGTGGGAATTGATAATGGATTTTGAAGTCCATCATTTAGGTTGTTTGCTGGTTTTGAGGATGGATTTGGTGATGGATTTGGATCCATCATGGACTTTGTCCAAAATCCATTGTTTACTTGATGCATTTAGGGGCAACAAATCCGTGGGTCCCACGAACTTTAAAGGTCCAAATCCGTGGACCCAACGGACTTGTAAGTCTCACCTATATAGGTGGGAATGATTATAAACTTTGAAGTCCATCATTTAAGATCAAACTACCCCTCCTATTTCATTTCTCTTCTCATACCAATGAGGGCAATAAAGATAAATTTCACTTCATACATACAAATCTAATTAACCAATTTCAACATGAAATCTATGAAACACACAATGGTATTTTTCAAGTCCACGATGAACCCAAAACCCTCATATATCCATGGTTTTACAAAACCCAAAATTTACCAAAACCTTCATTTTTCAAATCCACGAAGCAAACGACCCTTTAAGACCAAACTACCCCTCCTATTTCATTTCTCTTCTCGTACCAATGAGGGCAATAACGGTAATTTTCACTTAATAAATACAAATCTAATTAACCAATTCCATCATGAAATCTATGAAACAAACAATGGTATTTTTCAAGTTCATAATAAACCCAAAACCCTCATATATCCATGGTTGTACAAAATTCAAAATTTATCAAAACATTCATTTTTCAAATTCACGAATCAAACCACCTGTAAATTATTTTATTTTATGTTAAGTTTTCATGCGAAAATTGTGATGGCATTCAAGGTGCTGGTTTTATGTATAAATGAGTTACTTGATAGGCACGCTTGTACGTGGGCACCGGGCCGTGCCGTCCACGGGCTAGCACGACACGGCACGATTAGAGCACGGCACGAGCACGGGCACGAAATAAATGAGCCAGCCCGGCACGAGCACGAATAATTTATGGGTCGTGCCGGGCCTAAACTTCATGGCACAGGCACGAGCACGGGCACGGCACGGTATATAAGTGGGTCGTGTCGTGCCTAATATTTTTGAGACTTATTGAGTAAAAGAACGGACATGGTACCAAAATAATATTTATTTGATAGAAAATAAATATGAAAAAATTATAGGTTCAAATATTACAAAACACAAGTAGAAAAATAATTATTTGTTGTTGTGAGAAGTGTCATAAAGATATATACGTAATTACTAACATAAGTAAAAATGGACAAAGAATTAAACAAAGCCAAATCACACTCGCTATACTTCCAATCTTCTTTTCCCGCTTATTTGTTATTTTTCTCAAACATTATAAGTTAATACTATCTTCCCCGTCCAGTTTTCACATTCTTTTTCATTCGCTCTTTTGTTTTCGTCATTTTCATTAAACACGAATATGAGCATGGCATGAGCACGAATAGGCACGACACGATTCGAACCGTGCCCCGGCCTGGGCCGGGCCTAGCAAAATTAATAAATGGACTTGCATGACACGACACGAAAATTGACGAGCCGTACCAAGCACGGCACGAAATAAATAGGCCCGAAGCGTGTCCGTGCCGTGCCGGCCCAACACCCATGTACAGGCATGCTATGTCACTTTTTTTTGTTGTTGTTAAAGGCACGCTCCGCTCACTTTAACTGTAAGCCACACTTTTATTCTGGGCGAATGACATATTTGGTCACTCATGTTATAAATTGTTTTATGTGACATTTTTTACATAATTATCAGTGGTGACTGGTCATCTAAGTTTGATAGATATTATTAATGATGTCAATTTTTTTTTATATCACTAACGGAGGTGCTGAGTTGGCATATAAAAAAGTAATAGCGAGTCCAATACAACGAAATGGGCAGGAAGAATAACTAGGGTCAATCACGGGTTCAATGCATTGCACAGGATAACAATTAAATTTTGGTTTGGTTGCACAATAACCACCTAAATATATTTTGTTGTAAGTAAAATACCTAAATCCAACTTTTGTTGCACCATTACATTTTTCCTTTCAAACCTTAACAGCAAGTATGAAAATGTAATTTTTCAGGTAGAATAACTGGAGCAATTGCAATTGCAATTTGCAATAAGCACCACCGTAATCCTCCAACACCACTGCCGTCTCTCTTCTCCGATAACACCACTTTTCGCCAAAATCCAAGATTCTGAACCATCGCTAGATAAATCCATTATCCTCACCATTCAAACAAATTGAAACCCAATACCATGCCCAAAGAAATTCCGCTCCAGCTTGTAGTCACTACCAATGGCTTGCTCGTCGGAGCGTGGGTATCGTGGCCGGAGCAACCAATTCACCAGAAACAAAAGTTCGTTCCATTGCTTTGCCATTGCTCAATGAAATGCCCAATGAAATTCCACTCCAGCTTTTGCCATTGCTCCCATGGCATTGTTTTTCTATGGTCTTAGATAAATTAGAGAATCTAGTTCGTTCCAAATGTGGCAATCTGCCATGAGCATGAAAGCAGGGGACTTGTTCACCGTACAACAGGATGCATATTCTTCATTTGAGGCATCATAACTTGCATGATTCTCTTTTCTATTATGGGTTCGAGTTCAATTCGAGCAGCTACTACCTTGTTTTATTTTGAAGTTTAAGCTAATTGATTTATGTGGAATTTGAAATAATTTCAATGAATGGAATCTCCACCGAACGTTGAGCGGCGGTTGATGACCCGACGTCACTCCAGGCTCAGCAAAATTGTCTGAGTGATAGGCAAAATTACTCTTTAATACTCGTCGTTAAGTTTTGAGACAGAAAAAGTAACGGTGCAACTTAAAATACACTAATATGATTTAGATGTAACAAAATACATTTAGATGGTTAGTGTGCAACAAAAGCAAAACTTAACTGCTACCCATTGCCATTAACCCGGTCAATCGCCATGGCTCATCTTGGCCACTCTTGGGGAGGGGCGCGATCACCATGGATCACCTCAACCACTCATGGGGTGATCACCCAAGGTTATTTTGGGCACCCCCGGTTCACTCCAGCCACCACCTAGGGTCGATCACCTCGATCACTCCTACCACCCTCAGGATAGATCACTATGGGTCACCTCGATCACCCTTGAGTCAATCCAGCCATTCCTGAGATGGGGTCGGTCACCCCCAGTCACCTCGGCCAGCCTGTGATCACTTTGGCTACTCTCTTGGTCAAACATCACAATTCACCACGGCCACCCTGAATTGGGGTGTTCAAATTGTTACCATGATTATTAACAAACCAATTGAGCCTAATCGGGCTAATGAATTTAACATAACATTATCATTATGTGAGAAAGTCGTATCCCGATAATGCATAATTCATAATTTATTTAATGAATAAAACATAACGATTAATATATAGTTAACCATTAATGTAAATACATGCAACTATTAAAATTATATTACAGTCACTAGAAGTAGCCTCCTAACAAAAATATATGCTAATGGTATAAGGTTAGTGAATTGAGTGTGTCTATGTGAGTTGTCTTAGTCTTTTAGCAATTATCAAAGAATACAAATCTCTTCTCTTACAGCTTTTTATCCTACATAATAAGTGAGATTTATCTAAATTGGGTGTTCATACATCATTGTCTATTATCCATAAGAACAATACAATACAGGAACATAATGAGCTTCAATTTTTTTTATGGATCCAAAAGATAGGAGCACTTAACTCTTGAGTGATTATGCAAAGAATTAATTATGAATGTATAATATATTAGATATATGACTAATTGTTAAATTGGTTTGATTGGTTATTAGTGACTAAAATCCAACCAAACCACCTAACATAATAAAGTATCAAACAAAATAAAAAATTTAATAAAAACAAATCCATTAGCCAAATTAATCAAACTAAATTATCCGATTCTATCGGTTAAAATGGGTACCCATTTGAACCCCCTACTTGAGGTCACTCCGACCACCCTCAGGGCCGATCACCTCGGCCACCCCCAAGTCAGTCCCCTAGGTAGCCCAACACCCTTAGTCATGTACTCCCATGGCGTGTATATCCCTTCCCTCGGAGCTCCCAGAGGAAGATACATACTCCTTCCATGATTGCCGGATAACCATTATAAAAGTTATAAAAGGTCACCTTGTCTTCGGGTTAAGGTAAGTGAAAAAACTCATGCCTATCCTCGTGAATTTCTACTATGATTAGCAAAGATATTCACTTTCAACTCCCTTTCCTCATATTTCTTTTCGAATTTGTACTCCTCTTGCCCATAACTACTCACTAACTTGAGTGTCAAAAGGTTCCCATATTGAGATTGGCCGACAAATCCTTTTTGCAGGAAACGAGCGGAGCAGACATCACGAGAGTAATTCAAGGTGAAAAGTGATCGCCGACCAACCCCGATGCTCAGCATAAAAAAAACTTGATGTCGTCTACAACATCAACATCATTGCACATTAATTAATGTAATTCGTTAGTAACTGTAATCAAGTGATTTAATATTGTGCTTAAATTATAAAAAATGAAAAAGAAAAATAGGACATCTTGCTGGAATCCAGTCCACCATTGCCATTTTTTTAGGTCAATATGATTTTCATACATCTTATCCAGGTAATTAATAGCCTCCAAAATAAGGACCAATTATTTAACTATATTGCATACATCTTCAAGATGACTATGTAGGACGGTTGTCATAATGTAACTGTAGTTAGTAATGGTTTTGGGAACTAAACTCCAACAATCGCCAACGTAATTGAACATGTTTTTTTCCGTTCTCACTTTCTCTCGCCGGCATCTACATCTAATACTCATATGTATTTATTATTTAGCAACCCAAGTATAAGACGAATGGTTATTCTCAAAAAGGGGACAAGCTGTTGCACTTTGAATTAAAACCATATAGACAACCATGGAGCAATTTCAGTGGCAGATTGTACCTTCCAGAGAGTATATTAAATCACTATCAAAATTCAAAATCATTATTCTTAATCAACATACAAATCTCTTAAGATCTTTGTAAGGGAAATTATACAAAAATATTGGTACACCAGTCCCAAATTAAATAAAACACCTTCAAGGAAAATCAAGAAAATAGTTAGAAAGAACCACTACCCACAATCTCTTGCCACCCCACTAACTAGTCAACCTACAAAATTAAAAGAAGCTAGCTCTAGCCGGGACAACAACAAGGCTTTACGTGCCACTCTATGAGCAGCACAGTTGATAGTCTGCGGAACTGCCCTAAACTATATACAATGAGAGAAAAAAAATCAAGAAGACAACAACAAACTCGAAGAATGGGACCTCCAATTGAATCCTCCACCATTCCAAGCTTGAGTTGATAGATGACCACTTCTGCATCGCCTTCGATAATGACACGAGACAATCCTCTGGATGATGCAAGAGAAATTGAGTCCCTGGCTGCAAGAAGTTCTGCCAGATAAGGATCCGAGATACCATTATGCTGCATACCCACAGCGAGAAGCACATGCCCATACGAGCCGCTAACAACAAGGTCGGGCGAGGAGCCAGTGACTTATACAGCAACGTCAAAATTGATCTTCACATGTTTAAATTAGGGACTTGATATGGTGCTAACACACTTAAGTGTTAGCACCATATTAACACTTTTACTAAGAATATTATAGTAACTAGCTCTTTTCTCTTTCCCCTTCCTCTCCCCTTCTTCTACATTGATTTTGTAGTATTCCATTTACAAATTACAGTTTTGGTACTTGAACTTAATAGATATTAATATTTAGTATCTAATTTTTTTGCATTCGAGCCCTATAAACATGTGTGAGAAATTATATCTTAGCACCTAAAATTTTTATTTCGTACATTTTGGTACCTAACATTTTTAAAATTTACAAACAGGTCAACTGCTAAGAAACTTCTGGTAAGCTTTGAAAAACTTGTGACTTGCTTTTATAAACTTCTATAGCATGTTTTGAGGTTCTGGTCTACTTTGAGGTTCTTGCATGCTTTGAGGTTGTGATATGTTCAAACCTAGGGCCACCTGCTGCAATTTTATGCATAAACTGAGATTAGCCCTCAGAGGCCAGACGCCTCCGAGAACACCACACGGAGCTTCGAGGGGCATTGAACCCATGACCTCACACATCCCGGGATGACCTACCCCACGGAGGCACTGCTAGGCTATCTTACCATTGGCAGGTACTTCAGGACCTTGTCTGAGACGCTCCACCAGCTAGGCTAGCCTTGTTTCGCAATACATCATATTATTCACGTTATACAATAGCTTTTAACGATGGCACTGGATATGCAACAAATTTGAATCCTTATCCACCATCCCTCTATGGGGTTTTTTATAGGGCTAATACCACTAGGAAACTTGAACTATTCAATTTGACATTTATGTCCCAACCTATTATAGTTGTGCGCCATTTATGTTATGACGATATCGTTGACCGTTATAGATAACAGTTGACCAGACGGTGGACAACTTGATGTTGGCTTTTGCTGACGTGGCTAATACGTGGCAGCCACGTAGATGCCATGTTATTGACAACTAATTTTTATATCAAAATTAAAATGAAGATATTAAAAAATAGAAAATATATTAACTCAACAATATTAATGATTCTAAATTTTAAAACAATAAATTAAAAAATAAAACAAAAATTTAACGATTCATCTTCCGTTATTCTCTACTAATTCACCCTCACTATCTCTCCGGGGGGGGGGGGGGGGGGGGGGGAGAAAAATGGTCTTAGACGATGTCGGAGAGGAAAGCGGACCAGAAAATGGTGGAGACGACGGCGAGGCGGAACCGTGAAGGAGAGGACGTTGCCATGAGCTCTTGAGGGAGATCGTTCAAGTCGAGGTGGGAAATCAAAGGGAAATATGGAGGATTTACAATTAGGGTTTTCAGATGTTAATTGATGTCGACAAGCTCCAATATCTCTCCAACCTCCCCAATCACTACCCTAACTCGTTGCTCCTTCTCTAGCCCAGCTGCTCCTCCCTCCGCCAGAGCGACAATGACCTCGCTCTTGCGGCCAACTTAATTATGTGTTTCTTCCTCTACCTCCGCTCCATTGAAACCCAGAAAACCTCTAAATCCAACGACCCAATTGGTGTTGAAGAGACGTTCAGTGCTTATGAACTAATCATGTGATTTGATTTGTGGTTTCTAGGTTTTCCGGCGAAGAGGTATCAACACAGGACCGGGTGGAGGCTTCTCCACTCTCCATCCAGCTTGCCTTGTGACGTCGCCTCCACCGCCCTGCTCCGCTGCCGAGGCTCCACTTTCGATCTCCCCCCTTTCCTGCCCACCTTGTTGCGTCGTACAATATGCCTCCCAAATTTCATTCTCTCTGTAGCGCGCTTAACCTAATTTCATTTGTGCACTTAAGCAGAGACTTCTCTCGAATCGAAATTGGAATAGTGAAGCAATATCACACTTTTTATTTTAATTATTTTATTTTTTCTTATTTTATTAATTTTAGATAAAAAAGATAAATTTAATATAAAAATTTCACATCAGATGCCACATCAATGCTGACTCAATTTTTTGTTAAATACTAACGATTAACGCTAGTCAATTCTAACAGAAAAATAATTCAGGACATGATTGTCTTATTAAATATTTCGGGACACAAATGATACTATATTGATAGTTCGAATTTCCTAATAGTATGAGTTTTTTATATGAAAAAAGAGTGTCATTCAAGGAAATTTTGGTAGAAGAGGGACATTAAGCCATTGTCCATAATACGAAGAATTTCCTATAATAACTATTATGACTTAGGAATGGGATTAAAAAAAACCTATAATAAGTTCATGTTCAATTAATATAGTAGAATAATTTTAATCTAAAATGACCAATAAGTAATAAGAGAATGAAATTAAATCCATCCAACTTATAAATTATTATCTCTCACACCTTTTATATTCATCCAAGTCAAGATGGTTGTCAAAATGGTTAATACTGTTATGCCGATTTAACAAGTGATATGGTTAAACATGCATATAATCGATTTACATACCGGCTTATGTCGATGTTAATAAAACATACGAGAAAGTGAGAAACTATTAAAACCAAATGATATTTGCATTTCTATAATATATTTTAAGACATTCTAACTATAATCTCCATCCATATTTAAATAAAATATTATATTACATTTAAATGCAACATTTAACGTCGACATGCAAAAATTTATACTTAAATCCACTAGATAAGATCAATAACTTCATGTTCATACTTGAATTAGATAAAAAAAAATTTATAGTAATTCCACTAAACAATATCATTTTGTTTAGAGACAAAAATTGATAGTTCTCGTCAATTACTCTTTTCTTGATTTTTATAATTTTTATCAATTTTTACTACCACTTCATACGATAGTCTTTTAACCAATTTTTGTCCTATACTTGTTAAAACTGATTGTACCAATCCACATATCAATAATTTGACAACCATGTCAATACGCGTATCTTTATTCATCCAAGTCAAGAATCAGCAACTTGAGTGCCAAGACAAAAATAGTTGGCAAACATCCCCACGACCATTTGTAACAAGGAGGACCTAAAATTTCCTACTGTACGTACAAGTTGTATTGGTGGGCCATTGTCATTCGCCACCAGAAGCAAGACGAAAACCAGAGCAGCAGCCTAATTGACTCGAAAGAGACAAAAAGGAACACGTCTTCATCATCAGTTCGTCACTAGTCCACTTGCTGGTCAACTTAGATTGTTAAGTCTAATTTGTTGGCAGCATAAACTTATCAATGGCGGATAAGAGAAACAAAATAAGGAAGAAGAAGAACTGAAGAAGAGTCCAAAAGTTCTCGCTATTTCCCTTATGTCAGTGATGTGATGGTCATCAGATATGGAACTCATCCTCTCATCATATTTTGCAGGCCAGTACATCTATCCTGAAGCTCTTCATGTAATTTACTTTTGCTTGATCGTGATCAACTTGCATGTCGTTGTAGCATGACACTGGTTTTGAATTAATCGTGATTTGTACTTTGAGGTGGTGTGATGAAGTTTTCCCTTGGATACTCGAGTCACTATTACATGGGATAGGAAATTAAATAAACACAAATATAATTACCTATAATATATCTCGCCAAAAACTTGCCAAGAACTAGTTAATTCCAATACTCGAGTTGTTGAGAGAGGTTAATTATGGATTATATATCATTTATTAACACACCTTCTCAAATGAAAGCAACGTTATCAGTGAAAAACACAATTCTACACAGAAGCATTTTGGTGACCTAGATGCGTTAAAGCGTAAGCTTTAATTAAGCACAGAATTTGACTAGCTTAATAGTGAAAAGCGAGATTCTACCTAGAAGCGTTTTGGTGATCTAAAGGCTAGAAGCATAAACTTTAAAGCACATTTTTGACTGCATATGGACTTGAAGTTTGCACAAGTCTGGATACCCATGTGTTTAACTAAATAGATGGGCTCACAGAAGGCTTTGATACCATGTCAAGGATAAGTTGATCCCAATAACTCGAATTGTTGGGAGGTATTCAATAATGGATCATATACTATTTACTAACAAAACTATCAATGATTAATAGGAATCGATTGATCGTCAAGAATTTAATACGAAATTCGATTAATGATTTATAACTGTATGATACCTCTGGGGAACGACTAGAGAGGTTTTGTGACCTTTCTCGATCGAAAAACCTCTAGTCCTGAGTTTGTTTGTTTCTCTGGTTCCACAAACTCCTCTCTATAAACTCTAAAGTTTGTTGTTGTATAATGAGGTATGTGAAGGTTCAAGAAAGCGCTAGGGGTAAGGCAAGTGCTCGGCTCCTGACTTGCGCCTAGGCCAATTAAGCGTAGCCTAGGCGCGCCTGGGCGTTCAGAGCAGAAGCGATGAATATTCTCAAATATTTCCTGTTTTCTAGAAGTTCATATAATATTAGAAACACCTCATTCTTAACAGTTAACATAACAAATAATAAGCAAGTAGTGAACATTTTCTAGAATTTCAAGTTTATAAAATGTCGAAACACTAAACAATAAGTGCGTTGAGTTAAAAAAAAATTGGTATAGAAATACTGGACGTCAAGCGAATCACTAGAGATTGTAAGTCAGAATTCACCATTGATACTAATGCATACACGTAGATTAACATCCATGTTATAATAGTGCTTTAAAATCATCAAACAAGAAAGGCTAAGATTTGTATATTCATTCACTAGTCTATTTCTTAGTCGTGGCTTTTACAAAGTGCCAAACAGTTACTTCAAAATCATCGGAACAAGAAAAATATATCCATCAAGCCTCACAAACACCAAGCTAAATACAAGTGCCCATTGAAATGACATAACTAGTCTATTTTTTCTACAAAGATGGGTTTTTATTTGTTTACCACACAAACGACAAAACCAAACCCCTCATGCTGAATCTTCCATCCAAGCTCAATTTTTTAACCTAAGTCGAAGATGGAGGAAATTGATATGCTCTCTCCAGCCAAAACACGGGGAGGGAAAGTCTAGCATCGCTTAGTCTCGCTTCTTCCCTGATTATGCGTAATTCCCAGCTATTAAACGCAGTCACCGCTTTTATCAGTGCTAATGCCAAAGGCGAGGCATTCCCTCAACTCCTTGTGCCTAATTGAGCCTAGGCGTGCGCCTAGGCGCGCCTTCTTGAAGTCAGTGTCGTACACCAACATTCTCCACCATCCATGTCCATCTCAACGGCCCGTATAATGCGGGTTATTTTTTGTGAGAATAAAAATAAATTACCTTATTTTTGTTGGACGTTGAGATGGATAAGAATGGTGGAGATTGCCTAGTGTATGATATATATATATGGTGACTTCTACGATGCCCAGGGAAAAATCCGGGGTACGGGTACCTTGGCCGATCTTAACCATTCATTTTCAATCTCCACGACTCACGTTTGTTAAACCTAACTGCGCCACTAAATAACTAAACAAATTACACAAAGCCTCCTTACGCGTTAAGATTGTTTTCATCCTAGTCCAACTAACTGCCTCGATTAAATTAAATGGATTAAGACTGCAAACCCAATTGGGTAGACCCACTGCCGCCCTAACCAATTTCCAGTCTCCCTAACCAATTACACGATCCCTCTCTCGTCTTGGAGGGACGCCCCTTCACAGTTCCAAGAGAAGCTCCCCAACTTAATCATCTTTTTGATCCCAATTACTTGCATCCACATTCGACGTAGTTTGAATTTTCCAATTTATTTTGTCTTGTTTGTTCTTCGCCATTTTATTTCCCCTCGCCTATCTCTTTCTAACACGATTACGGCGACCATGTCTATTATTGTGTTCATCAAACTTTCAATTTTGCTAAATCTAGGGTTCATGTCGGTAGTGCTTTGTCATCTTGTCTTACAGCTATTGTCATTTTCTCGAAACTTCTATCACTCGGTGAAATTAAGGTTTCCTGATATGTAGTTTTCGTCTCGCCTAGAGGATTGAGGAAGGAGATGAAGAAGACATAATTTGATTCGAATCAGATGGAGAGGTCTCCTTAATTTGTGTTTATGTATTAACGGTGCGTTTAGGACTAATTCTAGTTGGACTGGGTCTGATCATTGATTTTTGCAGGCTTTTAAATAACATTCAAAAGTGGGCTTGTACATGATCCATGCAATATTCAAAAGTGGGCCTGGAACGTGCGAGCCCATTTGATTTCTCCTGCCGTATCAATTCGCGCGCCAACCCTAGTTTAACTAGCTTTACTTACCCTAGTTTAACCTACACGAGTTACCATCATCATTACATATCTTCCAAAATCTTCTAACTCTTGACATTCCAGACTCAACCGTCTCCATCACACTCACGTCTCCAGACTCAACCCCCACGATCACTTTTTCTTACACCTACATTCTCTCTCTCCTCCATCTTCACCTTCCTGTTGTTCCTTCTTCCTCCAGACTCCATGGCAAACAAAAGTAGATCGTTTGCGGAAATGGGGATACTATCTCTATAAAATGAAGACTGCCGATCCACCGCCAGGCTCGGTGACTATCTTTCATTTACAAGCAAAACAACAATTGTGGCCGAGTACGGGTTCATCCACCTAAGTCCTTTCCCTCTAGAAGTGAAGACGTTAATAAAAAATCTTGGCTGGGAAAAGTTCTTTGATATCCAGAGTCGAGGAAGCACTAGTTACTGCCCCCATGTGGTGAGGAAGTTCTACCACAATCTACAGCTTTCTGGTCCCTGTGATTCTCATCTCGTGTCGATCTTCCTAGGACATAGAGTCTGCTTCCAGCCTCATCAGTTTGCTGAGATCCTTGATCTTCCCGCCGGAGGACACCCCATTGAGAGCAGAAGCGATCTTGGGCGGCTGTACGATTTTGAGTTTGAAGTTGAACTGGCGAAACTCACGAATGGGCGCATCCAGGCTTCTTTCCTCCTAGATCCACTTCGATTCCTCCACTGGTTGATCGTCAACTGATTCCTGCCAAGGTACCATGGTCATTCGATTATTCGTAAACTTGACTTGTTTATCCTTGTGCAAGCTCAAAGAGGTGTTCCTGTTAACCTCACATCTCTCATGTGCCTGAACATGGTTGAGGCTGCTCCTAAAGGGGAAAACTGGTATACTGCCTTTCCCTATGCCACCTTCGTGACCACCTTTCTTGAAAGGGTTGGGATGGATATGGGGGCTTATGTTAAGGAGGACCAGTGCGCTTATTTGTCGGTGTATCGTATAGCCGAATTGAACAATACTTTTATTGATCTTCGGCATACGGAGCATCAAGGGACCCCTGAGGCCTCCTCAAGCAAACGTCCTCGGCTTACATGAGAGTCGATTGATGCAGGGCGGGGTGGAGCGTTGGAGCAGCAAAGGGGCCAGCAATGGTTGCCTTCTGTTAACAAGTTTCCTAAGTCTTTGTTAGTTTTTTTTTCAGTCTTTTGTCTTTTCCTTAATTCTCCAGCACTCAAAACTGTCAGGTACTGAGGGGAGCAGTACATCATCTGACTAGGAAAGTCTCCTATTTTTTGAATTGTCCAGACCTGGATTTTTCTATGCATGCAGTATTTTTTGAATTTGCCATGGCTAAGTCACCTAAGACAGGTGACGAGATGCAGTAATGGTCATCTCCAATGGTGCAATTTTTGTGACTTGCAAGATGATGTGGCAAGGAGGTGCAATTGAATCTTTAAATTGCTATGATGTGAGAAGCTATTGCAAGGGTGAAAATTTGCATAAGAGCATCTCCAATGGTGCAATTATAGTGACTTGCAAGCTGATGTGGCAATAAGTTGCAATTGCAACTTTGAATTGCCTTGATGTGGGGTGCCATTGCAAATTTGCTTGCAATTGAAATGGGCCCACGAGTGGGGACTATTGATGAAATTGCTATTGACTTTCATTGTTGGAGAGAGGATGAAGTTGAGAAGTGATGTTTTCTCAAAATTATAGAAGTGGAAGGGACTACCTATGAAATTTCAAATGAATTTCATTGGGGGATATTTTAATCCGCTTTTGTTCTAATGATAACGATGTATTTGCACATGTTTGCACCCTTAGTTCTCAGCCGTTTGCGGCTCGTAGCCGTGTATATTTGGTCCATTTTACGCTGGGTTGTGCTACTTTGTCATATTTCAGGTCCCAGACGTCGAAGGAAAGGTTAAGCACGAGATTAGGGGCGTTTGGAGGTCATTCAGTCGAGCTGGGGCCAAAGCACGAGCAGGAGGCCTGAAGAGCACGACCGTGTACACGAAAAGAGCACGCCAGTGTTATTTATGCCGAGAGCTGAACTGATGAGGAAGAAAAACACGGGCTGGACTAAATCCAAAACACGGCCGTGTTCATGGGCCGTGTTATTTATGCCGAGGCTTGATTGAAGGGGCTCCTGCGATGTCCAAAACACGGGCGGAAGTGACAGAATGAGTCAATTGAAGTCTGATCATCTTTTATTGATTTCTGCTGCAACCTGACATAGATAGAATCTGATTAGGTTGTTAGAGCTTCTTCAATCGGTAGTAGTGAATCGATTATACGAGAGTTAGTCGATTCACTGCTTTGTAGTGGAATCTAATTCCAGTAGTGGAGTTCTATGTTCATTGCCTCAGCGTTCTATCCCTGTGAAGACTAGTCGTCTGCCGGGTAGTTTGACTGAGAGAGCTTGGTTAACTTAAGAGATTCCAAGCTACTGTCGGATCTTCCGCAGTATAATCAGCAGTAAAGCAACCAAAAGTAATTACAACTGTGACCTAACTAAGGATCTAGGGGGGCTCATTCCCGAGTGAGTCTTCCCTTGATTTAGAAAACCGAACCATTTCCTGCTTTCTTACTGCTTTTAGTTAAAATCACAATCACTCGACTTAGTTTGCTAGATAATAGATAATAACGGAGTTGGCAGTAGATCTAGACCCCGGGTTAACAATTAGAGCTTGCCTGTTACTGCATTTCCGGACTGCGATTACACTTGGTCGCAGTTTGGTGTTGTGTTTTAGCGTGTCAAGTTTTTGGCGCCGTTGCCGGGGACCCTCTAGGTTATTAGGGAAACGTGAAAGCTTGTTACTCTAGATTTTCTTTACTGCATTTTTTCTCTTCCACCTGTGTGCCTTCACGGGTTGCTTTTGCTGATTGTGTGCAGGTAGTGCATGACCCGTAGCCAGTCGGGAGATTTACTACCATTAGACCAGGAGCTTGAACGGACCTATAGGAACTTCAAACGGGCTCTAAAGGCGCGACTGGATGTGGAGGAGGCGCTAGCACAGCTGCAAATCGCCGACGAAGAAGGGATGGGTGACCCACAGGACCATGATGTGGTCCTTCCTGAGGAGCAGACCATGGGATACTACTGGACCGCCAGAGCCGCGAACATGAGGTCGCCCATTCAGCACCCTCATGTGCCAGCGATTAACTTTGAGGTGAGCACCTCTGTCATCACCATGCTGCGGTTCGGTGGTGTTCCGAGGCAAGGAGGGGGAGTGCCCCCGATCACATAAGAGGCGATTCCACGAGCTCATCGATGGAATCAAGATAAATTGGGTTCCAGCCGATGCCATCCAACTGAGGTACTTCCCATTTACTCTGGAGGGGCAGGCCAAGGAGTGGGTAGACACTCAACCCCCTGGATCGATCACCACGTTCGCCAACATGACGGACAAGTTCCTCACTCGCTACCATCCTCCGTCCAAGACGGCGGACATGCAGAAGCAAATTACCCACTTTGCTCAAGACGAAGATGAGACCATTCGGGATGCTTGAGATAGATACACCAGCCTCTTTCTCAAGTGTCCCGACCATGGTTTTACTAACGCCTTCAAGGTGGGCACCTTCTACCATGCCCTCTTCCCGGAAGACAAGCAGCTGATTGGCTCGGTCTGTGGCGGGAATATGCTCACCAAAACACCGCCACAACTGAATCAACTTTTTGAAGAGATGGCAGAGCAGGGCTATGACTGGGGAACTGCGAGGATGTTGGCGCCACCCAGTCATCTAATTTGGTGCAGGTGGTTTCGAAACTGGTTTCAGCCATCGATCGCTCTGGGATGATCGCAGGTACAGGACAGCAACAGGCGATGCACTGCCTGTGGTGTGAGAGTTCCCATCACACCGTGGAGGATTGTCAGGCGATGAGGGAGTCTTCCACCCCCCATGAGCAGGTGGAATTCATCGGAAATGCCAGGCGCTTCAACCCCTACAGTAACACTTACAACGAGGGGTGGCGCCAACATCCCAAATTCTCATGGGGTGGGGCAAATTCTAGACCACCAGTCCCCTAGGGACCACCTGGCTTCCAGAGGCCTCCTTACCAGCCTAGACAAGGGCAATTTCAGCAGCCGCAGCAGCCTCTCTACTCGCCCAGACAGGGGCCAGTTCCACCTCAGTCACAGGTGCGGCCATTTCATCAGACAGGGTGACTCGCTCCTACTGTCACTCTAGAAAATGGCCAAGTGTAACCACTTCCTAAGGCGTAGTGTAGCGGGTTTGGGTTTTAATGTCAACCCGGGTCCTAGATGTGATGACTACTCAGCGAATTCTTATTATTTAGCGATGAAACTTTAGTGCAGGTTCAAACAAGAAAACAAGCAAAGCAGGCAAGAAGGTTGTTTTCAAGTCTAGAGAGGTCACCCGGATATGGTTCCCCCTAGACTGCAGTTAAGCCAGATTGTAATTTACCAAGTTCAATTTTAATGATAGTTATACTGCGGGAGGTTCTTAAGCAGTCTGAAGTCTCGACTAAAGGTCTCCAGACCCTCTCAATCTGAGTCCCCTGCGGGCGACTAACCTCCACCAGAGTAAACAGATTGAGGCCCTAACGAACCAAACCTCAACTACCGAAGCAAATTCGGTATAGAATAGTGAATTGGCTCCTCGACTAAAGTCGCCAATTCATTACCTTCAATTAAGGGTGCTCTATCAACCTAGGCAAATATTCTCTTTCTAGGTCAAAGCAGAAATAACAGGAATTTGATCAGGATTCATGCCATTCAACAAATCAAACCTCAATTGAATATAATCAAATCATAGAATCTGTACTTGGGTTCATACAATCAGAGCTAACATACAAATCTAGGGTTCTCCATACCCAGATGAATGAGGGAGTTACTCCATGGAGAGAGAAGCAAAAGCAAGCTCAGATGCAGAAATCATGCTGTGAAGGATGGGTTTCTGCTCCTAGTCGTCAATCGGCACTTCTCCAAGTGTGAGCCGAGCTCCAATGGTGATGAAGATCAAGCTAGGGCACTTGGGAACTCTGGTTTGTCGCTTTCTCTCTCTAGGAATTGCTCTGTCTCTCTAAAACTCCGAACCTTTCACTTTTGGCCTTCTTTTCTCTTAAGAAGCTGTCTGAGTCCCCTGCGGGCGACTAACCTCCACCAGAGTAAACAGATTGAGGCCCTAACGAACCAAACCTCCACTACCAAAGCAAATTCGGTATAGAATAGTGAATTGGCTCCTCGACTAAAGTCGCCAATTCACTACCTTCAATTAAGGGTGCTCTATCAACCTAGGCAAATATTCTCTTTCTAGGTCAAAGCAGAAATAACAGGAATTTGATCAGGATTCATGCCATTCAACAAATCAAACCTCAATTGAATATAATCAAATCATAGAATCTGTACTTGGGTTCATACAATCAGAGCTAACATACAAATCTAGGGTTCTCCATACCCAGATGAATGAGGGAGTTACTCCATGGAGAGAGAAGCAAAAGCAAGCTCAGATGCAGAAATCATGCTGTGAAGGATGGGTTTCTGCTCCTAGTCGTTAATCGGCACTTCTCCAAGTGTGAGCCGAGCTCCAATGGTGATGAAGATCAAGCTAGGGCACTTGGGAACTCTGGTTCGTCGCTTTCTCTCTCTAGGAATTGCTCTGTCTCTCTAAAACTCCGAACCCTTCACTTTTGGCCTTTTTTTCTCTTAAGAAGCTGACTGTCGCGATCCCCGGCGTAAATACCCGTTCGGGTATTTTGGGTGGCGACCGGGTATGTGCAAAACGCACCGTCGGGTAACAGGGGAAAATCCCCGGTCATGGCCAAGAATCCCTGACCGGGGATTTCTGCTACCTGCCCGGGCCCCCTTCTGCTTCTCAAAGACGCCCGAAGCGTCAAATCCCCGGTCATGGCCAAATAATACCCGGCCGGGTATTTCTGCTCATGGTCGGGTATTTTTGCTCTCCAGCACACTTCAAACCTCACATGCTCCTTTCGACCCGGAACTCGTTCCTTCGCCTCGATGCCAACGCTAAGCCCTGAAATATGACATAAACGCACAACCCAGCGTGAAATCGGCTTAAAACAAGAGAATCAACTACTCAAACGACTCTACAATAGGGGTACAAACATGTGTAATTAATGGTCTATCACAGGGGCAGCACAAGCAGCCCCAGTACAGAGTGACCCGATAGTGGAATTGCGAGATCTGGTGGGTTCTCTGGCCACCTCCAGTGCAAACAAGTTCAATAACATTGAGCAGTTCATGGAGAAAGCTTCAGGTAAATTCTTGGAGCTAGAAGCGGGTCAGAGAAACACGCAAGCTGTGCTGCGGGATATTCAGACCCAGCTTGGGAGTGTTGCCCAGGCTGTAGCTCAGAGGACTCCTGGTACTCTACCCGGTCAGACCATCCCTCATCCGCAGGACCCAAATGAGCATCCGTTATTACCAGGAGTGGCAAGATGACTGTTGATCCACCTGTTCGGGCACAAGAGAGAGAGACCCCTGCTTCAGCACTTCCAGCTAATGAGGAAGAAATGGAGAAGGAGGCTGAGGTGCCTGCTCCTAAACCGCAACCAGTGGTAAAGGATTATGTACCCCAGCTTCCCTTTCCTACTCGGTTGCACAAGGACCGACTGGAGACTGAGTTTGCCAAGTTCATGGTAATGCTGAAGCAGGTAAACATAAGCATGCACTTCGTGGAGGCATTATCGAAGATGCCCAAGTATGCCAAGTTCATGAAGGATCTCCTCACCAACAAGAGGAAGCTTGGGGAGCTGTCCACGGTGATGCTCAATGAGGAGTGTTCTGCCATCTTGCAGAACAAACTACCAGAGAAGCGAAAAGACCCAGGGAGTTTTACTATCCCTTGCATGATTGGTAGTTTGCATTTGAAACACCTTCTCTGTTTTTGATAATATGAAACACCCCCAGCTCCATGATGATCTAGACTATTGTGATGTTGTTGCTAATTTTGAGACCGCTCTCGCCATCATGAGTGCGGGTACTGACGATTTCCTCAAGCGTTGTCTTTTGCTAGGGGAATAGGCATCACAGGACGTGTAGCTGGAGGAGCAGCTCACAGAGCTAGATGAGGCCGCGATCAAGGGGCGAGAGATACCATTCAAGCCGATCCCTATCTCGCCCCAGATCGCTACATCATTGGAGGAGCCGCCAGAGCTGGAGCTTAAGCCCCTCCCCTCTCACCTGGAGTATGCATTTCTCTAGGAGGGGAATAAGCTCCCGGTCATTATCAGCTCGAATCTGACACCCGAGCAGAAGAGCAGACTGGTGGCTCTGCTGCAGAAGTATCCCCGGGCCATGGCATGGAAGATCACACGGAATTCTGATGGAGGATGAGGTTAAGCCAGTCAGGTAGCCACAGCGGAGATTGTCTCCCAACTTGGAGGCAGTGGTCCGGGCAGAGATTGTGAAGCTCATGGATGCAGGGATCATCTTTGCTATATCTGATAGCAAGTGGGTTAGCCCCACTCAGGTGGTCCCGAAGAAAGTCGGGATGACTGTGGTCCCGAATGAGAAGAAAAATTTGATCCCAATGCGGACCGTGACCAGCTGGAGAGTCTGCATCGATTACCGGCGCCTGAACGACGCCACCAGGAAAGATCATTTTCCCCTACCTTTCATTGATCAGATGCTGGAGAGGTTGGCTGGTCATGAGTTTTATTGATTCCTGGATGGCATGTCTGGTTATTTCCAGATTCCTATTGCACTGGAAGATCAGGCGAAGACCATATTCACTTGCCCCTTTGGTACTTTTGCTTACCGGAGGATTCCATTCGGGATGTGTAATGCACCGGCGACCTTCCAGAGATGCATGCTGGCGATCTTTGACCGACTGGTCGGAGAGATCATGGAAGTCTTCATGGATAACTTCTCGGTTTATGGAGACTCCTTCACTCATTGTCTCCATAACCTGGAACTCGTTCTAAAGAAGTGCGAGGAGACTAATCTGGCACTCAGCTGGGAGAAGTGCCATTTTATGGTCCGTGAGGGGATTGTGCTTGGGAACAAGATCTCCAAGCAGGGGATTGAGGTGGATCGCGCGAAGATTGAAAGGATCAATTAGCTACCTCCTCCTATTTCTGTGAAGGGGATTCACAGCTTCCTGGGTCATGCAGGCTTCTACCGACGCTTGATTAAAGATTTCTCGAATATTGCCCTGCCTCTGACCAAGCTGCTGGAGAAGGATGCACCATTCCAGTTCACTCCCGAGTGCACAGCGGCATTCGAGACTTTGAAGGAGAAGCTTACCCATGCACCCATCATGGTGACTCCTGACTGGTCACTTCCCTTTGAGCTGATATGGGATGCTAGTGACTATGCAGTCGGAGCCGTTCTGGGTCAAAGACGCGGGAAGAACTTCCAGCCCATCTACTACGCGTCGAAGACCTTGAACAACGCACAAGAGAATTACACCACCACTGAGAAGGAGCTCCTTGCTGTGGTGTATGCATTTGATAAGTTCCGGCCATATCTGGTGCTCTCCCATGTGGTGGTCTACACAGATCACTCGGCAATTCGCTATCTGATGAGCAAGGCTGATGCAAAGCCTAAGTCCATCCGCTGGATCCTGCTTCTATAGGAATTTGATATAAAGATCCAGGACAAGAAGGGAGCCGAGAATGTTTCCGTAGATCATCTTTCACGGTTGGAAGCCCCTCCGGTGGACAACTTTGTGGAGGAGATCGATGACTCCTTCCCAGGTGAGCGATTGCTGGCGATGACATTGGTGGACAGCGTGGCCCCTTGGTATTCTGACTTTGCCAATTATCTGGTGGGCAAGCAGTTACCAAAAGGGATGGCCACTCATGCAAAGCGCAAGTTCTTCTCCGACCTGAAGCATTACTTCTGGGAGGATCCTTACCTCTTCAGGATCGGAGCAGATGGCGTGATCCAGCGCTGTGTCATAGAGCACGAGATGGGAGACATCCTGTCTCAATGCCACGAGGTACCTACTGGAGGTCACCATGGAGGAAACCGCACGACGCGGAAGGTGCTACAGTCGGGCTTCTATTGGCCCTCGCTCTTCAAGGATGCATATGTCGTGCGACCACTGCCAAAGGTCAGGTAACATTTCTTCCCGGGATGAGATGCCCCAACATATTTCCGTCATTTGTGAAACTTTAGATGTTTGGGTTATCGATTTCATGGGCCCATTCCCTCCATCTTTTGGCAATCTGTACATACTGGTTGCAGTGGACTACGTCTCGAGGTGGGCAGAAGCTCAAGCCATGCCCACCAATGATGCAAGACGGGTCTGCTCATTTCTGAAGCAACTGTTATCCCGGTTCGGGACACCTCATGCCATCATTAGTGATAGAGGAACCCATTTTCAAGGGCAATTCACTAAACTCCTCTCTCGCTATGGTATTAAGCATCAGGTGTCGGTGGCTTACCCTCCCCAGTCAAATGGGCAAGCCGAGCTGACGAACCGGGAGCTTAAACGAATAATTGAAAAGACGGTGGATCAGTCCCGCAAGGATTGGTCCACCAAGTTCGATGATGCTCTTTGGGCATATAGGACGGCCTATAAAAAACCCGATTGACACTTCTCCCTATAGGCTTGTCTATGGGAAGGCGTGTCATTTTCCAGTAGAGCTAGAGCACAAGGCCTTATGGGCCCTTAAGCTGCTAAACATGGATTTGAGTGTTGCAGGTACTGAACGTAATTTGCAGCTGCTGGAGTTGGAGGAATGGCGTTACCACGCCTACGAGAACACCCTGCTCTACAAAGAGCGAACCAAACGTCTTCACGACGCTCAGTTAAGGGGCCTGGAGGAGTTTCAGGTAGGTGATCGTGTTCTGCTCTTCAATGCACGGCTGAAAATCTTCCCGGGCAAGCTACGTTTGAGGTGGTCAGGACCCTTCACGGTCACCCAAGTTTTCCCGCACGGTGCGGTGGAGATCAGCAATGCTCAAACTGAGCCATCCAAGGTGAATGGCCACCTCCTAAAGTTGTACTTGGGAGGTGCTTTCGAACGAGCAGAGCTGTTGATCAAGCTCGAGGACCCTTAGTTCCTCTACTGCGTCCAGCTAAAAGACGGTAAAGAAGCGCTTGTGGGGAGGCAACCCCACCAAGGTTTGCCTTTCTACCCTTTTTCCATTTTATTTTTGTCGGTTTTTGGGTCTTTGAGTCTGTCTGGAGTCTGTTTGGAAAGTATTTCGTGCCTTGGGCGGTTTATTTTTTAATCTGTAACTGGGTATTTTTTGAGCTGGGGCACCGATGAGTTTCGGAGGTTTGAAATCGTGATTTTGAAAAAATGAAGAGATGGGCTCGGCATAAAAAACACGGGCATAAGGGGAGAAAAACACGACCGTGTTTTCTCCCCTGACCGCCCGTGTTTTCAACCTTGGCAGAAGTTTCTCTCGGCATAAAAAACACAGGCACTGGGTTTCAAAAACACGGCCGTGTTTCGAACCCAGCCCGCCCGTGTTTTTGAAAGGGGGAACACGCTCTCGGCCATAAAAACACGGGCGCGGAGCACACAAAACACGGCCGTGTTACCGCCCGCCCGTGTTTTAATGTCCCCCCTATAAAAATAGATTTTGACCTTCCCCCCCCCCTCCCCCATCAGATTCATTTTTTCAAATTCCAAACCGCCCCCTCCCCGGAAAATCGGACCTCTCCTCTTCTCCACCGGTTTTTCGGCCACAACTCCCTCTCCCGAACTCTAAATCACAAACCACGACCGCCCCTACGCTCCTGGCGCCGAGGAGCACTTTGGGGTGTTTTCTTCCCTTTTCTTCACCTACCTTGCGGTATCTACTTGCGTCTCCAAGTGTGTTTTGAAACACCCTAACCCGGCCGGATACTAATTTTACCAAAATGCCCTTTATGACTCATCAACCAAATTAAGAAACGAAAGACTTGTAAAAAAATGGAAGCTTTCCATAAATAACCATAACAAATACTGAAGTGAACTGAAATATCTTAAAACAAAGCCCTAACACTTGGGCAAACCTCAACCATAGAATCTTAATCTGAATCTCCAGTCACTACTCATAATCATAAATCAATAACTAAAACTCTACTTTGTTGTCTGCTCGGATTCGATCTCTGGCACCTCCAGTGACACTTGTACTATCCTCCTCTAGCTGGCTTGCCTCGAACAGCTTTCTCGATCTCGCTGCTCACTAACTGCTCCTCTAGATGCAACTATCGATCTAGTTCTCGCTTATTCCTTTACTATGTCCTGGTGAGTGAGATGGGGTCAGTCTACGCCCTTACGTTTTAGTAATTCTAATACTTGAGTACTTTACTTAAACACTTAACTTTGACTAGTGGAAGTTGTTTGTACTTCCAATCTTAAAATCTTAACTCTTAAACTTTGAGGGAGTTGAAGTTACTCTCCTCTCTTAAAGCTCAAAATCTTGACTTAAATTCTTGACCGACACGGGGATCCCTCACTAGCTAGTCCGGTTGCCAACTCATACGTATGAGAAGCCATCCAGGCTTTCCTTAAACTTAAACTTAGTTAGGGGAGTCGTAACGATTCATCCCCCTAACATCTTAAACTTATCGTGGTGGCTCTTCACCATGATTCTCAAGAGCATAACTGCTTCTCATCTTAAAAGTCTCAAGAGCATAACTGCTGCTCTATCTGAAAGTCTCAACTGGCAACGGATTGGCACTAGTGACTAAAAACACTTAAAACGACTTCACCTTCTTGAAGGTGAATTACTTCTTAAAAAGAACTTGTTTCTTAAACTTTAACAATAACTCAAACATAACGCTTTAAGGTAAATAGCACAAAATCACCTCATATCACCTCAAATAGCACAAAATCACCTCAAATCATAGCTCAAGCAAAGCACAAATAATCAATCATAAACATAACCAAGCAACGGTAACCAATTCGCTAAAATACTTAAAACCATAATACTTAAAAGAATACGTAAGGCGTAGAATTTACCCCCTTTACACTCACCTTAATTCCGTCGGAACTGGCTCACTCACCTTAATTCCGTCGGAACTGGCTATGATTTTGTTCCAAAGTTTCCATACTCGCTTCCAAATATTACACTCGTACTTGGTTGGACCAGCTTGCTTTGGTCGTTATTGGCCGCCGCCGGCAATAACAACCCCTCGTCGTTCGTCCGTGTGCAGATATCAAGCCACCTCATGCTTGGTTAAGTGACACCTCATGCTTGCTTAATCATGGCCTGATTGCTTGAATAATGGTCCTGCTTGCTTGTGGTGACTTTGGAAAATCGCCTCCTGTAGCACCTCTCGTAGAGTAGATAGCGCCGCGGTTTGCCGTGGGTGCCTGTTCGTTTTCTCCGAGGGTGTGCGCCTGTTTGTTTTCCCGAAGCCGCCTCGTGCTTGCTAGCACCTGTCATAACAGACGGAGATCGCCTGCGTGCTTAGGCTAGATAGCATAGCGCCACCGCCTGCGTGCTTAAGCTAGCACCTCTCATAGTAGGGAGAGAGACCGCCAGCTACGAGGAGATCGCCTCCTGCTTGCTTAGAACTAACACCTCTCATAGCAGTTTGCTGGCGTAGGGAGTGCAAGCTGGACTAATCGCAAGCTTTCTAGAGAAGCAAGCCCCACGTTGGCCCGGTCCTGCTCCCTCCCGAGCAAGCTGCGTTATAGCGGGGACGATGCCTGTCCTCTTCCTCCCCGCAAGCAAGCTGCTCTCGTAGTAGCGGGACTGATTTTGCTCCGTCTCTCTAGTCCATAACACCTGTGGCAAGCTGTTTTCAGGGAAGTAGAACAAAAGTCTAATCTTAGTTAGTCCAAGGATATTTGTGGTTGCTGGTGAGTTTAATCCGAATATCGATTAATATCCGTAACTTTCTCATTTTAACTGCTTGAATCAACAGTTCACATTTTTAATCCTCATCGACAATAGTCATTTTGACTTTTGGGAAGAGCGGGGTGTAACATGTTTTCATGATCTCATATTTTATATTTTGGAGAATTGATACCTAGAGTGAGGTGAAGAATTTGGGATTGTGGCATGCTTTGAGAATGATTTGGTAGGCCGATGGCGCTATATGCTTGTTCTATTTTTGTCTCGGATTTCAGTTCCTCGGCCTACCATTTGCATGTTGGCATTGTATGCGTGCTTGTGTGGCTTATGTGTGATAAATGATCGATTAGTGAATATTTTTTATGGATTATGTGTTTGTTCCACCGAGGGCCTAGTCCACTGCCCGAATCGCTCGATTTGAGGGCCCCCGGTGTGTTTGGTATGCTTGTTTCACCGGGTGCCTTGTCCGCTGTCCATATCTTTCGATGTAAGGGATCCCGGTGTGTTTTTTGGCTAACATTGACCATGTTCGCTTGTGTGCCATTTGTACTTCCTTTTGCTTTGCAGGACCATGGAGGCCTACCTCGACCAATTGAGCATCACACAACGCCACCTACTGTGGACCATCCGTACCCGCCATATCATCGAGCACCTGCATCTCGACTTTGGGGGTGTTCGAGGCGCTTCATGCCCGGCCGCAGATGGAGGCCGCAGTTCGCGCCTATGGTTGGTGGCGCCTTCTCTGCCTCGCCGAGCCGACCTACCAAGAGCTCATCTGGGAGTTCTACGCCTCCTTCCGCCACTCCCAGAGGAGGTCGGCCGACCATGCTGATGCGGTACATTTCACACTCGGCGGGGTGGAGCACTCCATCAGTTACTGGGAGTTGGCCACTTCACTTCGGCTCAACTCCCCGCACCCCAGCGACCGCCCCTTGATCGTGGAGGTGACCGATCCCACCAACTTTGGTGACCAGGCCTACTTCGAGCGCATCTGCCTACCGGACTATGCGGATGAGCAATACATCGCCAGCCATATGCGGGCCACTCTCCTCCGTCCGGAGTGGCGGATCCTCAACCACTTGCTCACCCAGTCCTACACTCCCTGTAACACCCTACCCTGCCTAATCATATTGTTCATACAATTGCAGCGGAATTAATCTCGGGTGTTACATTAATTATCAAAATTTACCTAAATAAAATTTCGACATGAATTACTCGCGTAATGGGCTAACAGTTCTTGCAACTTATCCTGCAAAATAATTCATCACAAACATATATACTCACAACCATATGCATTGGCTTTTCTTAGCCATAGTCACACTTTTCATACTTCCTAACTGCATACCATACTTATACATACCATAATCGTCACAACTTACACAGTTACACAACATATACACATATCATTAACTTTCCACACTTGTGGATATCTCACACTAGATCAGAAGCTAGTATGCACATGTAAAACGTTCTCAAAACATTTTTACAAAAAAGGTGTGGATCACTGGCCAAAATCCCGAGTAGTGGTTCAAGCACAGAGTAGTTGAAGACCATACCTCATCTTGCCTTCAACTCTTGCTCAGCTCCCACCTATACACCTATCTACTGCTGCTGCTGATGATCTGCTTACACATAGCATAAGCAGAGAAGAATAATAAAAGAGGGTCAGCTCATAGCTGAGTGAGATAATCATAGCATCGTGAGTTCATAACAGAGCATACCCCTACCATACATCTAGCAAACAAGCCAAAGCACTAGGATCAGATCTCAGCCCTCCGACATCCCAATAGGCAAAAGACTCAACCACCTTGACTTATGCATATGCATCTTATTATGTTTTACTTATAGGCGCCTGGCTACACCCATGCTAATAACTCTCCCGGGAAACATACCCCACACTCCGTCGGATGTAGTCATACATACCCCAACATCCCGTCGGATGTGGTCATACATACCCCACACCACTATGGGTGTAGTCATACCCCGACACCGCTCTGGGTGTGGTCATATCTCATAAGAATTCTTCAGTCACCACCACATGAGAGGTGTGACTATCATACATATCATAATAGAGTAATAGCATAGGGAGCCCTAATTACTATGTAGTTGACCGTGAGACCACAACACTGATATTTGGTATCCTTTTACATGATTCATATCTCATCTTGCTTAATCATAATTCATTACTTGCACATGTACTTGACCTGGCCATAATTGGCTCAACATAGGTAAATTAGGAGTCGTATAATTGCACTTCCTCGGGATAAACCCTCGTGCAAGTCATCCTCCTTAAACATCATAATATTACCAGGGAATATATATTTTCCCACTTGTGCATCCAAATACAACAATCATGAAAAATCATATCCAATCACCTTCTCGAACCATCATAAGGCATATTCACAATTAAACCCACATCTGGCAACATATATGGAATTATCAACATAAACAAGGTCCATATCGATTAGGGCAAGTCAATAATATCATACAGAAGCCTATAGTTCATCATATAGTAGAAAAGTCCATACACCCCTAATCATGCCATTCTAATTCACCTAGGTCAATTCTAAGCATCAATATAATTATCGTGATACGACAAACCCGGTATGCCGTGCTAATCCCTCACCAGTTCTGGTCGTTCAAACACCGATTTTAGCTTCCCGTACTAAAACGTCAATTTCACGAACGAACCCCGAATTAAAATCCGAGACCTTCCTAATATCCCCTACAGTATCCCCGTCAATATTAGTTCTAGGCTCCGGGTCAAATTCTCGATAAAAACACATCAAACCCTGGCCGGAGCTAAATTCAGCAGTTTGGACCCCGACCTAAATAATAGCCGAAATTCAGGGATTAGAACTAGAGGATTGATTACCTCGCTGCAGGAAGCTCGTATATGAAATTTGGGCTCAATCTGGCTTCCGGATACTCCAAAACCCTAATTTAGCTTATCGGGAATTCAAGAAATTCCTGAACCAAAAACTCGTTTTAAAGCTCTAAATCGATAAATCATGATGTATAGATGAATTAGGCATTACTTACGGGATTTTTGGATCAGTAGAACTCGAGAAATTTGCTCTGCAATTTCTCTCCGAAGCTACCCTGCGCGCTCTACTTCCCTTCGGAAATGGAAAGGGAGAAGAAATAAATGGAATGGGCCGACCGCTCGCTCACTTTTATATATATATATATATATATAATTAATACGTATACTTATCCGATCGATCGATAATCCGATTTTCATCGAAATACTATTAAAACACTCGATTTTAAATCGCGAACTTTCTAGCGATCGAAATATGAATTTTGCCGGAATGGGACGTTACAATTCTCCCCTCCTTAAAAGATTTCGTCCCCGAAATCTATTCTTGAGTTGTACCCTTAGTCCGCTTACTTACCCTTGACATGGTCTATCGTAGATAAACCCTTACCTACCTCTTAGGTTAGGAGATTCATAACATAGAAAGTAACACATAACACCTCAAGTTCCCATGTTTAGGTTTCCAAAACCTATACTGGGCTATCACAACAAAAGCACATCAACAAGTTCAAAACATAACTTATTAAGCAAGATTGTTAACCTGCAAAGTAGGTGGCTACTAACTCAGGGTACTTCTCCCGCATAATTGCTTCAGTTTCCCATGTAGCACTCTCACTATCTTGATTCCTCCACACAACCTTCAACATTGGAATTTCCTTCCTACGAAGAGTCTTAATCTGGTGATCAACAATCTGAACTGGAACCTCCTCAAAAGTCAAATCTGGACCCAACTCGATCTCCTCTGGTTGTATAACATGGGAAGGATCCACTTTGTACCTCTTCAGCATGCTAACATGAAATACATTGTGGATTTGAGATAGTTCTGGAGGCAATGCCAGTTTATATGCCACTGGTCCAATCTTCTCGATGATTTCATATGGCCCAATATACCGAGGTGCAAGTTTCCCTTTCTTACCAAATCTCATTACGCCTTTCTAGGGTGACACTTTGAGAAATACTTTCTCACCGACTTCGAAATTAACTTCATGTCTATCCGTGTCAACATAAACTTTCTGTCGATCTTGAGCCACCCTCAAACGCTGCCTGATTTCTTTGACCTTATCAACTGTGATCTGAACTATCTCTGGCCCTGAGATTTGCCTTGCTCCTTCTACATCCCAACATAATGGTGTTCTACACTTCCTCCCATAAAGTGCTTCATATGGTGGAACACCCAAGCTACTATGGTACTGGTTGTTGTAAGCAAACTCAATTAAGGGCAAATGTTCAATCCATGATTCCTCCCATTGCATTACACATGATCGAAGTAATTCCTCCAAAGTTAGGATGGTTCGTTCACTCTGCCCATCTGTTTGAGGATGATAAGCTGAAGTAAAATGTAATTTAGTTCCCAAGGCATCATGTAAACTTTGCCAAAACCGAGATGTGAAGCTCGGGTCTCGATCAGAGACAATAGAAATTGGCACACCATGCAATCTGACGATCTCCTTAATATATAGTTGAGACAAAGTCTCCAGTGATGGTTTCCATCTAATGGGTAAAAAGTGAGCCGATTTGGTCAGTCGGTCCACAATAACCCATACTGCATCTTTTCCCCTTGATGATGAGAGACCATATACAAAATCCATTGTGATTCTTTCCCACTTCCATTCTGGAATTGGAAGTGGTTGTAGTTTTCCCACAGGAGCTTGATGTTCTGCCTTAACTTTCTGACATACCAGACATGTGAAAATATGTTCAGCCGCTTCCTTTTTCATCCCACGCCACCAAAAATATGGTTTGATCGTGTGATACATTTTAGTAGCTCCTGGGTGCATAGCATAAGCAGAAGAATGAGCTTCATCTAGGATCTCTTTCCTCAAGTTATCAACATTAGGAACACATGCTCTTCCATTCATCTTCAACATGCCATCTACCATTTCAAATGGGCTTTCTTTTCCTTCCTCAATGTCTTGAATTATTTTTGCCAACTCTGGGTCCTCCTTCTGCTTCTCATGAATTGTCATGCAACAAAGGTTGAATGTTCAACCGAGCTAGTAACCCTGTTACACCATCCACTTCCAAATCCACATTCATTGCCCTCAAATCAACCAGATCATTTATATTCTTCTTCCCCTTTCTGCTCAGAGCATCAACAACTACATTAGCTTTACCTGGATGGTAATCAATGGTACAATCATATTCTTTCAACAACTCTATCCATCTCCTCTGGCGACTATTTAAATCCTTCTGATCCATAATATACTTCAAGCTTTTGTGATCAGTTAGGATTTTAAAAGTCTCACCATACAAATAATGTCGCCAAATCTTGAGAGCAAATACCACCGCTGCCAATTCTAAGTCATGAGTGGGATAATTTACTTCATGAGGACGCAATTGCCTAGAGGCATATGCGATAACTCTTCCATCTTGCATTAACACACAGCCCAATCCTTGATACGAGGCATCACTATACACCACAAACTCTCCCTGACTTGAAGGTAGTGCAAGTACTGGTGCTGTGGTCAATCTCTTTTTCAGTTCATCAAAACTCTTTTGACATGATACATCCCAAACATACTTGGTATTCTTCCTCAACAGTTTAGTCAATGGTGCAGCAATTTTAGAAAATCCTTCGACAAACCGCCGATAGTAACCCGCCATGCCAAGAAAACTTCTCAACTCCGACACATCTTTTGGTGGAGCCCAACTCACCACTGCTTCCACCTTTTTCGGATCCACCTCGACACCTCTCCCAAAAATTACATGTCCCAGAAATATTACCTCCTTCAGCCAAAACTCACATTTTGAGAATTTTGCATATAATTGTTTCTCCCTTAGAATTTGCAACACAATTCTAAGGTGGGTTTTGTGCTCCTCCTCGCTTTTAGAATAGATGAGAATATCATCTATGAATACAATCACAAACTTATCAAGATATTCATGGAAAACTCTGTTCATAAGAGCCATAAATACCGCTGGTGCATTAGTGAGTCCACAAGGCATTACTAGGAACTCATAATGCCCATATCTTGTTCTAAAAGCTGTCTTTGAAGTTGCTCCATCTGCCATTTCAATTGATGGTATCCAGACCTCAAATCAATCTTAGAAAAGACCGATGCACCCAGCAATTGATCAAACAAGTCATCTATTCTTGGGAGGGGATAACGGTTTTTCACTGTTGCTTTATTCAACCTCCGGTAGTCAATGCACATTCTCATGGAGCCATCTTTCTTCTTGACAAACAAAACCGGTGCACCCCAAGGTGAGATGCTAGGTCGAATAAACCCCTTGTCTAGCAATTCTTGCAATTGTTCTTTAAGCTCCTTCAGCTCAATTGGTGCCATTCTATATGGTGCCATTGAAATTGGTGTTGTGCCAGGTACCAATTCAATATCAAACTCTACTTCCCTTTCTGGTGGAAGGCCGGGAAGTTCTTCGGGGAATACATCAGGAAACTCCCTTACCACCTCTACATCCTCAACCTTCTTATCATTTACTACAGTAACTTGAGCAAGAAAGCCTCACAACCTTCCTTCACTAATCGAAAAGCTTCCAAGGCAGAAAGAAAACCATGAGTCTCCTTTTTCTTAATGCCTCGGAATACAACAGGACCTTTATCTGGTGTGTTAAATAACACTTCTTTCTTTTGACAATCCACAACAGCTCCATGTGTTGCCAGAAAGTCCATTCCAAGGATGACATCACATTCATCAAAAGGTAGCAGAATTAAATCTGCTGCTAGGAAAGCTCCTTCCACACAAATGAAGGAACTTCTAATAACTGAGTCTACCTTCAAGGTATCTCCCAAAGGTGTTTTAACACATAAGGTATAACCTAGCTTATCTGGAACTAAGCGTAGCATATGTGCAAACGTATATGACATGAATGAGTGAGAGGAACCAGTATCGATCAAAGCATATAATTGCTTGCCAAGGATAGAAAGCATACCAGTCACAACTTCTGGTGCCACTTCTGCCTCACCTCGAGTCATTGCATAAACCCTCGGTGCTCCCTGTGCTCTGGTACCCTGTGTACCACTTCCTGATGGCTGATTTCGACCACCACCTCTACCACCCTGTGAACCACCACGACCACTCTGAAATCCACTACGGCCTCCTTGGTAACCACCCCTGAATGAGGCTCTACTAAATTGCACTGAAGGCTCGGATTGTGTAGCTCTTACTTCTCTCGAATGCGGGATATCCCTCATTATGTGCCCAGGTTGGCCACAGTGAAAACATACACCAGAAAATCTCCTACACTCTCCAAGATGCCTCTTCTGAAAAACTTGACAAAATGGAAATTGTGTGGCTGAGGAAATTGGTGCCCTGTATGATGTTCCCGACATAGATTGACTCGGTGTTCTCCCAAAATTGCTAGGACCTCTCCTAGGTGGGTAACGAGGTCCAGCATAATTTACCCCAAACTTCCTCTTCTTCTCCTCTTCTTTAGCCTTGTGTTCCTCTCGGCTTTCAACTTCATAGGCTTCATACTTAAGTGCTGCCTCCTTGATTGTGGCCATACTCTCTTCATCAACCCTGTGGATCTTTTCTTTCAATCCTATGCGCAGACCATGCAAGTATCTCATCTTCTTCTTATGCTCAGTATCCGCCAACCCATCCTCAAAGTAAAGTAGTCGAACAAACTTGATGGTGTACTCAGTAACTGTCATATTCTCCTGCTTAAGGTTGGCGAATTCATTGTTCTTTGCCCTGATAAAAGCTTCGGGAAGAAACTCTGTCTTAAAGGCCTTCAAGAATTCCTCCCAAGTGAACTGAACTCGTTCACCATTAACTCTAGAGACTGAGGACCACCAGCTCCTCGCATACCCCTTTAGGAGAAAAACAACATATTGCACTTTTTCCTCTGGGGTCGCATAAAGATATTCAAACACATCTTCCATCTCCCTCAACCACTCTACCACAGCATCCGGACTCACATCTCCTTTAAAGTCCCTACCACCCAAACTCTTCATCTTTGCATAATCTAATACTGGCGGTCTTGCATCAACCGCCCCCACTCCTCTCGACTGGTCAGTAGGAACATTTTCACAACTTCCGTGCGAGCTACAAGGAAATATTGGCCTTAGATTGATCCACACAAAATTCATTCCTCACCAAATCTCTCACTTGGTTAAAACGAAAATTATCCAAAATAATTACTTGAAAACAAATAAGTTCAAAACTCAGTTTTGAAAACCACGATGCAGATAATTTAATCCAATATACCAATACACATAATCATGTCAAACTCAATTCCCAGTTTAAGTCATTATGGGGTACTCCCCTCCTTAGGAGTGTTTAACCTCCCATAAGGTATAGTACACCATAACAACAAAAAGAGGGAACCGGGCTCTGATACCAAACTGTAACACCCTACCCTATACGTTTTGCCTAATCATATTGTTCATACAATTGCAGCGGAATTAATCTTGGGTGTTACATTAATTATCAAAATTTACCTAAACAAAATTTCGACATGAATTACTCGCGTAATGGGCTAACAGTTCTTGCAACTTATCCTGCAAAATAATTCATTACAAACATATATACTCACAACCATATGCATTGGCTTTTCTTAGCCATAGTCACACTTTTCATACTTCCTAACTGCATACCATACTTATACATACCATAATCGTCACAACTTACACAGTTACACAACATATACACATATCATTAACTTTCCACACCTGTGGATATCTCACACTAGATCAGAAGCTAGTATGCACATGAAAAACGTTCTCAAAACATTTTTACAAAAAAGGTGTGGATCACTGGCCAAAATCCCGAGTAGTGGTTCAAGCACAGAGTAGTTGAAGACCATACCTCATCTTGCCTTCAACTCTTGCTCAGCTCCCACCTATACACCTATCTACTGCTGCTGCTGATGATCTACTTACACATAGCATAAGCAGAGAAGAAGAATAAAAGATGGTCAGCTCATAGCTGAGTGAGATAATCATAGCATCGTGAGTTCATAACAGAGCATACCCCTACCATACATCTAGCAAACAAGCCAAAGCACTAGGATCAGATCTCAGCCCTCCGACATCCCAATAAGCAAAAGACTCAACCACCTTGACTTATGCATATGCATCTTATTATGTTTTACTTATAGGCGCCTGACTACTCCCATGCTAATAACTCTCCCGGGAAACATACCCCACATCCCGTCGGATGTAGTCATACATACCCCAACATCCCGTCGGATGTGGTCATACATACCCCACACCACTATGGGTGTAGTCATACCCCGACACCGCTCTGGGTGTGGTCATATCTCATAAGAATTCTTCAGTCACCACCACATGAGAGGTGTGACTATCATACATATCATAATAGAGTAATAGCATAGGGAGCCCTAATTACTATGTAGTTGACCGTGAGACCACAACACTGATATTTGGTATCCTTATACATGATTCATATCTCATCTTGCTTAATCATAATTCATTACTTGCACATGTACTTGACCTGGCCATAATTGGCTCAACATAGGTAAATTAGGAGTCGTATAATTGCACTTCCTCGGGATAAACCCTCGTGCAAGTCATCCTCCTTAAACATCATAATATTACCAGGGAATATATATTTTCCCACTTGTGCATCCAAATACAACAATCATGAAAAATCATATCCAATCACCTTCTCGAACCATCATAAGGCATATTCACAATTAAACCCACATCTGGCAACATATATGGAATTATCAACATAAACAAGGTCCATATCGATTAGGGCAAGTCAATAATATCATACAGAAGCCTATAGTTCATCATATAGCAGAAAAGTCCATACACCCCTAATCATGCCATTCTAATTCACCTAGGTCAATTCTAAGCATCAATATAATTATCGTGATACGACAAACCCGGTATGCCGTGCTAATCCCTCACCAGTTCTGGTAGTTCAAACACCGATTTTAGCTTCCCGTACTAAAACGTCAATTTCACGAATGAACCCCGAATTAAAATCCGAGACCGTCCTAATATCCCCTGCAGTATCCCCGTCAATATTAGTTCTAGGCTCCGGGTCAAATTCTCGATAAAAACACATCAAACCCTGGCAGGAGCTAAATTCAGCAGTTTGGACCCCGACCTAAATAATAGCCGAAATTCAGGGATTAGAACTAGAGGATTGATTACCTCGCTGCAGGAAGCTCGTATATGAAATTTGGGCTCAATCTGGCTTCCGGATACTCCGAAACCCTAATTTAGCTTATCGGGAATTCAAGAAATTCCTGAACCAAAAACTCGTTTTAAAGCTCTAAATCGATAAATCATGATGTATAGATGAATTAGGCATTACTTACGGGATTTTTGGATCAGTAGAACTCGAGAAATTTGCTCTGCAATTTCTCTCCGAAGCTACCCTGCGCGCTCTACTTCCCTTCGGAAATGGAAAGGGAGAAGAAATAAATGGAATGGGCCGACCGCTCGCTCACTTATATATATATATATATAATTAATACGTATACTTATCCGATCGATCGATAATCCGATTTTCGTCGAAATACTATTAAAACACTCGATTTTAAATCGCGAACTTTCTAGCGATCGAAATATGAATTTTGCCGGAATGGGACGTTACACTCCCAGCCGGGGCTCGGCCAACCGGGTCACCCTCCGGACCCTGTACTTCATGCACGCGATGGGTCGCTCTGAGGACACTATCGAGCTGGGCTCTGTACTCGCCCGGACATTCACCAAGGCCTCCGCTAGCCAGGATCGCCACCTTGTCTGTGGCCCGGTGATCACCGCTCTGGCCCGCTACTACGGGGTCGACACCACTAGGATGACCTTGGTCCGAGCATCGACCCCATTCAGTGAAGCCACCCTCCGCCATCAGCACATGCTTGCTCGACAGGGGCGTTTGGCATGGATTGCGGGTCTCCCTCGGCCGCCAACACCTGAACCTGCCGGGGACGACCAGCCAGAGTCGAGCACAGCTGGGGGGCACCGAGTTCCCCGGCGTACTGTTCGTCGTGCCCAGGCCCCCGCGAGCCCTTCCGCGGCTCCCGCGGTCTCCATTGCTGACCAGTTGGTGGCCATTGCTCAGTAGAACGAGCGCATTCTGGCCGGCCAGGAGAGCATTCACACCCACCTCGATCATGAGCGGGACCGCGGCCGTCGTCTTATATCCGGCCAGCACTACATCATGTCTTACCTGGGCCTGGACCCGAACTCAGTCCACTACCCCTTCGTGCAATCACCGGGGTATGAGGACGGGTAACCTCCACCGACCGGCGATGGGGGCGATGCGTTCTAGTGGCGAGTGGCTGGTTCTGCACTACATTTCTTTTCTAGACTGAGACTCCATGTTTTGTTGTTTCTTTCTGTTTTGTTCTTTTGGATTGTAGACATGGAACTCCAGTTATTTCACCCAGTGTGTGTCTTTTGATGACTTTAGCTCTATGCCTTGGACTGGTCCCCCTTCCAGTCCCCTACTATTGACTGGTCTGCCTTCCAGTCCCCGTTCCTGATCTTCATTTCACGGTAACATCGTTCCCCTTCCCTCTGCTCCATTGAGGACACTGTCGCATTTAAGTGTGTGTGTGTGGGGGGGGGGGTTCTTTGTATTCATTGGAACATTTATATGTGTGCTTGGAGCCTAGTCCGCTGTCCAAATCTCGAGATTTGAGGGCTCCAAGTATTGCTGTTTGCTTGATGCTTGATCATATTGGCACTGTGGATTTGATTGGTGAATTGAATGGCTTTTGAATTAATGCATGACAACTGGAGTGTGACTAAGACAACTTATTATGATGACTGAGACGTGCAGTAGAATTGTGTAGGGGTTCAATTTTTCAACTGTTTGCTTACCAATTGTGACTTGGATTGATCACTTGTTCTTGACAGTCATTTATGCATCTAGTTCAGGGAATCAGAATGAGAGATAGAGCATATAGGTAGCCATATGAGATTTGATGGAGGCATAGGATTAGCCCACGACCAAATTGACACTGCTCGTTTCTTTCTTGTGTGATAGTTCTCTCATCCATAATGTGTAGCATTGACGTTGTCATTAGCTAGGATGATGGAGGCATAGGATTAGCCCACGACCAAATTGACTGTCCTGATGTGTCATACCCCCTAGTCAGCCCTTTTAGCCGTGTGTTATCCTTTCTTTCGGTCTACAATGGAAAATCACCCCTTTGCATCTCTTAGAATGTTCCACAGAGTGGTTTTTACATGTTCTCTGCTGTTTCTGCTAAATATAATGTGAGGGTTGGAGGTAGTTCTTAAAAAGTGGGCATGTGTTTGAAAAATGTGCATAGGTGGTGGTTCTCTCAAGAAATGGAAAAAAAAGGGGGAAAAATTAATGAAAGCAAAAGAGAGTCACCACCACAAAAATCTGAATAGTGCCCATTAAGTAGTGTTTCTTAGCAGTGTGGGTTGGAAATACTAGCATTTATGTGACCTCCTTCGCTCTTGTGCTCTAAAGAATGTGAGTAATGCAGAATGGCAGAAAGAAAGTAAGTGTTTTGATTAACAGTGATTGTGTTGGGTTTGGAATTGTGGAACCTTGTGCTATGAATACTTCCACCACCTAAAAGGCCTTTTCCCCATGTCCAAGACCCTAGCCAGTCATCTGAACCTGTGTCTAAGACCTCCGGATTAGTTAGTGGTGACACCCCATATGTGAACTCTAGCATTTAGAGGCTGCCTTCATGGTGAAGAGACGTTAGGGATTTAGAGAATAAGTATGCGCATTTTTCGCATCAAATTGTCCTGACCCCACTGGTCGAGAGTGAGCGATTCATTTTATCATATTATCTATACTCTTTACCCCGATGAGGACCTAGATTGCTCAGTCTCAATTCTGATATCTTGAGTTTTGTGCATGAGGTGACTGTCTTGAGTAAGTGGTTGAGTCAAGTCTATGTTGGTTGGTGAACAGAAGGGAGACTCTTCCTTTGCTCGACTTTGCTGCACTCAAATGTCATCTGTGGTGGTTGTCTAGGTTGTCGTTGAGGTTGTCCATGTGTTAATGGTCAAAAGTCAGTATGTTTCACGTGTTTTGTGCCGATATGATATGTTCCTAAAGCCTGCTTGATTAAAACGTTTTGATCTTACCTTGTGTCTGACTTGGTTTGCTTGGGGACAAGCAAACGGTTAAGTGTGGGGGAATTTGATAACGATGTATTTGCACATGTTTGCACCCTTAGTTCTCAGGCGTTTGCGGCTCGTAGCCATGTATTTTTGGTCTGTTTTACGTTGGGTTGTGCTACTTTGTCATATTTTAGGTCCCAGGCGTCGAAGGAAAGGTTAAGCACGAGACTCGGGGCGTTTGGAGGTCATTTGGTCGAGCTGGGGCCAAAGCACGGGCAGGAGGCCTGAAGAGCATGACCGTGTACACGAAAAAAGAACGCCAATGTTATTTATGCCAAGAACTGAACTGGTGAGGAAGAAAAACACGGGCTAGACTAAATCCAAAACACGGCGGTGTTCTTGGGCCGTGTTATTAATGCCGAGGCTTGATTGAAGGGGCTCCTGCGATGTCCAAAACACGGGCGGAAGTGACAGAAAACACGGCCGTGTCCATATATAGGCACGACCGTGTTTTGGCCGATGTGGGCGTGTTTTTAACACGTGGCAAGGGCACGGACGAGCAAAAGCAAAACACGGTCGTGCCCTCGACTGTGTTTTGCCCAGAATCGCCTTTTTGTGGCAGATTCGAGCCAAAGGAGAGAGAGTCGACTTTTTAGAGCAAAAACAGAGTTTTAGAGAGAGAGTGCGAAGAACAAACCCTAGGAGCATTTTGGAGTGGATTTCTCACCATTGAAGTCCAGATTGAATCCCTAGGAGTGAAGATTGACACCCCAGAGCAGATTTTCCTCATCTTTATGAGTATGACTACTCTGATTTCTGTTTTCCTCTCTCTCTCTCTATGGAGTAGAACTTTATCTCACTTGGGTATGAAGAACCCTAGTTCCATGTGTTAGGAATCTTGATTGTAATTACATTTGGATTGTGATATTGCTTGAATATAATCGATTGAAGTGTTTTGAATGAGTCAATTGAAGTCTGGTAATATTTTATTGATTTCTGCTGCAACATGAGATAGATAGAATCTGATTAGGTTGTTAGAGCTTCTTCAATCTGTAGTAGTGAATCGATTATATGAGAGTTAGTCGATTCACTGCTTTGTACTGGAATCTAATTCCAGTAGTGGAGTTCTGGGTTCATTGCCTTAGCGTTCTATCCCGGTGAAGACTAATCGTCTGTCGGGTAGTTTGACTGAGAGGGCTTGGTCAGCTTAAGAGATTCCAAGATACTGTCGGATCTTCCGCAGTATAATCAGCAGTAAAGCAACCAAAAGTAATTACAACTGTGGCCTAACTAAGGAGCTGGGGGCACTCATTCCCGAGTGACTCTTCCCTTGCTTTAGAAAACCGAACCATTTCCTGCTTTCTTACTGCTTTTAGTTAAAATCACAATCACTCGACTTAGTTTGCTAGATAATAGATAATCACGGAGTAGGCAGTAGATCTAGACCACAGGTTGACAATTAGAGCTTGCCTGTTACTTCATTTCCGGACTGTGATTACACTTGGTCGCAGTTTGGTGTTGTGTTTTAGGGTGTTATCTAAGTAGTTCCAATTAGGTCGCAGAATGTGTTACTTATTTCATCTTCAATTTTTAATGGTTTTCGAAAATTATGGTTTTATTTATATTTGGTCACAAGTATTGTGACGATGATAGGCGTGAATAGTATGGATATTGGCTTCATTATAATGATTTTTGATCTATGGTGATTTTTTTCCCTTTTTCATCAAGACTCATGCTTCTTTTATTATTCCCCCGGTGAATCTATCATGCTTCGTTTATAGTAAAATACCCTTTTAATTATACACAATAAATAATCCATTAATTATGTAAGCCTTTTTATTGTATTTATTAATACAATGAATTCTCTCACTAAAAGGGGAGTGCATACATCGTTGGTGGAAATTCAAGGAATGGAAGCCTTTCCATATCCTAGGAATATTAAATTAATTACCTAAGAATTTTCTATCTACCTTGTACGGGTTTTGGTCATTAATTATGCTGATTGGGAGCCAGTCAGTTTTACTTTTTGGGTTAACTATACATGAATGCAAATTTAATTAGACGAGGGCAATTGGGAACGAAGTGGAATGATATGATCTCAATTAAACCTCTCTACAAGATACAATGGCTTGAACAGAAGCAACCTCACTCACAAGTTGGAAGCTTGAATTTTGGTCAAGTCCCTTTGCCATTTCGGGCCGCTCACTTTGGAAGCCCGTTCGTCACGCATGGCTCGATGAAAATGAGATTTTATTGATTTGTATTGAACCTAGGATATTTGTGAACACTAGGGATTTCTTGGGAGCTGGAGATCAAGTCCAAAAGGTCCCTTTTCAGGTTGTGCAAAAGTGTAACTGTAAAGCTGGAAATTGCCACTTGTTGGCTAAGGTAGTAGCCAGGTTAAAGCTAGATACTTTGAGACTCACTTCAGAAGAGTGGAGCGGCGCTTTTCACAAAGAACGCATTCTTCTTATTCAGAGACGAGGTTGAAAATTCGGCCTGTTGCATAAGGGTGGAGTCAGAGCGATCGGAAATTGAGCGTGTGTACAAGGTCAAGGTGTCTGGCATGGATAAGGTTTTTCAAGTCACGTACACAGTTGAACCCTTTGCAATGGAGTGTAGTTGTAATCACTACGATTATATGGGAATACCATGCCGTCGTATGATTTTTGTACTGAAAGAAGAGAGCATACTGGAACTTCCTGAAGGCCTAGTACGTCGAAGATGGTCAAAGAAGTCGAAGACACTAGAGAGCTTGGAGGAACCGGACATAAAAGATGAATCACAACTTTTCGCATTGAGGTTTGCCATGACTATCACTTTTCATTATTTTTTTTTAATATTGGTTCGAAGCTAGGTGAACGTTAATTTTACTCACTTTGTATAAAATATTGTGTCAATCGGGTATGGTACTATTCAACAAAACAACTTACAACTAGTGAGTGCTTCAAGATTGCTCGTGAGGAAATTCAATCATTATGTGAGAAGCTGGACATGGTGGACACTGGCAACGTGGACATACCCGACATTAATAGACCGAAGGCTAATGATATTTTGTTGGATCCATTACAGGTCAAAGCTAAAGGTTCGAGGGGTAAAAAATCTAAAAGGAAGAATGGAGAACCACGACAGTGTAGTAATTGCGAGGAATGGCGCCGCTATAGGACCCGATGCCCACATCCTGTTGGCTATGCGAAACCAACCTCAAACGGTGATGCCCCGAATGCTGGTGTTTCGGAAGAAGGTGGCGGTGGCGATGACACCGATGTTGATCCTCCCACCACTCAAAATCAGTCGGAAACAGTACCGAAGAGAAGGCAAAAGCATTGCAGTAAGTGCGGTTCTACCAATCATAATGCAAGAACGTGTACTGGGTCTGGGCCATCCGATGATGAAAATGACGATGACGACGATTACGAGCAACCTAGGGTAAGAATAAAATATAATTGTTCGTGTCTACACAATGCGGTTGCATCCAATATTTTTGTACGACTAAAATCGTCGTTATCAATTTTGCAGAAGAGGCCTGTTACCAGAAGTACCAACCTAAGGACTAGAGTTTTGGACACTTGAGTTCTTCGGAATGCGTGTGTAAAAGGGCTGCAACTATTTGATTAGTGTTGAAAACTTGAAGTGAAGATGGAAGTCCTTATCCTATTCGGATTATGATTATGTGAAGACTGCCACTGTCAGCTTGAAGTGGCGTCGTTTGGTTTATAAGAAGACTGCTGGTTTATGCGGTATCTTTTTATTTATGTGTCTCGTTGGTTTATAAGAAGACTACTGCCTTCTACGGTGTCGTTTTATTTATGTGTCTCGTTGGTTTACAAGAAAACTGTTGCCTTCTACGGTGTCGTTTTATTTAGTTCGGATGGATTTGATTTAATTCGATATGGAGGCTGCTCCCTAAATGAATCATGTGCAACATTTCACTTTATTATTTTAGGCGTGAAATGACAAGAGCATGTGGCGACAGTCAGTAATCAAGAAATAAACTACAGTATTTTTATTGAGTGAAACTCGTAGGCGCACCTTTTCCAACTCTGCCTCTTCCTGTAGAATGGCTCCACCTAGACAATCCTGTGTTTCAGTACCATGAAGTTTGACAATAACTGCAACCCATCACAGATTTTATCTGTCAACCACAAATTTGTAATAGTTTTGCAACCCATCACATATGGTCAGGTTAAAAATACTTTTAATTAAAAACCAACCCAACACAAAAAATGACAATTATTCTCCAGTACACTACAAAATATTATATTCTTAATTAAACTTTTGAACAAGTAAATGGAAGCTAAAAGTATCAAAATGTATATGATAACGATGTAATTGCACATATTTGCGCTCCTAGTTCTTATCCGTTTGAGGGGCATAGTCGTGTATTTTTGGCCTATTTTACGCCGGGTTGTGCTATTTTGTCACATTTCAGGTCCCAGGCGTCAAAGGAAAGGCTAAGCACGAGTTTCGGGGCATTCGGAAGTCATTTCGTCGAGCTGGAGCCAAAACACGGGCACACCTAAAACAGAACACGGCCGTGTTCTGTGGCGGTGCTTTTACTGCCGGGAGCTAATTGAGTTTGGCAAATTCAAGCTGCAAACACGGGCTGAAAGCACGGCCGTGTCCACCAAAGCACGGCCGTGTCCTCCAAAAAGCACGGCCGTGTTTGCAACAACAAGCTGGCCGTGTAATTAAACCTAGCCAAAGCACGGGCGGGCTGAGGCAAAGCACGGCCGTGCCCTCGACCGTGCTTTGCCCAATGATGCCCTTTTAAGCAGATTTCAGCCAAAACAGAGGGGGATTCGAGTTTTAGAGAGACAGATCGATTCCTAGAGAGAGAAAGCGACGAACAAGAGTCTCCAAGTGCCCTAGCTTGATCTTCATCACCATTGGAGGCCAGCTTGAGCTTGGAGAAGTGCCGATCAACGTCCAGGAGCAGGAATCCATCCTTCACAGTATGAATTCCGCGTCTGATTCTGCTTTTGCTTCTTTCTCCATGGAGTAGTTCTCCCATTAATCTGGGTATGGAGAACCCTAGATTTGTATGTTAGGTTTGATTGTATGAACCCAAGTACTGATTCTATGATTTGATTATATTCGATTGAGGTTTGAATGATGGAATGACATGAATTCTGATCAAATTCCTGTTGTTTCTGCTTTAACCTAGAATGAGAATATCTGCCTAGGTTGATAGAGCATCCTTGATTGAAGGTAGGGAGTCGGTGAGTTTAGTCGAGGAGCCAACTCACTATTCTGTACCGAATTTACTTCGGTAGTGGAGGTTTTGTTCGTTAGGGCCTCAATCTGTTTACTCCGGTGGAGGTTAGTCGCCCACTAGAGACTCAGAGTGAGAGGGTCTGAAGACCTTTAGTCGAGACTTTAGGCTGTTTAAGAACCTTCCGCAGTATAACTATCATAGAAACTGAACTTGGTAATTGCAATCCGGCTTAACTGCAGTCTAGGGGGAACCATATCCTGGTGACCTCTCTTAACCTGAATACAACCGTTTACTTGCTTTGTTTGTTTGTTAGTTTAGACTTGCATTAAAGTTTCATTGCTAGATAACAAGAATTCACTGAGTAGTCATCAAATCTAGGACCCGGGTTGACATTTAAACCCAAACCCGCTATACTGCGCTTTAGGAAGTGGTTTCACTTGGCCAATTCCTGGAGTGACAGTAGAAGTGAGTCAAGTTTTTGGCGCCGTTGCCGGGGACTTTCTAGAGTATTAGGAAAGGCAGAAGTTTGTTACTTTAGCATTTTTCTTTTCTTTTCCACCCTTGCTTTTCACTTGGGTGTTTTTGTTTTTGTTGGTGCAGATCTGAATCATGGATCCTCATGGCTTCTCCAACAATTGGGGGTATCCACCACCACCCGAGTGGTATTACCCCGAGACTCCCTAGAGCAATCAAGGAGGAGAAGACTATGGATTCGGGTTCCAGTACCAACCCCCTTACTACGGAGAACAACCGGACCCCTGGGCATATCAAGAACAACCTCATTACCAAGAAGAATTTTTCCCACAACCAGAGGGGCCATTGGAGCTGGAATTACCCATGGCGGCCTTCACGGGCCATTTTGCAGAGCCATGCTACACTCCACAGCCAGATCCACACTATGAATTAAGACTTCTCATGGAGCAGTTTGCTCGAGACTGTGATAGAACATGCTCCAAGATGGATCATTGTGTCCAGGCCTATCGTGAAACAGAGGAGATCCTCCTGAGCCTTAAGAAGAGCGTCGATGATCTTGAGAGATCTTGGGCACAACGTGCTCCAGATCACCCTTCTGCTACCATACTAGAAGAGGAGGAGGAAGAAGAAGGCTACAAGGACATTGTGGAACACACAGAAGTTGTCACGGAGAGCTCTCGTGATGGTCATGATCAGGAATGTCCTGTCGTAGCCGACCACACCTTCCCACACCCCAAACTAAGCTTTGAAGAGGCGGGCATGAGTGAGGAGATGCAAGAAGATCTCATGAAAGAAATTGCTTGGCAACTTGCTCTCCAATCTGTGCTAGAAGAAGAAGAGCAAGAAAGGGTGCAGAAAGTAAGTTGTGGAGGATGACGAAAGTGAAGCAGGAGGAGTTCTTGATCATTTCCCAGGGGTGATACCACATGAAGAAGGAAGGGAGGTTGAAGAAGAAATTGGCGTCCAGGCTGAGGACGGAGTTAAGGTGGAAGAGGCCTGCACCGGCCATGAGTTACATGTGATATCTCCACCAAACTTCGAGGAACTGCTTAGCAAGGACCCATTTGCAGTGTCTCTTTGCCAGACCAAGGCCACATCGACATCGGTCTCTCTTGGTGGACGCGATGGTGGTCAATCGATGCTGTCATATCTGGTTTGGGGCAATGAGACGAGAGAAAAGAAGAAGAGGTCTCGAGGGTGGAGACGTTATCTGCATCAAGTGCACGAGCTTCCATCACCTGTCATACCACATGCTCGTGACTTGAGACTCCACCTCATCGACGAGAACCTCAACTTCAAGGAGGTTTTGGGGTGGACCGAAACTTAGGAGCCATCGTCCGGCTCACGACGTGAAAGAAGCGCTTGTTGGGAGGCAACCCAACCAGTCGGTTTGCATTTCTTTCTCTATTTCTCTTCGGTTGAGTCAGTTTTGTTCTTTGATTTCAGAGTCAATAATTCAACCTTTGTGAGATTTTGTGTGGTGTTTGTGTTCCGACTACTTTGTCCTCCTGGAATGCACCGCCTTCCCCGTCCACCATCATTCACCGTTGACATGGTAACTTCGTTCTACCCTCCTTATCTTTCCTCCATTGAGGACAATGTCGTGCTTAAGTGTGGGGGGATGTTCGATTATGTATGTGTGTGAATGTTTGACTGTTTGTGTGCTTGGAGCCTAGTCCACTGTCCAAATTTCGATTTGAGGGCTCCAAGTACGTGTTCCTTGCAATTGAGTGCTCAGTATGCTTTGAATTGACAGTCTTTATAGTAATATGCAACCTAGGGAGGTAGTGTAGCACTATGGAGGATGTTGATGCATTTAAGAAGTCTCATTTCTTCTTCATATTGTGTTGGTTGATTGAGTGAATTAGTGATCTTAGGACCCCTGAATTGTGTGGTGTTGTGGACTCTCTACCTGTCATGGACTCTTGTTTCATGTTTTGAGTTTAACAGGTGCTCGAAAATGTGCTTTAAAATAACGTCTCCCGTGCGAATAGGGCAAAAGTGTGTAAGGGGAGACGGGAATTCATTCCCAATTTTCACCTACTACCTCCAGCCCCCTTACATGTCTTTCCCCCGCACGAGGCTCGAGACACCCGCTCCTGGCATGGTCGGTAAGAGCCGGGCTCCCGCAAAACCTCTGCTAGGTGGGAGCCCCCATTTTCTGAAAAGCAGGTTGGGACCCTTGAAAAAAAAAAGGAAAAATAACAGAAAACAAGCAAAACAGAAAGAAAAGGGGTTCCAACCATCTTCAAGAAGAAAATAGAGCACCTTGACTAATGTGAGTCCATGATCCTTTGTTTTTGAGAATCTCTTCATCCACGATTCATTTGTCCTCTGTTCACTATTTGCCATGATGCCGACTCGATACTAGTGCTCTCGCCGAAGAAGCTATGAGATGACTTGTGCGTCGGTTGACCTCGTAAGTTGCTAAATGATCTAGGAAGTCCTCTACCTACGATCTGGGTTGTTTGTTGCTATAGAGGTCTGGAGAGTTGCATTGGTTTGAGTTAAGTTTGCTTAGGGACAAGCAAACGGTTAAGTGTGGGGGAATTTGATAACGATGTAATTGCACATATTTGCGCCCCTAGTTCTTATCCGTTTGAGGGGCATAGTCGTGTATTTTTGGCCTATTTTACGCCGGGTTGTGCTATTTTGTCACATTTCAGGTCCCAGGCGTCAAAGGAAAGGCTAAGCACGAGTTTCGGGGCATTCGGAAGTCATTTCGTCGAGCTGGAGCCAAAACACGGGCACACCTAAAACAGAACACGGCCGTGTTCTGTGGCCGTGCTTTTACTGCCGGGAGCTAATTGAGTTTGGCAAATTCAAGCTGCAAACACGGGCTGAAAGCACGGCCGTGTCCACCAAAGCACGGCTGTGTCCTCCCAAAAGCACGACCGTGTTTGCACCAACAAGCTGGCCGTGTAATTAAACCTAGCCAAAGCATGGGCGGGTTGAGGCAAAGCACGGCCGTGCCCTCGACCGTGCTTCGCCCAGTGATGCCCTTTTAAGAAGATTTCAGCCAAAACAGAGGGGGATTCGAGTTTTAGAGAGACAGAGCGATTCCTAGAGAGAGAAAGCGACGAACAAGAGTCTTCAAGTGCCCTAGCTTGATCTTCATCACCATTGGAGGCCAGCTTGAGCTTGGAGAAGTGCCGATCAACGTCCAGGAGCAGGAATCCATCCTTCACAGTATGAATTCCGCGTCTTATTCTGCTTTTGCTTCTTTCTCCATGGAGTAGTTCTCCCATTCATTTGGGTATGGAGAACCCTAGATTTGTATGTTAGGTTTGATTGTATGAACCCAAGTACTGATTCTATGATTTGATTATATTCGATTGAGGTTTGAATGATTGAATGGCATGAATCCTGATCAAATTCCTGTTGTTTCTGCTTTAACCTAGAATGAGAATATCTGCCTAGGTTGATAGAGCATCCTTGATTGAAGGTAGGGAGTCGGTGACTTTGTCGAGGAGCCAACTCACTATTCTGTACCAAATTTACTTCGGTAGTGGAGGTTTTGTTCGTTAGGGCCTCAATCTGTTTACTCCGGTGGAGGTTAGTCGCCCGCTAGAGACTCAGATTGAGAGGGTCTGAAGACCTTTAGTCGAGACTTCAGGCTGTTTAAGAACCTTCCGCAGTATACCTATTATAGAAACTGAACTTGGTAATTGCAATCTGGCTTAACTGCAGTCTTGGGGGAACCATATCCGGGTGATCTCTATTAACCTGAATACAACCGTTTACTTGCTTTGTTTGTTTGTTAGTTTAGACTTGCATTAAAGTTTCATTGCTAGATAACAAGAATTCACTGAGTAGTCATCAAATCTAGGACCCGGGTTGACATTTAAACCCAAACCCGTTATACTACGCTTTAGGAAGTGGTTTCACTTGGCCAATTCCTGGAGTGACAGTAGAAGTGAGTCAGTATAAATGGTGCAATTTGCTTTAAGTCTAATTTTCCCCACAAAGAAACTAAAATGTTTATAAGTGAATGCATTCATAATATATTATTCTTCTAAAATTGTATATAATTTTATATGAATTGTAGCATATATTAAATATACATCTAAATTTTAAGTAGAAGAATGTATTAGGTTAGGAAAATCACAAGAGAAAAATATGATAAAATATCTTAATTTTCTTACAAATATCAAATATGTTTATATATGACACAAATATGTTTTGGATACGAACATTGGATCATGTTGGATGGGTGGGTCACTTGACGGGTTGTTTTGCTCACCTCTACGTATACTATTATGGTTTGTGTAGATACATTTTCATAAAAAATTAGATTTCCTTTTCTTACTCTCATCACCCTTACAACAACAACAACAAAAAAACTTTGTACTACGTGTACCATACTAGATGTTGGGTGACAAAAACTGCATACCACCAGCTTGTAACCTATCAAATATTTTATCCGTCAACCACAAAAACTGTTAATCATTCTCCATGTCACAATACTAGTCAATCATGAACGTAAACCAACTTCAAAATGTGAACAGGAAAGGGAATTATACGTTGCCTCCCCCACCCCAACTAGACAACTCTCGATTCTTTCCCTACAAATGAATCCTACTTGAATTTCTCATCAAGTCATCCAAATTCCAAACTACCCCTTTTTCCACTTCCAAAACCTAACATATCTATCTACTAGTTTCACTCTCTTCAAAATTTTCCAACTAAGCAGCGCTCTCTCTCTCTCTCTCTCTCTCTCTCTCTCTCGAGAACACATATAGTTATGTCCCGCCACCCTGAAACCAACCCTCATTTCGTCAGGCCACTCCAACAGCCCCGCCGCGACCGAGGCGACGGCCGCCGTTCCACCCCACCGGCGGTCATAACTCCTCCAGTCAGTGGCCCAGCCACTCCTGCCCCGCCGCGCCACCATAACCAGGAAATTCCGGACCCTGGCAACCAACACTTCCCTCTCCACGTCGACGAGGAATTACTCCCGCCGCGCAATAAGCCATTGGGCCCGATCCGCCACCAGGAACGCGGACAGTTTCGCAGCCCATGGGCCATACCACCACATCACCCGCAGCCGGCCCACGGCCCAGCCCATGATGGCAACTACCAAAGCCCATGGATACTCCCGCCCTCATCATCCCACCCGACCGACGATCACGGCCCGCTCGTCACCGAACCCCACCGCCACGACTCCGAGCCGCCACCGCACCCGCATCCACAACCACAGCGTCCACAGCCACAACCGCCGCCGAAACATCCACGTCACCACCGCCAACCCCGCGACGGCCGCAAGCATCCCCCTCCTCCGCCGCCGCCGCACGACGGCCCCGATCCGGCCGTGGTCGGGCACCGGCGGGGACGGGGGCCCGTGGTGCCGTCGCCGCGGAAGACGAAAATCACGACGTGGTGCGCCGCCGTGTGCTGCGCGATCTTCTGGATCGCCATCTTCCTCGTCGGATTGATCGTCCTCATCGTCTACCTCGTCTACCGCCCGCACAACCCGCGGTTCGAGGTCTCCGACGCGACGCTGAACGCCGCGTACCTCGACGCCGGATCCCTGCTCAACGCCGACGTCTCGGTGCTGGCGAATTTCACGAACCCCAATCGGAAGGTCGCCGTCGATTTCGGGAGCCTGATCGTCGATCTCTACTACGGGAGCACGCTGATCGCGACCCAGTTCATCCAGCCGTTCTCCGCCGACCGGGCCGGGTCGCGGTTCGTGAACCTGGAGCTGGTGACGAGCCAGGTCCGGATCCCATTGGAGGACAGCAAGAAGCTGGAGGAACAGATCAACAAGAATACGGTGACGTTCAACGTCAAGGGGGTGTTCCGGGTTCGATCCAAGCTGGGTTCGTTTCTGAGATACTCGTATAAGCTCTACGGTCACTGTACAATTGTCACGACGGGGCCTCCGAATGGGATATTACGTGGGAAACGGTGCATTACCAAGCGATAGAAATTTTACTTTTGGAGTAATTTCATGTCTAATTGAATCATTAATGACATGACATGGAACATAATCCACAGAGGAGAAGTTGTGTAGCATCACGAAGTGATACAAAAATGTTTTGATGCTTACCAAAGTGCTCATCTGTAAACAGCGATATATGTGTCAAACGATAAACCGGAACATGTTTATGGCAAAAACTGAATTCAAACTACACTGCAATCTAGCACAATTGGGGAGGGCTGTCCAGAAAACCCTTTGTTTTATCTTCCCCTAAATACAAAATAATATACAGATGCTTCAATGTGAATTTCACTAACAGTTACAGGGTTCAGAACACTTTGTATTCGTCAGCGACTGAACAGCTTGATTCTCCTCGATATAAAGAGTACATAGAAAAGCAATCCCCATAATATGGTACACTCTTCAACCCGAATTGATGACGTAAAAAGCCGTTACTTCCTTCTTTAAGGGGGGACACACATTAATGATTATTAGCATCCAATATCTTCTTCTTTTGATTCAAAGTCTCCTGTAAGGGTCCCTTGAGAAGAAAGGATGCCCGAGGGCCTCGTGAGCCGTTAGCCTGGCCGAAGGGTCGTACCGAAGAAGACCCTGCAAGAGGTCGATTATGTCTCCCGCCGAGTGATCCACGTGTTGCATTACAAGGTTCTGCCAAAATCAATTGCATACATGGGCAACCACAAAATTAAGCAAAAGCTAAAACAAACACAGACCAAGTGAGAGCTATACCTGAAGACGAGGCAGCTTCATGACGGCTTTAATGCTATCACGAGAGGTTGCATTGTCGGGCCAATCCAACCTACCTCTTCTCACGTACTTGTCAGTGTGTCGACTGTGGATGAGCATGGAAATGGAGAAAGACAATCCAGAATAATAAGCAAGAGAATTGCTTGATTCCATGATGGAAGCAATAGAAATGGAAGGATAGAGAGAGAAGACAAACTCCGCTCTCTTCAGCATCTGCTGAGGTAACGGGCCTAATACTCTTTCCATCATAGCTAAGTGCTCCAAGTTATCGTGGGTCTGGAACAATGCTTCCCCCTGGTAGGAAAAAAAAAATTCATTGCAACATAATCCTAGAAATGTAGAATATGTTCAATGGCTAGAAAGTGCATAATTTGGGACTCAGTGAACTTACTGTGCAAAGTTCCACCAATATACAGCCGACACTCCATATGTCACATGAGTAACTCCATCCAAGGCCTCAAAATTGGAACAGGCTATTGAAATTAATCTCATTATTGAAACAAATGAAAGAAACTTCATTTAAGGGGGTAAAGAATTAGCATACCAAGGATAACCTCGGGCGCACGGTAATGTCTGGTGGAAACAATATAGTTGTGATGTTTATGACCATCAGCAGTGCTGCCAAAATCAATGACCTTAATGGCACTAGACTTTGGCAACCTCTTGTAACAGCCTGCCTCACTAAATGAATGTGCTGGAACCTAAACAGGCAACAAAACTAGATTGATTTAGAAAGGAGAAGCAGGAGAGAGCTTCTGTCATTATTCAATAGCATACCAAGGAAAGCACCTTGTAGTCTGGAATTTTCACATAATCTGGAGAAACAAAGAGTATATTCTCTGGCTTCAGATCGGTATGGATAAGAAGCAAGTCATGCATAACTGCAGAGATGGAGAGAGTCAATACTAGTATTAAGACAGTATCAAGCTTTGATGCTCATTTTCCTCCGTCATTAATCATCAAAGAGTGGTAAAAAGAAGAAAGAAGAAGAGAGCAAGAGGAATTAGGAACTCCCCATCATAGGAACAGCTTTAATTTAAGTTTCCCTGAACAGCATAAAACATGCAGCCCAAGAAACTTGAAAAGCATAATAGATGGTGAAAGGGAAAACATTTACACACATGCTACACATTCCAAGAGTTGTCTGCCAAGCTCACGGACAAGGTCTACTGGGAATGGTCGATAACTATTTTTTCGAAGAAAATCGTATAAGCTTGGTCCAAGTATCTCAAAGACCTGTTAAACACACATCATTTTAAAAACCCATCGTCTCAACCCCCTGAAATTGTACAGAAAAGGCTATTAATCAAACTTTGCCACATTAAAAATTGTATACTTACAATGCAGATATGGTTCCGGTAGTCAAACCAGTTTCTTATTTGTACACAACTGCAAAAAAGAAACTCATTTGACTCTATGCTGATGAATAATAAAAAGGAAAGATTATGCTCAAGCTGCTTTAACAGAGGTAAAACTCACCGGCTGCCATTTCTATCATACTTCCCTAGCAACTGGAGTGCATCAATTTCGGACATTGCTGCCTCCCTGTATTTTTTTATACTTCTCACAACTTTTACGGCAACCATCTCTCTCGTTTCCCTATCCCAGCATTCCAAAACCTGACCAAAGGTTCCTGGAGCAGAAAAAAGCTAGTATTTAAATATGCCAGCCAAGGAAGAAATACCCCACTATAAGATGGCAGGACATCCGAGGAGATCTAACCTTCGCCAATTTTCCTATGGATCTTGTCTGCAAGTAGATAAACAGACGATCAGAAGGAGAAACCAAATGTATGGTCATCAAAGAATGTAAGACTGAGCCCAAGATATGAACTAAATTAAAAATCTTGGGAAAAGGGTGAATGCTGCAAATGAATCCAGAGAAAATTTGGTCTGCTTGGTCTAAAAGAGTTTCAAAAGCTCAATTTCAAACAAGAGTAGTATCATAAAGGCTCAGAAAAAGAAGGGTTGTGTAAATTGGGGTATCGATCTTAGGGTGCACGAAAACAAGTTAAAAAATAACATAATAGCCTGCTCAGTGGTGATCAAGTGAAATTACAGCGAGATGTTAAATTCTCTCCGAGAGCAAACATGTAATGTCCATCTTTGTCATCGTCTCGCCATGGGGGAGAGCCCTTTTGAGCCAATCCTTTTAGATATAAACTGGAATGGTCTGCGAGTAGTACTCTTGAAGGTCCCATGCTTGTCCCATTTCCAACATCTTGTCCAAAATACAATCCCGGCTGAGCCTACACACAGCCATTCGTTCATTTTCCGCTAAACACACAGTAACTAATAAAAGGTCACTGTTTTACAACAGTTCACCGATATCAATAAGGCTTCCAATTGCTATCTAACCAAACAACAACCTCAAAGCTTTTTAGACAACACTAGCTAGTTGTCAGCAAACTATACATGTCTGGCCAGAAGGACCATAAATCATAATAGCCAGAAGTATCTTCCATACATAAACAAGAGTTATAAAGACGGATCCATTTTCTCTTTTAGACATTCTGCATTAGAAAGCAATGCTACAAATTTCAGGCAGTGGAAGCCTTCTCAAAACTGCCTAGAACCATTAGTAATTTTAGCAGTCAAAACTTCCAGGAGCACCCCCAATCCCTTCTCTCTCCAAATACTTCCATTTCACAGGAAAGCAACAAATCAGCTTTTCACTCGATAAAATTCAGCTGGAATCTCATTTAAACAGGAGCATCACATTGAGCCAACTTTTACGTATAACAAGGGAAGGAAACCCCCTGAAGCTTCAATCAATAGATCAAATCAGCAATTGCCGATACTGAGAATCGAGGACCAAATGAAGAAAGAAAACAGAACAAAAAAGGGAAGCTGTTACCTTGGTGTGAGTTTGAGGCGGGAAATCCCAAGCGAGCCTAGGTCTCTTTCTGGGACGTCGATCCATGTGATTATGAAGGAACTCGGCGACGTAGTCCGTCTCCATCAGAGGGTGAACAAGAACCCTAACCCTAAATTCATCAGTAGTATCCAAGATCGATCCAATTCAATTTGGGGATCAGATTCAGAAGAGCGTATTTTGCCCTAACTATTAGACAGTTTTTGTTCTTCTGGAATTTTCTGTTTTCCCCCTTTTCCTCATTTTCTGATAAGTTGATCTGCACCGTTAGATTAGGCTCTGCCCGGAGTTCGGTTTGAACCTACTCGATATTTAACCCCGGTTTAGTTAAAGCTATTTTTTCCAAGGTTGTCAACCCTGTTTGTAAAATACGAACAATGAAAATACAGACACAACGATTTACGTGGTATCCTCGTTCATATGAACAGGATTAATCCACGAAAGACCCTCTCAAGGAGTCTTCGGCTATAGTATTCTTAGGGTTTTCTCTTGACTATTGTACAGAGGAAACACGGCAGCAGCAGGACATATATATGTCCACCAAACCCGAAAACACAAGCTAGGGATTGGGAAATTATACAAAGACACCTGAACAAATAGAAGCCGACAACTAAGCCTACTCCAAACCGTACGTACTCAACACACTACACGTACAGTTCACAACACGCCCCCTTAAGCGATGGCGTGAATGTAGACCTGGCAATCGGGTCGGGTTGGGTAATTTTGGGTTGGGTATCTTGGGTTACGGGTCTTTACGGGTCGGGTCTGGGTTTGTTGATTTCGGGTCATATATTGATCCAACCCATTGGGTTTCGGGTCGGGTCATTTCAGGTTATGAGCGTTCTCAGATACAATATCAAACATGCTTCATAAATTTTTAAAGAACACAAATTTTTACATATGTGTGACAATAGTTTGCCTAGCACATGTCAATTAACAAATGCTCAACTCCTTCCATGCTAATGAAAAAGAAATACAAGTTGCACAAATCGTCAAAAAACAATAACGAAAGTAATACTACTATAATAAAAAAAATGATGCTTGATTATCTTTACACTCCAAACTTGTCTTTCAAATCCATATGATTTTTTTTAAACATCTCATCAAAGTACGAGTGATTTTATCATTTTGAGAGTGGCATATGCAATGAAACGGGTCTAGCGGGTCAACCCACAAACCAACCCGACCCGACCCAAAAACTACGGGTTAATCGAGTCCGGATCATTTAGGTTTCGGGTTATAAAAACCTCAACCCATTCTCTATTTTTCGGGCGGGTTCGGGTAGGGTCAACGGGTTGGGTCCTCATTTGCCAGGTCTACGTGAATGTCATGAATGCCAAGCTTGGAAGCTAGAAATGAGAACTGCTCGGCACCTAACCCATTTGTAAACATGTTGGCTAACTGGTCATGAGAGGAGATCTTTCAGGGAGCTATTTCACCAGAGGTAACGTGCTCCCTAACAAAATAACAATCCATCCCCACGTGCTTCGTCCGTTCGTGAAAAACGGGGTGTGCAGCGATATGCAAAGCTTCCTGATTGTCGCAATGCAGCGGATTAGGAGCATCAATGGAAACATCGAGCTCGCTGAGAAGCCAACGAAGCCAGAGTAGTTCACCCACGGTGCTAGCCATGGCACGATACTCAGCTTCTGCATAAGAACGAGCTACAACAGACTGCTTTTTGGTGCGCCAAGATACCGAGCAATCGCCCAAGCGAATGAAATAACCATTAGTAGAATATCAGGAGTGTTGACAACCACCCCAATCAGAATCACAATAAACAGTCAGACGAAGTGAACCACTTGTCGAAAAACGGAGACCACGGCCAAGCAAACCCTTGAGATACCAGAAAAACGATGTGCAACATCCTTATGCTACTGTCTGGGAGAGTGAACAACCTGACTCAAGATATTATCAGCGTAGACAATGTCGGGCTTGTAATTGTCAGATACTGCAGATGATCGACGAGACGTTGAAAACCAGAGGGATCCTTAGCCGTAGGACCCTCAATCCGGGTGAGATGATGGTTCTGCTTAATGGGAAAAGCACACGGTTTAACACCTAGTGCGCCGGCGTCCTTGAGAATGTCGAGAGCATATTTCCGCTGAGATAAAACCAAACCACGACGCGAACGCACTACTTCAATGCCCAAGAAATACTTTAGTAATCCTTGATGCTAAACTGTGTCTGCAGAAAATCCTTCACACGCTGAATAGTTCGCAGGTCATCCCCGCCAAGGATTATGTCGTCCACATAGATAAGAGCAAAGATAAAACTACCATTTCGGCAAAGCAGGAGAGAAGGGTCGGCCTTTGACTGCTGAAAATCGAACTGCTGTAGGGACTGAGTAAACTTCATGTACCAGTTGCGGGAAGCCTGTTTAAGACCATAGAGAGATTTGTGAAGACGGCATACCCTGTTCTCCCCCGGTCGAGAAAACCCAGGAGGAAGCTTCATATAAACCTCTTCATGCAGATCACCGTGCAAAGAGGCGTTGTTAACATCCAATTGATGCAGGTGCCAGCCGCGGTGAGCGGCAACAGAGAGAACACAACAAACTGTGACCAATTTGGCAACTAGGGCAAAGGTATCATGATAGTCCACGCCCTCAATTTGGGTGAAACCCTTAGTGACCAAGTGTGCTTTGTAGCGGTCCACACTACCATCGGGCCGAAACTTTAACTTGTAGACCTACTTAGCTGCAATGGCCTTCTTATTCGGAGGCAACTCTTGCAAATTCCAAGAGCAATTGCCCTCAAGGGCATCAATCTCATGTTGCATGGCGTCCCACCAGCACGCATATTTAACAGCATGGCGTCCCATCATACACTCAATATCCTTTCTGAGAAGAGGGATATCCAAGAAAAACGCACACTCTCCCACGTTCACCAAACTTGTCCAAGTGAGAATGCGTGTCTTTCAAATAAACCAGACAATAAAAAGCACGCAAGTGATCATAGGAAGGGCGATGATTGAACAGACGCTCGTAGGGGGTTTGATTATCAAGGGCACGATGAGGTAGTTGGTTGATTAAGTAACCATCAGTGAGGACGCACTCACCCCAAAACCGTTTTGGCAGATTCGCATGAAAACGAAGAGCACGATCAGTGTCAAGGATATGTCGATGTGTGCACTCAATCACGCCGTTCTGCTGTGGAGTGTGAGTGCACGACGTCTGAAGCCGAATACCCTCATCAATATAGAAGTCAAGCATCTCGACCGACTGAAACTCTGTCTCATTATCGGTCTGAATAACCTTGACCGATTGACTGAATTGCCGAGAAGCCTGTCGAACAAAAAGTTTCAAGTACTTTGTTGCCTCAGATTGGAACTTGAGTAAGTAAATCCATTGCCCACGAGTGAAATCATCAACCATAGTAAGAAAATATTGTGCACCACTCAAAGAAGGAACTCGATATCCACCCCAAATGTCAACGTGGATGTGTTCAAAAGGTCTACTGTTACGAATAGAGCTCGAGGGAAAAAACCAATCTAGGCTGCTTTGCTCGTAAACACGAGGAGAAAAGTGCTTTATTCTGATTATGAGAACTAGAAAACAACTTCAGCAAATCAATTTTCCTGACGACGGATGACCCAGACGCATGTGCCATAAGTCTGCTGGCACCACTCGACGATATGCGCATGCCATCGCTACGCAGGCTAGCAAATAAGCGCAAGTAGTAAAGCCCGTCATTCTGTGCCCCCTTCCCAATAATCGTCTTCGAGCGTAAGTCCTGTATCATGCAGAAGTCGCCCAAGAAAATCAAAGCCAAAGAAAAATCTCGTGTAAGCTGGCTAACAAACACAAGATTGCATTTAAACTCTGGAACCAATAAGACTCGCGACAGGGTCATGCCATTAGACAACCAAACGGACCCGATGACATGAACATAAATAGCAGAGCCATTTGGAACCTTAACTTGCAAAGCCGAATCGCGATGGGAATTAACAATAAGCTGGGAATCATTAACGATATGCTCGTTGCAACCTGTATCGATTAACCACTCGTCATGAGTTAAAGAAGAGGGAACGAAATTACTTGTCATCTTAGTGTCCACTGTAGAAGCCGCCTTCAAATCTCCACCAAAAAGCAGCTTAAGCTGATCAAACTGCGCAGCACTCAGGCCAGGTATGGGGCTCTCATTAACGCCAACCTTATTAGCCCGAGGTCCCCCCTTGCCACGCGAGGGCCCCCCTTTGAGCCCCCCATCCTTGTCGCCCTTGGCAGCTCCACGCTCGGGGTAACCAATGAGTTCAAAACAGCGATCTTTCGTATGCATGTCTTGCCGCAGTGATCACAAACATACCGGGGTTGTTGGGATTGATAGAACGGCTAGAACTAGCACGTTGTGAGGGACGCTCATCCTAGACATGAAACGCGGCCGCCTCGACAACGGGATGACGAGAGCTAGCGATACTGCCCATCAAGAAATTAAACAGTTGCTCACTATTCTTCGTCTCCCGGTACTGCCGCTGAATGTCACAACCGCAGCCCCCACAATGAGATTAAGGAATCGGAGAAATAGACTGAATTTCATCCCACAAACCATGAATTTTCGTGTAGAAACTTGAGACACTCAAATTTTCTTGCTGCAACAGAGCAATCATCTTGCGCAACTCATACAGTCTCGACACGCTTCCCTGTCCGAAACGAGCTTCAAGGTCTTGCCATATCTCGGGAGCTGTGCAAGCAAAACGGACACTTGTGCGAAGCTCTATACTCATAGCGGCTTTTAACCAGCCCTTAACCATCGCATTACAGTGATTCCACTGATCATGGAGAGGCCTTGCCGCTGGTTGAGGGATTGAACCATTAACAAAACCCATTTTATTTTTCGCAACAAAAGAATCAGTAATATCTCTGAGCCACTCACCATAATTGACGTCCGTGAGCAGTTCCCCAACAAACACTTGATTGGGGTCGTCCGAGTTCGTGATGAGGTAAGTTGGAGGGAACACATCTTTGACGGCACCCGCCCCTTCGCCGACGACTCGGACTCAGCCGACATCATCTTCTTGTCATCTAAACCCATGATGTGCAATACAAAACGGTGTGAATCGACTCACAACTCTAATACCATGTAAAATACGAACAATGAAAATACGAACACAACGATTTCGTGGTATCCTCGTTCATATGAACGAGCCTAATCCACGGAAGACCCTCTCAAGGAGTCTTCGGCTATAGTATTCTTAGGGTTTTCTCTTGACTATTGTACATAGGAAACACGGCAGCAACAAGACATATATATGTTCACCAAACCCGAAAACACAAGTTAGGGATTGGCAAATTACACAAAGACATTTGAACAAATAGAAGTCGACAACTAAGCCTACTCCAAACCGTACGTACTCAACACACTACACGTACGGTTCACAACACTGTTTAGTCTGTTGACTCAAGCAAGTGAGTGGAGAGTTAATGGTTTGATCGTTTTAACCCGAATTAAACCGAATATATGAAAAATAGCATCTAACATATGAGTAATAAACATATAATATTATATCAAAATAATAGTTCGTATTTGAATCCAACATATAATGAAAATTCAACACACATATACCATCAATATTCAAACGTTCAATTTAGAATTAAAAAAGATATGGTTAGACGAAGAGCAAAACGAGAAAAGAAGTGCAATTCACGAGTCAAAGGAAAAAAAAACAACAGCGTATGACCTCAACACTGGAACTTTATTGCAGGTCGACTCGCGGTGTGCGGTGCTCGTTTTTCTCATCGGATTTGAGTCAATACGGGGGAATCCGCATATTGACCCGCGGGTTGACAACCTTGATTTTTTTCACCCAATTTATTCATTTCTCTATTCTATAAATTCTCGGATAAAGTTCACTTTCTTCGCTTTTGGGTTTCGTATTTCTTTTCATATTTTCTATTTTCATCCTGTACATTTTTTATAACTAGCCTAAAATTAATAACTTAAATAATTTAGGTACCAAATTACAATATGCTAATAGTTTAGAATTAAAAAGATAGGTGACCGAGAGAACCAGATCTCTATCTCCTCCCATCTATAATTGATCATGTCCATCACATGCGCCACTTCATTTTAGCTTGCAATAGATTGCTCTTCCATGACCTTGTTTCTAGATCAATCAAACTCAAAACTTCTCAGTGATGCTAAGCTATGTAATTGAGGTCATTACTCGATAGTTCTCAGCTGCTGAATCCACTTATCCCACCACACTCATACACTTTATCCATCTCTTATCCTCTATCTCGTTCCTTCTCTGGCTAGCGATTGTGCTGTCAATAAGCTTCTCCGTATATAGCTTGGGTTGCTTCCCAATTTTGCCTCAAGTATGTCACAAAGCATATGATATTTCTCTTTTAGGATTATTTGCTACGTGCCAGTTAGGATTTTGCATTAAGTTCCAAACTTGTTTCCCCAATAAAACAATGTTGAATCTGTGGGGTCCCTAGATCCCTTAAGTCCTTCATACTTATGATGGAACAAAATTTTCCAACTCATCTAGTGAATTATCCTCTCTTCTCTTTTCTCCCCTGCCAGAAGCCCACTATGAAACTTTGGATTTCTCGTATTACTCCCTATGGTTTTAGAAATACTGAGAATCGCATATAATGATTGTGCTTTCACAATAGCTTTTATCAGTACCTCCTTTAATTTATTTCCAATGATAATAGCTTCCCCTTCAATATCTTTATCTTGTTGCGTACTCTATCAATCCTCTGCATATAACTGTTGGTATACCCAAATATTTTTCATGTTACATCACTGTCTTGATTCCCATAATATCATCCATCATAGCTCTCCTTTCTACATCCACATTCGAGCTAAAGGAGAGCTCAGATTTCCCTAGGCTTACTTGCTGTAAGATGCCCTCTCATAAGTCGTGAGGATTTGTCTTAATGTCTCCCCTTCCTCCCTCTTATTCTCAAAGAAAATATGTTGTCATCAACAAAGAAAAGATGGATATCATAGGTCCTGCTCTACTCATTTTGATTCCTTTTAATTGCCCTTTTTCCACCGCATTCTTTGTTAGTGCATGTAACCCTTCAACCCATAAAAGAAAAAAAATGCATGGATATATAGGCTCTCCTTGCCTCAATCCCCTAGTAGGCTTGAAAACTTTTGTTTGGTGTCCGTTTACCAAAGCTAAGTATCTTACAATTTTCACATACTACATAATAAGTTGAACCCAATCTGTATTGACACCCAATTTCAACATGATTCCTTCCATGAAATTGGACTCGACTCTATCATAGGCTTTAGCTATATCAAGCTTAGCAGCCACATCTCCCTTGTTTCCTTCTCTCTTGTTCTTCATGGCATGAAAGCATTCGAAAGCTGCTATTATATTGTCAGTAATGTTTCGACCAGGAACAAATGCATTATATGTCTTAGTAATAACAAAATCTAATACATTCTTCAAATGGTTTTCTAGCACCTTAGAGAGTATCTTGTATAAAAAGTTTACACAGAGCAATAGGCATGACTCTTTAGGTGTACTTGGCTTCTTTATATTTGAAATCAAAGCGAGTAAGGTGTGGTTTAAAGTAGGGGGAATTATTCATGTTGTCAGTATTTTCTGCAACTCCATAGATATTGTTTCTCCCACAATTGACTAGTTTTTTTATATTAAAAAAATAGGGTTGGCATCCTATATGAACTAGGATCTTTAGATGGTGCCATGAATCTCAGAGCATCTCAGATTTCCTCCCTAGTGAAAGACCCAATAAATTTGTCATTCATATGGTGAGTGACTTTGGGTCCCACTGCCTATAGAACCTCTCCAATGTCTGGAGTTTGACCTGTTGTGCATAAGCTTCTTCCCTTATAAATGTATCATCTACCCATTTGAGTTCTTTAATTGTATTTCTTCTTTGCCTATTGGATGTCTTGAAATGAAAGAAGCCTATGTTTCTATCTCCTTCCTTTAGCCAGTACAACCTAGCCCTCTATTTTCAAATCATCTCCTCATGGTGCCAAATCTCATTAAGCTCTTTTTCTGGGACTCGATGCTGTAAAATGACTTCCTTATTCTTTCTTTGCTTTTCTATCTTTGCTAAATCTTTCTATGCCTTCTTCTTTCTTGCTCTTAAGCTTCCAGAAGTTCTTTTGCTCCATTCCAGTAGGGTAGTTTCACAATCCTTTATTACATCTTCAACACTCCTGTTTGGGTCCTTCATCCATTCATATTCAATCAAAGGTTGCTAATCCACATGTATTTATCAAAACGGTTTGAACCTAAAATGTCATCATCATCTCATTCTTTCTTCCTGCAAGTTCAATTCCAACATAATTAGCAAATTATTTAATACCCAACGATCTAAAGGTATGCCCTAGCTTTCGGAAGCCAATCTTATTATTAGCCACCACCCCATCGAGTCTCTCCTCTAGGAAATTCTCATCAAGTCTATCGTTATCCCAAGTAAATGTATTCCCATAATATCCAAGATCTTCTAAATGACATTCATCTAGGGTTGCCTAGAACTCCTCCATGTTCTGTATGTCTGGTGGATTCGTGCCATTTTTCTCCTCATACCCTAATACATGATTGAAATCTCCACACACTACCCAAGGTATTGAGAACTGTCCATGGGCTCTTCTAAGCATGTCCTAAGTCTGTGGTTTATTTTCTCTCTCGGGCCAACCATACACCCCCATTAATTGTCATTTATTCTCATTTGGACCTTTAGTAAGTCAGACATCAATGTAATTTTTGTTTAGTGACTTTATAGTTATTTGCACCTCCCTCTTTCATAACAATAGTAGCCCTCCAACCATGTTACGCGATCCCGCTCCCTTTTCTTTTGTCCATCATCGTCGTTGCTGCCTGTGTTCGCCTGGTCGAGACGAAAGCCACGCGAAAGAGGCTATTGGTTGCCCACCTTTGTCACTGCCTTCATCTCTGCCTTTGTCCCCATCTTCCTCGCCTTAGTCGCCACTCTTCTTGTCGATAGAGAAGAGGGGGAGAAGTCAGATGGCGTCTGGAGGTAGACGAAAAAGAGAAGATGTGCGACGGTGCGCATATTAATATATTATTATGCTCAGATTGCCCGAAAATGCGCTAACTGAGTTAAACTAATATTAGTTTGCTCAGTTTACGTGGCCCGCGCGAGCTGAGCCAAAATTTTAATACAACGTTTTTTCTTAACTCATGTGTAGGCGCGCATTTCAGGTTCCCCTACATAAAAATCTTGTAAATACAATTTTACTACTATATTTATGTTAAGTTTTTTAATTTTCATAATATTTATGTAAATCACCAAAATATGTGCACTAATACAAAAGATAATACTCGATCTTTTGTAGTTCTAATGATGATGGACAGAAAACTATAAGGAGTAACATTACAGTTGTGGCCACTACTATTTATTGGATCTTTTATTACTGTATTAAAATTGTGGAGTAATGTAAAGTGGAGACATGGTATCTCTATAGCAGACATTTTTATATCATTATTAAAAATTTAAAGGTAATGTACAATTATAGATGTATGGACTGGTAGTATAGTACTACAACCACACATTAATTACATGCTCTTAATGCCAAAGGTAACATAGCCTAGTGGTGAAACCACTGGATCAATTGAGCTCTGGATGTGGGAGGTCCTGAGTTCGATTCCCAGTGGCGCCACTTGAGCGTTCCCGGCGGCACCCTTGGTATCGGAGGTGAATCCTCCCCGATGTTGGTAGCAGAAAGCCACGGTTAGTATGCAGGTACCCCCAGTGGTTTAGTAGGCCCCACTGTCGCTCAAGCGGCACGTGGGACTGAGGTTCCCTGGGTTATCAAATAAAAAAATTACATGCTCTTAATATGCAATTGTCTCTTTCATTTACCTAAACGATGTTTATTTCTTAATTTCTTATTTATCAAATATGAGATTTTTTCACTCTTGACCTCATTAAAGTACGTGTTAGTGTTGTGCTGATCGTATGTCAAAATATAAAGTCCACCCTGAAAAAATAAATGTGCACAACAATGGTATCTTTTAATTTTAGTTATATGAGTGCAAGATATATCGTTATTTGAATGATGGACATGAGTTATATGTATCTATCAGGGGTGAATTTACCATTGATTGAGTAGTCTACTACCACCATAATGTTCGACTACTAAATTTTTGAGTTACACATTCATCAAATGGAAATAAGTTGAAATGGCTTTTATTCGATCATTATATATGATAATTTAAATTATCTGTGTGATTTTTTGTCGTGAGACTGAAAGAAATGTTAGACGCTCACAATATTTGGCTAAAAAATATAGATCCACAAAAGGAAATACCAATAAAAAAATATGTACAACATATAAAGTTGAAAATTGTTGGCCAATCAAACAACATATGATGGTGAATATGATCTTCAAAATTATGATGAAGTATTGACTCTTATTGGTTAGCATGATATTGACAATCTTCCTGTTACACAAAGCTCGAATAATAATAATTCTTCATAATTATATACAAAGAGAAATAGTAGCCTACCGCTATTGAAAAAATAACAATAAAATATACCGCCCACCGGGCAGACACAAAACTAGTATATAGTAAGTTAGTAACATGGAAACACATAAAAGAAAGCAAATGAAAAAACATATGAGTTTGTTTGTTTTCTCTCTTTGTGATCGCTTGTGTGATCGAGTTTAAATTTATAAGTCGATGCACACGCTCTATTCAATTCTAACTAAACCAAGCATAACCTAGCTAGGGTTGTAGTAAAGTGGCATGGTCGTATTCCAAGGGAACCCTAAGCTTACTATTACTCCGCTCTAAACTACTATCTAATCGAATCAAAGGTTTGGTGAAGAATCTAACCTAACCTACTCCTAAACAACCAACCAAGTGGATGGGAGATCCCTAGAGATGAGACGGTTGCCTAGGGTCAAATCCTCCTAGCTATGGTTTTCATGTAGGGTTAAGAGAATATAGTGAGTGAGTTCTTTTCCATGGGCCTTCGTGATTATCCACACGCCTCCGAGTATGCCCTACCTATCCTATTGTCTCCTTGGTATAGGCTCACGTATCTGGGGCTTTAAGAACTTAGCTCCTTTCAATGGGTACTACCCACCATCCACACTGAGGTTTCATCTCAGGTTCCATCTAGGAAGGCGTTGTTGTGGCAGGGGTTCGGTCGCCTCGTCCACCACAAGACCCTATTCATTCATATAACCCTAATATGCCAAATGGAGCATACCCGTCTAATCCTGAAACTCCATACCCAGCGTAGAGTTCAAGTATGTTAGTAGAGAAGATCATAGCAACTTACCCAAGCACAATTAAAGCTAGATGAAGCATTAAAATCAACTAAACAAATATATTTATTCAAAACCCATACATACACAACCTATAAACTAGGGGTCATCTTCCCTAAACAACCATTAGAGATTCAAGTCATAGAGAGAGAAAGAAAACACAAACTAAAAGAGAGGGAGTGATGGAATCAATCTACTTTTTGCTTGCTTGCACCTTCTTCTTGCTCCTTGGGTGGATTGGATCTTCAATAAAGCTCTCCCGAGGTGTTTCCCTCTCTAAAAACACTCCAAAACCCTAATTTTCTCACTCTAGGTTGACTCTCCCTTTTTTCCTTCAACAGCTCCACTATTTATAGGTGCTATAATTCTTGGGGACGTTCGCGAGTTGTGGGTGAAAGATCACGGGTGCGAACTATCGTGTTGCGACCACGATCTACTTTCACGGCTGAACTCAACATATCCCGCGAGACGAGTGGGGAAACTCTTTGTTCTTCCAATGACGTTTCCTTCCAAAGTTCGCGGCTAAAACTCTCCGATTCACGGTCGAAATCCTTCGATATTGTCCCGCGATCTATGAGAAAACATCGCGGCCAGGCTTCTAGGTGGGGAACTTGTTCCCCTTCAGTTGCGATCTTTGTAATTTCTGGCTTCTTTCCTTGCTTCTACACATTCTTACCCATTTCTCTATATTTGTGCCCTCGTTTCGTACCTAATTCATATTTATCGTCTAAAGCACACTAGAATGGCAACATAATAAAAAAAGGAACAATATAGGGATGCAATCAACGATATTCTTCCGATTGTGCGCAAAAATTAGCAAGAAACAAACCTAATGAAGGACAAATATCACCAATTTTGGTGTTATCAAACTCCCCCACACTTAGGCTTTTGCTTGTCCTCAGGAAACCTACTCAAACCAATTCAACTTGATAGATAAATCAACGGGAGGTGCACTCTAGTTCTTTATTGCATAAAGAAGAGTAAACAGAGACGGTAAACGTTACTATCATCTTACCGTGCAAGCATAAATTCCTTTTTGAGGACCATACCTACTACCTCAGGATGAATATTCAAGAAGTGCATAGGGGGACTTCTCAACAACAATTAAGCACAAGAACTCTTGAGGGTGCTCTATATTCTTTCTTTCGATTCAGAAGTTGTCATTCATTGGTCTCCTTTTTCAACGTTGAAGTGTATTGCACCAAATTTTTGCAAATATGTATCTCTCCCTCATGACCAAGAGTGGATGGATCATTGCCTTCCCTATCAAGGTCACATGTGGGGAAATTTATGGGCAGATTCGTCTTAGCCCGAGCACCACTTCCCAGCCTGCACTCCACATTGGGTAAAAATGAGAGATGAGGTCTCTTCAATCGCTAAAAGGTACTTAGTACCGTACCATACAATTCTGTAAGGAGGAGAGGTGTTTGGGGGATGGTAAGCAGTGAAAGGCGGTCGGGATGCTGTAAAGCTATCTAATCCCCAAACACATCCTCAAATGGCACTCCGAGCCAAGAGAAAAGCCCTTTGACGGCTTAACTCAAACACTATGCTCGGTTGCCTTTCACGTGAGAACATCTTTGTTTATTTTTCTGAAAAGGTTAAGCACATATTTGCAAATGTTTCGAGTTCAAAAAGTGGTGGAGAGTCCGGCACACATGTTCAACCTAAAATAGCAAACATTATCGACTCACCAAAGAGGAAGAAGAGAGTAAAACCTCTGATACATGGGTACTCTAATCATGAAACTACTCCCTATTGAACACTACACATCAATTATCTATCAATTCAAAGCATAATGAGTAGGAAGTTCCAAGAAAAAGATGCTTTGGAACCCTCAAATTCGAAAAAAGAATTTGGGTATTGCATTCAAGGTTCCAAAACACTATCATTTGGTCATTCAACACCACAAAACACAACCAATCACTAGCATACACTCCCATACGCAATCATCAACATCTCATATTCATAATCAAGAGAGACTACTACAATTCATGCATATCCAATCATGAAATTTTAAAGCATGCAATGCATTCCCCCCACACTTAAGAGACACATTGTCCTCGATGTGGGAATTCTAGGTTAGGTTCATGAAACAGTACCATTAGGGTTGATGCAGCCGATGGAGAGAAATGGGGTAGTAATGTGTAGTTCTTCGACAATCTGAATTACAAACACATACGAGACACATAGGAAATAAAGCAGAGTCATTAAGAGGAGTAAGGTAAAATGTTGAAACGCAAATGAATCTTTAAAGGAGTAGCAAGACATAACGTTAAACCCACTAAAAGCACTATCCGAAATATGTAATAAAAGTACTGAAATTGAAATCGTTATAAGTTCAAATTAGGAAAATAGAGATAAAAATGGCCGTGCGATGCCATCAAGTACTCGATGTCTATCTCTTGTCTGAGTCATCCTCATCATCATCGCCCATGAAATTGTAAGGCCACTGGGAGGGAGTACGCTCGTAAGGGTGGGCGAATAGAGATGGATCCAGGTTGTTGCGCCTCATCAAAGCTTGAGCATAATTAAGCATACGGTTCCTCCACTCAGCATCTCTGTGCTGGTTCCTCAAGATTTCCTCTAAATGAGCAAAGGAGGATGGGTCATCAAAATTGGGGACGGACTGTGGTCAGTTGGACTGGCCTGCATGAAAGCTGTGACGGCCCGATTCTGATGACGAAGAAATTTATCCCTCCTCCTCGGGCGACCTAGGAGAGTGTGGTTGATCCCATCCACAACCATAGTGTTGTTCGCTGGGAACTCCAATCCTCGAATGCCCCAGACAGCATCCTCATTTTGCTCCAAGGTCATTAGATAAGTCATCAGATGCTCAAATGGGGTAGAAACGGTGTGGGAGTCCAACTGACTCTCGCCGGCAATAAGATCCACTTGAAGGTGACTAGCAATCCTAGTGACCTAGGCTCCTCCATGAAGAGCCACCAATCTCCCGTCTGAACCATGATGGTGAAGAGTCCGCAGGTTGGATCGCCCAAGGTGGAGTCAAGTGTCACTCTACATACTCTAGATAAATAGGACATCTCTGATAGTGAGGTTGCGCTTGCTCTCATATTTCCCACCAACCGAGTGAGAAATGACATGATGGATGAGGCGGTACTCTGGCCTCACCTCACTCCCCTTTGAAAGCTTTCACGTCCCAAGGTCAACGTGAGAGTTCTTCATGACGTTCTCATAGAAGTCATAAGGAAAAGAGAATTCCTTCTCCTGCTTTAGTGACGCGTAGGAGTAGTGGTCGGTGATGAACTCTGGTGGATAGATGTCAAGGGAAAAAGTGAACTCCCTCATCGTCATCTCTTGCTCAACTCCACCCAAACTGAAGTTGATTAGGTGGTTGACTTCAGCTACATCGCCTTTGATGTTCCTAGCCTGAAATGTACTAAGGAACTTGAGGGTGAGGACTTTGTAGATCCTCTAATTAATCTCCTACACCCTGAGACAAACTGGATCCCTGATCCTGGACTGATCAAATCGCCACCCCTAACTGGGAAAAGAGTACCCAGTTAAGGCACTCACTCTCCCTTGTTGCCATCACCTGGAAACGCTGAAGGTGCTCGCCGCAGAGAAAACGAACACCCAGAGGAAATGATAATCAACATAGGGCATCACCATCCTTGGAATTCTTCTCTAGGGCTGTCGGGGTTGCTTCTCAACCTCTTTAGGATGAGGTTCTGGTTCCAAGTGAGGCTGAGGCTCCTCTTGCCTCAGAGAAGTCTCCTCAGTAGCAATCTGCCTGTTTCTTTGGAATTTCCTCCTGAAATATTGGTGAATGCTCGAGAATCGACCCGCTCTCTCACGGGGGTCAAAACTTTTCCCTCTGTCAATTCCCTTTCCCTTATCATTCCTACTGCGACACAACACCAAACTGCGACCAAGTATAATCGTAGAGTGGAAATGCAGAATAGTGGTTAAGTCTAATTATCGACCCGGGCTCTAGATCTACTACCTACTCAGTGAACTCCTATTATCTAGTGGGAACAAGAGAGTGAGGTGTTTTTGGTGCAAAAGAAAATAGGAAAACAAGTAATGGTCTGGTTCTTTCAAGTTCAAAAGGCATCCGGATATGAATCCCCCTAGTGTGCAGTTTTTCAGGTTATACGGCCCCAAATTATTCAGATTGGCAGATAAACCGCGGAAAGTTCTTAACTAGTCTGGACTCTCGACTAAAGTGATCCAGACCCTCTTGATTTAAATACCCGGTGGGCGACTAACCTCCACCGGTATACACTAACCAAGGATAATCACGCAAAACTTCCACTACTAGCCTTAAGTTCCAGTACGGAGCAGTGAATCGACTTCTTGACTAAAGCAGTCGATTCACCACTTTCAATTAAAGGTTGCTCTTTTAACCTATACAAAGACTATCATTCTAGGTTAAAGCCGGAATCACACAGGTTTGATCAGGACTCATGCAATTCTGAATAATTTCTCAATTGAATTTATCTAATCAATCATTCATAACATGGGGTTCATACAATCATTCCTAGCATACACAACTAGGGTTCTTCATACCCAGATGAAATGGAAAATTACTCCATGGAGAGATGTGAGAACGTCATGCTAGGAGTATACATCATCAAAGCGACAATGGAAGACTGCTCCTGACGGATAATCGGCACTCCAAGGTTGGGGAATTGAGCTACGAGGTCTTCAGATCGCTCCAATCCTTGCCCAAGGGTTTCTCTTCGTCACTCTCTCTCTAGGGTTTGTTTTTTGCCTTTAGAACTCAGAAAAATCGGATCCTCTGCAAATTTCCTGAGTGGCCTTTAAATAAACTGAGAACCCGCGAGTTACAACCCGAGTTACGGCCGTAACTCGCCTTGAAAGCCCGTAACTTGTCGAGAAACGGCGCCATTGTTGCACTGCCTTGTCCAAGAATTACGGCTTCCTTTAGAGAGTTACGGCCTAGACCGTAAGTTGGCATGGGAGACCGTAACTCAAAAAAACCTCCTGTAACTTCATCGATTCATCACGTGCAACTAACGGTTCCCCTTGGTGAGTTATGGTCCAGATCGTAACTTGCAAGGTCTGGCCGTAACTCCCCGGATCAAACTGTCCATTTGCTCCAAAATGTCCCGAACTTCGCTCATTCGCACCCATTCACTTACTAAGTCCTGAAATATCATAAACAAACACAACCTAGCATAAAATAGGCCACGAGAGCGAAAAACCAAGCGAAAACAGTTGAGAAATGACAGGGTAAACATGTTTGAATATGTCAATATCAAATTCCCCCACTCTTAACCGTTTGCTTGTCCCCAAGCAAACCAAATCTGTCACCCGGTAAACTCAAAACATTTTAACCATGTAAACCTTGGGGACACAATGTAGAGGCACAAAATACGTGAATCATACTGCTACTAGGCATCAACACATGAACACAGCAACAACAACCTGGACAACTACCACCGATGACATTCGAGTGCAGCAAAATCGAGTGAAGGAAAAGTCTCCCTTCTGTTCACCAACAACATAGACTTGACTCAACCACTTATTAAAGACATTCACCTTATGCATCAAATTCAAGACATCAGAATCAAGGTCGAGCAATCTAGGTCCTCACCGAGTAGAGAATGCAAAGAAAATAAGGAAATGAATCACTCACTCTCGACCAGTGGGGTCAGGAAAATTTTATGCGAAAGATGCACATGCTCATTCTCTCAATCCTAACGTCTCTTCACCATGATGGCAGCCTCTAAATACTAGAGTTGATAACGATGTAATTGCAGATGTTTGCACCCCTAGTTCTTATCCGTTTGTGGGGTATAGTCGTGTATTTTTTGCCTATTTTACGCCGGGTTGTGCTACTTTGTCATATTTCAGGTCCCAGACGTCGAAGGAAAGGCTAAGCATGAGTTTCGGGGCATTCGGAAGTCATTCGGTCGAGCTGGAGCCAAAGCACGGGCGCGCCTAAATAAAAGCACGGCCGTGTTCCTGGACCATGTTTTTACTGCCGAGGCTTGATACAAGTTTGTCCAACACTAGCCCAAAACACGGGCGGGGCTGACCCAAAACACGGCCGTGTCCAACATTAGACACGACCGTGTTTTCCCCAAAGTCTGGCCGTGTTTTTAACACGTGGCAAGGGCACGGGCGGGCTGGAGCAAAGCACGGCCGTGCCCTCGACCGTGTTTTGCCCAGTGATGCCTTTTTAGGCAGATTTCAGCCAAAAGAGAAGGGGATCCGATTTTTAGAGAGACAGAGCGATTCCTTGAGAGAGAAAGCGACGAACAAGAGTTCCCAAGTGCCCTAGCTTGATCTTCATCACCATTGGAGCCCGGCTTGAGCTTGGAGAAGTGTCGATCGACAACCAGGAGCAGAAATCCATCCTTCACAGTTTGGTTTCCGCATCTGAATCTGCTTTTGCTTCTTTCTCCATGGAGTAGCTCTCCCATTCATCTGGGTATGGAGAACCCTAGATTTGTATGTTAGGTCTGATTGTATGAACCCAAGTATAGATTCTAGGATTTGATTATATTCAATTGAGGTTTGAATGATTGAATGGCATGAATCCTGATCAAATTCCTGTTGTTTCTGCTTTAACCTAGAAAGAGAATATCTTCCTAGGTTGATAGAGCACCCTTAATTGAAGGTAGTGAATTGGCGACTTTAGTCGAGGAGCCAATTCACTATTCTGTACCGAATTTACTTCGGTAGTGGAGGTTTTGTTCGTTAGGGCCTCAATCTGTTTACTCCGGTGGAGGTTAGTCGCACGCTGGAGACTCAGATTGAGAGGGTCTGGAGACCTTTAGTCGAGACTTCATACTGTTTAAGAACCTTCCGCAGTATAACTATCATAGAAACTGAACTTGGTAATTGCAATCCGGCTTAACTGTAGTCTAGGGGGAACCATATCCGGGTGACCTCTCTCGACTTGAAACAACCATTTAACATGCTTTGTGTTTTTGTTTGTTTGAACCTGCACTTAAGTTTTACCGCTAGATAATAAGAATTCACTGAGTAGTCATCACATCTAGGACCCGGGTTGACATTAAAACCCAAACCCGCTATACTACGCTTTAGGAAGTCGTTTCACTTGGCCATTTTCTAGAGTGACGGTAGGAGTGAGTCAAGTTTTTGGCGCCGTTGCCGGGGACGCCTAGGTTGTTGAAGAAAAGTGATTTCTGTTACTTTAGCATTTTCGTTTTTTCATTGACTGTTTGTTCTTTCCCACTTGTGCCTTCACGGGTTTGCTTGCTTGATTGTGTGCAGGTAGTGCATGACTGATAGACCGTCATTTACACATGTTTTTACCCCCATTCTTACACCATTTGAGGTGTTGATTCTCGTGTTTTAGGCCGATTTCACGCTAGGTTGTGCTTGTTTGTGATGTTTCAGGTCCTAGTACGTGAATGAAGGCTTAGGAGCGAGTCTGGGGTCGATTGGACGAAGAACGGACGAATGGCGAGGTTTTTGGGGAGCTGCACGGGCAGACCAGGGAGGCTGCACGGCCGTGCACGTGAGCAATATGGCCGTGCGCCTTATGCCGAGGACACGCACGGGCAACCCCTGAAGCTCGCACGGCCGTGCACCCTGGCCGTGCGAGAGGGCTGAAGTTCGACTAAATGACACGCTGCGTTTTGAGTTGCACGGCCAGAATGGTGATATGCACGGCCGTGCACCCTGGCCGTGCGAGTCGGGAAATCTGGTTTTAGAGCCTATTCCGAGCAAAAAGTGGGGGGATCGAATTTCTGGAGCAAAAACAGAGTTTTAGAGAGAGAAAGTGCGAAGAACTCACCCTAGAAGCCATCTTGGAGCTGGGTTTCATCAAATCAAGCTTGGAGATCGTCCTAGGAGTGGAAATCATCATCCCGGAGCAGATTATCCTCATCATTATGAGTATGACTACTCCGATTACTGTTTTCTTTTCTCTCTCTATGGAGTAGAACCTCTCTCTCACTTGGGGATGAAGAACCCTAGTTCTATGTGTTAGGGGATTGATTGTAATGACTTGGGATGATATTACTGTTTGATTATAATCGAATGATGCATGTTTATTGAGTCAATTGAAGTCTGATCAACTTTTCCTGATTCCTGCTGCAATCTGAGATAGATAGAATCTGATTAGGTTGCTAGAGTCTCATCATTCGATAGTAGGAGACTGGTTATACGAGAGTTAGCCAGTTTACTGCTCTGTACTGGAATCTAATTCCAGTAGTGAATTTCTGTTCTTACTGCTTCAGCTTTCTATCCCGGTGAAGACTAGTCGTCTGCCGGGTAGTTAGACTGAGAGGGCTTGGTCAGCTTAAGAGATTCCAAGCTACTGCCGGATCTTCCGCAGTCTAATCAACAGTAAATCAACCCAGGGTAAATTGAAATTGAAACCTAACTAAAGAGCTAGGGGGATTCATTCCCGAGTGACTCTTTCCTGCTTAAGAAAACCGATTAATTTCCTGCTTTATTTCTGCTTTTAGTTTAAACAACAATCACTTACTCTAGTTGGCTAGATAACAGAGAATCACTGAGTAAGCAGTAGATCTAGAGCCCGGGTTGATAATATAACTTGCCTGTTACTGCATTCCCGGTCTGCGATTACACTTGGTCGCAGATTGGTGTTGTGTTTTGGCGTGTCAAGTTTTTTGGCGCCGTTGCCGGGGACCCTCTAGGTTATTGGGGAAACGTGAGAATTTGTTACTCTAGCTTTTTATTTACTGCATTTTATCTCTTCCACCTGTGTGCCTTCACGGGTTGTTTCTGCTGATTGTGTGCAGGTAGTGCATGACCCGTAGCCAGTCGGGAGATCTACTACCATTAGACCAGGAGCTTGAACGAACCTGCAGAAACTTCAAGCGGGCTCTAAAGGCGCGACTGGCTGCGGAGGAGGCGCTATCACAGCTGCAGTTAGAGGAGGAAGAAGAAGAGATGGCTGAACCAGGGAACCATGATATGATCCCTGAGGAGAAAACCATGGGATCCTACTGGACCGCCAGAGCTGCGGACATGAGGTCACCCATTCAGCATCCTCATGTCCCAGCCAACAATTTTGAGGTGAGCACCTCAGTAATCACCATGCTGCGCGGTTCAGTGGTGTTCCGTGGTAAGGAGGGGGAGTGCCCCCGATCACATCTCCGGCGATTCCATGAGCTCATTGATGGAATCAAGATCAATGGGGTACCCGCAGATGCCATCCAGCTGAGGTACTTCCCATTCACTCTGGAGGGGCAGGCCAAGGAGTGGCTAGACACTCGACCTCCAGGCTCCATCACTACGTTCGCCAACCTGGCGGACAAGTTCCTCACCCGCTACCATCCTCCATCCAAGATAGCTGACTTGCAGAAGCAGATCACCCACTTCACCCAGGACGAAGATGAGACCATCAGGGATGCTTGGGAGAGATACACCAGTCTTTTCCTCAGGTGTCCCAATCATGGTTTCAATGATGCATTTAAGGTGGGCACCTTCTATCACGCTCTCTTCCCGGAGGACAAGCAGCTGATTGATTCGGTTTGTGGCGGGAACATGCTGACAAAAACCCCACCACAACTGAATCAACTCTTTGAGGAGATGGCGGAGAACGGGTACGACTGGGGCACTGCCAGGAGATCGAGGCGAGCACCAGGCCGGGGTGTGCATGCTGTGGGCACCCAGTCATCTGATTTGGTGCAGGTGGTATCGAAGCTGGTTTCAGCTATCGATCGTTCTGGTTTGATTGCAGGTACAGGACAGCTGCAGGTGATGCACTGCCAGTGGTGTGAGAGCTCCCATCACACCGTAGAGGACTGTCAGGCGATGAGGGAATCGTCTACTCCCCAGGAGCAGGTGGACTTTATCAGTAATGCCAGGCGCTTCGACCCCTACAGCAACACTTATAACGAGGGGTGGCGCCAGCATCCTAACTTTTCCTGGGCTGGGGCAAATCCCAAACCACCAGCTCCCCAGGGACCACCTGGCTTCCAGAGGCCTCCATACCAGCCCAGACAGGGGCAATTTCAGCAGCCACAGCAGCCACTCTACCAGCCCAGACAGGGGCCAGCTCCACCACAGTCGCAGGTGCGACCATTTCAGCAGACAGGAGCAGCACCTGCAGCTCCAGTACAGAGTGACCCGATGGCGAAATTGAGAGATTTGGTGGGTTCTCTGGCCACCTCCAGTGCGAACAAGTTCAATAACATCGAGCAATTCATGGAGAAAGCTTCAGGCAAATTCTTGGAGCTAGAAGCTGGTCAGAGAAATACACAGGCTGTGCTGCGGGATATACAGACCCAGCTTGGGAGTGTTGCCCAGGCTGTAGCACAAAGGGCTCCGGGTACCTTGCCCGGTCAGACCATTCCTCACCCTCAGAACCCGAATGAGCACTGCAATGCCATCATGACCAGGAGTGGCAAGATGACTGTTGAACCACCTGCTCGGGAACAAGAGAGAGAGGCCCCTGCCTCGGCATCTCCAGCAGCTGAAGCAGAAGCCGAGAAGGAGGTTGAGGTGCCTGCACCTAAACCGCAACCAGTAGTGAAGGAGTATATCCCTAAACTCCCCTTCCCTACTCGGTTGCACAAAGACAGGCTGGAGGCAGAGTTTGAGAACTTCATGGCCATGCTTAGGAAGCTGAATGTTCAAGTGCCTTTCCTGGAGGCACTATCTCAAATGCCTAAGTATGCGAAGTTCCTGAAGGAGCTTCTTTCAAAGAAGCAGAAGCTGAGCGAGCTGGCCACTGTGGAGCTCAGCGAGGAGTGCTCGGCCATTCTGCAGAACAAGCTTCCGCAGAAGCAGAAGGACCCAGGTAGTTTTACTATCCCGTGCTCTATAGAGAATTTGCATGTAGAGAGGTCCTTGGCGGATCTAGGTGCTAGTATAAATGTTATGCCATATAAGCTGTTTAAGAAACTAGGCCTAGGTGAACCCCGTGCTACTAGGATGAGTCTTCAATTAGCTGACCGATCTGTAGTGCATCCTAGGGGCATAGTGGAAGACCTTCTGGTTAAGGTTGGCAAATTCAATTATCCTGTTGATTTTGTGATTTTGGACATAAATGAGGATGTGAATGTGCCATTGATACTAGGAAGGCCTTTCCTGGCCACCGCCAAGGCCCTCATAGATGTGCATGATGGGACCTTAGTTCTGAGAGATGGTGAGGAGCGAATAACATTTTCAATTTCTAATACACATCCTGCTTCCTCGCCTTTGCATGCTGTATCTCACCAGGAGCACGAGTATGTCGTGTATCCTCCTGTGCTGCCTATTTTGCAGGATCCGCCTCCCATACCTTCGCCGCCACTCCCGTCCAATCCGTCATCGAAGGAACAAACCAGGGAGGAGTGGCGGCCGAAACAGCAGGCAGCTAAGCCTGCTCGGAAGAAGGCCGGAGACCACTATGAGCTGGTCCCGCTCCCACCTTGGCCATCCGAGTATTCACTCGCTTGCATCCTGCCGGATGGCCAAGTTGAATTGGCAAATGCTGGTGGCCACATTCGGCGGGTACATGGCCACCAGTTGAAGTTGTACCTCAAGAGCGAGGTGGATCCGCTCTTGAAGGCACCTGCTCCTTCACCTCACTGAGCATCCACTGACTGGCGTCCAGCTAAAGGACGGTAAAGAAGCGCTTGTGGGGAGGCAACTCCACCTAGGTTTGCATTTTCTTACCTTTTTCTTTTTAATTTTTTGTGTTTTTGAGTCTTGAGATGTTGATCCAGAGTCCAGTGTCGTTTTTTAGGGAAAACAGGTTGATTTCGGGACTCCAACAAGTCGCACGGCCAGGACCACAACTTGCACGGCCGTGCGGGCACCCCGCTTGGCCGTGCGAGCTCTCGGTCAAAAGCGCACGGCCAAAAGCGCTTATTGCACGGCCGTGCGCTCGTCCTGGCCTGGCCGTGCGTCTTGCACGAGCACCATAATGCCTCGCATGGCCGTGCGGGTATTCCCCCTTGGCCGTGCGAGCTCTCGGTAAGGATGGCACGACCATATGTGCCAGGTGCACGGTCGTGCGCTTCTCCTCGGCCAGGCCGTGTCGGCTGCACGGGCAAAAACCAGTCTTGCACGGCCGTGCGCCCCCTGCCCGTGCAGCCGAGGCACGGCCTATTTATATGGCCTACACGGCCATTGTGGTCAGAAAACCAAAACCACTCGCCGGAATCCTCTGCCCTCGCCAGAAAACCGCGCAAAACCCACCTTTTTCGATTTTTTCGGCCACTTTGGGTAATTTTTTCACCAAACCAACTACAAACCCACTCTTTCTACACCCAAAGCGGCCTATCCCTCGATTTTGAGCGAGTTTGGGCGAAGTTTTAGTCGCCGGAGGCGATTTCCGGCGAGACTCCGGCGAGACTCCGACGAGCATTTCCGGCCAGTTTTTCGGCGTTTCGTCACTTCCATTGTCTTCCCCTCATCATTCCCTACACCTCTACTTGAGTCTCCAGGTTTGATTTTGCCCCTAACTATGTTAATTGTGGAGAATTGAGTGTGTAGGGTGTATGTTAGAGAACCTTATTGAATCATGTGAATCTTATGAAATTGATTGAGGGGAATGCATGGGATGTGATTGAATTATGTTGGGCAAAGTCCCCTTTGATTGTTTAAGCCCTTGTGTGCAAGAATTTGGCCTATTTCATGTTTAACTTAGTAGTGCACACAAGGTGTTCGCTGAAATGCCTGTTTTCCATGCCCTGTTGTGGCCACCGGTTGGGGCCCTTAATGATGTAGTTTGAGGGTGTATTTGCTATGGATGTGAACCTTGAGTTGCCTATTTTCTTGTGAATGTGCACCCCCACCCTGATTCTGCTTGATTTATCGAGATTTTGACCCCCAAACTATGGATGAAACCATGGTTAGGCTGTTTTCTGTTCTTAAGTGTGGGGGTGTGCTTGACCTTTTTCTTTGGCTCTTTTGGGTTCCACTTTGGGTTGTTGTTTTGCAGGGCAATGGCGAAACCTAATTTCCAGCACCCGTTCATCCGGGATCTGAGGAGGGGACCCACCGCAGAGCGCTTCAAGGAGGTCGTGGAAACCCCGTTTGGGTCACACCATTGCTGGTCCAAACGGGAGTTTCGGCGATTGCACTGCTACGAGCAGCTCTCCGCCGCGGTCGCCAACACCGCCTGGCGCCGTCTGCTCCAGCTCTGCGAGAAGGTCTACTACGAGCCGGTGTGGGAGTTCTACACGACCTTCAAGCACAATACCACGGACAACTGGCAGGACGGTACGACCGTCCAATTCAGGCTGGGCGGGGTCCCCCGGTCCTTGAGCTACCACGAGCTGGCCGAGGCTCTCGACCTCGACCTCGACGACCGTGAGGACTACGTCACCGAGGTGAATGAGCCACCGGAGGTGGACTTCGGGAGGCTGTACACCAGCCTGGCTCGGCCAGGCCAGACGCGTCCCTTCCGGTCCGGGAGGACGAAGGCCTCTACCCTGCAGATCGACAACCGACTTCTCCACCACCTGCTGGCAAAGTCTTACACTCCTGCAGCTGACAGCGCCGGCGCCATCACGAAGAGGCCCCTGTACTTCCTCCATTCGATCCGCCAGCGCCGCCATCCTCTCCACCTGGGTTCAGTGGTGGCCAAGACCTTTGAGAAGACGGCCACAGAGCTGAAGAGCCTCCACTGCGCCCCCCTCATCACCCGCCTGGCCACCTTCTTTGGCCTTTCACTGCAGGGGTGCACCGAGGAGGGGGACACCCTCATCTTTGGAAGCACGACGATCAGGAAGATGCTGCTGTTGCGGGAGAGGAACGGTGTTCAATGGGTCGATGGGTTTCCGGAGCCTCCGATCCCCGCGGAGCCCGTACCAGAGGAGGAGGAGGCTGCCGATGAGGTGGATCCCGAGGAGGTGGATGCTGCTGCTGACAATCCCCCACAGACTGACTTCCATTTCGGGGGTAGCAGCTCCGCTTTCCAGGGCCAGGATTACTTCGCCCAGCAGTTCGAGCAGCTGAGGATCCAGAACCAGCTGCTCCTCGATCAGCAGATGCAGTTCCATCAGCAGTATGCGGCCAACCAGGCCGAGTACCGGACCAGGATGGATGCTTATGACGAGCGGCTGAACACGATCCTGACTCAGCAGGGCGTGACTCTTGCCCACATCGAGCGGGAGAAGCGCCGTTCCCGGCGCATGCAGGAGGTCCAGCAGCACCTGCTCCAGCTGCTCCCGGGCGAGCCACCTGTCTGGAGGACTCCCTGGGATGACTCCCCTCCATATGACGGTGCTACTGGCGCTGCGGATGATGACGCGTTCATGAACGACATCGACCTCGACGATCTTGGCGACGAGTAGGCTGTACTCGTTGCCCGTCTCAGTGTGTTTTCTTTTTCATTTTAGACTTTTGTGTGTTTGCTCCATGTGTGCGGAGCTTGAACTTAGTGTCGTTTGTTTTTGTTTTTGGTTTTTCCTTTGTGGTTTGATGTAGCCGTCTGGGCTAACACTTATCCCTAACGCACAGTGTGCTAGTGTGTTTCTGATGTTCGATTTGTGCAGCATTGTCCACTCTCCCGTTCGTTTCTCGCTGACTGATCCACTTCCAGTCCCCCAGCAGTGTTCCTACCCGGTAACATCGTTCCCCTTATCTTTCCCTCTGCTCCATTGAGGGCAATGTCGTTCTTAAGTGTGGGGGGATGCTTTGTATCGGTTGGAATATTTATGATGGTGCTTGGAGCCTAGTCCGCTGTCCGAATCTTACGATTTGAGGGCTCCAAGTACTGCTGTTTGATCATATTGGCACTGTGTTTTGATGGATGAATTGATTGGTTTTCGGATTAATGCATGACAATTTGTTTGCGACTAGGACAACCTATGATGAGGACTGAGATGTGCAGTAGAACGATGTAGGGGTTCAGTTTTTCAACTGTTTGCTTGACAACTGTGACTTGATCTGACTTGCTCTGATTACTTGTCCTTGACAGTCATTTATGCATCTAGTTCAGGGTATCAGAATGTGAGATAGAGCATATAGGTAGCCATGTGAGATTTGAGCCTGCTCGTTTCTTTCTTGTGCGATAGATCCCTCTTCCATGATGTGTAGCATTCACGTTGTCACTAGCTAAGATGATGGGGGCATAGGATTAGCCCACGCCCAAAACTGACTGTCCTGATGTGTCATATCCCCTAGTCAGCCCTTTTTGAGCCGTGTGTCATCCTTTCTTTTGGTCTATAATGGAAAAAAATCACCCTTGTTGCATCTTTTAGAAGGTTCCACAGAGTGGTTTTTTATATATTCTCTGCTGTTTCTGCTAAAGTCTATGTGAGTGTTGGAGGTAGTGCTTAAAAGTTGGGCAGGTGTTTGAAGTTTATGCAGAAGTGGTGGCTCTCTTAAGAAATGAAAAGAAAAATGAAAGTGAAACAAAGAAAAAAAATTGAAAGTAAAAGAGAGCCACTACCAAAAATCTGAATAATGCCCCGTAAGTAGTGTTTCTTAGCAGTCTGGCTTGGAAATGCTGATGTTTATGCCTCCTTCGCTCTTGTGTTCCTAAGATATTGAGTAATGCAGAATAGCAGAAAGAAAATACCGGTTTGTTTGACTGTGATTGTGTGTTTGGAAAATGTGGAACCTTTTGCTATGAATACTTCCACCACCTAAAAGGCCTTTTCCCCATGTCCAAGACCCTAGCCAGTCATTTGAACCTGTGTCTAAGACCTCCTGATTAGTTAGTGGTGACACCCCATATGTGAACTCTAGCATTTAGAGGCTGCCATCATGGTGAAGAGATGATAGGGATTGAGAGAAATAGCATGCGCATCTTTCGCATCAAATTGTCCTGACCCCACTGGTCGAGAGTGAGTGATTCATTTTCATTTTCTATATGCTCTTGTACCCCGGTGAGGACCTAGATTGCTCGGTCTCTATTCTGATGTCTTGAGTTGGATGCATGAGTTGACTGTTTTGAGTAAGTGGTTGAATCAAGTCTAGGTTGGCCAGTGAACAGAAGGGAGACTCTTCCTTTACTCGATTTACTGCACTCGAATGTCCTTTGTGGTGGTTGTCCAGGTTTTTATGGAGGTTGTTCATGTATTGATGTTTGAAAACCAGTGCGATTCACGTGTTCTGTGCCTTTATGACTTGTCCCCAATGTTGGTTGATTGAAATGTGTAAGCTTACCTAGTGTCTGACTTGGTTTGCTTAGGGACAAGCAAACGGTTAAGTGTGGGAGAGTTTGATAGACCGTCATTTACACATGTTTTTACCACCATTCTTACACCGTTTGAGGTGTTGATTCTCGTGTTTTAGGCCGATTTCACGCTAGGTTGTGCTTGTTTGTGATGTTTCAGGTCCTAGTACGTGAATGAAGGCTTAGGAGCGAGTCTGGGGTCGATTGGACGAAGAACGGACGAATGGCGAGGTTTTTGGGGAGCTGCACGGGCAGACCAGGGAGGCTGCACGGCCGTGCACGTGAGCAATATGGCCGTGCGCCTTATGCCGAGGACACGCACGGGCAACCCCTGAAGCTCGCACGGCCGTGGACCCTGGCCGTGCGAGAGGGCTGAAGTTCGACTAAATGACACGCTGCGTTTTGAGTTGCACGGCCAGAATGGTGATATGCACGGCCGTGCACCCTGGCCGTGCGAGTCGGGAAATCTGGTTTTAGAGCCTATTCCGAGCAAAAAGTGGGGGGATCGAATTTCTGGAGCAAAAACAGAGTTTTAGAGAGAGAAAGTGCGAAGAACTCACCCTAGAAGCCATCTTGGAGCTGGGTTTCATCAAATCAAGCTTGGAGATCGTCCTAGGAGTGGAAATCATCATCCCGGAGCAGATTATCCTCATCATTATGAGTATGACTACTCCGATTACTGTTTTCTTTTCTCTCTCTATGGAGTAGAACCTCTCTCTCACTTGGGGATGAAGAACCCTAGTTCTATGTGTTAGGGGATTGATTGTAATGACTTGGTATGATATTACTGTTTGATTATAATCGAATGATGCATGTTTATTGAGTCAATTGAAGTCTGATCAACTTTTCCTGATTCCTGCTGCAATCTGAGATAGATAGAATCTGATTAGGTTGCTAGAGTCTCATCATTCGATAGTAGGAGACTGGTTATACGAGAGTTAGCCAGTTTACTGCTCTATACTGGAATCTAATTCCAGTAGTGAATTTCTGTTCTTACTGCTTCAGCTTTCTATCCCGGTGAAGACTAGTCGTCTGCCGGGTAGTTAGACTGAGAGGGCTTGGTCAGCTTAAGAGATTCCAAGCTACTGCCGGATCTTCCGCAGTCTAATCAACAGTAAATCAACCCAGGGTAAATTGAAATTGAAACCTAACTAAAGAGCTAGGGGGATTCATTCCCGAGTGACTCTTTCCTGCTTAAGAAAACCGATTAATTTCCTGCTTTATTTCTGCTTTTAGTTTAAACAACAATCACTTACTCTAGTTGGCTAGATAACAGAGAATCACTGAGTAAGCAGTAGATCTAGAGCCCGGGTTGATAATATAACTTGCCTGTTATTGCATTCCCGGTCTGCGATTACACTTGGTCGCAGATTGGTGTTGTGTTTTGGCGTGTCAATGACCCGTAGCCAGTCGGGAGGTTTACTGTCGTTGAATCCGGAGATTGAACGCACCTGTCGCCAACTCAGGAGACAACATCGAGCTAGACTGGTTACGGAGGAGCGCATAGACGGCCATTTGAGCAGCAAGTCCGAGGACGAGTACGAGATGGAAGGAGATTACAATCCACACCAGGGGAATCCTCACCAGGGTCCCCCGGTGAATCAGGTCTTGGGGAAAAACCCCATACCCCAGGCAGATGGGGTTCATCATCATCCACCGCCGCCGGGTCCCACCTTGGAGTACTACTACACTCCACGGATTGCTGACATCCGCCCGGTCATCCTCTACCCGCCTATTCCAGCGAACAACTTCGAGATCAAGCCATGCTGGATTCAACACATTACATCCTCTATCCAGTTCTATGGCTTGAAGGATGTGGAGGCAAGGGTGCATCTTTCCCGTTTTCTGCAGCTGACGAACGGGTTCAAGCTGAACGGTGTCCCTGATGACGCAATCCGCCTTCACCTTTTCCCCCATTCTCTTGCGGGGAATGCCAAGAGGTGGTTGGAGACCCAGCCCCCATTGTCCATCACTTCTTGGGATGATCTGGCTGACAAGTTCGTGCACAGGTACTACCCAGCATCGAAGACCACAGAGATCCATCGGGAGATCACTCACTTCCGCCAAGAGCCAGACAAGTCACTTCATGATGCATGGGAGCGGTACATGGGATATTTCTGGCAGTGTTCCCATCATGGCTTCAGTGATGCATTCACAGTGGGGAACTTCTACAGTGCTCTCTCTGGACAGCCAGAGGGTGATTGAGTCTCTATGCCCAGGAGGGGATATTCTTACTAAGACTCCACCCGAACTGAACCAGATGATCAGTACCTTGGCTGCCAGAGATCATTCCTGGGGGCAGAGCAGCAGAGGCAGACATTCCCGGGACCGTGGGGTGCACGCCATGGAGACCAGATCCGGGCTCGAGCAGCAGGTAGCCGAGTTAGTGCAGACATTGAAGCAACCCAACAGTCTTATTCCGGGCAGAGGTTTGGCTACACCTCCAGTAGCTCAATGTCAGTGGTGTGAGAGCTCAAATCACCTAGTGGAAGACTGCCAGGCTATGAGGGAGTCTTCTACTCCCCAGGAGCAGTTGGACTTCATCGCCAATGCTCGGCGCCTCGACCCGTACAGCAATACATATAATGAGGGGTGGCGCCAGCATCCCAATTTCTCTTGGAGCAGCAACACCACTAAACCACCTGGTTTCCCAGCACCAGCTGGTGGTTTTCAGCAGAGGCAGCCTTTCCAGGCTAGACAGGGGGCCAGCCCCACAGTAGCAGCCCTATCAGCCTAGGCAGGGGCAACCATTCCAGTAGCCCCAGCGTCAGTATGCCGAGCGAGCAGCAGCTCCGGCTCCAGATAATCAGATGACGGAGCTGAAAAATATTCTAGCGTCATTCATGACTACCACTCAGGCAACTGTCACGAGGTTGGACGAGAGCATAGCCTCACTAGAGGCAGGTCAGAGGAACCAAGGTGCCATTTTGCAAGATCTGCAGAACCAGATGGGTAGCATGGCTCGCCAAAACACTACCAGGGCACCGGGGACTCTGTCTGCCACCACTATTCCGAATCCTCGTGAGCCTCACCAGCACCATCAGCTAGATGCCATCACTACCAGGAGTGGCAAGACCACATCTGCTGCTCCTGCCCAGCCCAGTCAAGATGAGCCACTACCTGCTTCAACACTTTCAGCTGATAATGCAGAAGTGGGGGGAGACAAAGAAACACCTGCTCCCAAGCCACAGCAGTGGTTAAGGAGCATGTACCTCAGCTTCCTTTCCCCACTCGCCTACATAAAGTCAAGCTGGAGACTGAGTTTGCCAAGTTCATGGCAATGTTGAAGCAGGTCAACATCAGCATGCCGTTCGTGGAGGCACTGTCGAAGATGCCCAAGTATGCCAAGTTCATGAAGGACCTTCTCACCAACAAGAAGAAACTTGGGGATCTTTCGACAGTGATGCTGAGCGAGGAGTGTTCTGCTATCCTGCAGAACAAGCTGCCTGAGAAGCGCAAAGACCCAGGGAGTTTCACAATCCCTCTTGTTATTGGCAGCATGCATGTAGGAAAGTCCTTGGCGGATCTAGGCTCTAGCATAAATGTCATGCCCTACAAATTGTTTAAAAATCTAGACCTAGGTGAACCTAGAGCTACTAGGATGAGCATTCAGTTAGCTGATCGTTCCATCGTGCATCCTAGGGGTATCATTGAGGATTTGCTTGTTAATGTAGGTGCATTCACATATCCTATTGACTTTGTTATTTTGGATATAAATGAGGATGTGGATGTACCTTTGATTTTGGGTAGACCGTTTCTCGCCACCGCAAGGCGCTTATTGATGTGCATAGTGGTAAATTGATCCTGCGTGCTGGTGATAAACAGGCTACTTTTTCTGTGTCTGAGAATGGGAAACACTCCCATTTGCGTGATGACATAGATTACTGTGATGTGCTTGCTGATTTTGAGACCGCACTCGCTATAACGAGTGCGGGTACTGACGATGCTCTTGAGCATTGTATTTTGCTAGGTGAGCAGGCATCGCAGGAGCCGAAGCTGGAGGAGCAGTTGGCCGAGCTGGAGAGTGGCACATCCCTGGAGGGCGACCAGCTTTTCAAACCGATCTCATCCTCACCCCGCATCACTACCTCCTTGGAAGAACCACCAGAGCTGGAGCTTAAGCCCCTCCCTCCACACTTGGAGTATGCATTTCTCCGGGAGGGGAATAAGCTTCCAGTCATCATCAGATCGTCCCTCGCACCAGAGCAGAAGGATAGACTGGTGGCCTTGCTAAAGCGGCACGAGCGTGCTCTAGCGTGGAAGATCACAGATATCCGGGGGATCAGCCCTTCCTTCTACTCCCACTGGATACTGATGGAGGATGAGATGCAGCCGGTGAGACAGCCGCAGAGAAGACTGACACCGAACCTGGAGGCTGTGGTTCGGGCAGAGATCGTGAAGCTGCTGGAGGCGGGGATCATCTTCACCATTTCCGACAGGGAGTGGGTCAGTCCCACCCAGGTGGTACCCAAAAAGGGTGGGATGACTGTGGTGCCTAACGAGAAGAATGAGCTGATCCCGATGCGCACGGTGACTGGGTACCGTGTCTGCATTGATTACCGGCGTCTCAACAACGCCACTCGGAAGGACCACTTCCCGCTGCAGTTCATTGACCAGATGCTGGAGAGACTGGCTGGGCACGAGTTCTACTGTTTCCTGGATGGGATGTCTGGGTACTTCCAGATACCCATTGCACCGGAGGACCAGGCGAAGACCACTTTCACCTGTCCCTTTGGCACATTTGCCTACCGGAGGATCCCGTTCGGGCTATGTAACGCCCCCGCTACTTTTCAGCAGTGCATGCTCGCCATCTTTGATCGTCTGGTCGGTAAGATTATGGAGGTGTTTATGGACGACTTCTCAGTTTACGGAGACTCATTCTCTCAGTGTCTCCATAACCTGGAACTCGTCCTTAAACGGTGTGAAGAAACGAACCTGGCACTGAGTTGGGAGAAGTGCCACTTTACGGTTCGCGAAGGCATAGTTCTGGGGCATAAGATCTCCAAGATGGGGATTGAGGTGGATAGAGCAAAGATCGAGACTATCAACAAGCTGCCTCTTCCTACATCTGTTTAGGGGATCCGGAGTTTTTTAGGCCATGCAGGGTTCTAAGGCGGTTCATCAAGGATTTTTCGAAGATCGCCCTGCCCCTGACTAAGCTTCTTGAGAAGGATGCCCCCTTCCAGTTCACTGATGCATGCACAGCGGCCTTCACGACCTTGAAGGAGAAGCTCACTCAAGCTCCTATCATGGTTGTTCCTGACTGGTCCCTGCCATTTGAGCTGATGTGCGATGCTAGTGGCTTTGCTGTTGGAGCTGTATTGGGGCAGAGGCGAGATCAGCACTTCCGACCTATCTACTACGCCTCGAAGACCCTGAATGATGCCCAGGAGAACAACACTACCACGGAGAAGGAGCTGCTCGCGGTGATGTTTGCCTTCGATAAATTTCGTCCTTATCTGGTCTTGTCCCATGTGACCGTGTATACAGATCACTCCGCGATTCGATACCTGATGAGCAAGGCTGATGCCAAGCCTATGCTCATACAATGGATCTTACAATTGCAGGAGTTTGACATTGAGATTTGGGACAAGAAGGGAGCGGAGAATGTTGCAGCCGATCACCTCTCCCGGTTGGACGCACCCCCTGCGGACAACCTCGAGGAGGAGATCAACGACTCCTTCCCAGACGAGAGACTGATGATGATGTGCCTGGTGGAGAGTGTCGCCCCCTGGTATTCTGATTTTGCGAACTATTTTGTTGGCCAGCAACTGCCCAAGGGGATGACAACCCACGCCAAGAGAAAAATTTTCTCCGACCTGAAGCACTACTTCTGGGATGACCCTCATCTCTTCATGATCGGAGCCGACGGGATAATCCGTCGCTGTGTTATGGAGAGTGAGATAGAGGGCATTCTATCTCACTGTCATGAAGGACCTACTGGCGGTCACCACGGAGGAAACTGCACAGCGAGGAAGGTGCTACAGTCGGGCTTCTACTGGGCCACGCTCTTCAAGGATGCGGACACCTTCGCACGCAGGTGCGACCAATGCCAGAGGTCAGGTAACATCTCTACCCGTGATGAGATGCCCCAGAATGTGTTTATAACTTGTGAGATTTTTGATGTCTGGGGTATCGACTTCATGGGCCCCTTCCCTCCGTCTTTTGGTAATACCTATATCCTTGTTGCTGTTGACTACGTCTCTAGGTGGGCTGAGGCGCAAGCTTTGCCCACTAATGATGCAAGACGTGTTTGTGGTTTTCTGAAGCAGCTATTCTCCTGGTTCGGGACACCTAGAGCCATCATAAGCGACAGAGGCACCCATTTCCAGGGCCAGTTCGATAAGTTGCTGTCTCGCTATGGTGTTACTCATAAGGTGTCTGTGGCCTACCACCCTCAAACAAGTAACCAGGCCGAGCTGATGAACCGGGAGCTCAAGCGTATCCTGGAGAAGACGGTGCATCTATCCCGCAAGGATTGGTCCACCAAGCTCGATGATGCTCTATGGGCATACCGCACTGCCTACAAGACGCCCATTGGTACTTCACCGTACCGACTTGTCTATGGAAAGGCATGCCATTTGCCCGTGGAGCTAGAGCACAAGGCCTTCTGGGCCCTTAAGCTGCTAAACTTGGACGTTAGTTTTGCAGGTGTTGAGCGCAAAATGCAGATGTTGGAGCTGGAGGAGTGGCGTTATCACGCCTATGAGAACACCAAGCTGTACAAGGAGCGCACTAAGTGCCTGCACGATGCACGGTTCCGGGGTCCGAAAGAGTTCCAGGTTGGTGATCAAGTTCTCCTTTATAACTCTCGCCTGAAGCTCTTTCCCGGAAAACTCCGTTCCCGGTGGTCTGGACCGTACACGGTCACACAGGTGTTCCCGTATGGCACGATTGAGATTGCCAACCCGCAGACTGAACCATTTAAAGTGAATGGCCATCGTCTCAAGCTCTACTTGGGAGGCGAGGTCGAACGTGCGGAGTTGGCAGTGGACTTTGCGGACCCTTAGTTCCGCCATGGGCGTCCAGCTAAAAGACGGTAAAGAAGCGATTGTGAGGAGGCAACCCCACCACGGTTTGCATTTCTACCCTTTGTTTTTTTTTTCAATTTTTGTCGGTTTTTGAGTCTTTGAGTTTGTCTGGAAAGTATTTTGTGTCTCGGGCGGTTCGTTTTAATATGTGATTGGGTAATTTTTGGAGCCGGGGCACGAATGAGTTTTGGTGGTTTGAAATTGGATTTTGGAAAAATTACAGAATGGGCTCGGCAGTGAAAACACGGGCGCCAGGGGATGAAAACACGGCCGTGTTTTCCATCCAGCCCGCCCGTGTTTTGCTTTCTGGCCAGAATTGCTCGCGGCAATAAAAACACGGGCGCTGGGGTACCAAAACACGACCGTGTTTTGGTCCTAGCCCACCCGTGTTTTCAAAGGGGGGAAGCACGATCGCGGCAGTAAAAATACGGGCGCGGAGCACGCCAAACACGGCCGTGTTCCAGCCCGCCGGTGTTTTGACCTCCCTCCTATAAAAGTCGACTTTCAACCCCTCTCTCCCCCCAGAACCATTTTTTTCAAACTTCCACCGCCCCCCTCGCCGGAATCTCGGGTGTTTTCTTCCACTTTCTTCACCGCTCTTGCGGTATCTACTTGTGTCTCCAGGTGTGTTTTCATTGCCTTTTATTTTATTTTTGGAGAATCGATACCTAGAGTTAGGTGAAGAACTTGTGATTGTGGCATGATTTGGGAATGATTTGGTAGGCCAATGACGCTCTTTGCTTGTTATATTTTGTCTCGGGATTTCAGTTCTTCACCCTACCATTTGCATGTTGGCATTGTATGCATTCTTGTATGGTTTTTTGTGTGGTGGATCGATTGGTGAATATTTGGTATGGATTTGGTGTTTGTTCCACCGGGGGCCTAGTCCACTGTCCAAATCACTCGATTTGAGGGTCCCCGGTGTGTTTGGTTGTGTGACTCTCGTGTGATTGGTATGCTTGTTTCACCGGGGGCCTAGTCCACTGTCCATATCTTTCGATATGAGGGCTCCCGGTGTGGTTTTTGCCTAACATTGACCCTGTTCGCTTGTGTGCCATTTGTACATCCTTGTGCTTTGCATGATCATGGAAGACTACCTCGACCAGTTGAGCATCACCCAACGCCATCTGCTGCACACCATCCGTAACCGCACCATCTCCGAGCACCAGCACCTCGATTTTGAGGTGTTCGAGGCGCTTCATGCCAGGCCACAGATGGAGGTCGTTGTTCGCCCCTATGGTTGGCGGCGCCTTCTCTGCCTCGCCGAGCCGACCTACCAGGAGCTCGTCTGGGAGTTCTACGCTTCCTTCCGCCACTCCTCGAAGGGGTCCGCCGACCATGCTGATGCGGTTCATTTCACACTCGGCGGGGTGGAGCACTCCGTCAGTTACTGGGAGTTGGCCTCCGCACTTAGGCTCAACTCCCCGCACTCCAGCGACCGGCCCCTGCAATTGGACATCACTGATCCCACGGACTTTGCTTCCCAGTCTTACTTCCAGCGAATTTGGCTGCCGAACCATGTGGAAGAGAAGTACATTGCCAGCCAGACGCGGGCCACTCTCCTCCGTCCGGAGTGTCGCATCCTCAACCATTTGCTGACCCAGTACTACATCCCCAGCCGAGGCTCGTCCAACCGGGTCACACTCCGGACACTGTTCTTCATGCATGCGATGGGTCGCTCTGAGGACACCATTGAGCTGGGTTCTGTGCTCGCCCGGATGTTCGGCAAAGCCTCCGCCAGCCAGGATCGCAGCCTTGTATGTGGCCCGGTGATCACTGCCTTGGCCCGCTACTACGGGGTTGACTTCACTGGGATGACCATGGTGCGAGGACCAACCCCGTTCAGCAAGGCCGTCCTCCGCCACCAGCATATGGTTGCTCGCCAAGGGCTTGTGCACTAGATCGCGGGCCTCCCTTATCCACCTCTACCTGCAGAGGGCGACCAGCCAGAGTCGAGCGCTGCTGGGGGACGCTGGGTTTCCCGCCGTACTGTTCGTCGTGGCCAGACTCCTGCGAGCCCCTCTGCTGCTCCCAGGTCTCCGGCTCCCGGGTCTCCTACTCCCGTGGTGCCCATTTCTGACCAGTTTGCGGCCATCGCTCAGCAGAACGAGCGCATTCTGGCCAGCCAGGAGCACATTCACACCAGCCTCGATCGTGAGCGGGACCGTGGGCGTCGTCTTATGTCAGGCCAGCACTACATCATGTCATACCTGGGCTTGGATCCGAGCACAGTCCACTACCCCTTCGTGTAGTCCCCGGGGTATGAGGACGAGTACCCTCCACCCACCGGCGATGGTGGTGATGCATTCTAGTGGCGAGTGGCTGGTTATGTGCCTCATTTGTGTTCCATACTGAGACTCCATATTTTTGTTGTTTCTTTTTGTTTTGTTTTTTTATTTTTATTTTGGATTGTAGACTTGGAACTCCGGTTCTTTCACCGAGTGTATGTCATTTGTTGACTGACTCGCTAAAACACAACACCTAACAAAGGCCAAGTGTAACCAATGAAAGGGACTGCAGTATAGTGGCTCAAGTGATAAATATCGAATCCACGGGTCTCTAGAGTTACTATTACTCAGCTTCAGTTTATTATTTAGCAAATCAGATTAAGATGAAAGAACTAAAACTACTCTAGCAAACTACAGTTAAGTTAATCTAATTACAGGTTGGGAACTCACTTAGGTATGATTCCCCCTAGCCACTAGCCAGATTAACGATTGATGATCTCTAACCTGTTTCACTTTCATTCACAATGCGGAGAATCCTTGACTAGACCTCGAGTCTCGACTAAAGGAACAAGGCCCTCTTGAGTCAATTGCCTAGAGGGACGTATCCTTCTCTAGAACAACTGATCAAGGCGTTCTGAACTAGACTCCCTCTATCGAAAGGGGTTCTCAATCGATACAAAGCAGTGAATCAACCCTCGACTAAAGCAATCGATCTACTACTATCAATCTATGGTGCTCTATTGACCTAATCAGGTATTCCCTCTCATAGAATCAAAGCAGAATCAATAATCTCGACTAAAGCAGAATTGAATCATGAAAACATGCATAGATTGAATATGAACTCAAGATTATCAAGTCAGAGTACTCATACAATCATCCAATCAAACAAACATAGCTAGGGTTCCTCAAAACCTAAGTGAAGGGAAGTTACTCCATAGAGAAGAGAGAGACTGCAGTAAGAATCTTCAGATGATCAGTCTTCAAGTCCGGGCTTGTTCCTCAAGCTTCCAAGGCGAAGAAATCCTCCTTCTCTACTCCAAGAATGCCCTCAAATCGCCCTCTATCTCTTTGGTTCGTCCCTTGGGTGTTTTGGATCCAAAACCCAGCTCTCCTCCTCTTTGGTTCGGAATTTGGCTTAAAACCAGGAAATCCCGACTCACACGGGCAGGGCCACACAGCCGTGTGGCCTACCCAGTTGCCCGTGTGAGGCAAAACGCACCGTATCACTTAGTCGAATTCCAGGCTTCTCACACGGCCAGAGTGGCACGGCCGTGTGTGACTTCCATCTGCCCGTGTTTGCTCTCGGCAAAACTCGCACGGCCAGGCCATTACTTCACACGGCCGTGTCGATCCTCTGCTCTGCCCGTGTGTGCTCTCGACAAAACTCGCACGGCCAGGCCATTACTTCACACGGCCGTGTGAACATCAGGGCAGCCCGTGTGACCTCCTTTGTGACTTGTCTCGCACCCGATCTTCACCCAATCGACCCCGAACTCGCTCCTAAACCTTCATTCACTTGCCAGGACCTGAAATATCACAAACAAGCACAACCTAGCGTGAAATCGGTCTAAAACACGAGAAACCACCTCTCAAACGGTGTAAGAACAGGGGTGAAAACATGTGTAACTAACGGTCTATCATTGACTTTAGCTCTGTGCCTTTGACTGGTTCCCCTTTCAGTCCCCTGCTCTTGACTGGTCTGCCTCCCAGTCCCTATTCCTGATCTCACTTCCCGGTAACATCGTTCACCTTCCCTCTGCTCCATTGAGGAACTGTCGCATTTAAGTGTGTGTGTGGGGGGGGGGGGGGGTTCTTTGTATTAATTGGAACGTATATATGTGTGCTTGGAGCCTAGTCCGCTGTCCAAATATCGAGATTTGAGGGCTCCAAGCATTGTCGTTTGCTTGATGTTTGATCGTATTGGCACTGTGGATGTGATTAGTGAATTGACTTTTTGACTTAATGCATGACAACTTGAGTGTGACTAAGACAGCTTATTATGATGACTGAGATGTGCAGTAGAACTGTGTAAGGGTTCAGTTTTTCAAATGTTTGCTTACCAACTGTGACTTGGATTGATCACTTGCTTTTGACAGTCACTTATGCATCTAGTTCAAGGAATCAGAATGAGAGATAGAGCATATAGGCAGCCATGTGAGATTTGAGCCTGCTCGTTTCTTTCTTGTGCAATAGTTCCCTCTTCCATGATGTGTAGCATTCACGTTGTCATTAGCTAAGATGATGGAGGCATAGGATTAGCTCACGACCAAATTGACTGTCATGGTGTGTCATACCCCCTAGTCATCCCCTTTGAGCCGTGTGTTACCCTTTCTTTCGGTCTGCAATGAAAAATCACCCTTTTGCATCTCTTAGAAGGTTCCACAGAGTGGTTTTTGCATGTTCTCTGCTGTTTCTGCTAAATATAATGTGAGATTTGGAGGTAGTTCTTAAAAAGTTGGGCAGGTGTTTGAAAAATGTGCAGAGGTGGTGGTTCTCTTAAGAAATGAAAAAAATGAAAGAAAAACAAAGAAAAAAATGAAAGCAAAAGAGAGCCACCACCAAAAATCTAAATAGTGCCCATTAAGTAGTGTTTCTTAGCAGTCTGGCTTAGAAATACTAACATTTATATGACCTCCTTCGCTCTTGTGTTCTGAAAAATTTGAGTAATGTAGAATAGCAGAAAGAAAGCTACTGGTTTGATTTATTGGGAGTTTGTTGGGTTTGGAAATGTGGAACCTTGTGCTATGAATACTTCCACCACCTAAAAGGCCTTTTCCCCATGTCCAAGACCCTAGCTAGTCATCTGAACCTGTGTCTAAGACCTTCGGATTAGTTAGTGGTGACACCTCATATGTAAACTCTAGCATTTAGAGGCTGCCTTCATGGTGAAGAGACGTTAGGGATTGAGAGAATAAGCATGCGCATTTTTCGCACAAATTGTCCTGACCCCACTGGTCGAAAGTGAGCGATTCATTTTCTCATATTCTCTATACTCTTTATCCCGGTGAGGACCTAGATTGCTCGGTCTTAATTCTGATATCTAGAGCTTTATGCATGAAGTGACTATTTTGAATAAGTGGTTGAGTCAAGTCTATGTTGGTTGGTGAACAGAAGGGAACTCTTCCTTTGCTCGACTTTACTGCATTCGAGTGTCATCTGTGGTGGTTGTCTAAGTTGTCGTTGGAATTTCCCATGTGTTAATGATCAAAAGCCTGTATGATCCACGTGTTTTGTGCCGATATGGTATACCTTAAAGCCAGCTTGATTGAACCATTTTGAGCTTACCTTGTGTCTGACTTGGTTTGCTTGGGGACAAGCAAACAGTTAAGTGTGGGGGAATTTGATAACGATGTAATTGCACATGTTTGCACCCCTAGTTCTTATCCATTTGTGGGGTATAGTCGTGTATTTTTGGCCTATTTTACGCCGGGTTGTGCTACTTTTTCATATTTCAGGTCCCAGACGTCGAAGGAAAGGCTAAGCACGAGTTTCGGGGCATTCGGAAGTCATTCTGTCGAGCTGGAGCCAAAGCACGAGCGCGCCTAAATCAAAGCACGGCCGTGTTCCTGGACCGTGTTTTTACTGTCTAGGCTTGATACAAGTTTGTCCAACACTGGCCCAAAACACGGGCGGGGCTGACCCAAAACACGGTCGTGTCCAACATTAGGCACGACCGTGTTTTCACCAAAGTTTGGTCGTGTTTTTAACACGTGGCAAGGGCACGGGCGGGCTGGAGCAAAGCACGGCCGTGCCCTCGACCGTGTTTTGCCCAGTGATGCCCTTTTAGGTAGATTTCAGCCAAAAGAGAAGGGGATCCGAGTTTTAGAGAGTTAGAGCGATTCCTAGAGAGAGAAAACGACGAACAAGAGTTCCCAAGTGCCCTAGCTTGATCTTCATCACCATTGGAGCCCGGCTTGAGCTTGGAGAAGTGCCGATCGACAACCAGGAGCAGAAATCCATCCTTCACAGTATGGTTTCCGCATCTGAATCTGCTTTTGCTTCTTTCTCCATGGAGTAGTTCTCCCATTCATTTGGGTATGGAGAACCCTAGATTTGTATGTTAGGTCTGATTGTATGAACCCAAGTACAGATTCTATGATTTGATTATATTCAATCGAGGTTTGAATGATTGAATGGCATGAATCCTGATCAAATTCCTGTTGTTTCTACTTTAACCTGGAAAGAGAATATATGCGTAGGTTGATAGAGCACCCTTAATTGAAGGTAGTGAATTGGCGACTTTAGTCGAGGAGCCAATTCCCTATTCTGTACCGAATTTACTTCTGTAGTGGAGGTTTTGTTCGTTAGGGCCTCAATCTATTTACTCCGGTGGAGGTTAGTCGCCCGCTGGAGACTCAGATTGAGAGGGTCTGGAGACCTTTAGTCGAGGCTTCAGACTGTTTAAGAACATTCCGCAGTATAACTATCATAGAAACTGAACTTGGTAATTGCAATCCGGCTTAACTGCAGTCTAGGGGGAACCATGGTTGATGATGAAATCAGCAACCAGAGACACTCGCGGTTATTGACTTATGCAGGGCGAGTCCAGCTGATTTCATCTGTTATTTCTAGTACATTACAATATTGGCTTAACATTTTTCTGCTCCCTAAGTATATAATTAAGGAGGTAGAAAGGCTGTGCAATGAGTTTCTTTGGGACTCAGCTGATGGAGGTACAAGGAAGAAGGCTGTGATGGCATGGCATAAACTGGCACTACCAAAGTGTGAAGGGGGTCTGGGAATAAGAAATTTCAGCCTCTGGAACAAGGCTTGTGTGTTAAGGCATGTTTGGGAGATTTTGACAAATGGTGGTTCACTCTAGGTAGCCTGGATCTCAAGGTATCGACTGAAGCAGAGGACATTATGGGATATATCGACCTCATCTGCAGGGACATGGATTTGGAGGCAGTTTTTGAAATGTTGAGATATTGCTGCTGGTTTTGTTTCAGGTGCTCCCCCCAATCTGTGTTGGCAAGGGCAGCAGATGCAAAGATACTCCGTTAAAAGAGTGTGGAATGCAATTAGAGAGCGCAAGCCTACTGTGGAATGGCATAAATTGGTATGGTCAAAGGAAGTTATTCCTAGACATGGTTTTACCCTATGGATGGCTATACAAGACAGATTGATACTGCAGGATAAACTTCTGGCTTGGGGCAAACAGGTATCTGGACTATGTCTTTTGTGTCCAGGTGGTGTCGAAACATGTCATCATCTACTGGTTTCCTGTGCCTATACTGTATCGGTTCTCAGAGGATGTATGAAGCAACTGGCTCCCCCAGGGGAGGGAGACTGGACTACAGTGGTGATCTGGTGTTGTAGGCAGTGGGGGAAAAAGACTTCAAGGCATGGTTTGTGTCGGCTAATGTGGAGTTCAGTGATCAGTTACGTGTGGCGTGAGAGGTGTAGTCGATTGTATGGCTCAAATGGAATTCGACCTCCTGATGTGTTAGTGAAGCAAGTGAAATCTGATGTAACTCATAGAGTATTTAGTGACCCTGCTCTCCAGGCGGAATTAGAGTATATAGATAGTATACCTTGATAGGTTTTTTTGGTTTGGTTGTAATTGTTTGAGAGGCACATCAAGATTTTCCTTGATGTTTTGCCGGTGCTTCAATACAAGTTTTTTTGATTTGCATAAAAAAAAAATTCTCGAACCACTATAATTTTTTATTAAGGATAAACACGTTATTTAATATAAAAATAATTTTTTTTATTTTCATTGAATATTAACAATCACAGTTACCAAACAATAAACATTTTAAAATCTATTTTCAACAATCCGAAGAGTTAGAATCTTTAGATTGTTGACAATCTATAGATTTAAACTCATATTCTCCAAACGACCCCTTAGTACAATCTTTTGCGCTATCGATTCAAAATTCAATACATGATTATCTTAGTACAATTTAGTCATACTAATTGTGCAGTAGGGGACATCTTATCAAAATCTTAAAGAAAGACTCTTTGATTGATCGCTTTATTGATGTAATCAATTATAACCAAATAGAAGTGATCAAATTTATAAGATGCACTCAAAGTTTGCTATAATTATTGAAGTTCAGCAACACGTTAGGCGTACGACGGTCATTGTGCATTTGTCTATCTCTTAGCTCGCCTAGATATTATAATAAAAATAGCAAATTTAATAATAATGAATAAAATAACGATTCTGAAGCAATTTCATACTTTAGTTCAAATGATTTAACAACAAACGAAATAACTCTCAAGTTTATAAATTATTTTCTTCTACCAAATGATATAATTAATTCATTCATGAGCCGAAATATCTAATTATAAGCACTTCAAATTTAAGTTAAAACTCTATAATATGCAATTGTTTGACGAAATGGGTTTTTGAATAGAGTGGTTCTATCGAGAGAGGTCTTTAAGAAACATGGTTTACTTTATTATTCCTTAGGTGGATATAATATCTATCTTCATCGTTACTTTTACATTGGATTCAATTTAGTATAATTTTTCATTTAGATAGATTTGTTTATGATGTTCTGGGATATAATATATCATTATATATGATGGTGTAGGATATTAATTCCTCTCATCGCCATGAGCGAGGCTACGGATGACCTCAACCTGGGCTCCGTCCTTGCACTCTCCTTCTCCCTGGTGAGGAACCACTCGAAGGTCACCACACCACACGGAGAAGCCTTCATCACTCAGCTGACTCGGTTCTTTGGGGGGGGGGGGGGCCTTGACGGCTGCACCCTCATGGGACGTTTCAGAGCTTTGCCCGATGAGACTTAGAGTGCTATGATCCTGATTCGGGTCACAAGGACAGACCCGCGGATGCGCTGGATCAGGTGTCTGGGTCCTATAGAGTTCGATAAGGTCGCAGCAGTCGAGCCTCCACCACCTCCACCAGCCCAGTCTTACCCCGACGACTCGGGTGTTGGGACCTCCTCGGCCGCACCTCCTGGTGGCTACTGGTCAGCCATGGAGGCTCGTTTCGACCGGATTGAGGCGCGCCTGGACCATGAGGGCGACGCCCGCCGCTACACACACTTCATGTTGGAGTGCTTGTGTTTGGAGGCCGATGTGGACACTACCCAGACCTTCCGGTATCCGTCCCCACCTCAGGATGACGATGATAATGAGGATTCAGCTAGTCTGGATCGTGGCTCCATGTTTCTTGTGTTTTGTGTTTTTGCGTTTTGAGTCGAACTAGATATATTTTGTTTTGATTTGTGTGTTTTATTGTGTCCCATGGGGCTGAAACTGATGTTCCTAACTCTTACCCAGTATGAGTGTTGTGTGCATTTTTGTTGTTCTTAGAATCTAGTCCATTTCCAGTCCTCTCCACCAGACTGGTCCTATTTCCAGTCCCACAGCATCACGTTTTTCCTTGTAACATCGTTCCCCTTACCTTCTCGTCTTCTCCATTGAGGGCAATGTCATGCTTAAGTATGGGGGGTGTTTATCTTTGGCTGCATCAAAAGGTTATGTGCTTGGAGCCTAGTCCACTGTCCAAATCTCGAGATTTGAGGGCTCCAAGCACTAATGTTTGCATGGTCATATTGGCAATGTGATGATTATGGTGAATCGATTGCCTATTGGCATGGATGCATTGTAACTTGCTTGTGACTAGGACAACCGATACTTATGATTGAGAAATGCGGTAGAACTGTGTAGGGTTTCAGTTTTTCAACTGTTTGCTTACCAACTGTGACTTGAATTATCACTTATTTGCTACATTCATTTATGCATTTAGTTCAGGGAATCAGATTGAGAGAGAGCATATAGGTAGCCATGTGAGATTTGAGCCTGCTCGTTTCTTTCTTGTGCGATAGATCCATCTTCCATGATGTGTAGCATTCACGTTGTCACTAATTAGGATGATGGAGGCATAGGATTAGCCCACGAACAAACTATCTGTCCTGGTGTCATATCCCTAGTCAGCCCCTTTGAGCCGTGTAACATCCTTTCGTTCGGTCTTTAATGTAAAAGGGGTGGTACTCTCTAAAAAACAAAAACAATAAGGGAAAAAATATATGAATGAAAGCATGATAGAGCCACCATAAAAATCTAAATCATGCCCATTAAGTAGAGTTTCTTAGCAATCTGGCTTAGGAATGTTAGCAATGTTGTGACCTCCTTCACTCTTGTACTCTAAAGAATTGGATTAATGCATAATAGCATAAGGGAAGTAAATGGTTTGAATGATTGTGATTTTGTTGGTATTGGAACTGTGGAACCTTGTGCTATGAATCTTCCACCACCTAAAAGGCCTTTTCAGCATGAGCAAGACCCTATCCAGTCATCTGAACCTGTGTCTAAGACCTACTGATTAGTTAGTGGTGACACCCGATATATGAACTCTTGACACACCCCTACCGTCACTCTAGAAAATGGCCAAGTGAAACCACTTCCTAAAGCGTAGTATAGCGGGTTTGGGTTTTAATGTCAACCCGGGTCCTAGATGTGATGACTTCTCAGTGAATTCTTATTATCTAGCGGTAAAACTAAAGTGCAGGTTCAAACAAACAAAAACACAAAGCAAGTTAAACGGTTGTTTCAAGTCGAGAGAGGTCACCCGGATATGGTTCCCCCTAGACTGCAGTTAAGCCGGATTGCAATTACCAAGTTCAGTTTCTATGATAGTTATACTGCGGAAGGTTCTTAAACAGTCTGAAGTCTCGACTAAAGGTCTCCAGACCCTCTCAATCTGAGTCTCCAGCGGGCGACTAACCTCCACCGGAGTAAATAGATTGAGGCCCTAACGAACAAAACCTCCACTACAGAAGTAAATTCGGTACAGAATAGGGAATTGGCTCCTCGACTAAAGTTGCCAATTCACTACCTTCAATTAAGGGTGCTCTATCAACCTACGCATATATTCTCTTTCCAGGTTAAAGCAGAAACAACAGGAATTTGATCAGGATTCATGCCATTCAATCATTCAAACCTCGATTGAATATAATCAAATCATCGAATCTGTACTTGGGTTCATACAATCAGACCTAACATACAAATCTAGGGTTCTCCATACCCAGATGAATGGGAGAACTACTCCATGGAGAAAGAAGCAAAAGCAGATTCAGATGCGGAAACCATACTGTGAAGGATGGATTTCTGCTCCTGGTTGTCGATCGACACTTCTCCAAGCTCAAGCCGGGCTCCAATGGTGATGAAGATCAAGCTAGGGCACTTGGGAACTCTTGTTCGTCGTTTTCTCTCTCTAGGAATCGCTCTGACTCTCTAAAACTCGGATCCCCTTCTCTTTTGGCTGAAATCTGCCTAAAAGGGCATCACTGGGCAAAACACGGTCGAGGGCACGGCCGTGCTTTGCTCCAGCCCGCTCGTGCCCTTGCCACGTGTTAAAAACACGACCAAACTTTGGGGAAAACACGGTCGTGCCTAATGTTGGACACGACCGTGTTTTGGGTCAGCCCCGCCCGTGTTTTGGGCCAGTGTTGGACAAACTTGTATCAAGCCTAGACAGTAAAAACACGGTCCAGGAACACGGCCGTGCTTTGATTTAGGCGCGCCCGTGCTTTGGCTCCAGCTCGACCGAATGACTTCTGAATGCCCCGAAACTCGTGCTTAGCCTTTCCTTCGACGTCTGGGACCTGAAATATGAAAAAGTAGCACAACCCGGCGTAAAATAGGCCAAAAATACACGACTATACCCCACAAATGGATAAGAACTAGGGGTGCAAACATGTGCATTTACATCGTTATCAAATTCCCCCACACTTAACTGTTTGCTTGTCCCCAAGCAAACCAAGTCAGACACAAGGTAAGCTCAAAATGTTTCAATCAAGCTGGCTTTAAGGTATACCATATTGGCACAAAACACGTGGATCATACAGGCTTTCGATCATTAACACATGGGAAACTCCAACGACAACCTAGACAACCACCACAGATGACACTCGAATGCAGTAAAGTCGAGCAAAGGAAGAGTTCCCTTCTGTTCACCAACCAACATAGACTTGACTCAACCACTTATTCAAAATAGTCACTTCATGCATAAAGCTCTAGATATCAGAATTAAGACCGAGCAATCTAGGTCCTCACCGGGATAAAGAGTATAGAGAATATGAGAAAATGAATCGCTCACTTTCGACCAGTGGGGTCAGGACAATTTGATGCGAAAAATGCGCATGCTTATTCTCTCAATCCCTAACGTCTCTTCACCATGAAGGCAGCCTCTAAATGCTAGAGTTTACATATGAGGTGTCACCACTAACTTATCCAAAGGTCTTAGACACAGGTTCAGATGACTGGCTAGGGTCTTGGACATGGGGAAAAGGCCTTTTAGGTGGTGGAAGTATTCATAGCACAAGGTTCCACATTTCCAAACCCAACAAACTCACAATAAATCAAACCAGTAGCTTTCTTTCTGCTATTCTACATTTCTAAGCCAGACTGCTAAGAAACACTACTTAATGGGCACTATTTAGATTTTTGGTGGTGGCTCTCTTTTGCTTTCATTTTTTTCTTTGTTTTTCTTTCATTTTTTTCATTTCTTAAGAGAACCACCACCTCTGCACATTTTTCAAACACCTGCCCAACTTTTTAAGAACTACCTCCAACTCTCACATTATATTTAGCAGAAACAGCAGAGAACATGCAAAAACCACTCTGTGGAACCTTCTAAGAGATGCAAAAGGGTGATTTTTCATTGCAGACCGAAAGAAAGGGTAACACACGGCTCAAAGGGGATGACTAGTGGGTATGACACACCATGACAGTCAATTTGGTCGTGAGCTAATCCTATGCCTCCATCATCTTAGCTAATGACAACGTGAATGCTATACATCATGGAAGAGGGAACTATTGCACAAGAAAGAAACAAGCAGGCTCAAATCTCACATGGCTGCTTATATGCTCTATCTCTCATTCTGATTCCTTGAACTAGATGCATAAGTGACTGTCAAAAGCAAGTGATCAATCCAAGTCACAGTTGGTAAGAAAACATTTGAAAAACTGAACCCTTACACAGTTCTACTGCACATCTCAGTCATCATAATAAGCTGTCTTAGTCACACTCAAGTTGTCATGCATTAAGTCAAAAAGCCATTCAATTCACTAATCACATCCACAGTGCCAATACGATCAAACATCAAGCAAACGACAATGCTTGGAGCCCTCAAATCTCGAGATTTGGACAGCGGACTAGGCTCCAAGCACACATATATAAGTTCCAATTAATACAAAGAACCCCCCCCCACCCACAAACACACACTTAAATGCGACAGTTCCTCAATGGAGCAGAGGGAAGGTGAACGATGTTACCGGGAAGTGAGATCAGGAATAGGGACTGGGAGGCAGACCAGTCAAGAGCAGGGGACTGAAAGGGGAACCAGTCAAAGGCACAGAGCTAAAGTCAACAAAAGACATACACTCGGTGAAAGAACCGGAGTTCCAAGTCTACAATCCAAAATAAAAAAAACAAAACAAAACAAAAAGAAACAACAAAAATATGGAGTCTCAGTATGGAACACAAATGAGGCACATAACCAGCCACTCGCCACTAGAATGCATCACCACCATCGCCGATGGGTGGAGGGTACTCGTCCTCATACCCCGGGGACTACACGAAGGGGTAGTGGACTGTGCTCGGATCCAAGCCCAGGTATGACATGATGTAGTGCTGGCCTGACATAAGACGACGCCCACGGTCCCGCTCACGATCGAGGCGGGTGTGAATGTGCTCCTGGCCGGCCAGAATGCGCTCGTTCTGCTGAGCGATGGCCGCAAACTGGTCAGAAATGGGCACCACGGGAGTAGGAGACCCGGGAGCCGGAGACCTGGGAGCAGCAGAGGGGCTCGCAGGAGTCTGGCCACGACGAACAGTACGGCGGGGAACCCGGCGTCCCCCAGCAGCGCTCGACTCTGGCTGGTCGCCCTCTGCAGGTAGAGGTGGATAAGGGAGGCCCGCGATCTAGTGCACACGCCCTTGGCGAGCAACCATATGCTGGTGGCGGAGGACGGCCTTGCTGAACGGGGTTGGTCCTCGGACCATGGTCATCCCAGTGAAGTCGACCCCGTAGTAGCGGGCCAAGGCGGTGATCACCGGGCCACATACAAGGCTGCGATCCTGGCTGGCGGAGGCTTTGCCGAACATCCGGGCGAGCACAGAACCCAGCTCAATGGTGTCCTCAGAGCGACCCATCGCATGCATGAAGAACAGTGTCCGGAGTGTGACCCGGTTGGACGAGCCTCGGCTGGGGATGTAGTACTGGGTCAGCAAATGGTTGAGGATGCGCCACTCCGGACGGAGGAGAGTGGCCCGCGTCTGGCTGGCAATGTACTGCTCTTCCACATGGTTCGGCAGCCAAATTCACTGGAAGTAAGACTGGGAAGCAAAGTCCGTGGGATCAGTGATGTCCAAGTGCAGGGGTCGGTCGTTGGAGTGCGGGGAGTTGAGCCTAAGTGCGGAGGCCAACTCCCAGTAACTGACGGAGTGCTCCACCCCGCCGAGTGTGAAATGAACCGCATCAGCATGGTCGGCGGACCCCTTCGAGGAGTGGCGGAAGGAAGCGTAGAACTCCCAGACGAGCTCTTGGTAGGTCGGCTCGGCGAGGCAGAGAAGGCGCCGCCAACTATAGGGGCGAACAACGACCTCCATCTGTGGCCTGGCATGAAGCGCCTCGAACACCTCAAAATCGAGGTGCAGGTGCTCGGAGATGGTGCGGTTACGGATGGTGTGCAGCAGATGGCGTTGGGTGATGCTCAACTGGTCGAGGTAGTCTTCCATGATCATGCAAAGCACAAGGATGTACAAATGGCACACAAGCAAACAGGGTCAATGTTAGGCAAAAACCACACCGGGAGCCCTCATATCGAAAGATATGGACAGTGGACTAGGCCCCCGGTGAAACAAGCATACCAATCACACGAGAGTCACACAACCAAACACACCGGGGACCCTCAAATCGAGTGATTTGGACAGTGGACTAGGCCCCCGGTGGAACAAACACCAAATCCATACCAAATATTCATCAATCGATCCACCACACAAAAAACCACACAAGCATGCATACAATGCCAACATGCAAATGGTAGGGTGAAGAACTGAAATCCCGAGACAAAATATAACAAGCAAAGAGCGTCATCGGCCTACCAAATCATTCCCAAATCATGCCACAATCACAAGTTCTTCACCTAACTCTAGGTATCGATTCTCCAAAAATAAAATAAAAGGCAATGAAAACACACCTGGAGACACAAGTAGATACCGCAAGAGCGGTGAAGAAAGTGGAAGAAAACACCCGAGATTCCGGCGAGGGGGGCGGTGGAAGTTTGAAAAAAAATGGTTCTGGGGGGAGAGAGGGGTTGAAAGTCGACTTTTATAGGAGGGAGGTCAAAACACCGGCGGGCTGGAACACGGCCGTGTTCGGCGTGCTCCGCGCCCGTGTTTTTACTGCCGCGGTCGTGCTTCCCCCCTTTGAAAACACGGGCGGGCTAGGACCAAAACACGGTCGTGTTTTGGTACCCCAGCGCCCGTGTTTTTATTGCCGCGAGCAATTCTGGCCAGAAAGCAAAACACGGGCGGGCTGGAGGGAAAACACGGCCGTGTTTTCATCCCCTGGCGCCCGTGTTTTCACTGCCGAGCCCATTCTGCAATTTTTCCAAAATCCAATTTCAAACCACCAAAACTCATTCGTGCCCCGGCTCCAAAAATTACCCAATCACATATTAAAACGAACCGCCCGAGACACAAAATACTTTCCAGACAAACTCAAAGACTCAAAAACCGACAAAAATTGAAAAAAAAACAAAGGGTAGAAATGCAAACCGTGGTGGGGTTGCCTCCCCACAATCGCTTCTTTACCGTCTTTTAGCTGGACGCCCATGGCGGAACTAAGGGTCCGCGAAGTCCACTGCCAACTCCGCACGTTCGACCTCGCCTCCCAAGTAGAGCTTGAGACGATGGCCATTCACTTTAAATGGTTCAGTCTGCGGGTTGGCAATCTCAATCGTGCCATACGGGAACACCTGTGTGACCGTGTACGGTCCAGACCACCGGGAACGGAGTTTTCCGGGAAAGAGCTTCAGGCGAGAGTTATAAAGGAGAACTTGATCACCAACCTGGAACTCTTTCGGACCCCGCAACCGTGCATCGTGCAGGCACTTAGTGCGCTCCTTGTACAGCTTGGTGTTCTCATAGGCGTGATAACACCACTCCTCCAGCTCCAGCATCTGCATTTTGCGCTCAACACCTGCAAAACTAACGTCCAAGTTTAGCAGTTTAAGGGCCCAGAAGGCCTTGTGCTCTAGCTCCACGGGCAAATGGCATGCCTTTCCATAGACAAGTCGGTACGGTGAAGTACCAATGGGCGTCTTGTAGGCAGTGCGGTATGCCCATAGAGCATCATCGAGCTTGGTAGACCAATCCTTGCGGGATAGATTCACCGTCTTCTCCAGGATACGCTTGAGCTCCCGGTTCGTCAGCTCGGCCTGGCCACTTGTTTGGGGGTGGTAGGCCACAGACACCGTATGAGTTACACCATAGCGAGACAACAACTTATCTAACTGGCCCTGGAAATGGGTGCCTCGGTCGCTTATGATGGCTCTAGGTGTCCCAAACCGGGAGAATAGCTGCTTCAGAAAACCACAAACACGTCTTGCATCATTAGTGGGCAAAGCTTGCGCCTCAGCCCACCTAGAGACGTAGTCAACAGCAACAAGGATATAGGTATTACCAAAAGACGGAGGGAAGGGGCCCATGAAGTCGATACCCCAGACATCAAAAATCTCACAAGTTATAAACACATTCTGGGGCATCTCATCACGGGTAGAGATATTACCTGACCTCTGGCATTGGTCGCACCTGCGTGCGAAGGTGTCCGCATCCTTGAAGAGCGTGGGCCAGTAGAAGCCCGAATGTAGCACCTTCCTCGCTGTGCGGTTTCCTCCGTGGTGACCGCCAGTAGGTCCTTCATGACAGTGAGATAGAATGCCCTCTATCTCACTCTCCATAACACAGCGACGGATTATCCCGTCGGCTCCAATCATGAAGAGATGAGGGACATCCCAGAAGTAGTGCTTCAGGTCGGAGAAAATTTTTCTCTTGGCGTGGGTTGTCATCCCCTTGGGCAGTTGCTGGCCAACAAGATAGTTCGCAAAATCAGAATACCAGGGGGCGACACTCTCCACCAGGCACATCATCATCAGTCTCTCGTCTGGGAAGGAGACGTTGATCTCCTCCTCGAGGTTGTCCGCAGGGGGTGCGTCCAACCGGGAGAGGTGATCGGCTGCAACATTCTCCGCTCCCTTCTTGTCCCAAATCTCAATGTCAAACTCCTGAAATAGTAAGATCCATCGTATGAGCATAGGCTTGGCATCAGCCTTGCTCATCAGGTATCGAATCGTGGAGTGATCTGTATACACGGTCACATGGTACAAGACCAGATAAGGACGAAATTTATCGAAGGCAAACATCACCGCGAGCAGCTCCTTCTCCGTGGTAGTGTAGTTCTCCTGGGCATCATTCAGGGTCTTCGAGGCGTAGTAGATAGGTCGGAAGTGCTGATCTCGCCTCTGCCCCAATACAGCTCCAACAGCAAAGCCACTAGCATCGCACATCAGCTCAAATGGCAGGGACCAGTCAGGAACAACCATGATAGGAGCTTGAGTGAGCTTCTCCTTCAAGGTCGTGAAGGCCGCTGTGCATGCATCAGTGAACTGGAAGGGGGCATCCTTCTCAAGAAGCTTAGTCAGGGGCAGGGCGATCTTCGAAAAATCCTTGATGAACCGCCTGTAGAACCCTGCATGGCCTAAAAAACTCCGGATCCCCTAAACAGATGTAGGAAGAGGCAGCTTGTTGATAGTCTCGATCTTTGCTCTGTCCACCTCAATCCCCATCTTGGAGATCTTATGCCCCAGAACTATGCCTTCGCGAACCATAAAGTGGCACTTCTCCCAACTCAGTGCCAGGTTCGTTTCTTCACACCGTTTAAGGACGAGTTCCAGGTTATGGAGACACTGAGAGAATCAGTCTCCGTAAACTGAGAAGTCGTCCATAAACACCTCCATAATCTTACCGACCAGACGATCAAAGATGGCGAGCATGCACTGCTGAAAAGTAGCGGGGGCGTTACATAGCCCGAACGGGATCCTCCGGTAGGCAAATGTGCCAAAGGGATAGGTGAAAGTGGTCTTCGCCTGGTCCTCCGGTGCAATGGGTATCTGGAAGTACCCAGACATCCCATCCAGGAAACAGTAGAACTCGTGCCCAGCCAGTCTCTCCAGCATCTGGTCAATGAACTGTAGCGGGAAGTGGTCCTTCTGAGTGGCGTTGTTGAGACGCCGGTAATCAATGCAGACACGGTACCCAGTCACCGTGCGCATCGGGATCAGCTCATTCTTCTCGTTAGGCACCACAGTCATCCCACCCTTTTTGGGTACCACCTGGGTGGGACTGACCCACTCGCTGTCGGAAATGGCGAAGATGATCCCCGCCTCCAGCAGCTTCATGATCTCTGCCCGAACCACAGCCTCCAGGTTTGGTGTCAGTCTTCTCTGCGGCTGTCTCACCGGCCGCATCTCATCCTCCATCAGTATCCAGTGGGAGCAGAAGGAAGGGCTGATCCCCCGGATATCTGTGATCTTCCACGCTAGAGCACGCTCGTGCCGCTTTAGCAAGGCCACCAGTCTATCCTTCTGCTCTGGTGTGAGGGACGAGCTGATGATGACTGGAAGCTTATTCCCCTCCCGGAGAAATGCATACTCCAAGTGAGGAGGGAGGGGCTTAAGCTCCAGCTCTGGTGGTTCCTCCAAGGAGGTAGTGATGCGGGGTGAGGATGAGATCGGTTTGAAAAGCTGGTCGCCCTCCAGGGATGTGCCACTCTCCAGCTCGGCCAACTGCTCCTCCAGCTTCGGCTCCTGCGATGCCTGCTCACCTAGCAAAATACAATGCTCAAGAGCATCGTCAGTACCCGCACTCGTTATAGCGAGTGCGGTCTCAAAATCAGCAAGCACATCACAGTAATCTATGTCATCACGCAAATGGGAGTGTTTCCCATTCTCAGACACAGAAAAAGTAGCCTGTTTATCACCAGCACGCAGGATCAATTTACCACTATGCACATCAATAAGCGCCTTGCGGTGGCGAGAAACGGTCTACCCAAAATCAAAGGTACATCCACATCCTCATTTATATCCAAAATAACAAAGTCAATAGGATATGTGAATGCACCTACATTAACAAGCAAATCCTCAATGATACCCCTAGGATGCACGACGGAACGATCAGCTAACTGAATGCTCATCCTAGTAGCTCTAGGTTCACCTAGGTCTAGATTTTTAAACAATTTGTAGGGCACGACATTTATGCTAGAGCCTAGATCCGCCAAGGACTTTCCTACATGCATGCTGCCAATAACAAGAGGGATTGTGAAACTCCCTGGGTCTTTGCGCTTCTCAGGCAGCTTGTTCTGCAGGATAGCAGAACACTCCTCGCTCAGCATCACTGTCGAAAGATCCCCAAGTTTCTTCTTGTTGGTGAGAAGGTCCTTCATGAACTTGGCATACTTGGGGCATCTTCGACAGTGCCTCCACGAACGGCATGCTGATGTTGACCTGCTTCAACATTGCCATGAACTTGGCAAACTCAGTCTCCAACTTGACTTTATGTAGGCGAGTGGGGAAAGGAAGCTGAGGTACATGCTCCTTAACCACTGCTGTGGCTTGGGAGCAGGTGTTTCTTTGTCTCCCCCCACTTCTGCATTATCAGCTGAAAGTGTTGAAGCAGGTAGTGGCTCATCTTGACTGGGCTGGGCAGGAGCAGCAGATGTGGTCTTGCCACTCCTGGTAGTGATGGCATCTAGCTGATGGTGCTGGTGAGGCTCACGAGGATTCGGAATAGTGGTGGCAGGCAGAGTCCCCGGTGCCCTGGTAGTGTTTTGGCGAGCCATGCTACCCATCTGGTTCTGCAGATCTTGCAAAATGGCACCTTGGTTCCTCTGACCTGCCTCCAGTGCGGCTATGATCTGGTCCAACCTCGTGACAGTTGCCTGAGTGGTAGTCATGAATGACGCTAGAATATTTTTCAGCTCCATCATCTGATTATCTGGAGCCGGAGCTGCTGCTCGCTCGGCATACTGACGCTGGGGCTGCTGGAATGGTTGCCCCTGCCTAGGCTGGTAGGGCTGCTACTGTGGGGCTGGCCCCCTGTCTAGCCTGGAAAGGCTGCCTCTGCTGAAAACCACCAGCTGGTGCTGGGAAACCAGGTGGGTTAGTGGTGTTGCTGCTCCAAGAGAAATTGGGATGCTGGTGCCACCCCTCATTATATGTATTGCTGTACGGGTCGAGGCGCCGAGCATTGGCGATGAAGTCCAACTGCTCCTGGGGAGTAGAAGACTCCCTCATAGCCTGGCAGTCTTCCACTAGGTGATTTGAGCTCTCACACCACTAACATTGAGCTACTGCAGGTGTAGCCAAACCTCTGCCCGGAATAAGACTGTTGGGTTGCTTCAATGTCTGCACTAACTCGGCTACCTGCTGCTCGAGCCTGGATCTGGTCCCCATGGCGTGCACCCCACGGTCCCGGGAATGTCTGCCTCTGCTGCTCTGTCCCCAGGAATGATCTCTGGCAGCCAAGGTACTGATCATCTGGTTCAGTTCGGGTGGAGTCTTAGTAAGAATATCCCCTCTTGGGCATAGAGACTCAATCACCCTCTGGCTGTCCAGAGAGAGCACTGTAGAAGTCCCCCACTGTGAATGCATCACTGAAGCCATGATGGGAACACTGCCAGAAATATCCCATGTACCGCTCCCATGCATCATGAAGTGACTTGTCTGGCTCTTGGCGGAAGTGAGTGATCTCCCGATGGATCTCTGTGGTCTTCGATGCTGGGTAGTACCTGTGCACGAACTTGTCAGCCAGATCATCCCAAGAAGTGATGGACAATGGGGGCTGGGTCTCCAACCACCTCTTGGCATTCCCCGCAAGAGAATGGGGGAAAAGGTGAAGGCGGATTGCGTCATCAGGGACACCGTTCAGCTTGAACCCGTTCGTCAGCTGCAGAAAACAAGAAAGATGCACCCTTGCCTCCACATCCTTCAAGCCATAGAACTGGATAGAGGATGTAATGTGTTGAATCCAGCATGGCTTGATCTCGAAGTTGTTCGCTGGAATAGGCGGGTAGAGGATGACCGGGCGGATCTCAGCAATCCGTGGAGTGTAGTAGTACTCCAAGGTGGGACCCGGCGGCGGTGGATGATGATGAACCCCATCTGCATGGGGTATGGGGTTTTTCCCCAAGACCTGATTCACCGGGGGACCCTGGTGAGGATTCCCCTGGTGTGGATTGTAATCTCCTTCCATCTCGTACTCGTCCTCGGACTTGCTGCTCAAATGGCCGTCTATGCGCTCCTCCGTAACCAGTCTAGCTCGATGTTGTCTGCTGAGTTGGCGACAGGTGCGTTCAATCTCCGGATTCAACGACAGTAAACCTCCCGACTGGCTACGGGTCATGCACTACCTGCACACAATCAAGCAAGCAAACCCGTGAAGGCACAAGTGGGAAAGAACAAACAGTCAATGAAAAAACGAAAATGCTAAAGTAACAGAAATCACTTTTCTTCAACAACCTAGCCGTCCCCGGCAACGGCGCCAAAAACTTGACTCACTCCTACCGTCACTCTAGAAAATGGCCAAGTGAAACGACTTCCTAAAGCGTAGTATAGCGGGTTTGGGTTTTAATGTCAACCCGGGTCCTAGATGTGATGACTACTCAGTGAATTCTTATTATCTAGCGGTAAAACTTAAGTGCAGGTTCAAACAAACAAAAACACAAAGCAAGTTAAACGGTTGTTTCAAGTCGAGAGAGGTCACCCGGATATGGTTCCCCCTAGACTACAGTTAAGCCGGATTGCAATTACCAAGTTCAGTTTCTATGATAGTTATACTGCGGAAGGTTCTTAAACAGTATGAAGTCTCGACTAAAGGTCTCCAGACCCTCTCAATCTGAGTCTCCAGCGGGCGACTAACCTCCACCGGAGTAAACAGATTGAGGCCCTAACGAACAAAACCTCCACTACCGAAGTAAATTCGGTACAGAATAGTGAATTGGCTCCTCGACTAAAGTCGCCAATTCACTACCTTCAATTAAGGGTGCTCTATCAACCTAGGAAGATATTCTCTTTCTAGGTTAAAGCAGAAACAACAGGAATTTGATCAGGATTCATGCCATTCAATCATTCAAACCTCAATTGAATATAATCAAATCATAGAATCTATACTTGGGTTCATACAATCAGACCTAACATACAAATCTAGGGTTCTCCATACCCAGATGAATGGGAGAGCTACTCCATGGAGAAAGAAGCAAAAGCAGATTCAGATGCGGAAACCAAACTGTGAAGGATGGATTTCTGCTCCTGGTTGTCGATCGACACTTCTCCAAGCTCAAGCCGGGCTCCAATGGTGATGAAGATCAAGCTAGGGCACTTGGGAACTCTTGTTCATCGCTTTCTCTCTCAAGGAATCGCTCTGTCTCTCTAAAAATCGGATCCCCTTCTCTTTTGGCTGAAATCTGCCTAAAAAGGCATCACTGGGCAAAACACGGTCGAGGGCACGGCCGTGCTTTGCTCCAGCCCGCCCGTACCCTTGCCACGTGTTAAAAACACGGCCAGACTTTGGGGAAAACACGGTCGTGTCTAATGTTGGACACGGCCATGTTTTGGGTCAGCCCCGCCCGTGTTTTGGGCTAGTGTTGGACAAACTTGTATCAAGCCTCGGCAGTAAAAACACGGTCCAGGAACACGGCCGTGCTTTTATTTAGGCGCGCCCGTGCTTTGGCTCCAGCTCGACCGAATGACTTCCGAATTCCCCGAAACTCATGCTTAGCCTTTCCTTCGACGTCTGGGACCTGAAATATGACAAAGTAGCACAACCCGGCGTAAAATAGGCAAAAAATACACGACTATACCCCACAAACGGATAAGAACTAGGGGTGCAAACATGTGCAATGACATCGTTATCAACTCTAGTATTTAGAGGCTGCCATCATGGTGAAGAGACGTTAGGATTGAGAGAATGAGCATGTGCATCTTTCGCATCAAATTTTCCTGACCCCACTGGTCGAGAGTGAGTGATTCATTTCCTTATTTTCTTTGCATTCTCTACTCGGTGAGGACCTAGATTGCTTGACCTTGATTCTGATGTCTTGAATTTGATGCATAAGGTGAATGTCTTTAATAAGTGGTTGAGTCAAGTCTATGTTGTTGGTGAACAGAAGGGAGACTTTTCCTTCACTCGATTTTGCTGCACTCGAATGTCATCGGTGGTAGTTGTCCAGGTTGTTATTGCTGTGTTCATGTGTTGATGCCTAGTAGCAGTATGATTCACGTATTTTGTGCCTCTACATTGTGTCCCCAAGGTTTACATGGTTAAAATGTTTTGAGTTTACCGGATGACAGATTTGGTTTGCTTGGGGACAAGCAAACGGTTAAGAGTGGGGGAATTTGATATTGACATATTCAAACATGTTTACCCTGTCATTTCTCAACTGTTTTCGCTTGGTTTTTCGCTCTCGTGGCCTATTTTATGCTAGGTTGTGTTTGTTTATGATGTTTCAGGACTTAGTAAGTGAATGGGTGCGAATGAGCGAAGTTCGGGACATTTTGGAGCAAATGGACAGTTTGATCCGGGGAGTTACGGCCAGACCTTGCAAGTTACGATCTGGCCCACAACTCACCAAGGGGAACCGTTAGTTGCACGTGATGAATCGATGAAGTTACAGGAGGTTTTTTTCAGTTACGGTCTCCCATGCCAAGTTACGGTCTAGGCCGTAACTCTCTAAAGGAAGCCGTAATTCTTGGACAAGGCAGTGCAACAATGGCGCCGTTTCTCGACAAGTTACGGGCTTTCAAGGCGAGTTACGGCCGTAACTCGGGTTGTAACTCGCGGGTTCTCAGTTTATTTAAAGGCCACTCGGGAAATTTGCAGAGGATCCGATTTTTCTGAGTTCTAAAGGCAAAAAACAAACCCTAGAGAGAGAGAGTGACGAAGAGAAACCCTTGGGCAAGGATTGGAGCGATCTGAAGACCTCGGAGCTCGATTCCCCAACCTTGGAGTGCCGATTATCCGTCAGGAGCAGTCTTCCATTGTCGCTTTGATGATGTATACTCCTAGCATGACGTTCTCACATCTCTCCATGGAGTAATTTTCCATTTCATCTGGGTATGAAGAACCCTAGTTGTGTATGCTAGGAATGATTGTATGAACCCCATGTTATGAATGATTGATTAGATAAATTCAATTGAGGAATTATTCAGAATTGCATGAGTCCTGATCAAACCTGTGTGATTCCGGCTTTAACCTAGAATGATAGTTTTTGTATAGGTTAAAAGAGAAACCTTTAATTGAAAGTGGTGAATCGACTGCTTTAGTCAAGAAGTCAATTCACTGCTCCGTACTGGAACTTAAGGCTAGTAGTGGAAGTTTTGCGTGATTATCCTTGGTTAGTGTATACCGGTGGAGGTTAGTCGCCCACCGGGTATTTAAATCAAGAGGGTCTGGATCACTTTAGTCGAGAGTCCAGACTAGTTAAGAACTTTCCGCGGTTTATCTGTCAATCTGAATAATTTGGGGCCGTATAACCTGAAAAACTGCACACTAGGGGGATTCATATCCGGATGCCTTTTGAACTTGAAAGAACCAGACCATTACTTGTTTTCCTGTTTTCTTTTGCACCAAAAACACTTCACTCTCTTGTTCCCACTAGATAATAGGAGTTCACTGAGTAGGTAGTAGATCTAGAGCCCGGGTCGATAATTAGACTTAACCACTATTCTGCATTTCCACTCTACGATTATACTTGGTCGCAGTTTGGTGTTGTGTCGCAGTAGGAATGATAAGGGAAAGGGAATTGACAGAGGGAAAATTTTTGACCCTCGTGAGAGAGCGGGTCGATTCTCGAGCATTCACCAATATTTCAGGAGGAAATTCCAAAGAAACAGGCAGATTGCTACTGAGGAGACTTCTCTGAGGCAAGAGGAGCCTCAGCCTCACTTGGAACCAGAACCTCATCCTAAAGAGGATGAGAAGCAACCCCGACAGCCCTAGAGAAGAATTCCAAGGATGGTGATGCCCTATGTTGATTATCATTTCCTCTGGGTGTTTCGTTTTCTCTGCGGCGAGCACCTTCAGCGTTTCCAGGTGATGGCAACAAGGGAGAGTGAGTGCCTTAACTGGGTACTCTTTTCCCAGTTAGGGGTGGCGATTTGATCAGTCCAGGATCAGGGATCCAGTTTGTCTCAGGGTGTAGGAGATTAATTAGAGGATCTACAAAGTCCTCACCCTCAAGTTCCTTAGTACATTTCAGACTAGGAACATCAAAGGCGATGTAGCTGAAGTCAACCACCTAATCAACTTCAGTTTGGGTGGAGTTGAGCAAGAGATGACGATGAGGGAGTTCACTTTTTCCCTTGACATCTATCCACCAGAGTTCATCACCGACCACTACTCCTACGCGTCACTAAAGCAGGAGAAGGAACTTCTTTTCCTTATGACTTCTATGAGAACGTCATGAAGAACTCTCACGTTGACCTTGGGACGTGAAAGCTTTCAAAGGGGAGTGAGGTGAGGCCAGATTACCGCCTCATCCATCATGTCATTTCTCACTCGGTTGGTGGGAAATATGAGAGCAAGCGCAACCTCACTGTCAGAGATGTCCTATTTATCTAGAGTATGCAGAGTGACACTTGACTCCACCTTGGGCGATCCAACCTGCGGACTCTTCACCATCATGGTTCAGACGGGAGATTGGTGGCTCTGCATGGAGGAGCCTAGGTCACTAGGATTGCTAGTCACCTTCAAGTGGATCTTATTGCCGGCGAGAGTCAGTTGGACTCCCACACCGTTTCTGCCCCATTTGAGCATCTGAAGACTTATCTAATGACCTTGGAGCAAAATGAGGATGTTGTCTGGGGCATTCGAGGATTGGAGTTCCCAGCGAACAACACTATGGTTGTGGATGGGATCAACCACACTCTCCTAGGTCGCCCGAGGAGGAGGGGATAAATTTCTTCGTCATCAGAATCGGGCCGTCACAGCTTTCATGCAGGCCAGTCCAACTGACCACAGTCCGTCCCCAATTTTGATGACCCATCCTCCTTTGCTCATTTAGAGGCAATCTTGAGGAACCAGCACAGAGATGCTGAGTGGAGGAACCGTATGCTTAATTATGCTCAAGCTTTGATGAGGCGCAACAACCTGGATCCATCTCTATTCGCCCACCCTTACGAGCGTACTCCCTCCCAGTGGCCTTACAATTTCATGGGTGATGATGATGAGGATGACTCAGACAAGAGATAGACATCGAGTACTTGATGGCATCGCAGGGCCATTTTTATCTCTATTTTCCTAATTTGAACTTATAACGATTTCAATTGTAGTACTTTTATTACATATTTCGGATAGTGCTTTTAGTGTGTTTAACGTTATGTCTTGCTACTCCTTTAAAGATTCATTTGCGTTTCAACATTTTACCTTACTCCTCTTAATGACTCTGCTTTATTTCCTATGTGTCTCGTATGTGTTTGTAATTTAGATTGTCGAAGAACTACACATTACTACCCCATTTCTCTCCATCGGCTGCATCAACCCTAATGGTACTGTTTCATGAACCTAACCTAGAATTCCCACATTGAGGACAATGTGTCTCTTAAGTGTGGGGGGAATGCATTGCATGCTTTAAAATTTCATGATTGGATATGCATGAATTGTAGTAGTCTCTCTTGATTATGAATATGAGATGTTGATGATTGCGTATGGGAGTGTATGCTAGTGATTGGTTGTGTTTTGTGGTGTTGAATGACCAAATGATAGTGTTTTGGAACCTTGAATGCAATACACAAATTCTTTTTTCGAATTTGAGGGTTCCAAAGCATCTTTTTCTTGGAACTTCCTACTCATTATGCTTTGAATTGATAGATAATTGATGTGTAGTGTTCAATAGGGAGTAGTTGCATGATTAGAGTACCCATGTATCAGAGGTTTTACTCTCTTCTTCCTCTTTGGTGAGTCGATAATGTTTGCTATTTTAGGTTGAACATGTGTGCCGGACTCTCCACCACTTTTTGAACTCGAAACATTTGCAAATATGTGCTTAACCTTTTCAGAAAAATAAACAAAGATGTTCTCACGTGAAAGGCAACCGAGCATAGTGTTTGAGTTAAGCGGTCAAAGGGCTTTTCTCTTGGCTCGGAGTGCCATTTGAGGATGTGTTTGGGGATCAGATAGCTTTACAGCATCCCGACCGCCTTTCACTGCTTATCATCCCCCAAACAGCTCTCCTCCTTACAGAATTGTATGGTACGGTACTAAGTACCTTTTAGCGATTGAAGAGACCTCATCTCTCATTTTTACCCAATGTGGAGTGCAGGCTGGGAAGTGGTGCTCGGGCTAAGACGAATCTGCCCATAAATTTCCCCACATGTGACCTTGATAGGGAAGGCAATGATCCATCCACTCTTGGTCATGAGGGAGAGATACATATTTGCAAAAATTTGGTGCAATACACTTCAACGTTGAAAAAGGAGACCAATGAATGACAACTTCTGAATCGAAAGAAAGAATATAGAGCACCCTCAAGAGTTCTTGTGCTTAATTGTTGTTGAGAAGTCCCCCTATGCACTTCTTGAATATTCATCCTGAGGTAGTAGGTATGGTCCTCAAAAAGGAATTTATGCTTGCACGGTAAGATGATAGTAACGTTTACCGTCTCTGTTTACTCTTCTTTATGCAATAAAGAACTAGAGTGCACCTCCCGTTGATTTATCTATCAAGTTGAATTGGTTTGAGTAGGTTTCCTGAGGACAAGCAAAAGCCTAAGTGTGGGGGAGTTTGATAACACCAAAATTGGTGATATTTGTCCTTCATTAGGTTTGTTTCTTGCTAATTTTTGCGCACAATCGGAAGAATATCGTTGATTGCATCCCTATATTGTTCCTTTTTTTATTATGTTGCCATTCTAGTGTGCTTTAGACGATAAATATGAATTAGGTACGAAACGAGGGCACAAATATAGAGAAATGGGCAAGAATGTGTAGAAGCAAGGAAAGAAGCCAGAAATTACAAAGATCGCAACTGAAGGGGGACAAGTTCCCCACCTAGAAGCCTGGCCGCGATGTTTTCTCATAGATCGCGGGACAAGATCGAAGGATTTCGACCGTGAATCGGAGAGTTTTAGCCGCGAACTTTGGAAGGAAACGTCACTGGAAGAACAAAGAGTTTCCCCACTCGTCTCGCGGGATATGTTGAGTTCAGCCGTGAAAGTAGATCGTGGTCGCAACACGATAGTTCGCACCCGTGATCTTTCACCCACAACTCGCGAAAGTCCCCAAGAATTATAGCACCTATAAATAGTGGAGCTGTTGAAGGAAGAAAGGGAGAGTCAACCTAGAGTGAGAAAATTAGGGTTTTGGAGTGTTTTTAGAGAGGGAAACACCTCGGGAGAGCTTTATTGAAGATCCAATCCACCCAAGGAGCAAGAAGAAGGTGCAAGCAAGCAAAAAGTAGATTGATTCCATCACTCCCTCTCTTTTAGTTTGTGTTTTCTTTCTCTCTCTATGACTTGAATCTCTAATGGTTGTTTAGGGAAGATGAACCCTAGTTTATAGGTTGTGTATGTATGGGTTTTGAATAAATATATTTGTTTAGTTGATTTTAATGCTTCATCTAGCTTTAATTGTGCTTGGGTAAGTTGCTATGATCTTCTCTACTAACATACTTGAACTCTACGCTGGGTATGGAGTTTCAGGATTAGACGGGTATGCTCCATCTGGCATATTAGGGTTATATGAATGAATAGGGTCTTGTGGTGGACGAGGCGACCGAACCCCTGCCACAACAACGCCTTCCTAGATGGAACCTGAGATGAAACCTCAGTGTGGATGGTGGGTAGTACCCATTGAAAGGAGCTAAGTTCTTAAAGCCCCAGATACGTGAGCCTATACCAAGGAGACAATAGGATAGGTAGGGCATACTCGGAGGCGTGTGGATAATCACGAAGGCCCATGGAAAAGAACTCACTCACTATATTCTCTTAACCCTACATGAAAATCATAGCTAGGAGGATTTGACCCTAGGCAACCGTCTCATCTCTAGGGATCTCCCATCCACTTGGTTGGTTGTTTAGGAGTAGGTTAGGTTAGATTCTTCACCAAACCTTTGATTCGATTAGATAGTAGTTCAGAGCGGAGTAATAGTAAGCTTAGGGTTCCCTTGGAATACGACCATGCCACTTTACTACAACCCTAGCTAGGTTATGCTTGGTTTAGTTAGAATTGAATAGAGCGTGTGCATCGACTTATAAATTTAAACTCGTCACACAAGCGATCACAAAGAGAGAAAACAAACAAACTCATATGTTTATTCATTTGCTTTCTTTTATGTGTTTCCATGTTACTAACTTACTATATACTAGTTTTGTGTCTGCCCGGTGGGCGGTATATTTTATTGTTATTTTTTCAATAGCGGTAGGCTACTATTTCTCTTTGTATATAATTATGAAGAATTATTATTATTCGAGCTTTGTGTAACAGGAAGATTGTCAATATCATGCTAACCAATAAGAGTCAATACTTCATCATAATTTTGAAGATCATATTCACCATCATATGTTGTTTGACTGGCCAACAATTTTCAACTTTATATGTTGTACATATTTTTTTATTGGTATTTCCTTTTGTGGATCTATATTTTTTAGCCAAATATTATATGTGTTTTATTTTTGTTCATACACAATCGTGAATTATTTGCTTGATTTGACTAAACTGTCATTCAAATTGAATGATTAAACAATTTCGAATTTTAGCATATACTGTCGAGATAATTGGTATCGGTGTTTGTCATTTTTATTTATCTTGAAATGTATGGTACCAGTGTCCTCATATCGTCATTGAACACTTCATTCAACACTTCAATTCAATGCGCAATATTCCAACCAATGATATTTGCGTTGAGATTTTAAGATTATCCTTCATTTATAAGTTAGAAAAAATTATAAATTAATTATTAAAATATGAAAATAGAAGTATCAAACTCCACAAAATACTTACAGGAGACTTAGCGGGCTAACTAACTGTGATAGAAAAGTACTTTGTTTTTCATAATTTTCACTTCCTCTATGTTTTGTATTAATAAAGTACAACAAATGTGTCTAGTCTAATTGGTTACAATTCTTGTCTTTGGTGGAAGGGACCATGGTTCAAATCCTAGCATTGATATCTTTTTGGCAAAATACACTTGTAGTGTGACAAATCTAGCCAAATCCGTTAGAATCTTTAACGGTGTTAGAAACTCCGTCAGTTAGATTAACGTTAGGCTGACTAGGATGCCAAATCGTCGGACACATCATCAAATCATTGCCATGTCATTTTGAATTATAAAATTAATTAATTTTAAAATTAAAAAAAAATATTTTAATTTTCCCCTTCCCTGCCCCCTAACCATTGCCCCTTTCTTTTCTTCTTTCCATTATCCTTCCTCTGATCTCCCACCAACAGAATCCAATTGAAGAAAATCCAAATCCCACCAACATAATCCATTTCCCTTTCTTTTCTTCTTTCCATTCTCCTATATCTTCTGTTTGAATCCCTGGAGGAGGATCTAGTTGCCCATGAAATTGATTCAGCAAATAACCCCACAAGGAAAGAGCTAGCAAACCCAAATAAAAAAGAGACGAACTGAAAGGAGAAATTTTGAAGAGTGATCGACCTTGTAGAGAGGTTGATCGAGCTGCTGCGTGGTGAGAAGAAGCTCTCCAAAATCCCTTTCCCAGCAACAATCGTCTTCCCAATCCATGTTTCCCAGTGGCGGCGACAGCTGCAACTCCTCCACGAGCCTTCTTCTTCCCCTATATTCTCCGCTCTCTTGAACGCTGTTAGATTCGCCGCTTCGTCAGCGGTGGCCTCCAAAGCTCTGGCGTACTCCACCATACCCCGCCCTGTCTTCTTCCACAGGAAGGAGAAACCCAGCGACTGTAGGGTTCTTGCGGGAGGAAGCTGAAAAATCGCCATAGCGAGAGAGTAGAAGAGCGGCGGAGTAGTCTCAGGCTCCATCATTCCTCCTCGCGACGGCGGCGGCGATGGCCTCGGTCTACGAAGCCGTTGCGTGGTGGTCTGTCTCTTGATTTGACTACTCCAGCAGCCATGGATTATTAAAGAATCAAAGGATGCAGTGGTGAAAAAGGGATTGAGGATGAGTTTTCTAGATCTAGAGATTTGGGATTTTGGTTTTGAATGTTGGATTTGGGAATGGAGATCGTCGTGTGTCGCCGGTGTGGATTGAGAAGGTGGGGATCTAGAATTGAGAAGAGAGGGGAGGCATGCGGCGGAAGAGGAAAGGAGAGAGGGGAGAGAGAATAAAAAAATTAATTAATTTCTTTTTATTTTTGTTTTCAGTTAATTCCACCTATTGACAAGATATTGTCAACTCAGCATTTTTCGTTAGTCCTGTCATACCGTTATATAACACCGTTAAAGGGATGGACGGAATTGGCTATTTTTGGTTTTCGAATAATTATGGCTATATTTGTCACAAACGTGAAAGTTATGGCTATACAAGTGTATTTTGTCTATATTTTTATATGAAATAAAAAATGATTGTGTAGACGAAAATACCCTTCCTACTTTCACTCTCGTTACACGAAATTTGAAATGAAACAAATCAAACTCTTTAAAATGTATTATAAGTAGTTTAGATAGATGACTCCATGTCTTTCATTTCCAGGAATTCACTGGAACCCATCTAGCATGGTTGTCAAACCGGTTTCATGTCGGCCGGTTCAACTGGTACCGGTCAGCAAACCGGCTAGAAAGGGGCCGGTATTTAATTGTGGTCAAATCCGGTCAGATCCGATCAAATCCGGAAATTCCGGCCGGTTAGACCAGAAACCGGAATTTAATGTTACACACATTATATCCAAAAATAAACATCCTCCATAGGATTTGAACCAAGTACCTCATGTTCATTTTAGTTTAATTTATACACCAGTAGGCTATAAGCAATTTTGTTGTCTATATTAACCTTATATGTTATATATCTAATACTAAATTTTACACAAATCATTATAAACATTATTAAAATTCATTTAATAAAATTTATTTTTAAGCATCTAATTGTTTAGTATTAGTTACCAATTCTTAGCTATAAATTATTTTGTGTGAAATAATTCTTCTAATTGCTTTTTTATGACTAATTTATTTGGAATTGAGGATTTCCATTTTCCTCATGTATTTTATTAAAACCGGCACAACCGGCATGACTACTGGTTGTACCACAATCAGACCATTCCACTTACAAAACCGGCACACCGGTATAAACCGGTTTCACAACCTTACCATCTAGATTTTCTACTCTATTGTTATTATTATCATCTATTCTACCCCCCTTGATTCTCGCTTCAATCGTCCCAGAAGAAAGCTTGAAAATTAAAAAGCTAGGAACTTTACTGGCGAGAAGAGTTGACCCGGAAACCCTCTTTCCGTTCCTCTCTCCCCTCCCCCCTGAAAAAAACTCCGGCCAGTTATTTTTCCTTACATGTGAATGTGAAAGCTTACCTGCTGGTAAATTTACATTCCAATCCTCCTCAACTTCCATCGCTGTCGTAATTTAACGATTTTCCATCTCAGGTTTGCCTTTGCCGTGTTGGTTTTCGATTCCTCTGTTTCTTTCTGCAGCTCGTTTTAGTTACTTGCCAGTCAGTCCTTTCCTTTTAGTCGTCGTCACCAAAATAGAAAACCCACCACTGGTGAAATTAAAAAGCAATTCTAGATAAGTTTTCGGCGAGAGACAGGTAGCAATTGTTGTTGGGTCGATGGTCGGTTCTCTTTGAATCGGTCGGGGTTTTCCTTTTGTCCTCACTCCGCCGCCGTTTTGTGAATTTCCTGCTCTGTTTCCCTCCTCCGTCTGTAAGTCAACTAGGTGAAACTTCTATTCAATTTACAATCCTTCCCCAAGTAGGAGACTTCTGGCCCATCGGACCTATATATACACCGAGAACTACCAAAACCCAGATTCCAATTTCTTCTGGCTGGGTTTTTTCAAGGTTGTTTTTTCCTCGGGAAACAAACAGAGTCAATTACTTGTTAAAGTTCGCGTCTTTTCTCAATTCTTAATGGGAGGGAGAAGTTCGAAGGAGTCGGATGGTGGCAGTCGGAGGGAGTTTGTGTCTTACGATTCCTTCAACTACCGTCACCAGCCGCCGGCGTCGCCGTATCCCGAGTCGCAGCCGTACTACACGCCTCAGCATCCTCACGCGCCGCCGCCGTCGTCCGCGTACGGTTATGAACCGGAAAGGCCTCCTCAGCCGCAGAAGAAGTTGGATAGAAGGTACTCCAAGATTGCGGACAATTACCAGACTTTAGATCAGGTTAGTTCTCATCCATGATCAAACCAATCCTTTTCTTTTGATAGTGAAACTTTTGTATCTTTTGATTTATTGGGATTTGGGAGGATTGGATTGCCATGGGTCCAGTCGATTATTTGGACAGTGGAAATTTTTTCTTGTATGAGTGGTGAACATGGGGAGGAATATGCTCTGATTGTATCTGGTGAATCTGGAATTTTATCCAAGTTGGGATTCTGACCCTGTACTGTTCTGGAATCTAAAGGATTGATAAAGATGTGAACTTTTTCTAGGGGTTTTGACTAAAGAATCAAGAACTGCTGTATCTTTTTGTTTGTGGCTCAAGTTATATCTTTTTTGGAGGATTTTGACTAAATGATAGGAAACACCGCCAGAGAATGGATTTGGTGCTGGAATGGTGTGAATGATTCTTGTTTGTAACTTGCAGGTTACTGCTGCACTTGCTCAGGCTGGGTTGGAATCATCTAATCTCATAGTTGGCATTGACTTCACCAAGAGCAATGAATGGACAGGTTGAGCCTCTTTGTTCTTATCTCATGTTGTTTTCAATATGTTGTTACTCTTGGAAGAATGCTTGAGGTGTGGTTTACTTCAGGTGCCAGGTCATTCAACCACAAGAGCTTGCATCACATTGGCAACGCTCCAAACCCGTACGAACAAGCCATATCCATCATTGGAAGGACTTTGTCTGCGTTCGACGAAGATAACCTGATTCCTTGTTATGGCTTTGGAGATGGTAAGATGGTGACAGAGTATGCTCAGTAGGTTTCTATAGTCTGATGAAATGGAGAATGTATTCAAATATTTATTTGTTCTCTTGTAGCTTCGACACATGACCAAAATGTGTTCAGTTTCTACCCGGAAGAGAGATTCTGTCAGGGCTTCGAAGAGGTGCTGTCACGATACAGAGAAATTGTTCCTCAGCTTCGACTAGCTGGTATAGGCTTCTCTTCACTCTTTCTGTTTATCTCCTTTATAACATTTTTACAGTTCTTGATCTCAGTTCTGCCTTCTAAAGCTGCACTCTTGTACCTTCTTGTTGACAGGGCCGACGTCATTTGGACCAATGGTTGAAATGGGCATCAGCATTGTTGAGCAAAGTGGTGGCCAGTACCATGTCCTTGTCATTATTGCTGATGGTCAGGTAATCCAGCATGTCCGTCTGATATCTGTGTCTAGTTAATGCTTCATGTCCAAATTGCTTATGTACTTTCTTCACAGGTTATATCCGAGTCTAGTTGATGCTTCATATCCAAATTGCTTATGTACTATCTTCACAGGTTACACGGAGTGTTGACACTGGGCGTGGCCAGCTCAGTCCTCAAGAGCAGAAGACTATCGAAGCAATTGTCAAAGCGAGGTAAGTAGCAAAAGCCCCACTTCTGGTAAAAAGAATGAAAGAAATGAATGCCTAACCAACGTCTCTTCTGCTTTTGGTAATATCAGTGAATACCCTTTGTCGATTATCTTAGTCGGGGTTGGTGATGGACCTTGGGATATGATGAGGGAATTCGATGACAATATACCTGCTCGAGCCTTTGATAACTTCCAGGTAACCATTTAATCGTACTCTTGAACGTGATGATATAAACTTCTGGATTCCTCTTCTTTCAGCTGAAGCAGTTCGAATTTCCTTTTGTTTTCTGTAGTTTGTGAACTTCACAGAGATCATGGCCAAAAATGTTAACCAAACAAGGAAGGAAACAGAATTTGCTCTTGCTGCATTGATGGAGATCCCCGCTCAATACAAAGCCACTCTCGAGCTCGGCTTATTAGGGTAATTACACAACAGAACACATTTTTAATAGTTTCATGTTTGATGTTCTTCTGTGACTAATGTTTGTTTTTATTATTCTCTGATTATCAAATTGCAGTCGTCGAAAGGGGAGTGGTCCAGAGAGGATAGCTCTACCTCCGCCACAATATGGCAGATCTTCCCATGGGAGCAATTCTAAGCCCTTCCGATCAACTAGTTTCCAGCAGCAAGTGCCTTCTTATCCGGAATATAGCTCACCATCAGCCAGTTATAGTGTGCCACCGGTCAGCTCAGCTCCACAATCGAGTTCTGATTCTGACAACAAGGTACAAAAGACAGAGAATTGAATTGATCACTTGGTCTATACATCGACCTGTTCAGGGTGTTTATTGAAGCTCATTTGAAAGGTGAAAGGTGCTAACTTTCTTGATTTTTTCTCTTGGGTAAAACACAGGTTTGTCCCATTTGTCTTTCCAATCCCAAGAACATGGCTTTTGGCTGCGGCCATCAGGTAAGATAGCTCAACACTTCTCCGTGCATCAATTCATAAAAAATCCCATTGATTTTGAAGGCACCACGTTGGTTAAACTTTGATATTCGTTTGCCTGTGCTGTAGACTTGTTTTGAATGCGGAGAAGACCTGCAATTGTGTCCCATTTGCCGGAGTCCGATACAGACTAGAATCAGGCTGTATGGATAAAAGATCTGTCAGCAATCCTGAACTCGCCCAAAACTTACGAACTTAAGTAGAGGCGAGAAGATAGTTTTTGGAGTGTACAGATAGAGTCGCGATTTCCCCCCCACCCCCCATCTTATGGTTCTTGTGTTCCTTGAACCACAACACCACAGGAATGGAGGAGATGAAGCTTGGAACGACCCGGTGTCTGATGATGTGATGTTGGACTGCCAATGGTAGATGCCTGTGTGTTTATTATTGCATTTCATTGTGGGTTTTGTGCATAATTAAACGTAGTTGGTTAGTAGAATGGAGTTTCTTATCTCTTGAGATGTTAGGGATGATTTGGATGAGGGGTTCTTTCTGGTGGGTAGAAGAGAAGAGATGGAGGTGGCGCTCTACTCCCAACACCCATTCTTTCATTATTTTTCTTGCCTTATTGTTTTTTTTTTCCCTGCTTCCCCTAGTCTGTGAGAAGATTTTCGAATGTGATTTGGGTAAATTACGCCACCATGTATGTGAATATTCATTTTGCTGGTGCTACCGGTTCCAGTTCCAGTGGTGGAATTTTGGTCATTAGGTTTGATGCTGCTGGTTTGTGGAACCCTTGTTGCATACAGATTCATCGTGAATACCATTTTCATTTCCGTAACTCTAGGGCTGTTAATGAGCCGAGTTGAACCGAGCTTTCTCTTGTTCAGGTTTGGTTCATTTATAAACGAGCCGAATTCGAGTTCAGCTCGTTTGTGGACGAGCTGAGTCGAGCCGAACATGATCCAGTTCATTTATTGAATCTTATCTCATCATTAAGATAAAAATTTTGACTCGAGCTAAACTCTAAGATAATTTATGAATTAAATACCCTAATGTTTATGTTAGAGACATATTTGTTCACATACTCAAATTACATGACACACGAGGTGTGATATACAATTGATAAATATATGCATCATTAACATACCAACTCATAAGATATAGATCGATTTTATCACAAGTCGTAATCAAGTTGGTTCGCCAGTTACAATGTTGAGACATCTCATGAGTTCAAAATGAGATAGTTCATGAGTAGTACTCAACAAGCCGCATAATTGAATTAGTTCACGAGCCTCACGAGCCAAACAAAGTTGAGCTCAAGCTCGGCTCATTAATAAACGAATCCAACTTTTATTGAATCGAACGAGCTTTTATCGAGTTTGAGACCGAACCGTTTGCGAATAGTTCGATTCATTAACAGCCCAACGAAACTCCAATGACCAGGCTTACTACTAGTACTAGCTGGGTTTTTTCTGCAGCGTCGGGTTCATTGTTGGGCTTTGCGTCTCTTAAAGGTGAAGTGCCCCTTCCTTCTCTTGGGACAGATTCTCTATACATGTATTGGTTAGGGAAACGAATAAAATTCATCGTCGAAAAACTTATCAACTTTGTTAAAATAAGGGTTATAGGTATAATATGTCCCTCTATTATAATGCTTTATCAAACATGTTCATATACTATTTTTTACATCAAACATACCCCTGTTCTTTGAAAAAAATGATCAAACATGCCCTTCTGTTAAAATTTCCAATGAAAAAAACGTCAATCATGGTTGAACCGAGATTTAGGCAACCCGACATCGGCAAATGGGAGGGGAAATGTCAGTTTTATCCCATTTGATTTCTCTGGATATCTTCAAAGTGAAATTATTTGGCTATACAAAATAACCAAAATATTCTATAGTGAAATTATTAGGGATATTTTAGACATTTGTGTCACCAAGTCAAAGTTCGACCTTGGTTAACGGTTTTGGATGGAAAATTTAATAAAAGGGCATGTTTGATCATTTTTACAAAGTATAGTGGCATGTTGGATGTAAAAAATAGTAGATGGGCATGTTTGATAAAATATCATAGTAGAGGGGCATATTATACCTATAACCCTTCAAATAACTAAAGCAAAATACACTTGTATAGCAAAAAATTCACACTTTATGACAATAATAGCCAAATTTTGAAAACACACCTTTGTAACCACATTTCTTAAACTAGTATGACTAATTTAGCCATTTTCGTCAAATAATTTTACACCATCAATAACACCCTTAGTTAAGTGGATGCTATGCTTACATGGCTGCCACCTGACTACCACGTCATGGCCACCTAGACGTCCTTTGCCACATAATCGCCACGTCATATAAAATAGTACTCTTTAATTATGTTAATTAAATAACTAAAAAGTCATCTTCCCCATATTCCTTCTAGTGATGGCAATAACATTCATAACCATGGATATCCTCCCGAATCCGACCTAATTGGATAGGGTAAAACCCGAACCCGAAGGACTTTTAATGGGTACGGGTAAAACCCGAACCCGAATATTGTGGGTAATGGGTGGGCATGGTTTTCTCACTATCCAACCCGAAACCCGCCCAATTATGCACGTGCATGTATATTTTATCTAGAAATAATAATTTTTCTCTAACATATTTTATATTTAGCATACAAATATAATATTTTCATGAAATTGTGTTGTTTTAATTAATTTTCTTCATTTTAATGACTTATTGTTATACAATTCTTTCTATGTAATGTGACTATATGTGTGAATGTTAACATATTGGTGAGAGTTTTAGAGACAAATTATTACCCATGGATAACCGTGAATACCCGAAACCCGAACGGGTATGGGCACAATTTTGATTTTCTACCCATTTCTTATGTGGGTGTGGGTATAGGTAAAACTCGAACTACTTCGAGTAGGGTAACAGATATACACTATCCGTCCCCGACCCGACTCATTGTCATCCCTAATTCCTTCCCGTCTTCGATTCCGACCCATTACATCCCACCGTCGGAGATTCCCTCCAAGTTAACGACGCCGCCGCCTTGCTCCCCACCTCTCGCATCCCGCTCCCGCCGTGTTCCCCGCCCTGTGGCTTTCCCTGCCGTTGCCGCCCTCATCCTTCCTTCCACCTTGTTCTTCGTATAGATCTGCATATCGAAACCCCTAATTCTTTCGTCCCTTCCAAATCGAAAAATCATGCCATCGTCGTCCTCCCCAATCTTGTTTTCCCTACTCAAACAATCTGTCCCTTTCAAATCTCTATTAGCTACATCCTCAATCGGATCCAAGTGGAGTAGACGACGATGGTGGTGGCTGGTGGCAAATTTGATAGCCAAGATTGATTGGGGAGAGTTCGGCTGAAGAATTGGAATATGGACGAGTACCAACAACAAGCTCGTCGACTAAAGATCCTAGGTTCACGGAGGAAGGATATATCCATAGCACTGCCGGAGAGATTGAGAGCCTTTGTGGCTGGAGTTCGAGGTGGCACCGGTCGCACCCTTTGCGCCGTTTGGAGCAGAGGCAACGACGGATGAGACTGGAGCGGCGATGCGTTCCCCTTGAAAGCGAGGACTAGACGCGCAAGGGTATTTGATCAGCTGGGTTTCGGCCAGGACGGGGTAATTGGGATTTCGGAGTGACGATGGAGACAATTGACGACTAGGGATTAAGGATCTGGTCGACGATTAGGGAAATAGGGATTGGGAATGGCCAATGCTGGAACTCGAAACAATCAAGGCGGTGAGGTCAGAGAAGAGAATCGATCGTTGTAGATGATGATGGGACTCGAGGTTCTTGTGGTCCCTTGAATCAATTTCAGGGAATCCTCTCGTAGAAAATAAACTTGCCATGTCAACCACAACCGTTTGTCCAGTCAGCAATCGTGATAGAATCGTTAAGTTTATAGACGGAATTGCTATATCTGTGTATTTTTCAAAATGTGGTTATTATTGTCACAACACGAATAGTTATGGTTACGAATATGTATTTTGCCAATAACTAATAACTTTGTTATCACTAATAAATAATTAGCTATTGAGTTACGATTCTATGAACTTCTTAGCTATTTTTTGTTGTTAAAAGTTAAGGGGTCGTATGGATGGATTAATTGTCAATGTGGTATTTGTAGAATCAAATAACTCATTAATTGTTTATGTGGTATTTCAGTGGCAATTGGAATAAAGTATTTCGTTTGGTAGAACCATGCAAATGTGGTATTTGACATGTGGTATTTGGCAAAAACTGAGTGGTAAAATGAGTTATTTCGAAATAACACAGGGGTATGAGTATTTCAAATAACTCACTGTCCAAATAACTCGTTTAAGTAAAATGCTGCCAATAAACGAGTTATTTGTGTCTAAATAACTCATGACATACTCCATCCAAATGAACCATAAATAAGTTATTAATCATTTGAGTTAGAGTGTAAAAGTGTTTCACACCGTTATTTCATTCATCATATGTTATACTAATCAGTGGTGGATCCAGAACATAATAGAGCACTTGGCCTCGTTTCATTAGAAAATTAGATATAGTAAAAAAAACCATAGTTACCTTTACAATGTCAATTGTGCAGACGGTCTTTTAATTCAGCGAATTCATCAATGATGGAGTTTTCCTCCATACCAATAGCATACTCTCTTCAAATAAAATAGTTACCAATTAGCAATAAATCCATCCCTCATATTGTTGTGCCAATAAGTTTCACATATTTCATTGTTGTAAAGGTTCTCTCCATAGTAGCTGCTAAAATGGGCAACATCAACATTAGGGGTATCAACCGATTTAATCAATTTATATTGTGTGTCCATCCCTATTTCCACCAGCTTCTCTATTAATTTTGCAAAAGAACAAAACTCATATTTCTTTAAGTCTTTGCGTTTTAGAATAATGATTTGAATATGTTCCCCTGAAACATTGTTCTAATCACACAATCTTATTATCAAATAACACTAGGTCGAATGTCTAAAATCGAAAAAATTCATAATTGCTATACCAGCTACGAATCTAAAGGAGGGTTGGGCCATTGCTCGGGGTGACCACCCCCTCAAGCCACCATTGTTAGTAATTGTTGTTTTTTCTTCCGGCATCTAAACAATCTTGCACAATACTTAATCAAAATAAACACTAAACAAGATCCCAACATCCATCTTACATCTAACGTCTTCTTAAATCTCGATAAGAACACAAAGCATTATACATATTTCTAGCTACAACACAAATACAGTCAATTCGACATGGTGACGAGCTGGCAGTTGGGATCAAAACTCCTCTCTTCATCTACAACGGCAGATCCAGGGGGCCGCACTTTGGATCAAAGCTAATATAGCACTTGTAATTTTTATTATTTTCGATAATCATTTAAGTGTTCGTCGAGTTACGGTCCAACCCATTCCACCTCTTTTCAAAATATGGCACCGTGCTATATCCAGTCCTGTATCCACCGCTCTTCATCCATCGTCAACAAGTAAAAGAAAAGTTCAACTGAACAGGATAATAATTACAAATTTGTCGTGTACACTACAGACGTACACAGTACACTTACTAACGTTTATGCATGTGGTTTGATTGGTGAGGTATTTCTAATTACATATACGTATATTATTACACCCACTCTTTCCCCCTTTTTCCGACGACTACGGGATACAAACACGACTATACAATTTTTTTTGGTGAGGTATTATTACTCGTCCTTGAATTGGACGTCTATCTTTCTTTCGACTCAAGGACGAACACGCTTTAAATAGGATGTTTGATTTCATCAAAATTGTTGAATGTTCTAATATTATGCCAAAGATCAATCAATTATAAAGGTAATGGGAAGATCTCGAATGTTACGTAGCTATTTTCTGTGACTTGATATGTCCGTTCGTTTTCTCTTCATGGCAAGTGGTATATGACTAGGGGTGGGCAATCGATTGATCCATACGGGACAAACCGAACCAAACTGATGTTTGGAGTGGAATACACCAAATCGAATATAATTTGGTTCCATGAATTTTATAAGTATTGAAGAAAAATGGAAAAAATTAACATTTGGACCGGATCAAAGTGGACTAAAGCAGATCGAATGCACTACTGGTCCGGTCTTTGGTCTTAAGATATCTTTCACTATTGGCAGTGGCAGACCCATGATTTTAGGATAGGTGTGTCGGCTAATAAAAATAATTTAAAATAATTAATTTAAAATAAACATAAAACTTTTATTCATAAAGTTCACCAATTGCATTATTTTTTTACAGTGGACCACGACGAGTTTTCATATTTTAACAAATTTCATAATTACATTTGTCCATTAGGCTGCAATCAAATCTTTTTTATGTACATGATTAAACAATTATTCATAACTGGTCACTCACCTTATACGAAAGATTGTTCTTGATTAAACTCATATATGGAAGATGTCATTTTGTAGCTTGTAGTTGCAAGAGGTAAAGTCAAAACAAATTTAAGATGAGAAAGCTAGTATGAGTATTTGGAAGGGTGGCCATAAGCGTCAATATGGAAGTTTGAATAAGGATGTCGCCAACTCGAAATCGATAATTGGAGTGTGGCGACAGACGTCGATAATTGGAGTGTGGTGAAAGACGTCAACATGAAAAGAAATAACTAAATTAGAAAGCAAGTTGAAAATTAACTTAAAAGAAAAATCTATGGAAGAAAAGCTATGGGAGAAATATAGTCTGGAACACTATCTAGTTACTTGACTTTACCTAACCTGAAGTCCGATAACTCTTACATATACATATTATAATAAAATTATGACAACAAAATTTCTCTTGTGCAATAAGATGTGTCGGTTACAATTATTAGAGGTGTGTCGGAGGTTGCGTGTTCGAATTTTTTACACCGAAATAATGTGGGGTCTTCACAAAAATTTCGAACCAAGGTGGGTCCGCCCCTGACTATTGGACCGCGGTTTTCCCGAGTTTGGTTCGATTTGGTCTGAAACTGACCGATGCCACCCCTATATATAATATAACACTCTAAATGTGCTTGTATGAAAAAATTAGTAAAATTGTTGATATGACTTGAATCGGATTATCAGCCGCTACGACTGGTAATCGGGGGTCTCGCACGGTGTATGGGCTCAATGTTATTTGGGTTCGGGTTCTGGGCCTGGTCTGTAACCATTTCCTTTGCCAGATTGGATTAGGTTTAGACCCACATGGAGAAGTATTATAAATACTTCTCATACTCTTCTGTAATCTGTAATCTCCTTGATATAGTGAAACTGGCTCTCTCTCGCCCGTGGACGTAGCTAACACACATCGTGTTAGTGAACCACGTAAATCGTGTGTCGTGTTTTCGATTCTTGCTTTCTTATTCTTGCTTTGTCGATTCCTGCTATTTCCCGATCCGTAGCAGCGCGTTTATAACAAGTGGTATCAGAGCCTGGTTGGAAATCAGGCTAGGGTTTTTCGATTCAGAAGAATGACGTCGGTGAACATGAAGATCGAAAAGTTCACGAGGAAGAACAGCTTCGCTATATGGCAGATCAAGATGCAGGCTTTATTAAAACAGCAAGGGTTGTGGGGGCCGCTGTCTGCGAAACAGAAGAAGACAGCGGTCGATGACGATGAGTGGAACACCCTGGAGGAGAAGGCCCACTCGACCATCATGCTATCGTTGTCTGATGATGTCATCATTGAAGTCGCTGCTGAGAAGACTGCCGCGGGCTTGTGGTTAAAGTTGGAGAGTCTGTATATGACGAAGTCCTTAACCAACAAGCTGCATCTCAAGCAACGGTTGTTCAGCTTGAGGATGCAAGAAGGTACGCCTTTGAGGGAACATCTCGAACAGCTTAACTCTATTTTGCTGGATCTGCGTAATATAGATGTTCAAGTTGATGACGAGGATGCTGCCCTAATCCTGCTGGTTTCTTTGCCGAGTTCATATGAGAATTTCGTTGATTCTTTTATTGCTGGTAAAGAAAGCGTGTCGTTGGAGGATGTCAAGTCTGCTCTTCATACGAGAGAGATCAGGCATAAGGCGTCTGGATCTGGTACAGGTGGTGAGGCATCAGGTTTGGCTGTTACAGGTGGAAAGGGAAAGAAGAAATCTGGTAAAGGGAATTCGAACAAGAATTCCAAGGGTCCCGGTCCATAGCTAGGTGATGCTTGTCACAACTGTAAGGAAGTGGGGCATTGGAAGTACAACTGTCCCAAGAGAAGAGGGCAACAGAAGAAACAAGGTTCAGTTGCCGTGGCAGAAGTGGACAACAGTTCTGAAGACGATCTCGCCTTGGCTGTAGATGAGAAGGCACATCGTGGGGATGTGTGGTTTCTGGATACTGCAGCCTCATACCATATGTCTCCGAACAGGAATTGCTTCACAACCTACGAGCAGATAGATGGTGGTAGCGTGGTCATGGCTAATGGAGCTGTCTGCAAGGTTGTTGGAATTGGGTCCATAAAGGTTCGGACACATGATGGTTCGTTCTGTACCGTGAATGATGTCAGGCATGTTCCACGAATGACAAAGAACCTGATCTCCTTGAGTCTACTCGACAGCAAGGGTTTCAGTTTCATAGGAAAAGGTGGAGTTGTGTATGTCTGTAAAGGTTCAAGGATGGTGCTGAAGGGCGTGAAGCGTGGGACCTTGTATGCATTACAAGGGTCTGTGTTGTCTGGTTCTGCTGTCGTTGCATCGTCTCAGGTTCATCAGGAAGATATGACCACTCTCTGGCACATGAGACTGGGGCATATGAGTGAACGGGGGATGCAAGTTCTGTCGAAGAGGGATCTTCTTTGCGGGCACAGGATGCAGAATTTGGAATTCTGCGAGCATTGTGTGTTTGGGAAGCTACATCGCAGCAAGTTTCCCAAGAAGGGTATCCACCGGACGAAGGGGATACTAGATTACCTCCACTCCGATTGTTGGGGTCCTTCACGAGTTGAATCCATTGGAGGCAGCAGGTATTTTCTGTCTATTATTGATGATTATTCGAGATTTACTTGGATTTTCATGATGAAGCAGAAAAGTGAGGCTTTCACGAAGTTCAAGCAGTGGAAGACATTGGTGGAGAATCAGACCGGGAAGAAGATCAAGAAGCTGTGAACGGACAATGGTCTAGAGTTCTATAATTCTGAGTTCAACGAATTCTGCAAGGATGAAGGGATTGCCCGTCATCGGACTGTGAGAGATACACCCCAGCAGAATGGCGTTGCAGAAAGGATGAACCAGACATTGTTGGAGAGAGCACGGTGCATGCTCTCTAATGCTGGACTAGAGAGAAGATTCTGGGCAGAAGCAGTGAACATGGCGTGCTTCCTGATCAACCGTGGACCTCACACATGTATCGAGTTGAAGACTCCTTATGAGGTGTGGTATGATAAGCCTGCTGATTACTCTTCACTGAAAGTTTTTGGGTGTCCTGTTTATTATCATGTGGATGAGGGTAAACTGAACCCAAGGGCAAAGAAGGGTGTTTTTGTGGGTTACGGAGATGGAGTTAAGGGATTTCGAGTCTGGTCACCTTCTGAGCATCGAGTTATACTCAGTAGGAATGTGATATTTGATGAGAAGTCTATGTTTAACCCCATGTTGAAGGTTACTGTTGTTGAAGGTAGCAGGAATGTTGATAAGCAGGTGGAGCTGCAAACTCTCAATGAGAGTGAGTTTGAGCACCAAGGTGGAGAAGATCAACATGATGAGGATGTCTCTGCAGAGCCAGAAATTTCAGAGTCCAGTGCACGAGCTCAACAGTCTATTGCTTCTGGTAGACCGAAGAGAGCGACTGCAGGAGTACCTCCACAGAGGTATGGCTTCGAGAACATGGTGGCATATTCATTTCAGGTTGCTGAAGAAGTGGATGCAGGAGAGCCACAGTCCTATAGAGAAGCAGTTTCGGGTGGTGAAGCTGATCAGTGGCTTGCCGCAATGGGAGATGAGATGGAATCCCATGACAGGAATCAGACTTGGGAGCTAGTCAAACGACCACAGGGAAGGAAGATTGTTACAAACAAGTGAATCTACAAGAAGAAGGAAGGAATCACTTCTAAAGAGGGCATGAAATTTAAAGCTCGGGTGGTTGCACGAGGCTTCTCGCAAAGGGAAGGAGTTGACTACAATGAGATTTTCTCACCAGTGGTCAGACATACTTCGATCAGAGTGCTACTAGCAATAGTGGCACATTATGATTTGGAGCTCGAGCAGCTAGACGTGAAGACAGCTTTCCTACATGGAGAGTTGGAAGAAGAAATTTACATGACTCAGCCAGAAGGATTCGAGGTTCCGGGAAAAGAAGACTATGTTTGTAAGCTGAAGAAGTCCTTGTATGGACTTAAGCAGTCTCCGAGGTAGTGGTATAAGAGATTTGACAGTTACATGCTTGAGCTGGGCTATAACAGAAGTCCATATGATTGTTGTGTGTATCACAACAAGGTGGAGGATGGTTCGATGATCTATCTGGTTCTGTATGTGGATGATATGCTCATAGCTGCGAGGTCAAAGTCTGATATCCAGAAGTTAAAGGGGCTTCTCAGTGCTGAGTTTGAGATGAAGGATTTGGGAGCTGCTCAGAAGATCTTGGGTATGGAGATTTACAGGGACAGGTCGAAGAAGAAGCTTTTCTTGTCACAGAAGAGCTACATCCAGAAGATACTATCGAGGTTTGGCATGTCTTCAGCAAAGCCCTTAAATACTCCTAGTGCTTCAAATGTTCATCTATCCTCAGCTTATGCACCACAGTCGGAGGCTGAGAAGGAGTACATGTCGAGAGTCCCATATGCTAGTGCAGTAGGTAGCTTGATGTACGCTATGGTATGTACTAGACCTGATCTTGCACATGCTGTTAGTGTTGTCAGCAGGTTTATGATACAACCTGGGAAGGAGCATTGGCAGGCTGTGAAGAGGATCTTTCGGTACCTTAAGGGTACACCTGATGTGGGGATTAGCTTCGGAAGTGATACAGAGTGCTTGGTGTTTGGGTATTCTGACTCGGACTATGCTGGAGATGTTGACACGAGGAGATCGATGACCGGTTATGTATTCACCCTTGGGAGTTCTGTAGTGAGCTGGAAGGCAACTTTGTAGTCGGCGGTGACATTGTCTACTACTGAGGCAGAGTATATGGCATTGACAGAAGCTGCTAAGGAGGGAATATGGCTGAAGGGACTGGTTGGTGATCTTGGTCTACATCATGATCAGGCAGTGGTGTATTGCGACAGTTTGAGTGCAATATGCTTGGCCAAGGATCAAGTCCACCATGAGAGGACTAAGCACATCGATGTGAGGTATCATTTCTTGAGGACAGAGAAGAGGATTAAGGTGAAGAAGGTTGGCACCGCGGATAATCCTGCTGATATGTTCACGAAGCCGGTTCCACATGGCAAGTTCCAACACTGCTTGGACTTGCTGAATGTCTTGAGTGGGTGACTCCGCCCTGCGGGGCATTGATGGGGGGAGAGAGGTAGATGGAGCAGAGTACATCAGAGATTTCAGAGGAAGAGGATTCAAGTCAAGGTGGAGATTTGTTGATATGACTTGAATCGGATTATCAGCCGCTACGACTGGTAATCGGGGGTCTCGCTGACCGGTCAGGGAGTGGGGTCCAGGGGCAACGCCCCGGTGGGGGTGCGGGGGCAACGCCCCCGGCCCACGGTGTATGGGCTCAATGTTATTTGGGTTCGGGTTCTGGGCCTTGTCTGTAACCATTTCCTTTGCCAGATTGGATTAGGTTTAGACCCACATGGAGAAGTATTATAAATACTTCTCATACTCCTCTGTAATCTGTAATCTCCTTGATATAGTGAAACTGGCTCTCTCTCGCCCGTGGACGTAGCTAACACACATCGTGTTAGTGAACCACGTAAATCGTGTGTCGTGTTTTCGATTCTCGCTTTCGTATTCTTGCTTTGTCGATTCCTGCTATTTCCCGATCCGTAGCAGCGCGTTTATAACAAAAATGTAAATCATAAGACAAAACTAACAAAAACAAGAATAATAACAAAGGTGTGGTTGAGCTCTATAGCAATTTGCACTCGCTGGTTAATGAAGTCATTGATCAGAGGATGATGATATACATATTTAGAACTCGACAACTATTAATTAGAGAATGTACGAAGTTTCTGCGTTTGAAATGAAAAAGTACAATGAGAAATAATTGGAAGTACGTAGCATCTGTTTTCGTTGACTCCAAGACCACTTCCGCTCTGTTTTCTTTGACTTCCAACACGAACAAATCTGTTGATTTCAACATAGCAACAAAAATACACTTAAATTTCTTATTGACTTGACTTTCCTATTTGAATTTAAACGAGAGATATAACTAAAGATGTAAAAATAAATACGAATAAATAGAATATTCATCCTAACCATTGTTTCGTTCTAAAACGTTCAATATAAGGGAGAATGCAGTGCTGTCAATTGATTAATTGATTGTGTTTGTTTTGTTAGGACAGTCATGCATGTTGTTAGCCAAAACAAAACTGCAAGAAGTAGAAGACAAATCCAGGAGAAAGAGAGGTACAAATGCTGCTCAGACGTTCCCTCCCTCTCTTTCTCCATCGCAGCATAAATCCAAAACACATAACTAATTAGCTAAGCGCTCAAAAACTGGAATATTAACGTAAAAAAGGGATTGTTGTATTAATTGTTGCGAGAGTCTCCATAGTTTCCAGGTGATTTTCAGTTGATGAAGTCTCTAGCTTTCTTCCCGCTTCTCATTTGCTAGCAATCTCCATCATTGGCACGGTCAACCTTCAATCTTTTGGGTCGTTTGGATGAGGAATTGTAACCGATCAATTTTACACAATTGTCTCGTTTTGGGACAATTGTACCAAATTGCCTCGTTTGCCAGCAAAAAAATTGGATGGATCAATCTGCCTGAGGTATTTTGAATTGATCCGTTTTGAGTCAATTTCAACTACCTGGGGCGGGGGCAGGTAATTCGAATTGACTCGTTTTAATTGCCTCGTTTATAAAACGAGACAATTGATCATATTGACTCATTTTTAGATTGATCCAAGATATCATCATTAAGACCTTACTTCCATGGTCCTCAAACATTGCTACTTTTGGATTCAAAGCTTCCACGATTTATCAACCTTTCCTGCTTGTGTGTCCAATCTATTGCAAGTAAAGAAAGATGTACATATGAACTCTGAGATCATAAATAATAAATAAATTTAGGTGGCTCGCAATCACGTAATTGCATTGGACAAAAACTTTCAGTTACATATTTGTCATCTATACTACTGAAATTGCAAAATGTAACTGTATGTGTGTCTTGTCGATTATCCACGTGAAATTCTAATGTGAATGCTCTTATAAAGCAAAAAGTACTTCAATCAATCTACTAATTGAAACCACTTTGGATTAATTCATCACAAAAATTACCGGTTCAGATAACAAAAATGTCTCTTATCTCACAGTGAGACATTCCACCACAGAAGTTATTTGTGCACGCAATGCTTTCAATTATTAGTCTATATATTTACTTTTATTTACACCAAATATATTTTTTTATACATTTTCTTAATCTCATTATCTATCAATCACACTTTTTTCACGCACTCTTATACATTGTGTGAAAGATAGGACATATCCATCTGTGTGAAATTTTGTGAATAAATAATAGCATTAAGTGAAAAAATATTTTTTGTTGTGATAACGGGGTCACGGGTTCGAATTATCATTGTGTCTTTTGGGTGTTTCTGGAGGTTAGATAAGATCGATTTCAGCCGTACAAACACATTACCTGTTTGTGGTTTGGCCCAACTCCGACATCATTTAAGCGGTGATCGGGGAGGATGTTTCAGCTTAACAAATAAAATAAAAAAACCAGATAAAAGAGTTAATAAAAAAATGAAATAAATTTTAGTATTACTCTCTAATTTTGTATAAATATGTACTGTTCTCGCCCAACTAACTCGCTGTAAAAAGTTTCAGAAACCAAACTTCGCCACGCCATGGCGGAGCTACTACTGCAGCCCAGTTACCGCTTCGCCGCCATTACTAGAAACTCCATCCTCTTTCTTCTCCTCCTCTTATTCCTCTTATGTTCATCAGTTCTCCCCCGAGTCTCGGCATTCCCGCTCTCCACCGAATCACGGTGGATCCTCGACGACGCCACCGGCCGGAGAGTGAAGCTCGCCTGCGTAAACTTGGCGTCCCACTTAGAACCCATGGTGGCCGAGGGACTCAACAGACTTCCCATCAATGAAATCGCTCAGAAGATCACTTCTATGGGTTTCAATTGCGTTCGCCTCACTTGGCCGCTTTACTTGGTAACCAACGCCACTCTGGGTTCCACCACCGTCAGACAATCTTTCCGGCGACTCCAATTGGACGATCCCATCGCTGGAATTGAGACTCACAATCCTTCCATCATCGACCTCTCCCTTCTTCAGGCATTCAAGGTACCAGCTTTTGTCCCGTTTTGCAGTTGGTCAGAGATTACATGCCTGCTTGTCGTTTGAGAAAATGCCCCAGACAAAATAGCAAAAGTTACACAAAGAGTTTGTTCTGTTCAGGAAGTGGTAGGGCGACTTGGGCAAAACGAGGTGATGGTTGTATTGGACAATCACGTCACCAAGCCGGGTTGGTGCTGCAGAGATTTCGATGGGAATGGTTTCTTCGGCGATGAATACTTCACCCCTGATTTATGGGTCGAGGGTCTTACTCGAATGGCCGCCATGTTTAAAGGTTACAGTAACGTGGTTGCGATGAGCTTGAGAAATGAGCTTCGTGGCCCTAAAGAGAATCCAAACGACTGGTACAGGTAATATAATCAAATGCCCCCTCTCGAATTCTGATCATGAATTTCCTTAAAGCTCTCAACTTTAATCTGTTTTGTTGGCTTAGGTACATGACAAGAGGAGCTGAAGCAGTTCACTCAGCAAATCCAGACATTCTCGTAATCCTATCCGGGCTGAACTACGATGGAGACTTGTCGTTCTTGAACAACCAGCCGGTGAAGTTGACGTTTAGCAAGAAGTTAGTGTTCGAGGTTCACTGGTACGGGTTCACAGATGGAGACGGGTGGGCTGATGGGAACCCGAATCAAGTCTGTGGGATTGTGATCAATCATTTGAAGAGATCGGCCACGTTTTTGTTGGATCAGAAGTATCCGTTGTTCGTGAGTGAGTTCGGGATTGATCAAACTGGGACGAATCTGAATGATGAACGGTTCATAAATTGCTTCCTTGGATATGCAGCTGAGCTTGATTTAGATTGGGCGATATGGACTGTTGTTGGAAGTTACTATTTAGGGGAAGGAGTAGTAGGGATGAGTGAGCCTTACGGTTTGTTGAATTGGGATTGGATTGAGATTAGGAACACATGGTTCTTGGAGAAACTCTCTGCCCTTCAGAATCCTTTCCAAGGTAACATTCCGTTCGATTATCTTGCTACCCAAGGAACTTAGAGGTTGTTTGGTAGTCGGGGCCTGTGAGGTTGAGAATACTTCAAATCTATTCTTTCTACGATCCTTGATTACCAAAAAGCCTCTAAGATCGTTTTTAATCGGGTTTGTCAAATTGCAGGACCTGGTTTAGCAGAGGCTGAGATCCACAAGCTGATCTTCCACCCCTCGACAGGACTATGTGTCCTTAGAGGCGAAACATCTTCCGATCCCTTAAAGCTAGGAGCTTGCTCGAGGTCCGATCCCTGGAGCTACTCTGGACAAACTCTATCACTGCAGGGCACTACTATCCCTTCCTGCTTAAGGGCTGATAAGTTATGGAGACCGGTGGGACTCAATGGGGACTGCTCGGTGTGGGAGATGATCACCGACTCCCAGATGCACCTCTCGACGAAGCTCAAAGATGGGACCTCGGGTTGTTTAGATGTGGACTCAAACAACAATGTGGTGGCGAATCCTTGCAAGTGCGTTAGGGTAGAGGAGAGATGTGACCCCGGAAGCCAATGGTTCAAGTTGGTGGACAGCACAAGGAGGCCGAACGATAGAGGGGTGCCGTCTGGGTCCAGGCAACGATCGAGGAGACGTGGGTTCTCTTCTGGAAGGAGTTTGCTGTGGGAGTTCTTGGGCATCACTTTGGATTGATAGGAAATTTGTTCACTTGATGTTAAAAATAGGGAAGTTCAGGAACTTGGGAACAACGCTCCAACTACTACTAGTCTTTTGTACAGTCTGTAAGTTATTTCTGTTAGCCATTACTGATTCAACACGAAGATTTACGTGGTATTCATGATGATCTGGACTCGTCCACAAGAGTAGTCCACAGGACTAGTCAATGAGGGCTTTACCTAAATAATAAAACAAAATCTATGCTACATATGTACATAATTACACCGAGGAACCCATTACACAACAACCTCATTCAAATTGATGTCGGTCACGAAGCATCAATTTGCGGAACCAATGGCGACTTGTGGTGAACGATTTAGTGAATAGATTAGCAACTTGTTCTTCGAGTGTAATATACTGCAAGGGAACAATACCAACACGTACCACGTCACAAATGTAATGAATGTGGACCTCAATGTGCTTGGTACGATCATGTAGCTCAGGATTATTGGCAATGGACTCGCTACAACACAACTTCTAAGAATGACCAAGTGTAACCAATGAAAGGGACTGCTATATAGTAGAACAAGTAATAAATATCGATCCACGGGTCTCTAGAGTTATTATATTCAACTTCAGTTCATTATCTAGCAAACCAGATTAAGATGGAAGAACTATAACTACTCTAGCAAACTACAATTAAAGTTAATCTAATTACAGGTTGGGAACTCACTTAGGGTTGATTCTCCCTAGCCACTAGCCAGATTAATGATTGATTATCTCTAACCTGTTTCACTTTTATTCACAATGCCGAGAATCCTTGACTAGACCTTGAATCTCAACTATAGAAGTCAAGGCCCTCTTGAGTCGATTGCCTAGAGGATGTGTCCTTCTCTAGAACAACCGATCAAAGCGTTTTAAACTAGATTCCCTCTATCGAAAGACTTGATACGACACAAACACAAAACACGACAAGACAACGCCAAACTTGGTACACACCAAATGATTAAACTAGTAGTTCTTGGCTTTTTCTAGTACGTAAGACTCCCCGGCAAAGGCGCTAAAAACTTTATAAACGCTTATGCGCGATCTAGCTTTAAATTTATAAAGTCGAAGCAAACTCTCTATTCAATCCTAACTAAGCCAAGTATAACCTGGCCAGCGTTGTAGTAAGTGGCTCGGTCGTATTCCAAGGGATCCCTAAGTTTATTATTACTTCGCTCCGAACTACTATCTAATCGGGTTGGAAGTTTGGTGAGGGATTTGAGCTAATTTAACCTACTACTAAGGAAAAATAAACAACCAACCAAGTGGTTGGGAGAACGCGAAAGATGAGATGGTTGCCTAGGGTCGAATCCTCCTAGCTATGGTTGTCCAGTAGGGTTAATCGAATGTGGTGATTGAGCTCTTTTTCTGGGACTTTTATGGTTATCCACACGCCTCCGAGTATGCCTCCCCTAAACCCATATATAGTCACCTCGATCTAGGCTATCATTTCTGGGGCACTAAGCTGATGGCTCATTTCAATGGACACTATCCACCGTCCACATCGAGGTTTTATCCCGTATTCTATCTAGGAATGCTACCTATAGCAGGGGTTCGGTCGCCTCGACCACTATAGGCCCTCATTCATACATCTAACTCGATTTGTTTGATGGCGCATACCCGTCTAACTCTAAAACTCCAAACCCAACGTAGAAGTGTAAAGTAGGCTAGTAGAGAAACACATTCATTCATGAACCCATTCACACACAACCTATAAAATAGGGTTCATCTTGATATCACGACCACGACCTTTGTGTCCCTGGCGCGATCTTTTGTCGCGGTTAAAATACGCGATGCCCGCGATCTGGGTGAGGAAACTCTCTGCCTTCTTCTTGGTCGCCTAATAGAGTTCGTGGCCACTGATTACAACCACGATCTCAGGCCACATTCATTATCACGACCTGGTCAAGGTAGTCACGTGTGGTCTTGACCAGCGCCTTTTCTCCCCTTCTTGCTCCTATGCTTCTCAATCGTGCTTGGATGAACTCCAATCGATTCCCGATCAATCGAAAATGAATATAAGACTCGAAATTTCATCACAAATTCTTGGGAAAGCATAAAATACGATACATTGGGGTCGGTTCCCCTATGAAAACCTTCATATCATGAATACCTATGCTAAAATGCATGTTTTGCAAATAGAAACCAATAGGCATAAATAACATGATATGTGGCCTAGACACGGTGATTTAACATGCAAATGCCTTGGGAATGGGGGCTAATAATGCCTATTTTAGGTGTTATCAATAACACCATCTATTCTATTCCATTCCATTCAAACCAAACCTTCCGTTGAACTAGTAACCTCACAAACATAACAACTACATCTTAACTTAACAAATTCCCCTTGGCTTAAGCTTCACCAACGGTCCATGCTTCATGTAAAGTGTGGTTGTGACCTTCGGAACAACACACTGCCCATCAACAACTTCAACAGAGTACCTCCACAAGACTGAAGCAACCACCATCTTCTTCTGTGTGTAGGCAAATTTCTTCCCTAAACACATCCTTGAACCGACATTGAACACAACATACTTGAACTGATTCTCTCTCACAACCCTCCCATCTTTGATCCATCTCTCTAGCTTGAACTCCAAGCAATCCTCCCCCTACAAGGATTCTATCCTAGTAGCCATTCAACAATGTTATCAAGATCACCTCCAAAGTGCAAATTCGATAATAAAGAACAAAATATACATATCAGGTTGTAAAAGAATTATCCACGAGATAAAAATATGATAATGGTCTCTATTACCATACATATGGAAAAATCCCTAAATAAAAGGGTTGCAAGAATTGGTAATGGTTGTTGGACACCCAAGCGAATTGGAAATGGTTCGCTCTAAACAAACTCGAAGCACTATTAGATTGGTGATCAAACAGGCGAAATACAACGGTTGGCTGCCAACTCCCCCAATCCATTTTTACTGAGAATCTCTATCCCTGCACCCTATCCTGAAGCATGTCTGAAGAAAGTGATCGCACATGAACTATTGGACATAGTTCGCTTTACTTGCCAACGATCCACCATTGATCGCTTTACTCTCCAGCAAACCATAGTTGTCCGGCTTACTTGGAAGCAAACCAAAACAACGGGTGTAAGGGATCACTGCATGTTTCGGCGAACTATACAATTCACTTTTCTATCCCATAATCTATTGGATAGCTCACTTACTGTCCAGGAACAGCCTCAAACTCTAATATTTTCAGAAATCTTTTGAAAAGTGTTTGATTTGGGCCTAAATGTACACTTTTTATCCCCGTTTTCCTTAGGCGTTTGAGGCATTTTCACTCCGAGAGGTTTGGTTTTATGCTAGGTTTTGCCTTGTTTTAGCATGTTTCACACTCGAGTAGGTGGAATCAACCCTGGAGTCAGAAGTTGGACGAAAAGACGCAAAATCGGGTCAAAGGATGGAGGCAGTCGCAGATCACGGAAGAAGCAGATAGTTCACAGTCAGGAGGACCTTGAATTGAAGCCAGAGACCGTGAAGCGCCATGCATCCAGAGCCATTTTCGGTCTCACTACGCTCAAGCTAGTTCACGGTCGTAAGATCGTGAACCCAAGCCAGAGACAGTGAAGAGCCTAAATAACGCGGTGCATTTTTGCTATAGTTCACGGTCCCCGCCAGATGTTCATGACCGTGAACTGGGATCGTGAAGCATTCTCAATTAGTTTCAAATCCATTTACTTTTACAAATATTTTAGCTCTAGATCGTTGTTTTCACCAAAAACCAATCGCTAGATAATGTTTCAAACAATCGAAGTAGGGGTACATGGACCTGCCCGGGTTGATATTTAAACATACTTTCCCTATATTATATTCAATAAGGTTTATACTTTGGGCCCTAATTGGGAGTTCTATTGTGATATTCAGGACGAGTTAGTGTTTGTATTATATAATTTTCTTTTTTCAACTTTAGCAATTTTCCCCCATTCTAATTGACTAGGACTCTCCAACAAGGTTGGGGCGATATTAAATGAATCATATTCCAAAAAAAGGAAATGTGATGGTGTCATAGGTAATTGGAAGATGTAGTGAAGTAGTTTGGATGGTGGAACGTTGTCGAGAGAAATCTATCCAAGCCTAACCAAATAGACCTCAACATCATCGATCAAGGTTTTCCAAAAGGGAAGCAAAAGCCAATGGTAAGCAAGGGTTAGCCTTCAATCTCCCATCAACCCACCACTAAATCTGTTAGTCGATCTGGGATTAGGGATTTGTTCGAATGAATCGGTAAAGTGTACTGATAAGAAATGAGGAAGAAGATGAAAGCCACGTGGACAGACTTATGTTCTCTATCTCAGACGTTGTGGGCTTAGATAAGTTTAGGCCCAGTCGATCAATTACAGAGAAAAAGGCGAGTGGGCTTAAGAAAACAAAGCCGTAAAACAAGACCGAATTATTCACAGCCGTGCTTGTTCAATCTTCCAAGGCCAGAAGCAGAATAGAGATACGAAGGAGAGGAAGAAGAAGGAAATTTAAAAACAGGAACACAGAGACAATTTAACGAGGTTCACCCAACAATGGTTACTTCCTCGTCCCAGCAGTCGTACACATTCCTGTTGAGAGACACTATATTTTCTGATTAGAGAGACACAGGTACAAAGAAACTAAAATATGAAATAAGGAACAAAAAAACCAGAGATTGACACAAACTCTGAACCACTACAGCCACTCTCACAGATCCTATACCCCTAGAGATGAACCATTTCACCCTCAAGAATAAAAGCCCTCTACCACTCTTTGCTTGATGTAAAAGTTGCCCACGAGTCGTACACTGCTAGGAATATATAGCCTGCCTCTTAGCTAGCCGTTGGGAGAAAGTATCTGTTGCAGCAGGCCGAGATTGATGCTGAAAAAGATCAAGTTTCCCAAAAGAAACACTTTCCTTTAATGAGCGATTTGCAAGCTCTAATCTTCGCCCAACAATCTCCCCTATATTAGAGATTGCAAACGATACTGATCCTGCAGAGAAGATAACAAAGCACAAAACAGCCAAAACAGCCAGAACAGGAAATCACACAAGAAAAATGCAAAAATAGGAAAACTTATACCAAAACAATCCAACATCAAACAACCACCATAAAGCACCAACGAAGTTTCCAGTACGGTGCACAAAAAAAATGACAAGGAACTCCCTGTAAATACCAACTCCCCTTGAGCAAAAGCCAACTCAGTCATCATCAGAGCCAAAATCATCTTAGCTATAGTCCACAAGTCCACCTGGCATCACAACAGAAGCAGCAATATGGAAACCTTCTTCAGCATAAGCTAGTGCCGCAGCAAAACGATCAAGATCATTGTCATCATTGTCCGCCAAGTCTTCCAAAATCGCTTCTGCTGCATCTGAATCATTTTCATCATTGTCCGCCATGTCTTCCAATTTTGCTTCCGCTGCATCTGGAACAGGATTATCGCCTTCTTCTTCAGGATTGTCATCTTCAACAGTAACATCAGCAACCATCTCCCCCTCGTTTGCAAGCTCCAACTCATCCAACACTTGATCGATGGTAAAGAACTAAGATGGTTGCTCAGTGCGAAAAGAAGATAAACTAATGTTCAGACGAAGAATGAGCTGAGTAACTAGAGGCCCAAAAGGAAGAGGATCAGGATGGCTAGAGTCTTTGAAAGTCATGAAGACGCCAAAAAGAAGATAAAAAAATCCAATGGTACTCCAGACACAACAT